>JAJQXH010000058.1:3017500-3748750 GCA_022343465.1 Oscheius sp. G VE-2021
TGGCATCGACAACGTCATTTACATCGAAAGCTACGGCAACGGTTGGTTCAAAAGATTCACGAAATTCAAGACATGCCTCTAAAGATTGTTGGTCACATGTGATACTACATACATTTTACTTTGCTGGATTATTTTCCGGAAAGGATAAACCAATCATGGAAATAGATGGGATCGTTCGACAGGAGTACTTATAGACTTTTCTCTCTGATACTCTCGTAGTTTCATAGGTGCATATATCTGTGGCTTTTCTTCTTTTCCCAATCGCACTTTCTCCTACCTGTCTCCTTCCTTACTTCTACATTTAATATTTAATGTCATTACAAACCCAGTTTCTTTTGCAAAAGTCTTTAAAAAGTACAGACGAGCCTTTGCTCGTGATGCGATTTAACTCCCTTTCTATTTTTACCTCGCAAAACTGCAACCAACTCTTCCACTGCCAAATCGTTAAACAATTTTGCTTTCAGTTGAACAACTTGTTATTTGGCGAACAATCATTCATCAAAACATAAATTAAAAGATCATTAAATTGATTTCAAACCAGTTGGCAAACCGCTGATTGCAACGATTCGTTCCGTCCACATGAACATTGACCCCTCCGTCCATCAATTGCCTTCTATCATCGTTTTCGGTGTTCGGGAATGTTCGCCGTCTGTTGTACAGTGCATTGTTTTCTTCAGCGCTGATTTATGGTTTGTGCGATTCGACGTCATTGAAGAGAAGAAAAACCAAGTGCCAGGGCGCTCCTTTCTTTGTCGACAAAGCCGCTCTGTTGTGGCGGAAGGGCCTAAGTCGAGGCGTGAGGAAAGGCGAAGGACACACAGGGAAAGGGAGGCAGAAGGGGCAGTTGGGTCATCTTCAGTCCAGGTTTAGTGCAAGGGCTTGTTTTTCAAAAGACAGACACTTTGTTACAGTTGTCACACGAGACAATTAACTTTACGAGGTTCGGACAGAAGCAAAATACTTATTTTCAGCTAACCTACCAGTGAAAGTGAAGAATGTAACTATTCTCGTGTATGACATCTTTTACAAACCGTCGTGTCACGAGGGGAAAGTGAACGTCGTCATGCCTGGATACTTTCATATTCAATCAGGTACACTTTCACTTACATATTGAAGAAACTTTCACTTACATATTGAATGGGAAGAAAGAATATTGAGAAAAAATGGACAGTCGGGGTTTCAGGTAGCGTGGACGTTCCGCGAGAGTTTGACCTGTTCAAGTCCTCCCAAGTCAGGGCTTCGGTGGCCCTCAACGAGCGTGATCTTTGTGTGAACGGTCACTCGGGCATGTTCATCATTCCCAACCGTCTCTGGTAAATATGCCTAATCTCATATTTCGAATCAGTTTGCAGTCACTTCGAGGTTCCCTCGTTTGTGCCTCATGAGATCTGTCGGTTGCTGCAGCAGAAGGGAACTCACACTTTGGAAGAACTGGAGGAGAAGCTTCATTTCAATAGAACTCTCGAACTTCCACCCTCGCCCTCTTTTCTGGGAATAAAACTGCTTGACTTGCTTAATGTAAGTTGAATATGGCCTTTGAATGCCTTCCATTTTCTGATATAATTTCGAAATTTCAAAAACAGAACTTGTATTTGCAGGGCGAGTATCGAATCAAAGTGGCCATTCACTCTGAGGGATCGAAGATTGTGGAATTCACGATGCCAAAAGACTACAAAGCCATTCAAATGGGTCTCTAACACTTTTTTTTTGTAAATAAGCCGTGCAATGCCATTTCAATTTCAATAAATTCCAGTTCAAATATACGTTTTTGCTTAAAAAAAGAAGATAAACGTTGATGTGTTTTATTGGTCTCTGTTGTCATTCCTTTCTCCGCCGGAGGGCACATGTTCCTCCGTCACATTAACTGCTGATGGCGCCGCCATAGTCTAATCTTTCAGTCCCCGTCGACAACATTCTCTCTTTCTCTCAAAACCAATGTTTCTTCAAACTATGAACTCTCCTCGAAACTTTCTGTTTTGTCTTAAAAGGCTCCTGCCAAAGGTTGTAAAACGGGTTGCGACGCAACAGGTTTCAGGATAAACCAACACAATTATCCGTATTCAAGAAACTTTCCTTTTTTCAAGTTGCAACTTTGAAAGGGCTGCTTTCACTTTGTCTTGCGGTTTCTGGTGCCTGTCTCAGACAATTGAAAGTTGTTTGCAATGCGGAAGAATCGCGAAGAATTGAGGAACTTCTTTCTAAAGGAAGAAGGTTTACAAAAGTGGAAAATAGACTTTAAGCAAAATTCATTTTAGTTGTCTGAACAATTCTATTTTCACTATCGTCTGAATCCCGAAAGTAAAAGTGAGCGAAATGTTTCGGAGAGACGGTCAATGCTCTCGTGGACCATCACACATTCCTATCAAATTCCATCTGTCGAGTCTGAAAGAATTCCTTTCTTCTAAAAATAAGCGACCCGCGGGATTTGTCGGATAACCCGAGTTCTCCTTCCCTGGTTCGCGAACATAACAGATTTCAGTCGAACGGCCGTCATCGTCCGGCCTCCCCCGGGTCCCCGCGAGCGTTGTTTTTGGCTTCCGATGATCGCCAGTTGACGGAGCCTTCCCATTATTCGACTTACCCGCGCCCAGCCTGAGCCCTCGAATGAGGTAGTTCTTTGGGAGAAAGGTTTCTTTGGGAGAAATTCTATCGTCCAACTGACTTTGAAAACAACTTTTCAGTGTTCAAACTACAAAAATTTTACAGCAAATAAGGTTAAGACAACATAAGTAACAATGTTTGTTACTTATGTTGTCTTAACGTTATTTGCTGTAAAACTTTTGTTACAACTGTTTTTACTGTTCTGCTAAAAAGAGTAGTGTTGTTTTTGTTGTTTCGAGAGCCACCCACATTCACGCATTTCACGCTATGATAAATGACGTTATTGCCGTTGGTGACTGAAAAAGAGCATTAGGAATGGACTCGGCCCCATTTCAGTCTGTTTCACATTTCGTCCCTTAAATTTTAGGCGTATACAGAAAAAAAGGTTTTTGTAACGAACCAAAGGTTACCCAAAGTTTTGCTATGTTATCTTTTTTCTAACGATTCATTTTAGGAAATTTTATTTGAGGAGCGTTTAAGAAAATCCAATTCAAAACTTGTCGTTTTGCGTATACAGAAGTCCATATTTCATTCAAAACTAAAGCCAGTCTGTAGTAGTTGAATGAGAACATTGGAGTTTATGCGATGTTGAATCACCCAATGGCTGCCACATCTGGAATGAGGCTTCCGTGAGAAGACGAAAGACTTTTCAAGAACCCGCCTGCCCCACAACTTCAAAATGCACATGTTCCATTGTCTGGGTCCTTTCCTATGCCCCCTGTACCTCAGCCACCTATTCCACTTTCATCCTTGCATAAGTTCTAATGAAATGGGCTTTTTCTAGACCCACTAATGTTCGGTCGGAGATTGCGTTCGTTTTTACAACGAACTTCCATCAATTCCTCTAACATGTGTTTTTTTCTTAATATGAATTTTCAGCGAATTTCTATAAAAAGGCACAGCTTGAAATGCGTCTGCTGGTAATGTGCTGGCTTGTATGTGGTCTACGAATGGTAACCCTTATTTAAAAGTGAATGATAAAGAATATATCCAGTCGATTGCTGTAAGAGGAGCCCTGGTGCTAAAAAAGAACCACCAACAATCAATGGAGGCAGAAGAGAATGAGGAGGAATTGGAAGAGGAGGAAGATTTGAGGAGACCACATAACTTGGACACTGCCAGGATATATGAACAGGGGTCAGTGAGTCAGTGAGTCAGTGAGGAAGTGAGTGAGGGAGTGAAAGAGTGAGTGAGTGTGCTTTGTAAGAAATTGGGAAGATTGTAAGAAATTGGGCAATCCTTAAATTTCCAGAGAAACCCGTGACTTCCTAAAGTTTCTCCGTAAGATCCGCTACGACCACCGCCAAGTACCCGAGGGCCCCGATGGTTCCCCAGTAGTAGTCAACGTCTCCATAGTCGTGAGCAATATCCGTGCAGTGACAGAAGTAACAATGGTGAGTTCTTCTTGTTGCTGCGAATGCCTTTTGTCCTAGGACTATTCTCTAGAGCTCTTCTACCGGGAATCGTGGCGAGACTCCCGTCTAAAGTATTCCAGCGCCAAGTTTAAAAACAAGGTGATTTAAGCCTTTTGGAGGTCTGAGCAATCTTTGGGCCAAAGTCCTTTGACTGTTGTTCTGGGATCGAGGGTTTGCGTCCGCCGTCTCCCGGGGGTCCTTGGGTTGTGACAGCCGGATGACACACGGCTTGGTCGGCGTCCTTCTGAATTGCCCGGGAGGCAGCTCTAGAAAATAATTACTGCAAGTTGGGCTATTTCAATGACGCAGGGATTTGCAAAAATTAGCTTGTTGGGCTTGGCTGGGCTGAATGTGCATACTCGTTTCGAATCTGTTTCACCCTCGTAACGATCGATCTTTCTTACCTTGTTCTAACACTGTTTGTACTAGTTATCCACAGTTACGAGTTTCAACTACATTCAGACGGAAATCTCCCTTCACGAGTCTTATTCGGAGTTCCTCTGGCAGCCGGACACCTTTGTCCCCAACGCCATAACTTCTAAGAACCCCCGTAAGGGAAGTATGGCCCACCGCTCCCTCCTCCGTCTGCGGAATGACGGCAGTGTCCTTTACTCCAGGAGACTCTCCCTCGTCGCCACCTGCGCCATGGACCTCACCCTCTTCCCTTTCGACTCTCAACTATGCAAACTAGGAATTGAGAGCTGTAAGTTGATTGTATCTTCATTTCACTGCCTTCAGATGGATATACAGCTGACCAAGTTCTCTACGCGTGGTCCAGTGGTCAAATAATGGCCCTGAAGCTCCACGCCATTCGACTTCCCGATTTCCAAATCAAAGAAGCTTACGTGACGAGTAGGGTAGAAAGCTACGCTACAGGTTTGATACTTTGGTGACCTGCTGTTAATGATTTCAGGAGATTACTCTCGCCTCTACGTCTGTTTCATGTTCTCCAGGGCAGCTGGTTTTTGCTTCCTTCAGCTGATAATTCCATCAACGGCCGTTGTGATCACTTCTTGGGTTTCCTTGTGGATGGAAAACGAAACATCATTCCAGGTATCACTTAAATATCCCCTTTATGCGGTGTTTGAAAGCCATTGTTGGCCACCATTCGAAAACCTCCCTCCGATTCTATTGAGTTTTTTGTGGTCTCGTGACACGGCAGGTGGGGTAGATTTGCAGCTGATTCGTTCGTCTCCCGGCCTTATTAACGAATTATCAATCTCTAATAGGGTTATGCGTTATGCACACTTTTTCTATTTCCGGAAATCCTCATTTCAATCCCTGATTCAATGGTGAGAGCCAGGCTGCGACGGCTATTTGTGCATGGGCAGGTTTCATCTTAGAAGACATAAACTTTTCATGTTTTCTGGTAATGAAAGATATCTAATTAGGACATGATCTCCATCATCCTGACGATCACCTTCCTACTCTTCTCCTACAACGAAGTCATGCCGAGGGTTTCATACATCAAAGCTATGGATGTGTATCTCGGTATCTGAAATGATATTTCGCTAATGAAACGAGTTTAGGAGTCTGCTTCTGCATAGTCTTCCTCTCTCTCATCAAACTGGCTGTAGTCAAATACATGAGACAACGGCTCAGGTTGACAAGGTCAGCTGGAATTGGGGAATTCGCTTTGCCTTATTGAAATTGCTTAAAATCTTTATAATATTCTATTTTCTTTATGAATTTTGTAGCCAAAGTTGGAAAACGTGATTACCCCTGTAAACGAGCGGTTTCCTTGCACTTATGAAGACGAGTCCTTGAGTCATCTTCCCAGGTATTCGTTTGCATGCAACCTGATTCATTTTCTGCAATTTTGCTTAAATGCCAAATAAATGGCAAAAATTATAGAACGATGTAATTATTTTTCTGAATCTTGAGAGATCTATCATTTTGGTCGGCTCCCATTAAATACTGGCGGTGGTCGCCCATGCTTCAAAGATCAGTGAAACATATTATGAGTAGCTTTTATGAGCAATAGTTAATTATTTTCCTGCCATATAAATCTCACTTTGGCTCAGTTGATGTTTAATATTTCAGCGACACTTCGATAGTGGCTGGGATGGCTCCAATGTTTCATTCGGCTCCAAACGGAACCACGAAGATGACCTTCGTTGCGACGGAGGCGGCCAGACGGGATTCTCATCTTGGCTTCTCTCCAGAATTTATGCACAGATTCCACTGGATATCACAGGTTTAACCGTTCTTCCAACTTTTAATGAGGGCTTCAGATGATCTTCTTCTTCGGGTTCGTCTTCTTCTGTCTCTTCTACTTTCTCGTCTACCCAAATATACATACACAGGTAACTAGGCAAGCACACGATTTGTCTAAAACTGTACGCAAATAAACAGAAAAGACGATGGTTTCGTCCCAGGTTCATTTTTAACATCCCCATCAAAAACCTCATTGTTTCGAGTTGCCTGAGAATTACCAAAATAGCCTCCATTTTGCTTAAAAAAGTTAAAAAGGGCAATCCCCAAGAACTTTTCAGCTGACATTTCCTCCGTGCAAAACAAATCCTCCTCCCCCACCCCCAGAAGGTCTTGTCAGCAGTCTACCGTTAACTAAGTGAGAACTTCCCTCGCTCTTTCGCCCGAGTTCCCACCTTCGTTATTATGCCGCACGTGCCCATAAAAAAGCAGAGGTTGTCTCGAAGGCAGTGGTTATCAGTGACAAATGGCTGCCTGATCCCCAAATGGGTACCCTCTTCAAGTAGATCTTCAGTTCCATCGGGGGGAGGAGCAGGTCATTATCGGAAAAGATGTTTGAATTAAATTTCAAGAAGGGAATTGGGGGACAATGGATGGGAATGGAGACTGATTGCAGCCTCCCCTAATTTATACTAGAAATCTTCCCTTTCAGCACATTGATGCAGACTGCGACAGGACACAGGCCGTTTGGTTCGCAGACATTCGCTGAGGAAGAGACACGGGACAGGTGGAATAAAGTGCCTCGGAATAAACCTATTCGACTTGTTACCACAAACAAGAGAAAACATTGTTCATTTTGATGGCTCCCCAAAGTCTGGGGGGTTTTGGTTTATCATTTTTAAAGGTTCCCGTGGTCTTGCAAGTAGGAGTTCTTGCGTCTTAGCTCACTTCGACATGAAACACATATTTATTTGCTTAATTAAAATAATAAAACAAGTCTCGTTTGATCATCTAAATTTATTAAAACAGCCATTAAATGGTGTATAAAAATGAAAAGTCCTTGTTTGAACGAAGGAATAAACCAACCGCAATTGTAGCGCACCTACGCAGTGAGCCAAAGGACGTTGTTTGCAGATTGGATAAAAGAAATGTATCAAGTTTGTTCTATTTCTAAGTGTAATTAAAAATAGCAAAAAGTTCGTCTTGTGGTTTACAATAAGTAGAAATCTATGCCTTCGACATGATATGCAGTTTGCTGGTTGACAGTGTTCTTTTGCGACATCTTCTAGAGAATTTCAATTTAGGAACAAAATGGGGATTCTTTGGGCATGTCATCTTGTCATCTTAAGTGCCTTCTCTGCGGGAAACGACGGAAAACCTTACGGTATTCAATGAACCTTGAAAAAGTTTCCTCAGTCGAAGTAATAATCGTAACTGTGTCAAACTAAAACCCTCTTCTGTATTGTGTGATTTTGATCTACTCCCTCGCCGTCTATTACTCGGCAATTGAACTACTCCACTCCCTCATTTTTTTCGATTACACTTAAGATTGCTATAAGTTCCCACCAATTACGGCAGTGTAGGGCCAACGGGAGTAATCTCTCAAATTCAGAAATGCATCTTTCGGCTGTTCTTTCTAATGAACAGCCACAGTAGTTCACTTTTTAGGTAATAGGGGAGCAATCAGGGGGAGGTGTTCCCCTTTGCTGAAGATTATGCCGAATTATGCGGTTCCTTGTGATTAGAGGTGGTTATCTTGTTTGTGCGGTACAACAACAGCCGTTAGGGACAGACTTTCAATTCAAATGAATGGAATGGAAGGCGAACACGGTGGAAAATATGTATAAATTTTTACTGCTTTTTCTCTTTGGATTCCTCCAATTTATTTCTGTTTTTTTTCGAATTAACACTATCTTTCACACTTCAGGGAATAATAAGTTCTCATTACAGAAGGATATGCACCTGTACTAATGCAAATGCAATCTGGAACATTCTCATAACTCATGGGAAATGAAATTGTAACCGACTAGTTGTAATAGCTTCAAACTATAAAGTTGTGGAAAAAATTGGATTAAATCTGCCAAGAGACAAAGAGAGACAAAGAAGATGCTTTGAAATTTGCTTTCTTCTCTGTGGTTTCTGTCTCTCACACGTACTTTGCTGCCCTGAACCCTTCAAACCTTTCCGAAAGGTTCTCTCCTTCCTGTCCTGTGAGTACGTCTTTTCCAATCAAATGTTTCAGGAGACCTAGTTTCCGGCTAGCCTTTTTCTTCCTGCAACCCTGCAGCCAACTCCGATTTGCCTATCTTCGGTCGGCCAACGACTGTCTGTCATTCGTAGCCACAACCCCCATCCACGTAAGAAAAGGCGAAGGACCGACGGAGGTCGGAAGAACAGAAACGACCCTACAAACCCCGTTTTGGAAATGAAAGGAAGACTGGGGAAGGTGGAATTAAGAACAAAGGAAGGAAGGGTACACCTTCGCAATCAACGGCCACAGATAGGCAGATGGAAAATGTGAATGAGGGGAAATGAGGATCAGTGGAGATAAAAACATCCGAGTCAAAGACGAAAGTACTAAAACCAATTCCTTCTCTCTCTCTCTCTCTCTCTCTCTCTCTCTCTCTTTCTCTCTCTCTCTCTCTCTCTCTCTCTCTCTCTCTCTTTCTCTTTCTCATTCTCTCTTTCATCATACCGTTTCATCAGTTCCTCTTTTGTTTAATCCGTGTGCTTCCTTCTCCTTCTCTCTAATTTTCCTTGTCTGCTTCTGAACTCCCCCTCAAAAGTGTTTCTTTTAATTAGTTTGTTATAGAGCTGTTTTGTACATTGAAAACATCGAGGATTTCCGGAGGCGAGGGTGGTAATCATTTGCATTCATCTCCAATTTATTTTCTTAAAGAAAGTGAGTGCCATAATAGAAAGTGAATGGATTCGGTCTGAGACACAGATCCATTCCAAGGTTTCTTTTGCTGGGCTTCGATCCATCAACTGTCAGCACAATACAGAAGTTATCGCAATGCGCGAATGCCTTGTTGTAATGAATAAACACTGTCACGATGGGGTTCCCACAGGGTCCATTTTAAAACTTGGCGCCTGTCCAAGTGGCTGTACACAAAAGTGCATTAGTGCACACTGGGTTACCATTCCTATACGGCCACGTGGTTCTAAGAAAGTTGTAAGAAATTTCTAATAAATTACTTTTCATCAGTGACTTCAAAAGTGGTGTGACTTCTTTTTGAAATGTTCGCCAAACCATGTTGAACAAGTACATCTTTCCTTTCATCGACATTTCTGCTGAAAAATTTAAATGTCAAAAAAAGTAGTTCAGGAATTATTCCAAATTATACTTTAAACTACAACCTAATAAAGTGCTTGTTTTCATCTTTTGAGTCTGTGAATGCAAAGTCATGGTCAGTCCTTTTGTGGAAACCGCGTGCGATATGTTGTTTGTAGTTTTTAGATCACGTTTGGTGGTGACGTCCTTCCCTTTAATTCGCTATTTAACAAACACTATAGCGCTGTTCTTGGAGACTGTTGACTCCAAAGGACACTAGACGTTGAGATAACGAAAATCTAGAAAAATGAAGACCAAAAGAAATGGCGGCTGAAGAAAAATTAACAGAGAGGCTAAAACATAGGAGAATGTCAGAGAGATAAATAGATAGAGACAGATAGAGAAAGAAGCACACAAACAAAAAGCGAAATGATCCTTGGCTTACCAAAATCTATTCCTATTATTGTTTATTGGAGGCCTGTTCCGAAAATAGAAGCCCATTCCCCACCAAATCCCATTGCTTTGATTGCTTATGCCCGTGTCTGATCTATTCCGAAGGAGTCTGATCCTATTACCGTACCCCTGGTCAGTTCGACCCGTGGCTTTGTTGTCTCCGCCCTTCCGTCCGGGGGTGAGCAGTCGCTGGGCGGGGCCTCAGGGGGCGGCTGGCTATAAAAGAGCTGCAGCCAGCCGTGTGTCAGCAACTCCTGCTCTGTCTCCAACTGACTCCTCCCACCGCTCAGCCACTATTCCACTAAGAGAATGATTCACATCGACATGTGGGATGACCATGACATGGCCCGTCAGTCCCGATTCTCTCGCTTCAAGAACCTGACCCTCCGTGACCGACGTCGTGGCTTCAGACGCTCCTTCTCCACTGTCTGATGCCTTGGTTCCCTCGGACTGCTTCTTACGGGCGCTGTACATACGACGTCGACTGGGTACGATAGATCCACGATCTCCTTTACATTGATCTCCGATCGATAATCAGTAATGAACATTTTACGTTCTATATTTTTTTAAAATTATTTCCCTTCTGATGCATTTGGCTTGCAAGACACATGTTTCCAGCTACAAATATTACAACTGACGCACTTGAATCAACAATGAGAGCAGATTAGGTGCAGGCAAAGACAGCAGACAAAGTGGAAACAGGCTTTTTTGTTCCGTCTTCAGATCAGAACCAGCGCTGTTTGCAAATTGCTAAACAATATAACATATCCTTGAGCACCGCTGTGCTACTTCATATGTTGCATCTACCGTGGGCGACGAAAAGCTCAGCCTAAAACTAAAATCTTTGTGGTAGATGCCTTGATATTTTGAAAACTTCATCAAAAGTTAACCGTTCATCCCAAAGAAGTATGGTTTCCAATTGGGGTTTAATCTCTTCTGGAAGGGTTTGATCACTCAAGAAAAACCGTTCTAACCACGAAGATACATGAAATGGTCAGTTGGAGTCAAATTTTCTCGGAAAATCAACTTGAGCTATGATTCCTCTATGTTTTTTTTGTTGCTATAGTTTGCGTTGGGATGAACTTTCGAAAAAAAATATTTTAACGGAATTTTTTTTCGACACTTGACTTCATAAACCGATGTAGTCTGATTGTCTGAGTAGACAGTGAACCAGAAAAAACCAAACGGTCTTCGTTAACACCTGAAAGAACCTGTTGTATCCAGGTTGGAATACTAAGTCCAATGAAATGGCAAACAAAACTTTTGTCGTTTTCATGTTTAAGCGTTCCATTTACGTTTGAATTGGCATTCCTGCAACAAATTCTCACATGGTTTTCGTTCGAATCCGATTAAAGTATACGCATTTACGCCCCAAATAGTTTAAACCGATTTTCAAAATGAGATTGCGGAAATCGCATTGATAACTACTTATTCACATTCCTTAGGGGCCAGAAATCTGATTAAGAAATAAAGTCTAGAGAGTCGACGTCTGAGCCCTGAAAAGGATAATTTTTGTTCGTCCTCCTCTTCTTTTTTCTTCCCGTTCCCTCAGACTTTCTCATTCTGGCCTTTCCTTTACGAAATTGAGGACGTGCCAAAGGAACTCTTCAGTGCTTTTTTTCTTGTTTTCAGTCCAACAAGGCCACCAAAAGTGTAGCCAAATTGGCCGGAAACCAATATTTGTAGTTAAAACCAAAACACCACGCGTTGCGTCACAAATGTTCTTACTATTAGAGATAACTATCAGGCAAGGAAACTTTTTTTTTTCTAAATACACGTCACAACTAAGTTTAAAAGCAATTCCTAAAGTCTGAAAACAACTACGGTGATCTGCAATTAGATAGATTTCGGCTAAAAAAGCTGAAAGAGAAGGCGAGGTCAGAAAATCAAAGAAGATTTTTTTTCTTTGCTTTCTTTTCTTTAGGTGGTATTCTGTATCTTTTGCCATTCCACTTGCGAAATGCCACCAGATCCTTTAGACCCAAACAACATTTCAAGGTGTTCTTTCCCTTGGGTTCATGCCCAGAACCCAGTAAATGTGAATGCCACAAAGAATTATATATTTGAAAATGATTGCGCGACAAAGGTTCCACCCGCTTTTTACAACACCCAGCGGCAAAAGGTATGAAACAGTCTGAGTCGGGCGTTGACTAGCTGTCAACGCCCGACTCAGACTGACGCATAACACCTTGGGTAATTTTAGCCTTGGAGCAGGTTTAGGTCAACGAGCTGCTGATTCTTGTTATCAAAAGGGATTCCCGAAATCTGCTTTCATTTTCAAAGTAAATCGTCATTAGCGGCTGCCCTCTGGCATAGCAGGAATAGTTTAAAAAAGAACTTTTGTTTTAAGAACGCCCATTTTCTACATTTGTTTTGAGGGAAAGTGGAAAAGTTTCACTTCATCTGTATCTTTTTATCTAGGTACCAATTTTCATCTTTTTTTTCTTTGACAACAAACCTCAAAGTTCTCTTTTCCTTGTTCCGTGAGCTCTGGAAATGTTTACGTGAATCAGAAAGTTTGCGGCTATTATCCCCGGATCTTTCAGAAGGCTAAGTAACCGGCAAAATCCCTTGATTGGCTTTGGATTTGTCAAAGAGAACATGATAGTTTTTTTTAAACTCATATTTTGCACATCTGGAGTTCAATTGAGTCAAGAAACGTTTGAAAATCAGATAAGCTTTCTCTTGTGGTTGGAATGGGTAGGCAAAACTTGGAATCCGATTCGAACTCTTCTTACCGTCCTAAAATACAAACATGACAACGTTGATGGAACAAATTGAAGATAAAGGCGATGAAGCTACAGTATCAAAGGCGATGCGAGGCTTTTGAAGGTGGGGAGCATGTAAAGAGCCTAAGTTCGGGCAAAACATCCTCAAATGATGCGATTCGGAAATATTCATCTGACCTGTAAACATTCCATATTGTTTTGTTCGAAAATAAAAATGCTATCAACAACATGGATTCTTCTTTGGTTACTCTGATTTTTTAAAAGCTCCTTTGTTATAACAATGGCGAATAAATCTGAAATACCCACTGGTTTAAAGCATTTGTCCATTTTGTTCCCTCGCCCACCCCACATCTGATTTCCTTAATTTGAAGACTTCCTAATTGTATGACTCTAATTATTCTCCAGATATGGCGTCGCAAGCAAGGCTCGTGACTGGAGGGGGAACACAATTGGATAGAAGAGGGATAAGCCGGATAAGGTAATTGGGCGCGAACTATGGCAGGTTGAATCACGCGACAAACAATTGAGAGCACTTCCTTGGAAAAATAACTGGCAACGATATTTAGAGAGAGACAGAAAACCAACGAGTGAGTGAGTGAGTGAGTGAAGTAAATTTCCATCTCCTTCGCCACCTTCGCCACCTTCGCAATTTTTGATTTTACAACCCTTGATTCTATTTAGATCCGAAAGTCTGCTTCCGATGCCCCAAATAGCCTGGGAAGTGCCTTCCGGTCACATATCCTCTAAATTCACCCTTTGCCCAGGACATTTGCCTTCGTCACAATCTGCCCCACGCAAAGTTTTTCGGAAGAGATTACCATGGGGAAACGGAGATTTACGTACATTGCGTTTCCTTGTTGCGTGAGGTCCAAGGAGTGACTTCTTTCGTGTTTCCGGATCTTGAATCAGCGGAAAAATACGCGTCAGGGAGACAGAAGCAGTCCCGTTTCCGATAGGCAGTGAAAGCGAAGGGGCCACCCACGTTGATCAAAGAGACATGTGAGAGACTGAAGGAGGATAGTAGGTTCTTTCTCAGTTTGTAGGGAAGAGGAGACTTTTTAATTCCCGTTGCTTACTGTCGCTCAGATGACTAACTCTTTGTTGCAAGACCTACGAAACATACTAATATGTTTATAAACAAGAGAAATAGGATCAGGATCAATTGTATCATTTATTGTGAGGAAATGTGGAATGCACAATGAAGATAGAGAAGATAGAGATAATTCCAATAGCTACGTTAGTTCTAACGAATTAGTTACGTTTTCTCCAAGATTACACTAGACAACCAAGAGTTTTCGTTTTTCGGAACTATTCAGCCGTAACATCAACTTCTTTATTTCTATCTATTCCATTTAGTATAATGTTTTATGCTTTTTATTGTGAATACATCATTTGAGAGTAGTCCAGTGTTGCCGTGGCCTTTCAATCCAGACCTAGCCACGTCATAAGAAGTTCAGCAGTCATTTTCCCTTGTCCACATCATCCGGGGATCTCCGTAATCCAAGCACAGTCAAACTTTAAAGTTTGACTTTAATTCTGTGTGGGCACCAAATTCTTTTCGTTCCAACGTTGCTCTCTAAATCCCTTGGGTCTCCCGTCATTATAAGTCTATTGCCAAGGCCACGTGGCCTTTTCATCTAAATCCGTGGAAATCTTTGAGAAACAATAACTAAATCGAGTGGGTTGCCATTAACGCCGTTAATGTGCATTATTACGGTGCCCAAGAAAAGAGAGGTGACCGTCGCCCACCCGGAAGGAAGACGAATCACGCGTTTTAATGGGGTAAGCAACGTGTGCAACCAGACTGCAAAACATCCGAAGATGATCAGAGAGTGACGCCAGTTGGATAAGCAAGTGACAAATCATCAGACACCACGGTGACACACAGGTCGTAGGAGGGGAGGAATCTCACACACACACGCACACACGCACCCACACACACACACACACACACACACACACACACACACACACACACACACACACACACATACACACACACACACATACACACACAATCTCTCTCGTTATCTGTCATTCTCTATAGTTCTTTCTCTATTTCTCTCTTCAAATGTTCCAGAAGACCTAGTTTCCGGCTAGCCTTTTCTTCTGCAACCCTGCAGCCAACTCCGATTTGCCTATCTTCGGTCGGCCAACAACTGTCTGTCTTTCGTAGCCACAACCTCCATCCACGTAAGGAAAGGCGAAGGACAGACGGAGGTCGGAAGAACAGAAACGACCCTACAAACCCCGTTTTGGAAATGAGGGGAAGGCTGGGGAAGATGACAAAGGAAGGAAGGGTACACCTTCGCCATCAATGGCCACAGATAGGCAGATGGAAGATGTTGTAAGCGCATGTCAGAGGTTCCCTCTGACAACTCTCTCTCCTCTCCCTTATCCTCTCCGAGGAGTTGTTCTCTGACCCCTGGGATTCTGAAAGTCTCCCCCGCATTCTGGCCGCGAGCGCGCTTCGCGACTGTAATAATCCATCTATTACAGATTGACGTCAGCCGAAGAGACGACTACAAAAGGGACCGACTGAGAAGAATCGAGGGAGGGCCCGACCCCGACTTCGTCACCACAGATCTCTTAGACTCCCTTTTATATAAATGTAGTTCCTATCCCCACTCTGTTAGTCTCTCACGGGTGTCTTAGTACCTTCGGGTACGAGATACTTAACTGGTAGCAGCTCTGGTCTTTCCCCCCTCTTCTCCCACCCACTCCTTCCTCTTCTTCCCCCCCCCCCTTTTTTTCTCTTTCTCTCTCTTCCTTTCCCTTTTCTCTCATCTCTGGTACGAAAATTGGGTCCACCGTGCCCGCCCCCTTCGGAAATTTTTTTTAGCAGGACCCTTAAGGTCCTGCCTTGTGTCTCGAGAGCTTCCGACGAAAAACTGGAGGAACGCGCACACCAGGATTAATCCGCCTGGCTTTTACCCCGTTTGCCCCCCACAGCCGCAGGGCCCAAAGCCGCTGTGGGGCAGATAACGTTGAAACGGGGTATGAGCCAAAACTACCGTGCTAAGGATCCCGCCCTGTTGACCCACACGCGGGGAGCGTGGAGGCAGGTCTAGAGGTTATAGCTCGGCACAAGTCCCAAGTGGGTCTCCTATCCTTTCCTTTCTCTTTTAAATTCAAATTTTTCTTTATCGTTTTTATAAAACGTGCCCGCTCATATATTTCGGGCTGGTTTTAGTGAAACCAAAATTGGATCCACTGTGTTCGCCTTATTTCCTTTCTTTTCTCTTCCTCTAAGTTTCCTTCCCCCCTTAAAAACAAAGCTCCACTGTGGCTGCCACTTTTCTATTCGTTCAAACTACCTTTGTCTCTCAACGGGCTTGGAGTCAATTTCGAACCTTCTCTCCTTTCTTCTCTTATACTCCCTCCTCCTTTTCTTACTCTTAGCCCTCCTGCCGTTGCAGAATACCCTTGCAAAAATCCATTAGAGCCCTCGCCTCCCGTTGTAAAACGGCTTTTTTCTCTTGCCGCTTTTCTTCGCCTGCGTTTTTTCCGGAAAACAAGAATCCCCCGCTTTTTACTTTTGCAAACGCCCCTTCGTCCTAATAACTTCCCCTTTTGGCTATTATATTCCTCTCTCCCTCTCTTCCCCTCCCCCCTTTCTCTCTCTCTTTCCCTCTCCTTCTCTCTCTCTCTCTCTCTCTCTCTCTTTCCCTCTCCTTCTCTCTCTCTCTCTCTCTCTCTCTCTCCCTCCCTTTCTCTCTCTCCCTCCCTCTTTCTCTCTCTTCGGCTCCACTGTGGCCGCCCGTTTACTGGTTGCTTCCAGAACTCCTAGTCCCGAAACTTTTGAGACAAATCACGGCTCCACTAAGGCCGCCCCACTCGAGTTAGACTGTTCCTCCGACACTGAACAACCAACTAGCCGCCCTCCCTAATTACTACTTCTATACAAATAGCGCAGTCTATTCCACGCTATCTTTAGTTAAAATTCCTTTAAAAACTTAAAACCCCTCTCGCCGCTGAGCCCCTTCCTTTTCCCTCTACTCATTTTTTTTGCTGGTTTTCCTTTCTTTCTCTTTCCAAACTAGTTAAGTTAAGTTTAGCTCTAACCAAGCTTCGATCTTCTCACGATGGCAGGTCGCTCCCAAAAGAAACGGCGCCAAATGCAACGACGGGCTCTGGCCGAGCAAGGATCCGCAGGAACCGCACCAGGTCAGGCCCCCACTCCGCCCCAGGGCGCCTCCCAAAAAGGCTCCACGGTGACCGCCACCGTTTCCGTATCGGGTCCTAAGCGTCCCACCCACGGCTCCACTGAGGCCGCCCATGTTAGACTCACGGGGTGAACCCATACACGGCTCCACTGAGGCCGCCAACTGTTTCGTTTCCGCCTTTAGCGTTCAGGAGCTTCTAGAGAACCAGTGGCCCTCCAATTTCCGAACGGACCAAGCCCAACTTCTGGAGATGCTCAACGAGACAATCAAGCGGAACTTCCCCGGACTCCCTGACCTCACGTCTCCTCTCGACGCTTTCGATTCGTCATCCCTATGAAACTGGTGCGAGGCAGAAAGAAGAGGACCATCAGGGCACTCCTCAGCACCGGCTCGCCATTAACCTACGCCGGAGCAGACATCGCGAGAGACCTGGAAATCTCGTCTTTTGACCCGGACAACTACAGCCTGGCAAAAACTCATCTAGGAACCCCCTGGAAATGCAAGGCTCCGCAGTTATCACCATGCATACTGGACCAGTAGAGATGACCGGAGGCCTCCACTTCCTTCCCGGCAACTTCCAATCTTATTGGGACGCAGTACTGGGTAACGATATCCTCGCTCACATGCCTTCGTTCAGAATAGATTACAAAAAGAACAAAGTATTTTTCAGATCCAGTGGAGAAGACAGCCCATTCACTCTGATCCTCTGCAACAAGCGAAAAGGTGTCTCCCTCCATTAAGCTGTACGACGACGAAGGCGACGCCGCCGGACCATCCAAGGAACCATCCAGCTCTTTCAACTCGTTAAACAAAGGTGAGAAGTTGGACCATCTGCTTTGGAGTTCTATGGGGGCCGCCGCGAGCGAACTAGCCAAGCAGTACCCGTTCTTTGCTGAATCATTTGAGCAACTTTCCGCGAAAAGAAAAGAGGCAGACGCTGTTCTCCGCGAAAAAGGGTTGACGGTACCCAGCGACCCAGAGGAACACTCTAAGGCGCTCAGCAAAGTTCTCTGCGAGCTAGACGTTAGCGCGAGCGACCTAGATTAGCCTAAATTCTTCCTTCGTTTTTTTTGAGGGTCCACTGTGCCCGCCCTTAAAAAAATGAAAAAAAAAATCAAATCTTTTAATTCTTTTGCAAACTTTCTGCAACGCGAAGCATTTGCGGAGGAGCGTCTTAAAGTTCAGAAACCAAAGTTAAAAGCTAAAAGCCTTTTTTACATCACGCGAGACAAAATACTCTCACATCGTTTTGGATTCCGGGAAAATTCCCTACCACGCATCCATTAATGACATTTACCTCGCGCTTTAAACAAGGGATCCGCCCATCCCAAGGCATATATAACTGATCCCGCTGGCTTTCGAAACCCACTCTCGGCTATAAAGCCTTCTGCCTTGTTGCCTTTGCCGCTGCTGAGCCCCAGCAGCCACGTACTTTTCCGCCCGTTTTCCCCCTCTGCTCCCGCGTGGAACAGATCCAAATTCGCTTCCACTGTGAGCGCCCATTGTGCTGAGACAACCCACAACCGTGTCCTCTCTTTCGGAAACCCCCAAGTCTTCAGCCTCCCGGCTGTTTTTTTTCTCCCCTTCCCGCTTCCACTGTGAGCGCCCGTTTTAACATGACTCCCCCCAAGAGATCCGGCTCCGTTCCCGACCTCCGTGAACCCATACACGTCGACCCGGACTTGGAAGTCCCCGGCTTGTTCCGCCGCCTCGCCGACAAAGCAACGATTCGAGGTACCGAACTTAAGCAACTTCAGACAGCTACGGCCGCTGACCTCAACACGACTTTCAACGCCCTGGCCAACGTTAAGCAGGAAGCTGCCCTTAAGCGCCACGCCGTGGTCAACCAACTCAACGCTGCGATTCAGGTGATCGCCCACAGGGTGGACAACACCGCAAGGGTCCCTACGGTAAATACCTTTGGCCCCTTCTCGTCCAACAACCATATGGGACTAACACACTTTACAGGAACCCCGGGAGCCAACTTCAACGTCTGGATCCGGAGTTTCAACGACTATGTCAACACATCGTCTAGTGCCCTTAACGACGAGAAGAAGAAGAATCTGCTGCTCGCCTACCTTCAGGAAGACGCCAGGGACAAAGCCGAAGAAATAATCGACTCGGTAAACCCTGCCACTTTTGATGACCTTGTTACAGAGCTAAAGCAGGCCTTCACAGACCCTCTGCGCCAAGAATTAAGCCGTCAGCAGCTACGATCGTGCACACAGAAAGCAATGGAGTCCGTCGATGCGTTCGCATCAAAGGTACGTCAACTGACTAACGACGGCTATTCGTTACTGACAAAACTTGAGAGGGATGAAAAAGCACAAGAGGCCTTAATTGAAGGTTTACGGAGTGACATAAGATTTCACACTAAAACCCAAGCGCCTAAAACGTTTCAAAACACCCTTGCCGTTGCCCTACGCTACGAAGCCCTGCTCACTGAAGCCGCGCATTACGCACCCAATTACTAAAACATGGAAAACCGTTTAACCCACTTTTGAGAGTGAATACTGGCTTCTGGTAAAACGTCCAGGGCCGGACTGATGTTATGTATGGGAGGTGTCCTCAGTTATGATCCCATCTGTATTATAACTCTCTTTCGGGAACCTTCCTTTTGTAAAAGTAGGAAAATATGGGTGTTGCCTGTAGGTCGCGCTAGAAGTAGTTCTTCGGGCATTACCAAGGCATACAAAAAAGTCAACGAGTTTTGGCCGTCGGGTATGGAAAACCTGGGTCCACTGCGCCCGCCCTAATGACTTATCCCGAAAAATCCAAAAGTAACCCTCAAAATTAAAGGGTCCACTGCGCCCGCACATGTCACCGATTTACAAAAAAAAATTTAATCAATAGAGTTCCTAAATTCGGCGGACCGCCAATAAGCACCTTTGCTTTTAATCTCATCTAGTCGCACAAAACCTTAATCTTACGTCCAGGGTCGGACTGATGTTATGCATGGGAGGTGTAAGCGCATGTCAGAGGTTCCCTCTGACAACTCTCTCTCCTCTCCCTTATCCTCTCCGAGGAGTTGTTCTCTGACCCCTGGGATTCTGAAAGTCTCCCCCGCATTCTGGCCGCGAGCGCGCTTCGCGACTGTAATAATCCATCTATTACAGATTGACGTCAGCCGAAGAGACGACTACAAAAGGGACCGACTGAGAAGAATCGAGGGAGGGCCCGACCCCGACTTCGTCACCACAGATCTCTTAGACTCCCTTTTATATAAATGTAGTTCCTATCCCCACTCTGTTAGTCTCTCACGGGTGTCTTAGTACCTTCGGGTACGAGATACTTAACTATGTGAATGAGGGGAAATGAGGATCAGTGGAGATAAAAGATGACAGTCGTTGGTATTATTCTGTTTTCATAAGTCCATGACTTATGAAAACATGTTTTCTATAATTTATTTACTCTTGAAACAAACATGTTCATTTGTGGAATAAGTATGACATGGAGAAGATCGCAACGTGGCGGGTGAGATCATCTATGAGATCAAGGAAAGGCGATTAAAACATGCGTCAATGCTGAATTAAAGACCTCCCACGAGGGAAGACTTAGGGGGGAGACCATTTTTCTTAATTTTTCTACATACTTCATGGCAGTCCCCTGATTGTTTGCTATATCTTGTATACGAGCAAATAAAACAAATTGCCATTAACTTTTACTGGTAACCATTTTAGAAAAAGACGTTAGTTCCTTGTTGGTAGGATCCACTGCCTCCTCCTGCTCCTTGAGCTCCTCCATTTCCTCCTCCACTGACCCCTCCTCCACTGGGCCCTGCAATAGCAGCAGTCCTTGGCGGACATGGACAATAGGCCGCATCCGATCCAGGAGCTCCATCGTCTCCCGGGCTTCCCGCCTGTCCAACTCCTCCACTTGGTCCAGCCTTTCCGGGGGGTCCTGGGGGTCCGGGAGGTCCAGCTGGGCCCTGTCCGGGGTTATCTCCAGGCTGGCCTGGTGCACCAGCTGCTCCAGTAGGCCCACTTGGTCCAGGAGCCCCAGGTGTTCCGGGTAGGTGTTTCTCTGCTGGAGCACCAGGCTGACCATTTCCTCCAGGAGATCCCGGGTTTCCAGGAGCTCCAGGTAGACCGACAGGTCCTGGTGGCCCGGTTGGCCCAGGAGGACCCGCTTCTCCATGATTTCCTGGCTGACCTTCAGGCCCAGGTGGTCCTGGAGGACCATCAGCGCCAATAGGACCAGGGGCTCCTGCGGGACACTTGACACACTCCTTCATCATTGGGTAGACATCGGCCATTTGTTCCATTCCAGACATTCCTTGATGGCCTGGCTCTCCTGGAGATCCTGGCTCTCCGGGTTCTCCAGGCTCTCCTGGAGCACCTGGAGGTCCTGCTGGACAGCTAGTGGCCTTAGCTGCACAGTTACACTGCCCACCTCCTGAAATTGTCATGTTTTCCATAAGGTATTGACCTCACCAGCGCCTTCGTCGTAGCTCTGACGTTTGCTTCTGAAGACTTGTCGCATCCTCTGAGCTCCAACCATTTCGTTCCAAGCATCGTCAGCGTAATTCTACAGCACTTGTTATTCAATTTAATCCAACACCTTGAAATTCACCTTGAATGCGTCCATATCGTCTAGAATATCGTAGTAGAAGTTGTTAATGTCTCGAAGGACAAAGGCTGCATAAAGAAGGCAGAAGGCGGTGGACACTGCGCAGATGACGGTACCGCCTGTGATGAAGCCAGTGGAGACCATGGTTGTATGACAGACGGGAGGAAAGCTCATTTATAGGCACCCAACTTGTAAAGATATGCATCAGACGCCGGAGATCCCGTGAACAACCAGTTGGTTTACGGCCAGGAGGCTGGTTTTCAGATGGTTGTAACTTGGAGGAGAAACAAACAGAACACAATAAGAAAGTCTTGACCAACAAAACGAAATGCGGCAGTTATGGGAAATAGGGGTGCGAAACCAAAGGATTACACAAAAGCAATGTAGAAAAAAGATACGACATAAAATACAACTTAAGTACGCAAAATCTGCAGAATAGTTTACTTTTACAGATTTGTCTTCAGTTGCATTAATCTCGCGAAGCTCTCGTCCTGAGCGTCGCCACCACCTTCTTCCTCTCACTCGACTGCGTCATTTCCAGCCTCAGTCGTTTTCTGTTTAACGCCGCTGCCAACTCTTCATTCTGTGCTTTCATCTGAAGAACCTTGTTCCCAGAGCCTCCCCCATCTACCTCATTCGTCTTCATGAAGCTTATTTCGGTTGATTCTTTCGCTTCAAAGAGCTTCACGGCGCCAGATCTCCCATTTGTCCATCCCAGGGTGGCATCGCTTATGGCATCCGTGCTGTTCCTCGTGTTCTCCATCACTTTCCCCGAATCCTCCTTCCAATACTCTGGGGTCGTGTTCTTTTCGTAGAGCTTCCTGGGCGACCTCCCCGTCTTCATCTGTTCCCTGTCCCTGTTTGTCCTCTTCGTTTTGCTTATTTGTGTTGGCACAACCAAGGGGATTTCCTTCGATGTTTCTTGGGTTCTCTCAGTCTTCTTTTCTTTCCCTTCTGAAATTCCATTAAATTTCTCCATCAAACCCCACCTTCGCCAGATGCCCGTTCCTTGCTGCTACTGGGCATCTGCGTGGATTCCTCCTTCAGCGGAGTCTCTTCCATCGTCTTTTCAGTCGTCACCTCCTTACTCGTTTTCACTTTCATCGATGGAGTCTCCCTTTCTCTTTCCCTCTCCTTGTCCAATTGCTTCTGTCGCTGTTTTCTCCTCCAACAACAGATGCCAACAATTAGCACAACCAGGATTATCAGTCCCAGCACGATCGAAACTGAGACGATGATCCACGTTGTAGCTGAAAGCAGAGCCATTTGATTTGTGGTTCCAAACTCACAGTTGTCTTCTTTCTTTAGTTCCGCCGTCTTGTTCTCATTCTTCTGTGGATTCGATGAATTCTTTTGCGTTCTTACGGTAAGAAAGACCGTTGAAAGAAGGCAGAGGACCGTCCACATCATATCATTTGGGAGAAATGAGCATATGCCTCATGAAATGACGTAAATATTCACTATCGTAAATTGACGTTAAGCCACGTAACTTAAAAATCGAAGCCATTGATTTCCAATTATGCGTCCAATGCGGTTGGTCCTTCGACTTATAACCACCCTCGCCCTTTGTCTTTTGGTAACATTTAATGGCATTATTTGACACCCTGCTTTAGCTGTTTGGTTGCACTGACGCCAAAGCTGCTACACAGACAACGGGAGGAGGAAACAGTTCTGTAACAAATACGCCAGTTACACAAAACACCGTTGTCATAGGAAAACCAACAGTTACTGTAAAAGTAACCGCTTCCCCTACACATCCACCTGCACCGCCACTTACAAAGCTTTCTACACAGCCAAGTACAACTACAACGACTGCTTCTACAACTGCTGCTACAACTATGGTGGCGACTCCTGCTGCACAGCTAACGACGACTTTGAGTTAGTGAGATGAGAAAAGCGGATAAAAAGGGGAAACATAGAGACAGTTATTCTTCAGGTGACAGTACGAGGACCACAACGAAACCACTGCCTCCTATCCACGATAATGAGCCAGACAGTGGTGATAACTACGAGCCGCCCAGCGACTCACACGATAATAAAGCAGACGGAGCTAACGACGATAGCAAAACAAACGAAGAGGGCACAGATATGTGAGTTTACAGATGCTCCAAGTAGCTGGTTAAAGGACTTGGCTGTGGATTCTGCTGGGAATTGCAATTGGGGGAGGTGCCATTGGAGTGGGAATCTTTCTTTGGATCAGATGGCTGAGGAAGAAAAAGAGAAAGCAGGAGGAGAAAAAGACAAATAGTGAGCCATACAACACACCGTAACCATTCGAATCTTTTAAGAAACTCAGGCCAGCTCGAGTGAGCCTCCAGGACAAACTCCCAATGCTTCCTCCGTTCCCAAGAAGACGGGTCCTCCGAAGAACATGCCAGCCGGAACCATCGACCCCGCCCACTTTAAATTCCTTGGTCCTCTGACTGTAGACTCTGGAGTTAAAGGAGATGTGGTCAGTTGTTTTCATTACGAAATGATAAAAGATCCAGCGCCATGCATTGGAGGGCGAAGTGAGCCACAGTCTGAAGGAGGTGGTGTTTGATGACCAACAGAACATGGTCTACCACATTGGAAGCAACGTTGAACTCCTGGAGCCATCTACCAAGGGGAAAACGACGGTGACGGCGGTCGACGAAGAAAACACGTTTGCCCAGGGAACTCCGAATAAGACGAAGACATATGTGAGTGAAAGAATTCAAATGCCTTTCTTGCTGTTGTTTCCTTCGGTATGCAATTATTTCAGGAGGGCTCCATTGACGAGGCTACTGCCAAGACACCTGGCGTCAAAAGAAACAAGACAATGTCGGAGCGAGTGGAAAAGTCAGGAGACAAGAAACTGAAGAAATCGGCCACTTCTCAGAAGAACTAGGCATGGAATCTTTGTCTAATAACTGATTTATGCACATTGGCAGAATAAAGCTTTAATGCATGGTTTCATGTTCACTTTTGGAAAGTACATTTTATTGTTCAGCCATACACGAGAGAATAGGGATTGTAGCCATACGACCCAAAGCCTCCGAGAGGGAAAGTGTAAGCGTTTCCGTACATTCCATATCCTCCCAGTCCGTATCCACCGAGTCCGTAGCCTCCCAATCCACCGTAACCCATTGAAGACGCATAGTAGGGGTATATGCTGTTGTATCCGTAACCTCCGAAGCCAGGAATATAGCGCTTAGTCCTTCTGAGATGAATTATCACAAAGGGAAGTATTTGGGGATACCTTATGTTCATGGGAGTGGAAAGAGAGCAGAGTAGAACGAGAATCAACAGTTGCAACTGCATGGCGGCGTATGACCCGACGGTAATTGTTCCGGACGGGAATCCCGGATGGCAACGCCTGACTGGAAAAGGCGGGATGGCAGAATAAAAGGGGAACTGGTTGCGGTTCTTTTCGGAATGGGGTTTGAATTGGGTGTTTACAAATTCGGGTACACGACATAATCCTAGCAAAAGGGAATGGAAAGAGAAAGCCGATCATTCATTCAGAAGGGAAAACAGCTGAACCTGGCAGCGAAAAGGAATGGGCAGCTCACATTCAGTTATTTTTTAAATCCAACGGATACAATAAAATGCTTACGATCAGAAATGGGCATAATGATTTAAAAAACCAGGGGAAGAGAGCTAGATCGTTTTAAGTGAGTCCAATCTGAAGGGAAACTACCCCATTGTTAGAATCTCTTTTCATCCTGAGATGAAACACCTTCGATAGATTAACATGAAGATGTGTTTCGTCTTGGAGAGAACTCTTGTTTGACTCGGTCCTTGCCTCATTGCATTGAAATGTTCATATGAAATGCTGACAAATTCAATTTATGACACAGTGCTTAAAAGTCTTTCCCTTGGCAAAAGTGCTTGATGATGCGACCTACAAAGTCATTTTTCCTGCCTGTTTCACTTCCAAGTGTCTCCGAGACGCCGTTTGCTCTGCTGACCGTCAAAGTAAGGCCTATCGATCAGCGTGATCCGGTCTGCGACAGATTCGAACGCGCCCAGGTACAGTTGTCGGCCGTCGTCGTCTTCCCTCGGTTCTCCTTCGGGCTTCCCCTTGACCTTGTCCACATGAAACACCCCTCTTGAGCCCTTTACTCCACAAACTACGAAAACTCCCTTCTCACAAGGTCTTTATTTCTCCTGTTCCTGCTGTTTTCGAGAGAGAAACCAGTCGATTGTCGCAACTTTCGATTGCTTAGTTGAGTTCACTCGAAAGGCGAGTTCCCTCACGACTTGTTCCTTCTGACCCGCGGATCAACAACGCAGAGAACAACATTCGGGGTTTCATTTATTCATTTTAGAACCAATCACCAAATACCCATCGTTTCAATCACTTGGACAAAACTTGATTTCAACATTTAAACCTTTCATCCTCTATTTATAAAATTGAAAATATTGATTCCAACAAGTTTGATTTATTATCATTAATAATCACCATAAATTATGTCACCCGAGGTTTCTTCACATCAAATGCTCTCTTGGTCACTGGGACAATGATTGCCCTTGTAAGAACCTATGATACAAGTCCGATAAATATCAAAGTAAATTTTGTTTCGTTTCGCAATTTAAGTCTTTTACCAGTTAAATGCGTTGTATCAACGAAATTCGGCTGTTTCAAATGTTTCTCTCAGTAGTCTTCGCCAAGGCCTGAAATGGACTCGGCCTTTTGTGTGAGACTGTTTCCCTTTGGACAGAAAACGAACTGCCATGCTAATTTCTTCCTCTGCCGTTCCTCCATTAGCACGTGTCTTCCGTGCCGTGGCTATCTCCCGTCCTGCCCTTTCTTCTAATCTCCATCTCGTCCTCCTGTCTACCTGTGCCCGTTCCCACCGAACCCGTTGGCGTCAAACGAGGCGCACAATCGCCTTCCGCGCAGCTTTCTATTCATATTCCAATTCAGCCTCTGACCAGTAAGCGGTCTGCCATTTGACACTCAATACATTGCACTTTGACATATATCCTTTTGTCCCAGATGGATTCATGTCTCATTCGTAGTGACCGAGTTGACATGATTATTTGCCGTAGGCGACTGCTTTGGTGAGCCATGTCTTTCTGTAAGATGTGCTTTGGCACACAAACGTGGTAAATCTCTCACAATGATCTCTGCAATAGTACGACATGTGTTTTTCTGATGTTTCATCTGATTTATCTTGTTATTATCTAATCCCAATGTGTATTTTTTCTCCTGCTTTGCCAACTCATAGTTCAGATGCGACGGTTATTAGGCCTGCTAGCTTTAATCGGGACGGCGTTGTGTCAGTTGGACTGCGACATCCTGGATCCGGCGTGTCGTGCGAGATATAGGCAGGTACCCCATGCCCTCTCCTACCCAACGGCCAGTCTTCAGGAGCGGAGCTCATCGGAACGACGTCCGGCGGAAGGTCAACTCCCGCTGTAACTACCAGGACATTTGGCTTATCCCGGGACGGGCAGACGCCAGCTGCAGTGAGTAGCCACCCGATGTCCACGGGACCTGTCCACAGCCAGTTCCTGCGACGGGAGTGTTTCCAAACGGCTATGCTAATGATGCCAAAGAGAGACAAAACAACCGAAAGGCATTGGGGGCGAAATTCAAGATGAGCTAATGAGGAAACAGAGAGATTAAGAGAGAGAAGCTTGAGATTGAAGTGAGGGAAGGATTCACTGAAACAGAGATAAGCAAAGAGAAGCAGAGAAGCAAACATCCCACATTTCCCCACGTTGTTTGGCCATTGATTTCTGTCGATAACCCAAGGGCAGATCGAAAATAACGTTTCCTTCGTAACCCGTCGCCTGTGACGCAGCATTCCGGTTTCAGCGCGACCGGGGGCCAAGAAAATTCTGGAGATCAATCCCGGCCAGGTGCACATCAAACCAGAAGTTGTGCGATTTCCAGGATGCTTTACTCTGGAGATTAGGAATGTTAAGGTAAGGACAGAGAAGCGGAAGGAAAGGACAGAGGATTCAGGTGAAAGACGACTCAGACGCCCTCGACAACTCTTTCTTCGCAAAGGCAGAGTACCAGTGGTGGAATGTGAAAGACTTTTCTAATCTCAAGTGCCAGAACTCTAGCAACAGCGGCTGTGGGGGATACGGAAACAATTGGTGATTTATCTCTCTCGCTCTGTCTCTCTCTGTCTGTTTCTCTCTCTCTCTTTCTCTATCTCTCTCTCTCTCTGTCTGTACGTCTGTCTGTCTGTCTGTCTGTCTGTCTGTCTGTCTGCCTGTCTGTCTCTCTCTCTCACTCTGTCTCTCTCTCTGTCTCTCTCTGTCTCTCTCTGTCTCTCACTCTCTTATAACTCTTCTCCTCTCACTCACTATATATTCAGTTACTACTGCGACGTATGTCAATCTCTAACAAAGATTGATCAATCCAACGAGGCTCCAGATTCCCTCGCCTCCCAGTTGAAAGGCATCAATTGTCCCAAGAAGCCTGGTTTCTACACCTTCCGAAAGGTAGTGCTTCCTTCTTCCGTCCCTTTAGACCCTTCTTCCCAGGAATTCTGCTTCAACGACTGGTCTGCCTTCGATGCAGACGGTGACTGTGAGATGGACTTTTTCCAGGGAGACCGTGGGGATTACAAGGGCGCCCTGTCTTCCCTTCAGCAAGTGGGATACGTAAGGATTAATAGAAACAGTTGAATGGAAGGAAGGATTGCAGGGGTCAGTGATAGCCAAGATTCGTCTGGCATTCAATGCAACGGGGTCAGTGGCCAGGAAGCGGCAGTTGAAGGAACTCCAGATCGAAGAATCAGTCACTCAGTGAGTCTTTTTCATTTGCTGAAGCCCAATAGTTTCATTGGATTCTAGTCAGGACCAGGTGAGTTACGAAGGTAACTTTTCTTTTCAGGGAACTCGAAGAACGGCGGAGGACTTGGGACGTCAACAACGGCCAGTTCGATAAATTCAGCCAGTGGTACATCGAATATAGGAAAAATATTTGGCACAAGTGGGTTTACTTCGAAGAGTTTAAACGCGTAAGGGCCCGCCACTTGCGAGGAAGACAATCATTTCTTAGCATTGCCATTTCGGGTGAGGCAAACGTTTTTTGAGTCGTCTGCTTACAACTTTCTTTACCGGTAGTAAGAAATTGTTCAGGATTGCCGGGTTTTACAAGAATAACCCCTCCCCTGCCATTAGATGTACGCATTGCAATTAAATCAGTTTTACTGTAGGAAAGAAAGACACGCGAGTAGGGAAATGTCAGAGGTAATGCAGCATTTCAGGGACGACTACCTGCCCTGGCTACTCTACGAAAATGAGATCTCATGTCTGAAGCTGACGTTCGACGTGTGCGAGAAGCCTCCGCGGAGGATCAACTTCGGCGGCCGACAGCGGTACACGTGCGAGAATTGAGGAGGACTCAGACGGCAAGCAGCGTGATCTCATCTCATCATAGGCACATTCTCAGCTCCCTGAATTGTTTTTCGATCACTGCCAGCGGAATAAAATATGACGAACCTGCTTGGAAACCTGGGTGAAGTAGCGCTTAGCAGCCTCGCGACGCGCCAGAACCGCATTTTTCTTCTTCTCCTCGCTACGACGGCTCTGAAAGGGAAACTTCACATTTCAGCGAGAATAATCTACCTTGTGAATCATTTTGATGGCATCCTCGCCTCGTTTTCTGGCGAGAGACAGGGGTTTATCCGATGCGTGAATGGACCGACGGTTACTGAAGGAGCTGGTCTGAAATACAATCATTTTAAGGCTTGTCTGATAACTAAGATAACAAAATAATAATAATAAAATACCTGGAGATGTCTTGTTGTAAGCGGAGTCTTCGTTTTCTCGCCGTGGTTGCCCGCCCTTTGCTGCTGAATCCGGGGAGACCGGCGCAGCGGGGTCTCCTCAACCCTGTGAACTGCTTCCGAAAGCCTCGATTGAATCCCCGATCTTACATCTTTCCTATAAAACCAAATCAAAATGAAACAAAAATAACACACCTGACTGACTCTGCGATGGCTACTGCTTTATCCTTGATGGAATTCCTCATTTGACGGGAGAATTCATCAGCTTGGGCGCGGACCTAAAAGACATACAAAGTTAATTAAAATAGGTAAAAATACTAACATAGTTAATTAATTAGATTAAATACCTGTTGTTTTCTGACGAGTATCCTTCGTTGGCGTTCCTCTCGAATTAGACGATCCTTCTCGTCTTGTGTTAGTCGATAAACCATCCCCGAAGGGACGCTTCCAGTAGTTCTGGAATAAGTTAAAATTATAAACAACTAACTGAGCGTTCAATAAAATAAAATGAGGAAAAAAGCAAACGAAATTTCTTAAAATAAAATTTCGACTTTAAAATTTCAAATTGACCGTGGGGCACGGTTACTGTCGGAGACGCTTTTTTCGGGTTAATGCACCATATATGGGTGTAAACCTTCTAATCACATATAGTATCACGTTTCAAAGAAAAGTATATTAAAACAATGTAAATAAAGCAAATAATGGATGCAACCTGAATGTAGAAAATCCAAAATTATCTGGGGAAACGATGGTTAATTTAAATATTAACCTCCTCCGGTGAGCTATCTCATTTGAATGACTGCTTATCGTGAGTATAAAATTAGACTGTCTTTTGTCCGTAAACCTCCAAATCTGACCGCCTCTCCAAGTGTGTCCGATGCCGATGCTCTACTTTTCCGCCGTAGCTTCGTTCAACTACCTTATGTCCTCCTTCGCAGCCACTGCTCAAAAATTGGTTTCTATGTGTATGTTTGTGTATGTGTGTATGTGAGTTTGTGTGTGTGGGTATGTGTAAATGTGTGTAAGTTTGTGTGTGTATTGTTAACTGACCCCATAAACTTCTTAGGAAGTGACCGTAAAACTCTTTTTAGGAGCCTTATTTTATGTTTTTATTAAATCTCTCGAACTAGTATGTGAGAACGGTTTATTATCAGCCGCGTATGACACTGTACTGGCTTCCTCAATATCCGGGAGGAGTGCGGGGGATTGGGCAGTGTTCGCAGGTTCCGGGTTCTCCGGCAGGTCCGCGCTGTCCTTCGGGTCCCTGGGGTCCAGGTCCTCCAGGAGGTCCAGGGCGGCCACCCTCTCCAGGAGGTCCGGGAGGTCCCTCCAAAGAAGCTCCGTCGAGTCCAGCCTCTCCGCGAGATCCAGGCAGTCCCCTGGGTCCAGGACGTCCGGTAGGTCCGGCGGGTCCATTGACCTGCAACCACATGTTTGTCTCAATTACCGACTCTATTAACTCACTTGAACGACTCTTCCGGGGGCTCCGCGGGGTCCGCTGACTCCCTGTCGACCGGGCATTCCCATCATTCCAGTGGGTCCCTGCATTCCTGGCATCCCAGGCTTTCCATCGTTTCCGTTTTCTCCGGCAGGCCCCTTGGGTCCCTGAGGTCCCTTGGCTCCACCCATTCCCTGGGGTCCAGTGGGTCCGGGAGGGCAGATCATGCAGGGCTCGTTGGCGATGGCCGAGTCGAGGGCACTGCCGTCCTTTCCGTTCTGACCGTCGTCTCCGTTCTTTCCGTCGTCTCCGTCCGGTCCATCGTCTCCGGGAGGTCCGGGGGGTCCGGCAGGTCCCTGCTGGCAACCGCAGCACGTCTGCACGGCGTCGTTGTTGGTGACGGGGGCAGGAGCAGCTCCATAGCCTGAAATTGCAGTTTCCTACTGGAATTCTATTTGAAATAATTGTTGCGACCAGAACAGATTAGTCTTCGTGTTGAAATAAATACCTAGCTTCTATGAAAAACTAACCTCCGTAGCTGGGAGCGGATGCCGGCTGAGGAGAGCTGTAGTCCCTCTTGGCACGGTTAAAGGCGGGTCCATCGATGTGGTGGATCTCAGCCCACATGTCACGAGCACGGGTCTAAGAACTCTTTTGTTTTGGTCAATTTGTAAGCTAAACCTTGCAGAAGTCGGTCTCAATGATGAGCTGCGACTGGAAGTTGGCCACGTAGCTGTAGAGCATGGGGAGGGTCACCACGGCTGCGATGACGGCTACGGTGCTCACCACGATGGCGAAGAAGGCCACGCGGCGCAACTCCCGGTGCTCCGCCGTTTCCATTCTGAAGCAAACTATTGTGAAGACATTTCTGATAAAACTTCTTATACAGATTGACCACAAAATGGTATGGAAGTTTCAGAGAGGGTTGTATTGAAAAGTCTAAGTTGAACGAGGGGTCTACGTCGTTCTACGAAAGCTGAATCCGGTTCTACCAGGTTTAGCATAAAGCATTCCCATTCGTTAAGTTTTGAAACTGGTGAAAGTAAGAAAAGATTTAAAAGACAGAATCAGTTCTCCTGGAGCAATCGGGATGTTTCGGGATTGGAACAGAAGATGATGCGCGCGTAGAACCGAAATGCCGCGCCGGACTGCCTATCGGCGGGCCTTTATACGGGGGACGAGTGACCCGCCTCGATTTCAGTCGGGAAGCCAGCGAAAAACTGCCAAGCAACCGGCACAGCCAGTCCCTCCCGGATCGGGGTCAGCTGGCGGAAAGTGCACATCCACGGGACGGGCGACGGGCTTTGTTTCGGACGAGAGAGGAGAGGAAAAACGGAGATGAGCCGAGGGGAGCAGCACAAACATCGTTCAGCGAACAAGTGTTTATTCACATTAGCCACGTCAGGCAAAGAAGGCATTCCCGACTTTTGAAAGTGGAGCCACACTGTTTCCGAATGAGCGGTTCTTCAATATCATATTATTTTGATCATCAGGCGATCAGGAGAAGCAGATGTTTTTGTTTGGATTATAATTCTATATATGTTCCAATCCCAATAACAAAGGTGAATTCGTAGGAATTGGCCATCAGAGCCCTTTGTGTGTTATTTGCGAGTTTCCCAGCGATTATCGGCGATCCTAAAACGCCAATACCCTTCGAAAAGGAAATAATATTGATAGAATATTTTCTTTCCGACTGTCTGGCCAGACTTTGTTTTTTCACGTTCTGGGCATTCCCCTGAGCAAATCACATTTGGAAAGTGCATGTTTTGCTGATTCGCACACTAATCCGTCGTTTACAGTAAAGATCACTGGGGATTTACATAAATTAAGTGACTTATGTTTAAAATGCATGCAAAACGTCCCCCATTAGTTCAACATTATCCCTGACGTCTGTATTAATTTCTAGTGTGATCATCGGTCAGTGGCGACTCCAAACTCTATGCGTTCAAAACACAAATTTAGTCAAATTAGGTTGCTGCCTTTTGCAAATTAAAAAGGGATTGTAGTACTTTAAAAAACGTTCTTCGATCAACGCTGCCAGAGAACCAGTCCCCTTGTTAATTTAGTGGTAATTTCACATCACGAACTCCATAAAACTATTTCTCACGTGTCACAACAAGGCGGCGATGGTGCACTTGATAGTTGGCGGGTGGTTCTGCCTTTATTTTCATATCTTTTGGAAATCAGACCTTCGAAGGTCGAGTAAACATAATGTTCGATTCATACAACTTTGATGTCATTGCTGTTTTCGGCGCACGCGCCGGCGGGAATTTATCGCAGTCTCTTGAATTCCCTGGTCTTTCGGACGGGTTTCAATACGCAATCGATCACTGATAATTCTTTCTTCTTTGCTCAAAATAGGCTTTTCTGATTGAAGACCGTTTTCCATGGCAATTCTCTGATTCCCTTCTCCTTCCGCAGCCTTGACGATTGACCTCCGGGAAGTGATGTCAATAAAGATCTGTAGGTACCAGTCGACTGGCGGTATCAGTCCGCCAATCGTCCGCCGAGAAACAAAACAGCGTGGACACCGACGATCCGCTCGACTCTCGAGTTTAGCATAATCGCGGTCGGAGGGAATCAGTCTCTTCTGCTGCTCTGCGGGAATGACCGTCACCTACTCACTCGATGTGTCCTCCTCTTCCTTCTTCTGTCTCTACAAACTACTCTTCCGGTGGAAGGTCGGTCCCTTTCACTAAGAAATCAACATTTATCCCCATTGCATATCCTTGAGCTCTATTTAAACGTTCTGGTGGAACTCAACGACTCTTTTTATGTGTTACTGATTCAAAAATATTTTCGCAATCTTCCTAGGATTTATTTTTACTGGCCGATACCCTCACAAATTCTTCTGTTTCACAGTTTAAAAAATCCTAATTTCTTTTGAAAAATGCTCACATTCTAAATAATTTCTTTTTCTTTTTTTTATATTCCACATTTACCATTTGCGTTGTCTCTTTCTGTTTTCTGACTTGTGGAATTTACATATGTTTCATGAGCATAAACTGACACATTTATTTCAACACAATAAAATGCCAAAGAATTTATTCCACAACAAAATAAGAGGAGGGAAAACTGAAATAAAAGTTGATTTAGGGCTCAATTTGGAAATCGGTATGGTCGGAATTACTAGTATGGCTCTTCTTCTACGGCATTCTCAGTTTAATTTATAGACTGGCGCTTGTCCAGCACCAGAGAGAGTGGGTCAATTCAGCAACTTAAGCATCCGGTTTTCAGACTTTTTGAGGACATTTCCATTTTCTGTGACACTTATTCCGGATTCATTCCTATTACTTTCATGCTCGGTTTCTATGTATCCACTTTATTTACCCGTTGGGGACAGATTTTTGACAACATTGGATGGATTGACGCGTTGGTTTCAATCAAATACAGTTACATGGAATTTAGACCTGGCCTTATGATTGCCGCATACGTCGAAGGAAGGACGGAGTTGGCTAGGAACATTCGGAGGAATACCTTAAGGTAGTGGAAAGGGACGAGGAAGAGAGGGGGAAGAGAGAGAGAGAGAAAGAGAAAACATGCATTTAAGGTACATGGTGTTAACCCAAGCCCTTGTCTTCCGTGATGTCTCCGTGAGTGTCCGTAAGCGTTTTCCTACGTTAAATCATCTTGTGACAGCTGGTATGGAATTCTTTCTTCTTTCGAACGTCTTTAGGTTTTATGACCCAAGCCGAATTAATCCACTTCGAGGGCGTAGAGTCTGGCTACTCCAAATACTGGCAGCCGATGCAATGGCTCTTCGTTGAATTACGCTTCGCTCGTCAGACGGGTCTCATTGCTTCAGATATCATTTACACAGACCTCATTGAGAAGGTTGACAACACTCTGCAACTTTCTAAATTATGCATTTCAGATACGAGTTTTTCGTTCTAATGTGCTTAATTTGACGTTATTTGACTGGGTGCCTGTACCTCTGCTGTATACGCAGGTACGGTAAAGAGTATAAAAAGGCGCGAATGTTCAACCGATGAAATAATCTGAGTAAACCATTGAAGCGAACAATACTATTTCAGTTTTAGTTGTTCATAAAGATGTGAACGGGAAAATATATATTAGTAAAGATTTGCCATTTGCATCTGTCATCTCAGTTTCTTATTTTCAGGTGGTTCATCTGGCAGTTCGCTCTTTTTTCGTAATAGCCTTGATGGGCCGACAGTTCCTCAGCCCTTCTCGCGATCTCAGCAACGTTGGCTTTAAACAAACGGTAGTTTTCCCTGTCCCGAAAAATAAATTCAGGCTTCAGATCGACATCTATATCCCGATTATGTCTATGCTACAATTCACATTTTTCGTTGGATGGATGAAAGTAGCGGAGGTCATGTTGAATCCTCTGGGAGATGATGACGAGTAATTTTAAAAGGCTAGCGCAATCAAGATTCTTCAGTGATTTCGAAACCAACCACATCCTGGACCGTAATCTCCAAGTGGGGATGAGTATGGTGGACGATCAGTTCGACAAGGCCCCGCCCATCGAGAGAGACGCCTTCTGGGAAGACGTGATGGCCGAGCCTCTCTACACTCCAGAAGCGGCCAGCAGACCCTGCAACCCCCAGATTGGAAGCTGCGCTAATATTAAGTAAGTTTTCAGAATGTTCAGTGTCAAATGGGAGCGAAGTTTTTTGTGGTTGCAAACTGTGGTCGTAATCCTTTGCGTATATTTCACTTCAACGGTTATGACTACGCATAGAATCGACTACAGCGACATAGTTTGTGGTTCATCTGAAAATTAAAACGAAAAACGAAAAAGAGAGATATTTTTGTCTATTCTAGACAGATTAGGGCGTCCTACAATAGTTATTTAACAAAATTGTGTTTGTTCAGGATCGTCATTCTCAATCAAAGTATCAAAGTTCCGATAGGTTTCAGCATCAAATTGCAACATTTAGCATAAACCACGCATTTCCCATGCACGATAGACATTCCCGAACATAAACAGACATCGCCGATTCGCCGTTTGTTCATCAGAAAGGGAAAACCCTGTTATAGCCTTTGTCCGAAAAATGTTATCCTTTTGATAAACCTAATTCGAGAATTTTAGCACTGCCTATGACGATAACGTAATGCTCCGTTTCCGTGGAAGACGAAATTCAAAGTTCAGCAGCAGCATTGGTACATGTGTTTCTAGAACTTCTAAAGTGCGGTATTTTAGTTCCTGATGAGTGTGACGTTGTGCCAGTGGCAGGACTGAACCCTAGACCTCGAATGAACAGCAGGGACAGTGAGGAATGGTTCTCCCAGTCGGTTGTGAGTCAGGGAAGGAAACTGAGTAACTTCTTCGGAAGAATGAGGGGAGGCAGACGAAGTGAGTACAAAAGAAGAAAGCAGGAACATATTAATCTAGGCACTCAATCAAGCGACCGAAGGGTTTATCCTCGGCAGGACGAACAACCTCCGTCGAGGAGGGAATCCCAGGACTCTCTGGATCGCTTCGGAGAATCATTTCACAATCTGCCGATGCCTGCTTCTGTGGCTAAGACAAACGGAAGCATTTCGCCCAAGCCTTCTTTGGCTGGGGAGGAGCCAGTCCAATGGACCGTGGATGAAATGCTCCCTGTGATCGAGGAGGAGGATACGAAGAGGAACTCAACCGACACCGGTGAGAATGGGAAGACATCCCCCTTTTACAAATTCAACCATTTCCAGAATCATCTCTTCGCAAGAAAAACGGAGATCACCTGCAAAAACCATCGGACAAGCAATAAGACTGCCAAAATGTTTCCGCTTTCTCTTCCAAATCAGAGGGCTTCGATCTCATCCCCCCCCCCCATTTACCAGCTTTTATCAGTCATTAAGAATTTTTGAAATTAAAGTAAAGTATCTTTTTGGGAGGAACCACTGAAAAGATTCTGGAAAGGGTGAAGTAATCTTCGCTATCGTAGTTGTTGTTCTGCCAACCCAACTGGACAATTTGGACTGATGTCTGTCACGAGAAATCCGATATTACGATCGTATCGTAATCGTGCCTGTTTGTGATTTGGGTTGAGTTGGCCCCTGTATAAAAACACATATATTATATAAATGCGCTAATTTCTTTCATTTTTTATATTTTCTAAGAAGGTTTGCTAAAAATTCACTTGAAAAAACTATTTTTAGTTCTTTCTTTAAAGAATAAAATTGAATTATTTACAAAAATTTTGAACAACAAAATATGTCGCGCCAATATAGGGAGAAAATTCTGATTATACGAAAAAGAGCGTTTCTACACAACTGGAACAGAAAGGGAACTGATGAATTTTTGAAAAATTAAAATCACGCCCGCATCTTTGGAAACTGTGTTGAAAGACAAGAAGAAGAGCCATATAAGCTTCTCGCCAATCCTAGTTCTTGGGAAAATGCTAATTCGTGCCAAAATTATGATGTCGAAGTTAGAAATTCTAACTTCGACATCATAATTTTGGCACAAATTCGAATTTTTCCGAGATCTAGTTCTCGGAAACATGCTGATTTCTACCAAAAGTACGACGTCCACATTTGAATTCCCCACAACAATATCATAATTCTCAGAGTTTCGGAATATGCGGACGCGATTTTAATTTTTCCAATATTCATCAGTTCCTTTTTCTGTTCTACTTTTGTAGAAACGCTCTTTTCGCAAAATCAGAATTTTCTCCGTTTTTTGCCGCGACATGTTTTGTTGTTGAAATATTTAAAGTTTGCACATAATTCATTGTTAGACTTTAAAGAAAGAACTGCCTTTGTTGTCGTCTTGCGAAAAGGCCAACCTGGTGCGTTCCATCAGATAAAACGGACTGGGCAGTCGAGAAAAAGAAATTGTTTGGTTGAAACGACGTTGCGCAACCGACAGGCGACGGACTGGATAGCGGTAGGATGGGAGACCGGAAAGCCAGAAGGCAACTGAGAGACACCGTGGCCAAGTGCCGCAGAAGAAATGCAAGTAAGGAACACCGAAGAAAAAGAAAGAGTTTAAGAAATTGTTTTTGATTGGGTCCTAATTTAAAAGAATATACCGATCCTCTTATTTTTGTTTCAAAATAATAACGTAGGTGTTAGGTATTTGGTTTAAAGTAATTTTCAGGCAAGAGAAATATGATGCCAAACAAGTCTTGTGCGAAATCGAACCACTTTTATACACGTATGCTTCTTTTTTATCCTCTAATATGCAGGTTATATGTATGCCGTTGTTTCTTCCCTTGATTCAATTGTGCTCCGTGTTTTCGTTCACAGGTCATTAGAAGAGACATCGCCACAGAAGTCTATTCAACCCTTCTCCTCATCAAAATGACAGAAGAGTCAAACCGAGAGACAGCCAAAAGTCGCGCCTTTGTTTTGGAGCGAACAACCCGATCGCGCGCCACTTTTTGTATTTTTCCAAATCGCCTCGTCGTTGGATCGGAAAAGAAACTAACGGTTTATCCATTACTTTTACCGGAAACCGGAGAAACGATACTGTAATCGGATACCCCAAGAGATGATAGTTTTAACAAAAATGTTATGTTTTGCAAATGTAAACCTTAGAATTCTCCGATTGGCAGGTCCCGAGCGGTGGCAAATGGGCGGAGCGGCTTTGTTTGGCACGAGGGATCGAGTCCCTTTTTTGGACGCCGATCGGTCCGTAATGGACTAACAAGCTATATAAGCAGCCCCGACGGCGCTAAGGGGAACAACTAGTAGCATCTGCCTCCGAAGCGGAAAACACCATTACCTGTCTCTTTGTTGCGAACTTCCGCCTCCCGCTTACCCTATTCGCCTACCTATTTCTTACCTTTTTCGTTTCAAATCTAACTACCAACTACAAATTACTTTTACATTCTTTTTAAAGACGTTTAGAACTTTTAGCAGCCAGCAGCTAATTCCATTTAAAAAACATTTAGGCGTACTTATATGATACGTCCCTTCTATTTATCACTTCTCAAGCAAGCAAATTTACTTTTGCTACAAATCAATGTATTACAATTGTAGATAATATGAGAAAAGTTTAAATTTTAGTTCCCTGCTAACTCTAAAAAAGTATCGAACGTTGGCGCCTCTGTGGCGCACTTGCAACTCGCGGGAGGCATGTAGTTCTTGTACGAATAGCACCAATTGGCCTCCAAATGTGTTCAATTACGCTCAAAGTGTATCAATGATCTTTTAAATTTTAGCTACATCTCTGCTTCTCATTTCATCATTTACTGTCTCATTTACTGTTGTCAACCTTTTCCTGTTAGTTGTTGAGGCCACGGTGTTTATAAGAATTACAAAATAGTCTGAAACAGTGCATGGTTCCCAACTCGTTTTCCGTTAGCTCGGCTCTTACCTCTCTCCGCCCGTTCCGCCTATGTAGCCACAATTAACGCCTCGACTGGTAATACTCCTCCATCTTGCGCAACAATCCAGCTTCTCTGCCAACCTTTCTCCTTCAGGATGGGTGCCCTTCTCCGGTTCCTCATTGCCACTGCCGTACTACCTGTAGTTGCACTGGCAAACAGGGTGAGTCCCAAGCTTTTTCATTTACCCTACACCAATTCAGACCTCTTGCTTCGCCTACATCGATTGCTATGAGCGGGCACAGGTTCAGTTAAAGGACTGTGTCGGAGGAACTGCACTGGCTCTGACGGTTGAGGCCAAGGACCGCACTGCGGCCGAGCTGGTCAGAGGAAGAGGAGCCGTGTTCAACCAATGTCAAGGTGGCTAGATTGTGCTTTCCGTTAGGAGAGTTCGTTTCAATCCAAAATTCCACAAATCCAGCTGATTGAGAAAACTGAATAAAACGAGAAATTGAATCTTTGTTTTAGACCGCCTCGCCCGAGAACTCGTCGATTTTGATACCCTCCAAGTGATCACAATGGAAGACGCCCGCGAGTGCTTTGAGAAACTTCCCGGCTCCGGCAAAAGAGTGGCTTTCGTAGGAACAATTTCTTTCTGAAGTGCAGATTCATTCAGAATGTGGCCACTTGCGTCCCCTATAATTCACAGCCTCAGAGAGACAACTACGGAAAGGAAACCGCCCAGTGCGTCATCGACTACTACAACGACAGACAGAAATGCGAGCAATTGCTGGATTGCTGCCCCGATCACACGCGTTGCGGAGAACGCATGAATGCCGTGTCTGTTGCTTACCAGCATGCAAAGGCTAAGGGTGGGTTTGGTTTTTTGGTGACAATCATGGTTGTTAATGTTAGGTCTCCAAATCGTTTCTAACATGTTGAAGTGTGTGTCTTCTACTGACCCTTCTGCTTCTGGCATCATCTCCTCCCTCCACTACCAAAGAAGCACTCTTCGCAACGCAGGACTTCCTTTCTTCCGCCCTGATACTGCCACTGGTTAGTCAAGTAATCAATTGAAACATCGGATATTGATTCAGAAGAGAGGATTACCCGTAGACTGAGCCTCACCTCAAATGCGGCCATTGAACAGCGCAAGCAACGATTCACTCGCAGATATCATCAGGTAGGGAATTGATCAAACCGATTTTCAAAAGTAACAAAATCGAAATCAAATGTTTAACATTAAAGCCGGCACCTTCTACTGCTCTCATTCAGATCCGAAGCCTCCTCGCCCAGCGCATCCACAAGGTCTCCGTCGAAACCTCTCGCTCCACTCCTGCCGCTACCAACAATCTCCCCAGCGAACGGCGCATCGCCATTGTCAAGAACCTGCTGAGGTTTCTATTCAACATTTCGTATTTTAGATCTCTATTTTAGAAACGCCGATGACCAGGAAATGGCAACCTACATGTCCCTTATTGCTGATGGAGAGTTCGACAAATTGTCTGCCTTGGAGAAGCAAAAGCTGAGGAAGGCGGAGAGCGACGCTCAGGTGGACGAGGCCTCTCAGAAGATGGGGAAAATACGTGATGCGATCAAGGCTGCGTTGGCAACCAAGGACCAGAAGACTTTGAACTTCCTGGAGACATCTGGATCCACTGCTGATCGCTTGGCTATGATTGCCCTGCGGCAGAAGGGAGACGAAGACTGGGATGCGGAGCTCTCTTCCATCATTGACAAAGATGCCAACACAGAGATCGACAGCGAAACTCTCTTCAGAGCCAAGAAGTTTGCCAACGCTTTGGAAGGAGTTCTCCAGGCTCAGAAGGAACTCATTCTTTCCTCCAAGGATAGCTTCACTGGAAATGGACTGCCTACTACTAGGACTTCTTCTAAAGCACCTCCTCATGATGAGAGACAAGCTCACGACTTTAACACTCTCACACACAATCTGAGAAAGGGAGTTGCCATAGTTTCGGCTGACACAGACCCTGTCACTACCACTGTAGGTACCACAACCACCGTGGTAGAGGAAACCACGACGGCTAAAGCCAAATCTGAAACTACCACTCAAATTCCAACTGAAATTACCACTGAAGCCACAACCGCTACCACCACTACGGAGGAGGCTACGACCACAACAGAAGAGGTGACGACAGAGAGGAACACTCCCCTGCCCCAAGCTGTCATGGATATGCCTGCTCAGCCACTCTCCCAGTCGAAGATGATCAGTATTGTCCAGCCAGTGGATGGAGCCGTTGAGATGATCAAAACCACTCCCGATGAGGCCAGGCCTACAAATGAGATTCTAGAGCAGCTCGAGGCTGAGGTAAAGAAGGGTCAGAAGGAGGAGAAGCCGGAGGCTGAAGGCCAGATCAGAGGAGAGGACAAACGAGCCGTTGAGGAGCCGATTGCAGAAGGAGCCACAGAAGAGGTATGAAAGAAACATACGCTTTTGTTTGTTTTGTACATGCAACCTTATTGCATTCAAAATTTGCAGAAGGGAGAACCTACCGACTTGAAAGCCCTGAGCGCTCTTCTGAAAGAGGAAGCTGTCACTGAGAAAACAACTGTAGCCACTACTGAAGTCACTACAACTGAAGCTATTACGGAGACCACCACTGAGGCCGCTACGACAACCCTCGAGGTGACAACAGAAGCTCCGACCGAGGTACAACATACCCAAACAAATTTGTACACTTTTATACAGGCTACAACTACCGTACTCCCGACTACAAAGATTCCTCTGAATGAAAAGTCGAAGAATCTGATGAAGAAGGTTGTTCGCGACATGAAGAAACGCATCGAACGTCTGCGTAACAAAGTTGAAACTACTACTGAGAAAGCTCCTGCAACCATCTCCCCTGAGGACAGGCCTTCCCTTGAGGTTGAACCCCTGACCGAAAGTGTGGAAGGCAGTGGAATGGAACCGGTAAGCCACCAAATGCACAAAACATACACTTAATGTAGACTACGGCCATTCCTGAGAAAAGTGTGGTTGAGAAGAAGGAGAAAAAGAACAAGAAGGAGAAGGTGGTTCGTGATCAGGGAGTGAACCACTGTGTGGCCTTGGCCAACTGCGAAGACCTCGTCAGGGACTATCAGGAACAGTGCGACCGTCGCTTCTCTCCTGAAATCATCAGCCATGGTAAACAAAACGGTGCTAAATTGGGAGAATGAGTATTTCAGGAATCGAGGAGACTGAGATCGTAGAGGCTCTAAAGAACGCCACTGTCAGCCACAACGACATCGTCTTGCGAGCCTGTCTTCGTCCCCTTGACAAAGCTGCCTATGCGAATGTAGGTTCTGCTGAGACAATCGAAACAAACCACTCATTTCAGCTGAAGCAGCTGCTTGTCATTCAACGAGGAGTGCGTCGTGCTTGTCTGGAACTGGGACGTAACCGCCCTGTGCTTTCGGAAGATCAGTCGGCCGTCTGCCACTCCCCCCTGCCCTCAACCGAGCCCCTTGATGACTTCCTCTCACAGACACACTTCCGCTCTCAGGAGACGCACACCCTCTGTTTGGCAAAGTTGGCTCCTTTGAGGGAAACCTGCCAGACCATCGGCAGCTGCTGTGCCTCCGCCACTGCGTAGGCAACATTTATTCCAATGCCATTTCCCCTTTCAGATGCGAGAATTACATCGCCGCTTCCCCTGTGAAGCAGCTGAAGGATGAGGCCACGGCCGTGTTGGTCCAACGCCAACACGTCTGCGAGGAGCGCATGCTGGAGACACTAAAGTACATCCAGAAGAGACTTTCCACCAGGAGGCGACGGGTATGAGCCAACCTGAGCTGTACATAGAACCCCTCAACAGTGCCAATGATAGAAATCTCTGATATTTATTTACAATGCAATAAACTTTCCCATGAAAATAATGACTAGCGAATCATTTGGAAAGATGGCACTCGGGGGCACTTAAACACATCACAAGGGGATCAATACTGGGTGCAGATGTACTTCCATTGGGTGAACTCATCGATGCCTTGGGCGGCTCCTTCGCGACCAAGGCCGCTTTCCTTTACTCCACCGAAGGCAGCCTCGGAGCAGGAGATGAGACCTGAAAGAGATGCATTTGATACAGCTAAGAGAGAGACAAACCCTCGTTGACTCCGATCATTCCGACCTGCAGACGTCTGGTGACCCTGTGAACCTGAGAGGCGTCGTTGCTGAAGATGTAGCCAGCCAGTCCAGAGCGACTGCTGTTCGCCTGCTTCAGTACAGTCGCCTCATCCGAGAACCTTATTCCTTATCCCATTAGCAAAACACAGAGGAATCCCACTTTCTCACAGCAGCAACTGGGCCGAATATCTCAGTGTGAGCAATCTCCATGTCATCCGTGACGTCAGCCAAGAGGGTGGGTTGGAAGCAGCAGCCCTTGCCTTTTTTGCCGCCAAGCACAATCTTGGCTCCCTTGGAAACGGCGTCAGACAGAAGGGATTGGATCTAATTCGACAATGGGACTGTCAGGTATATTCGCAACCTTTTCGACGGCACGGCTGTTGACGAGGGGTCCCTGGGTGGTTCCGGACTCCATTCCATCGCCGACTTTGAGTGCCTTCATGGTCTCTGCCAACTTCTCAACATACTCTTTGTAGATCTGAAAATGGACGTTTTAAATCAAAGGAATACTTGAAAAACCTTTTCATGAACGAAAATTCTGTTGGCTGAGACGCAGGTTTGGCCGGATGCACGGAACTTGGTGGCCATGGTTCCCTAAAGTAGAAAGTCGTGGAAAACACAAAAAAAGGAGTCACCTTGATGGCGGTGTCGATGTCAGCCGAGTCAAACACGATGAGCGGTGCATTTCCTCCGAGTTCCAGGCACACTCGCTTGACGGTGGAGGCGGACTGCGTCAAAAGGATCTAAAATGATCGCTTGTTCGGTCACAACGGAAAACACTACCTTTCCAACGGCGGTACTTCCGGTGAAACTGATGGCGTCAACATCGGTCGACTCGCATAGGAATTTGGAGATCTTGGCAGTATTGGCCCTGTCGGAGGGAATGACGTTGAACACACCAGCGGGGATTCCGGCCTCTTCAGCGGTCTGAAGATAATTTTTAAAGAAAGGTAGATAGGACCCTCACTTGGGCAAGAGCCAATGCACTCAGCGGCGTGTCTTCTGCAGGCTTAACCACCATGGTGCATCCAGCAGCCAGGGCAGCTCCAGCCTTGCGGGCAATCATGGCAGTGGGGAAATTCCACTGAAGGAACAATTGTTAGTGGAACCAACTGTCGCATACCGGTGTGATTACAGCTACCACCCCAATGGGTTCTCTCGTGTGCAGATGTTCCCTATTCAACGTAGCCGACCCTACAACCTGTCCGTAGATACGCCTCGCTTCTCCGGCGTACCAATCCAAGAAGGCGGCGGAGTACTGTATCTCTCCGCGGGCCTCGCTCAGAGGTTTCCCCTAGGATAGTCCAGTTGTAAACATGCAATAAATAACCAAACCTGCTCCAGAGTCAGCAATTTGGCCAATTCCTCCTCCTTTGCCGTCATGATATCGAACCATTTGCGAAGAGTAGCTCCTAATTGAAAAGTGAAAGCTATTAAACTGATGGAATACCTCGTTGTTTGGGCGTAGTTTCGAGGGACCACTTCTCAAAGGCAGCCTTAGCCACAGAAACTGCCTAAAGCGCACGATGAACTAAATTTTAGTGGACACAAACCTTCTCTGCGTCGGCGACATCGCAGTTTGCGACGGTTGTGATGATTTCATTGTTGTAGGGATTGACTACGTCGAACTTTTTCTTCGTGACTGCGTCGACGGGCGATCCTGAATTAGAACATTAAACAATTGATAAATAATAAAGCTTCATTTCCACTACATATCTTAATCTTTTTATTAAAATATGTTAATAAAGAATAAACTGGTAAACCCCCGGGGCCGTGTTTACATATACTTCCTGACAGGTAGCTGGCAGTACCAGCAATACAGTCGGCTGTCACAACTCGCAGAACATGATATTTCCGTGTTTAAACACATGTTTCCCGATACACGTCTTCCACAAATCGATTTGAATGGTCCATATTGCATATGAACGTACCTCCGATGTAAGCGAGGGCTCCCTTAGGCAGAAGAGGGCTGGAGAAAGTCGAAGCGGCCCTCATGGCGACGAATGAACGGCCTATTTTTAGCATGGCGCTCATGATAGCGTTAGGCAACCGGTCGCAACTGCTGCGGCACCCTGAACTTTTAAACTTTTCACGACAACACGCGGTGTGATTAATCTTATCTCAACGACCAACCGTAACAGTTCAGAGAAATAGAAGAAATTTCACAAATCACAGACATCGTCTTAGGACCCGAGCAGATAAACCTTTACTTTTTTAAACGGAATTTTCGAAGATATTAATTTTATCTCTAATGTGTTTCATGTTTTTTTTAAAAATTGTTTATGGTTATATTGTTTAAATTAGGTTTACATAATTAAATATGTTTCAAAACGGATTTGGCTGGTGATTATTCATTATTGTGTATTTATTTTGATACTTGGCGACTTTTAAAATTGTTATTCAGTATGGGACGAAGTGAGAAATCATCGAAGCACAGACGTCGTTCCCGTTCTTCAAGTTCAGACCGGGACAGGTCGCGAAAATCCAGGAAGAACCGCAGCCCGTCTTCTAGCAGCGACGACGGCGGCAGCAAGTTCCAGGTGGGTCAATCATTTTTTGCCAAGCTTGGTTTTTTAAATCTAGTTTGTATTTTGAATTTATTTATAAAAAAAAACTCCCTTTTAGAACCAATTGGACAAAGAGAGGGAGGAGAAGAAACGCGTGAAGAAGCTTGAAAAACAGCGCAGGAAGGATGAAGAGACGCCCGAGGAAAAGAGAGCCCGCCGCCTGGCTAAGAAAATGGCTAAGGTTGGTTTATATTCTCTGCTCTTATGAACAAGTTTTTTTTAAGGAACAACGCCGCAAGTCGGATAATGACAACTACCTGCCCCCAGAGCTATCCTACACTAACGAGGACAATCCGTTCAACGACAACAAACTGACGGAGACCTTCGTTTGGGGAAAGAAGCTGCAGAAGGAAGGAAAGGGACGGCTAAGCCAAAATGAATTGGAAAGAGAGTGGGGATTCAGCAGAGTTCAAAAATAATTATACTTTACAGGGCCCGTAACAGGGTGCAGAAGAACATGAGGGAGATTGAGGATCAGAAACGGGCTAGGCATGCGAGACAATCTGCAAAGTAAGATTTTGAGTTTTGTATGAAGAATGGGGCGAGCACCCAGCTGTTATCATTGCAACGCGTCTCGTAATATTGCGGTTCCCTTTGTATTAATGGGCTCCTAGGCTTACGGTAGCCCACATGGAATGATGTTTCTATTTTGAATGGGGTTGTGATTTGTTAATATGTAACCTTGTTTTTTTTTTCAGAGAAGACCTGGACATGATGCAGAGGGACATGGACCGTCGTGCCAATGCAGATTGGGACGAAAAGGAGGCCCAATTCCAACTGGGGCAGGCAAAAGTACGCTCGAAGCTTCGCATTCAACAAAATCGCGCCAAACCCATCGATCTGCTTTCAAGGTAACCTGATTCCCTAATAAATTGATATATTCTCAACAGATTCATTCAATTCGCCGACGAAAACAACCCGGACGATGATTTTGAGTTGGAGAGTCCTCTGCTTTATATTCGGGATCTCACCCTGGACGACTATGAAGACCTAATCGAGGATATCAAGGTGAGGAGATCTCAGACGGATTGAAATAATTGATTAGGTCTATCGTTCCCTGGAAGGAGACTCCCATGCCAGTTACTGGAAGCAGGTCCGCGTCGTGGTGGAGGATAAACTGAAGAAGCTGCAGAACAACATCCAGAGGGGAGGCATACATGGAACTGTCAACGATCAGGTTCAGGGGCTCATAAAGGTCAGCCAGATGGTAGAAGAGATGTGCCCAAGCTTCAAGCTGTTCAGTCATTTCGGGATGGCTCATTATCCTCTCTCTTTCGTCCCCATTTATGCATTTTCAGGGTAAATCGTTGGAGGAGCTGGTCAGACTGGAAATGGACATCGAAGCGAGGTTCAAGGCGAACACTCCCGGAATGGACGTCAGTTTCTGGGAAGATGTGCTAGGTTTGTTAAAATGAAATATAAATAAACTTCTACTTGGAGAGCAACTGCGTGTGCACATGGCGAAGAGCAAACTGAAAGAGATCCACCAGAAGATGCTTTCTCTGAAGGTTCAGCGAATCCGCGAAGAGCAGATGAAAGGAATGGCTGGGGAGGAGCAGCCGCTGATGCGATCCACCAAGGACAAACCCTCTACGTCGAGAGTGAAGCAGGAGACGACCGAGGAGGAGGACACTGAGAATCTGCAGAAGTCGCTGAGGAAGAAGGTCGATCTGGATGAACTCGATTCAGCCGATCTCAACGACCAACAGAAGGAGACCAAGTGGCGGTGCGTTTGCAAAGGAAGTTACAAGGAAAAATCGTTTCGGCCAAACTGAAAGTATGCATTGGTTTGGGCACTTTCAACCCCGTGTTATTCAGTTTAAGTACAATTTCTTTATATAGAATCTGCTCATCAACTTATTTCTTTCAGTGCTCTTTCCCCCGACCGTCTGGAATCCGCCACCCTCGCCCTCTATGAACGCGGTCGCTACAGCCCAACTTACGGAGATGTCAATGACACGATGCCTGGTGTGTGGCTTAATTATATCGATCTAAAGCATTTTGTAGGCATCGAGGTGTTGGAAGAAGAAGACGACGAGGAAAGTCTTCTGAAGAGGAGGGCGCAGAACAGGAAGGTCCCTGAGGGCTCCTCGGTAGGTTTACCCTTCTTTCTTCTCAAACAAAGAAGTTTTCAGGCCGTTCACGCAGAGATGATGGCGATCGCACGCAAGGGAATGGACGGCAGTGAAGCCACCTTCTCCGTCGAGACTCCTCTGGAAGCCCAGGTGCCTCGTCCTCATTTGGTACCATTCTGTCTCTTTTAGAAATATCTGTGGTCTGACAAGTACCGTCCCCGCAAGCCGACCTATCTCAACCGAGTGATGACTGGCTTCGACTGGAACAAGTACAATCAGACTCACTACGACATGGACAACCCGCCTCCGAAGATCGTCCAGGGCTACAAATTCAATGTGAGACCTCATTCTCTCTATTTTTAATTGACTCTTTAGATCTTCTACCCGGATCTGCTGGATAACAAAAAGACTCCTTCCTATCAAGTCTTCGAGTGCGATGACCCCGACTTTGCCGAAGTACGGTTCCGTGCGGGACCTCCATACGAAGACATTGCCTTCAAGTAAGTTCTAGCCTCAGTCTGCCTTCCGAGTTGTCCGTTTCTCATCTATTCTGCCATTTTAGGATAGTAAACCGCGAGTGGGAGGTCAGCTACAAGAACGGTTTCAAGTGTCAATTCCAAAACGGCGTCTTCCAGCTGTGGTTCCAATTCAAAAAGTACCGCTACCGTCGTTGAACCCCCGTCTACGGTTATGTTGTTGCTATAATTGAACTGTTTGTACTTTCCGATCCTCGTTTTGTTATTTGTTTTCTCAAAAATCCTACTTTCTGGAGTTGACCAACAAAACATCCGTTACTGTAGGCAATGGGTGTAAGGGAGTCGGCCATTCGCCTCCTGGGCACTGTGAACACCACGGGGTTCGTAGCCGTCGCGGCGGCCCTCGTCTTACTCGACACGGTGGTCACTTATTACATCATCCAACGAGTGCCCTGTGAGTGGATTCAGAAGACTCGTTTAAACCCTGAATAGACACGGAAATCGACTGGTCAACGTACATGCAGCAGGTCGAGTGCTACACGAAGAAACGCATCCAGAACTACTCGCTGATCGAGGGAGACACGGGGCCAGTGGTGTGAGTCTCTTGTAAACCAGATGGCTACGTCCGATGGCAGCCGCAGTAGACGATGACCCATCCACACTACCCAAATGTTGAACACCAGAAGTCCCAAAGCCGCTACGCGGGTTTGTTTCTTCTGGAGTAGGAGGCCTTTGTTTTGCAACGGCTTTATCTTTCCTAATAGAAAGGCCTTCGGCCGCTTTTAAAATGAAAATGCATTTATGCTAATTTGGTTGCATATAGGGGGAAATGAGAGGCGCATGCAGCGCACGCAGCTAGCGCACTTTCACCGCCACCGCGTGACACCACACACACAAACAGACACAGGGAGAATAAGCCAATTGTATAAAGGCGGATGCATTAAGGATCTTAATAATGATCCTAAATATGAACAGAGTGACCCTCACAGTATCAGAATTAGGGCAGTAAAAGTTCCCAATTTAGGTTTGTGTGGTAGTGTATTCCACAAGAGGTGAGGTGTGAAGCGGCTTTTTTCGTAAAACTTTGTTGGAAAGAAAGGATGTCTCCGGAGGATGAAAAGTTAACGGTCCGTAGTAACTCCACCAATTCTCAGTTGATCACAGCCCAAGGCTTGAGATTTGATAATTATGTGATTGCACAAACTTTGTGGACACAAATGGCTGACTGAATCTTATCATGAGGCTATCTGATCTTGGAATTGTGATCGCTCCCTGATGGCTGTTTTCCTGCTCTCACTTTCATAGATTGCAGTCTGCGACTGTCAATGGAAATTCCAAAGGGGTTCTAAAGTTGGCGACATGGAGGAATATGGCGAGACCTTTTATAAAGTGATCATTTTCAGGTACCCCGCGGGCCATCTGACGGTCTATGGCATTTTCTACACACTGACGAATGGAGGAAAAGACATCCGCACCGGACAGTACATCTTCATGGCCATCTACCTCGTGAACCTCCTCCTCGTGTTGCGTCTCTACCACAAGTCAAATAAGGTGATTCTGGTGAAAGCAGGACTTACCGTAGTCCTTGAGATCGTCCCTCTGGTTCTGCCCTTCCTAGTCATTACGGGTTACCGAATTCATTCCATCTTCGTTCTGAGACTCTTCAACGACCCCATTGCCATGTTCTTTTTCTACATTGCCGCAAATTTGTTCATTTCGCAGTGGTGGATTATGGGATGCCTTGCCTACAGGTAAGTGATGCCGGAAGATGCTTTTACTGTTTCCTTTTCAAGTTTCGCCGTATCCATCAAAATGAACGTGTTGCTGTTCGCCCCTGCTCTCTTCTTCATCCTCTTCGTCAATACGGGACTTTGGCGGACCATTGCCTATCTCTCCGTCTGCGCCATCGTTCAAGTGAGTCTCTCTCTCTCTCTCTCTCTCTCTCTCTCTCTCTCTCTCTCTCTCTCTCCCTCCCTACCTCTCCTTTCTCTCTCTCTTTCTCTCTCTTTCTCTCTCTCTCTCTCTCTCTCTCTCTCTCTCTCCATATTCTCTAGCTCTAACCAATTCTTACAGGTCTACATCGGTCTCCCCTTCCTCCTCTTCGACCCAGTTGCCTACATCAGGCGTTCCTTCGACCTCGGCCGCGTGTTTCTCTTCGAATGGACCGTCAACTGGCGTTTCTTGCCCGAATCCGTAATTTTATACCTACTTTTTCAATTATTTATTCTTTTCAGGTATTCCTCGATAGTCGACTTCACCTGGCACTTCTCTTCTTGCACCTCGCCGTCCTCGGAATATTTGGATATCACATGTGGTTTAGGTCAGTTGTATAACAGATGGGTGGTGCCCGATTTGTCCTTCATTCCCTCTCTGATGACCCTTTTTTAAGATCTCACGGGGGTCTGCGTGCTTCGCTAGTTGAGCTCTCCCACGGAATCCGCACGCGCACCGGAGTGGCTGGTTTGTTTTTACCAAGTGTTTGTCTTTTATTTCGACCTTTCAGAAACATTATTCGCCTTGTTCTCCGCCAATCTCATCGGAATAACCTTCTCTCGCTCGTTGCACTACCAGTTCTACAGCTGGTACTTCCACCAACTGCCATTCCTCCTCTTCTGGAATTCGGGGGATATCACTCGCTTCTCCCAGCTGGCAACTACCGTAGTCAAGTGGGTCTCTCTCTCTCTCTCTCTCTCTCTCTCTCTCTCTCTCTTTCTCTCTTTCTCTTCCTCTCTCTCTCTCTCTTCCTCTCTCTCTCTCTCTCTCTCGCTCCCTCTTTCTCTCTCCCCCCCCTCTCTCTCTCTCTCTCTCTCTCTCTCTCTCTCTCTCTCTCTCTCTCTAATTTCTTGCTTTCAGAGGCTGCCTCCTCCTGGCCATCGAGTACTCCTGGAACACCTTCCCCTCCACCCCTCTCTCCTCCGCCCTCCTCCATCTCTCTCACTTCGCCCTCATCTCCTACCTCATCCTCACCCGCATCGAACGCTACAAGCGCAAATTCAAAGCCACTTAGTCGTCGATTTCCCACTTTGTTATTACGCTGGTACATTTTTAGTCGAGAGAGATTTGAATTCCTTTTCTTCGGGGTATTTTATATTTATTTATGTATCTATTTATTCATAAATTGGTCTTGTCATGTCTTTTTTGAGCGAATACTGCAGTATAAGCACAAGCATACTTTCCACTCAAATCCAGAAGCACCTTCATTCTTAGATGCTGCGGCGGCTGGTCTCCCGACCGTCGACGAGTTATTTTCGGAGGTTTTCGGTCAATCAGGAGCAGCCGACGACGGATCCACTGCCACCTCACATGAGGGTTCGGATTTCTCTTTAGTGTAATTTGGAAAATTGAGATAGGTGGCTCAACCTGCGAAACAGGACGCATATTAACCAATAAGTTTTGTATTTGAATGCAGTTTGCACTTTCAATCTGGAAGTATGGGTCATATGTCCCTAAATAAGCCTAAACTATTCCCTTGAAATAGGATTTAGGTTTTCGACCGCCAGATGAAGCGACTTCAGCGTGACTGGGCCGTGCGGCAGCCAGACTTTGAGGCAGCGCAGTACTTGAGGGAAGAGGTCGGCTGGCGCGTAGCCGACAGGGTTAGTGCCAGCCGGCACAATCACGTATTATCATTTGAGGTTTTCGATCTGACGAAATTCAACAAACTGGCCCTGGACATTGGCTGTGGCATGGGCCACATAGCCCCTCACATGATCAAGGAGAACGTAGGAAGACTGATCCAATGCGACATGAGCGAGGTCATGGTGACTCAGAGTAAAGGAGCAGAGGAAGAGGAGGTGAGAGGGGCTATAGAAAGAACTGCCGTTCAGGTGGAGGTGGAAAGGGTTGCCTGTGACGAAGAGACCCTGGCGCCGTTCACAGCGAATCAGTTTGATATTCTTTTGAGCAGCCTTTCTGCCCACTGGGTTAACGACCTTCCTGGATGGTACGCTGAGAGCAAAGCTTGATTTGAGAAGAATTTTAGGTTCAACCGGTGCTTTGAGATTCTGAAGCCAGACTGTCCCTTCATTGGAGCAATGTTTGCCACGGACACCCTCTTCGAACTGCGGTGTTCTCTACAACTGGCTGAGGTTAGATCAAAGAATTCTAGCTGTCTTCATGAGATTATTTCAGATGGAACGCTTCGGTGGCGTAGGCTCTCACGTCTCCCCCTTCGTCCAGGCCCAGGACGTCGGCGGTCTTTTGGCGAAAGCCGGTTTCGACATGATCACCCTTGACGTGGACGAGATCGAGGTGACAGTCTCTCCTCCCTTGAATTCCATCTTCAGGTCGGATTCCCAAACATGTTTGCCTTGATGTACGACCTGCAGCTGATGGGAGAGTCGAACTGCGCCTTCAGGCGAAGTCCCACAATCAGAAGGGATGTGCTGGTGGCAGCAGAAGCCATTTATAAGGTGACAAATGGGGAGAAAAAAAATAAGTGGACATTTAGGCCATGTACGCGACGGAGGACAAGTACCCGGCCACATTCAAGGTTCTGTCGTATATTGGCTGGAAGCCAGGGAAGGACATGCCCAAACCGGCAAAACGCGGGTCACAGAACGTGTCTATAAAGGTAGATTTCTCACTTTCTCTCCCTCTTATCACACCCTCTCTTTCAGGATCTCAGCAAGATTGTGGAGAACCCGGAATTGATAGAGCAGTTGAGCAAGGACAAGAAGAAGCCCAGCTGATGAAGATCTTTATTATTCTGATGTGCTTAGTTCTTTCGAAAGAAGTGATCCTGAGAGAAACCCGTCTTTCTTCCCGTTTCATTCGCCTTCCTCTAGACGAGTAGACTTTTCCCGTTGATGACCGGCATGTCGTCGCTCTCCGTCAGCGGGAATTCGTTGACCGAGTGGTAATGTCCGATCACCCGCCTCGATTCCCTTGGTATTTGCACCTGTGAATGGGAATAGTCTGTCGTTTTCCATTTAAAGTACCTGGAAAGAACTTCTTCTTGAATTATCTACGGCACTTGTAAGTCGAATTCCCGGGGAGGGGGTGTTGTCCATCTTTGAGAGACGAATTCCTGGGGAGGCGATGGCAGCCAAGTCGACAATGGGACGAGCGGCAGGGGGCCACTGTTCGTAGGAGGAACTGGGCACACCGGAATCGCAGCTGCTGCCATCGGCTGTGGGGGAGACGAACACTGGGGCCAGGGTGGAAGGCACCGAATCCTGAAATCAGCAGTGTTGGAAGTCTTCATTGTTAGCATTGGTGCGGTAGCATTGCGAATGATATATGGAATAGGCTGGGAAGAGTTTCCTTCTTCCGTAGAAACCCCTTACTTGACTTATGTTCTTCGCCCTTGAGCCGGCAAGTGGAGCAGGTCTGTCCCTCGGTCTAATGCTCTCGTAAACTGCCTCCCCGTCCACTGATCTTTCCCTCCTCGAGGCGTAGTCATCGTCCGAATCCACGTGTTCTCTCACTCTCAGCAGGGTTCCACTCTTCGGGTCAAAACTGACCAATGACGTCGTGTTGGCACTCAAACTGCGGGAGGATCGACGATCACGATTGTCCTAAACAAAGTTTTGTAGGAGTTCATTAAAAAACTTTACCTCTCCTACAGTATTCCTCCTTGACAACGGTTCGGGTTGTTGTTTTTTAAATCTCCCACTGGATTTCTTCTGTGGTTTTGTGTAAAAATCCTCTCGAGCAATTTGATCGGTCTCAGCGGAAGAGTAGGCATCCGGTTGGGGCTATAATCAATGAGTTTTGTGATATTTCACGTGGGATACCATTGATTGAGGACGCGGTTTTCCCTTTTTCTTCTTCGAATTCCTCTCGAAACCTCTGACTCTTGGAGTGACGTCAGGAGGGGGAGGAAGAGGCAGCTGCTGCACCACTTCATTCACCTCCTCATATGAGGAGTTCATATAGCCACTGCTGAAGTAAGAGTCCAGATGCTCTCTCTCTCTCTCTCTCTCTCTCTCTCTCTCTCTTTCTCCCCCCCTCTCTCTCTCTCTCTCCCTCTCTCTCTCCTCACTCTCTCTCCCTCTCTCTCTCCCCCTCTCTCTCCCTCTCTCTCCCTCTCTCTCCCTCTCTCTGTCTGTCAAATGTCTGTTTAAACAACTTTCTTCCCCCAGCCTTACTTAACATCATTTATTGAACTTGGAGCAGCTGGAAGTTTCCTGCTGCCTAGTTGAGAATAGACGGAAGGCATAGGTGTCTTTGGCTCTTTTCTCTCTTTTCTGAAATAGAGTTTCAGATTTTAAAGTTTCCGAATACCTTAGGCTGAATATCACATGAAGACACATAAAGATTGAGGCAATAGCAATGGCTATGTTGAGAAAAGCGAGAGCCGTCTCCAAGTGGTAGTACTGGAAGAGGCATGGCGACTGCACCCAACGGGACCGGGCCAAGTCAAAATGAGAGTCACAGCCAGGAGTAAAGCGGAGGAAAAAGGAAAAGGAGTACGGTAGTCCAGCAGAGAGCACAGGACGAGAGCGGTCCCCAAAGACTCCCAGGTACCTGGAATGAAGTCCTGGATACATTCCGGGATATTTATATTACCACAGGGATATTAACGTGTTTTGGGCGATTGAGAAGACGCAAGAGACCGAAAAAGCGACTAGAAGACTCAGACGACGTTGGCAGACTCCGAAGAGGCCAGAGATTATGCAGACCAGCTGAAAAGTATCATAAGATGGGGTTAAGTTTTCAAAATGAACTTTTATTTGATCGTGATTTTCGAAGTTTTCCTACGAACAACAAACTGCTCGGCCACCCGTCCCTTCTCAACCAAAGGGACCTTCAGTCGATGAGCCGTCATTCGAGCGGGATCCGGCAGTCAGCCCGTGTAGGGATTCTATAGCCCAAGTCAATATTTGAGCAGAGTCGCCGCTAAGCTTGTCCCTCGGTCGCCCTCTGACCGGTGGCCTGTCACTCCCTTGGATTAGGGCACCCGAATTCGGCGCTGATCGCCCCTGATCGCACAATTGGCGCCAGCCGATTCACATACCTGTGGTTGGTGCCAGCCGACCCATTTCGACCACCGACGATTCATTACTTTTTTGTGTCCGATCATGGCGGAAATTGATAAGCACGAAAACAGCGCTCGACGCAAAAACAAAAGGGGATACGGTAAGAGAAAGTGGAAAACTGAGAGACAAGGAACAATAGCATTGGTTCTCACAGTTCTTTTGAGGGCGAGGAAAATAATTAAAGAGTATCCTGAACATGAACCCCATTATCGTCTTCTCCTAATTGAAATCTGAAGCTACATTCGCAATTTCAAGTGCCAATCTTAGTGCAAGTTCGTTCGGAAAGTTCTCTTTGACTACATCTAACGAGTTCTTGAAGTGGCATGGTATCATTAAACCCTCATTAAAAGATTATCATACACTATCAACACCTTTTTATATGAAGAATAGTTATGATGATCAAATTCTACAGAAAATCAACGAGCTCATCCGAATTCTCCAAAAGACATACACCTGAACTAACTAAATACCGCTTTCACTAACTTTTCCCTCTTTTTCTCCTCAACCCCACACTTCACCCAGCCTGCCTCTACAACTTGACAAGTGATAACCAAAAAATTCGAATCGCGGTCGTAAACGGCGCGAATGGCGTTTTGCGTAACGGGGCCGATAAGGCCTTCACCTTCGGTCAACAAACAATCGATGGGTGGTATCCGCGCGGTAATTAGCATAGAATGACACGGCATCGGCCTGGTTCCGCCCAAGGTTCGCGCAATTATGATGACAGGATGGGTGATGGGACAGGTGCCCAAAACGGAAGTATTTTGTGAATGGAAGGCCTATTAAGGCAGACAATTATGGTAATTACAGTCTACTACATTGCAGCATTGAAAGAATACTTAGGACATGTGTTGTCTTCATTGAGTGTGTCTTTCTACCAAGAGACCTTTAACACTCCCCTCCCAACTGATTATATCTCGCGGACTACTTTACGCAGTAAATGTTCCGTTCGGATATCCTCCACATTCACCCTCTGATCATTGTTTCGTGAGCTTAGTTGTGGTGGCCGCGTAAAAAGTGCCAAAGATAGGATCTACGGCCAAGGCTGTCGGTTATCAAAGGAATTGCGTGCAGCCGACTGGCAACACCGAGGCGTCGACTGTCACGCGCAGGGCGGTCGAGACAGCCGGCTGACAGCTACAGAAGCAAGAATGAAAGAGACAACGAGTAATGGTCAAAATAAAAAAGAAGCGAGCAAGGCGGGCGAAGAGTAGGTTTGAAAGTAAAGGGAGAGCGTCCCTGCGAGTCAGAAGAGAATCAATTATCGATAAAGGATGGAGTGAACACTTATCGAATGTTTCAAAGGAGATGTCTTCTAACCTTTAAATTAACCCTTTTGCGACGTTTTAAAACGCGAATCTCTTTCTTTCACGGAAGCAAATAATTCTCTTTAGCTGATAAGGAGGACAGGGCAAAACGTGTTCAAATAGATTAAATCTGCCGGTGGTCGGATTTTATTTATTCGATTTTGAAACTATTAATATGTAAAAATGAATAAAATTATTAACAAAACAACCTACCTGAAGGAGATTAAAAGCGACGGGGATCCAAAGACGCCCGATTAGGTCGAAAACCTGGCGGGCGACGGTTAGAAGCAGCCAGAAAGAGAGGATGAACGAGAGCCACATTTCAGGACATGGCGAATATTCTGAAGGTTTAAAGTAGGTTAAACAGCACTAATATTGTATTAAAAGAAGTAAATTGCATGTGACAATGAGAAAGAAACGGGAGCTGAATCAGTTCAATGTGTGAAGTGGTTAAAGAGTTCGGGAGGGGGGGCAATATCACTGTGGTTTGTAATACTTGGGTTACTTCAAAGATAGATGCGAGTTTAAGATATAAGATATATTTTTTGTGAAGCACATGCCTATTATTGACGTGAATTGTGAAAAGTAATCAAAAGATGTCTTTGTCTCACTGGCACCGGCTCTTTTGACCAAACACAAGAGTGAAATGTCGCCATGGCTTCGTTTGTGCTCTCCGCTTCATTTCATAAGTAAAAACCGGCTGTTATTCAGGTTAAACCGAAAAAGGGAGACGGTAAGCGGATGGCCAGCGACGGAGGAGACACAGAAGGCTAATCTGACCAGTCGGCTGGCGCCCGCCCACCGAGATAGTATGTGTGGGCGAGAGACGCAGCTCTTGGGACCACACCGGTGCAAAGAGTTTATTTTGGCTTCCGCCGGAGGAGGACATTTCACATCTGGGCTGAGAGAGCCGGACTGTCGGGTCAACAATGAGGACATTGCTGGAGGAGAAGGGGGTTGGATGACTGAAGTTCATCCAGAAGGGAGTAGGGCAGGTAACCATTGAGTCCTAAAACTATGAAAACATCAGAAAGATGTCGACGTATATTTACTTGTTAAAATTTTGCATTTGATTCATACTAAGCAAAAAGAAAGGACAAATACTGCGCTATATACCTATTACGGAGGATGTTCTGAGTTGAGCCCATTGGCATATGGAGTGATTCCGTGTTTTGGGAGGAGACGTTTCCCTGGCGCCAGAGGGCAAACACCCAGTCTCTGACTCATCCCCCAAATGAAAATATTTTGAACCAGCGTATCCGAAATGGAAAATCCAAAAAGACCAAGGGACCGAGGATAGTGAGAAAGAATGTTCTTTGCAACTTCTACTCGCTTATCGTATGTGAGATGTAAATGCGCACAAAAGCAACCGTTTCCTTGTTGAATCAGCTGTTACATCGTCCGTCTGCTGATTGCATCTTTCACTTCGTAGGGAGGTTGAAAAAGGAACGGCAGGTTTACGAATCGGAGGAAGAAATGCTGGGGAAAGGAGAAGTTCACGAAGAAAATAGAAGAAAATGCGGATAAACAGGTGCAAATGGTTGCTTTCTGTTAATTCTAACAATAAACGAAAAACAGAAGATTCTCGAACTTGGTGGGTGAAATAAGTTAATTTAGTAGCTTTTTCGCAAACGTTTAATGATGTATTATAGGGCTTGTCCATCCTTATTGTTTTTATTATAGAAGAGTAACACGTTTCTATTTCAATGACTGCGAAACAATGTACTTCTGACTATTTTAAGCTTCTGGCTGATAGCTCCTTTGGTGATACTCAAGTGGAAATTTCGAAGTCAAATAACGCATGCTTTGAATAAAAGACCACAAGTCAATTGTTTATAACTTCCGTGTGTATCCAGAGGCCGTTTCCCTCCCTTCCCATGACCCTGTAGATCGCAGATCGAGGGTGCAGTAGTCAATATTTGCCGCCTTGACTCAGTCACTTGCCGTCGGCGCCTGCGCATTCCCTTCCGGCCTACACGTGTTTCCCCGAGGACCGGTTATTCCGGAGGGAAGGCGGCCCTCTTCGACCGAGAGATTATCAGCAAGACAATGGCTTCTCGCTGGGACGGCCTCGGTTCGTTTCCTCTCTTCCTCCCCACTCGAATTGCCTTTCAGTTGCGTCGACGACGTTCGCGCCCATTCAAAGGGACGCCGGTATTCGGGGAAATGTGGCCCAGCAGAATTTCATCCGATCGGCCCTTGTCGACACAAGAGTTAACTGTGAGTATGGAAAATTTACAAGCGAACTATCAAGAAGAAAGAATCACAATTTCTAAAAATTGCTTCAATGCTGAAAATGTTTCCCAGTTTTTGCCCCATCGCTCTATCGTTCAAATTAACTTAAATTTCTACAAAGGATCAAAAAGGAAGTTCCATTGTCACCAAACTTTTTGATATTGACTTCTGTGTAGTAACAAAGTTATTGACTGTATTCATCGTGTAGCCGTAAAAATCAAACTTACTCTTGTTTCATTGATTGTGCCAAACTGCTTTGAATTGATAAAACTCAGATGTAAAAGTGGCACTTTAAGATTATTGTTTGACGAAAAGCTCTTCTCTAAGAAAATGTCCGAAATGTATTGTTTGTGACCTTTTTTCGACAGATTGAGCAATTCTGGTTGGAATTGGATCAAACTCTATGAACAAATAGCTCTGACTTTGTATTGTTTTGTCAAACTTTAAAAGTATTCTTTGTATTTTCATTATTTCATCCCCAAGGAAATGGTCGAAACGTATTGTTTGTGAACCTTTCGGATTTCGATTTGTGACTCAGGTTGAACTAACAGCGCTTCCATTTGCCAGCTGGCAGCACGACCAATATTTGCGCACTTTAGAGCATCGAGGGCTGAGGAGCTGGTATGAAACTGGTCCGATTAGCACCACTATGAGTTGGAAGTAAAAAAAGAATAGTAGTGGAAGTGTTTCTTCAGAAAGTAGACACAGATTAACATTTTCAGTTTGCGAATAAATTTACTTGTGAAAAAAATCTTTTATAGACCAGTAAAATACTTAAGCAATTTTCAGCGATCGACCCCTCTTTCTACGACTGCTATTATGGTATTGCCAACACTGGAAGCACTGTCATCGAGCGGTGCTACAAGGACATTGGCTGCTGCCAGTATGGGTGCTGCGACTTCACTTTCTGGTTGGTCGTTCATTCTCTCTCTCTCTCTCTCTCTCTCTCTCTCTCTCTCTCTCTCACTCTCTCTCTCTCTCGTGCTATCAAACGATTGTGTCCAGGCACAATCGCTATGGCTGGGCGGTCGCCCTTCTCGTCATCTTTTGCATCCTCGTCATCATCGCCGTTGTGGCCACTCTGACGGTGTGGCTCTGCTGCCGAGCACAGGACAAGAAGCGAAAGCAGGAGGTAACCTGAGTCCAATTTGAATCCATGACATCCGTAGGCGATACAAGAGGCAATGAATGACGCCTACACTGCCCAGCCGACTCCGCAGCCTCAGCCGGAGCAGTACTCCTTCGAGCCTCCACACTACGAGGGCTATCGCTACTGAAGAGTGCACTTGTTGTCTGTATATAAGCATCACCATGTTCCGGAAATGAACGTCTCATCTCGGTCCTTGTTTTGCTTCCGACGGTCCTTTGTGGGCGAGGGGCTCAGCTGGTGGCTAATCGACAGCCGGCTGTCACTTTGCGCTTTTTCTTTTACAGCCAGTTGTACTTTCGTCCATTGGCTCTTTTTGCCCATTTCCAGGAAATCTCTGTGGGAAGTTCATTTGGATTATGACGAGAGAATAAGTGGCAAATGAGTAAGTAATGATGTCTCACTTTTCTTCGCTTTGAAATGCACTTTCCTCTGTCTCAAAAGACAAACTTCCCGTCTTCCAATGGCAAACATACCTGCGAACGTGGTTATTCACTAAGACAAGACCGCTGTTTAGAATCTGCTCAGCTTAGAGGATACCTCATTTATCCTTCTGAATACCTCCAAGCCAGATTATCGCCACGAGGTCGTGCGTCGCTCGTTTTATTCGAATTACTCCCTGGGAAAGAATAAAAAACAGCTACCCAACGGCATATTTGAGGAAAATTTCTTTTCTTGTTACATCAAATAATTGCTTTGTTATTGTCCTTAAAGAATAACCCACTATGTTTTTATGAACTTGGCCAATCCTATAATTTAGCAGAAGGTATGACTTTCAAGAAACGCCGGTTAAAATTATTAGATGTCTTTCTTCCATCTCTACCTCCCCCAAAATCACTTCTTTCCCAAAACGTCCCTTCGTTCAGAATGTGACATTCAGAGTAAGCCTGAGTCAGAGAGCAATTTCAGTCTGTTTATGTCCTAATAATCCAACTAATCCGCTTGTTCTCCCACTCGGATTCCGATGTTTCCGCTTTTATAAACTCCATTTGACAAATTAGGAAATTCGTCCACACTTTCATTTCTGCTCTCACAAAGGGCAAATTGGACTTTTGTTTTGTGTGGTCTAGGAGAATATTTTCTTTCAAAAACAATTGGGTAATGGAACATTTACGAAATTGTTTTCTAGTTCCGCTTCTCAAACTTTGATGGTTTACCGACCAGAAACCACTCACTCACTCACTCACTCACTCACTCACTCACTCACTCACTCACTCACTCACGATCCAACACAATTGTGTTCTCATTGTCATAATTCCCTTCTTATTCTTGTGACGTATATGCGTCTGTGCTCTAACGAAATGCAAATATAGCCGCAAATAGTTGTTCTGTGGGGGCGACGCTCGCCAATAATAGAGAAGAGCATGTGTCAACTTGGCCTTTACTCATTCTTAGACTTTTTGCTAATTATTCCCAAACATAATTCAATTAGTTTGTTTTCATAATCCGAAAGCAAGCAAAATTACGGACAAATTGTGTTTTTAAAACATCCTTTCCGCTATATTAATTCCGTTATCCGATACATCGGTCTATCACACCCCAGTGCGCACCTGACTCACAGAAATTGAATCCCCCACGCTCTTTGTCTGAAAATGACACCTCCCTTCGGTTGTTTTGATTCTAGCTTCCTTCCTTTGCCTGTTTTCAAAGACTTGTTACAGTAATCCAAATAAATGTGAGAATTCAAGGCACCTTCCTCTATTTTCGGCACTAATGGAGGACCAGACGTATGGCAATTATTTGGAAAAAGAACACTTGGAGATTCTTCCGAAAGGCATACCTTAACAGAAAAATATCAGTTTTTGGTGTTGGGTAGGAGATTATTCAAATTTCCGCCAAATCATCATTCGATTTGCAGAAATGCATTTAGAACACAAGACTCCTGCAGTTTGCGTTACGACTGTTAATAGAGAGAGAGAGAGAGAGAGAGAGAAAGAGAGAGAGAGAGAGAGAGAGAGAAAGAGAGAGAAAGAGAGAGTTTCGATGTGAACGTTTAATTCTTTTTTAACTTTCAAGCGTGGGCCGAATAATCGTGTGTTTGACAGGACTGCCACTGATTGCAAATAGAAAAGTCCCACATAATTGAATCTGCCCCATTTCACATAACTCTTATGGCCCAATCCAGTTTGTGAAATAACGATTATGTTGCCTTCAGCAATTACCAGAACGGGGTAATTTTCATGTCAAACGTCGGCTCCTTGGTCAATTGTAGCCGCGAATATTTCATGGAATTTTGTGTTTGCCTTGAGGATCTCTGATATTCCAGAAAAAAAGAAATTCAAATGCGTTTTCGTATTTTCTCTTGTCTTTTCTCTCCTTATAAATTCCAAAGAACCGCTGTCTGTCATTATTCTTGCAATTAGTTTGCAGTGGTTGTTGTTGTTTTCCCCTTGGGTTGCATCTCTTCACACTTTGTTTTCACCGTTTGATATTCCCATTTGTCAAAGCAAAAACAAAAGCAAAAGCCTCCTGTTGAAGGCCTCTTGCCACAAATTCCGCTCTAATTATTGTTTTTTACGGTAGCCACAGCTTTCTTTCTGAGTCTGTCGTAGCCTGTTTTACTTTATAATCAACAAGCCATATATGGCAACATGAGAATTTTAGATTTCATCACGCGTATTGGACTACTTTCCCGGGCGTCCTTTGTTAGCTCAGTGGTCAATGGAGCAGAGGGACTACCTCTGCCGAGGACAAAGGGCCGCGTGCTGGGTTTTCAGTTGGTTTCACATGGACGTTGTTTCAGTAGCATTCGGAATCACTCTTCTTTGTATTATGTATGACTAAGGGAGAGATATATTAGAATGGGGTTCGATGCTCCCAATTACTCCTAATTCCCTCATATTCAAAAGGCTGTATCCACCAATGAGAGCAATCCTATTATAACCTCAGGGACACATCGGTTATGATGATGTTTGATCGTATTTTGGGAAAGCAACCGCCTATGACCAAGTACCCCATTACTGTGCAATTTTCTTTGCAAAGCCACCCTCAGACAAATGGGCATTTGGAAGCACATGGAACCCTGTTTCATGTATCTTCCTTCTTTCTTTCTTTACTAGTTTGGGATAAAGGGGCATTTTCATCTTCTTTACTCTGTCTACTATTTCTCCTACAGCAACGGTCCCCCATTGTACTTCAAAATCATCTGTGCCTATGCCTTTGTCTGCCGTCAGCCGAAAATAACAGACTTACGTTTCTACGACTGCAAACATAACAGGATAAAATCGGAAAGCGAATTCTGACTGGAAAATGTTTGGCACCATCCAAGTTTTTACATTTCATCGTCTGGCTGAATTGGTATTCGGAATCAAACAACAGGGGATTCTCGATCGTGTTTCAATGCAATATTCTCAATGTGTTGTGACGGACATCCGTCTTTTATTTCCATGCATTTTGAACAGTTAAACAAGGTTAGAAATGGGACCCATTAGAGGCATCTAACTCCCACTGACATTCTAGTCTCTCTCTCTCTCTCTCTCTCTCTCTCTCTCTCTCACTCTCTCTCCTCTCTCTTGTCTCTCCTCTCTCTCTCTCTCGTCGTCTCCTCTCCCTCTCTCCCGTTCAATTTTCGTTATTATTATATTGCTGCTATTCGAATTTAAACCATAGATTGAAGACATATTCAGGGGAATTTTAGTGAAATTTTATTTTTGTTTCCGACGTGATTCCAAAATCAGAAATCTGAAAGTTGATTTTAAATTCTTATTTCCCCTAACTCTTGATGTTGAAAGCGGATTAAGGTGTTTTCAACTCATTGTTTTTCGTTTTGGAGGCCCGAAACTTTTATTGTTTTTTGCTGATTTCTCAATCTTGTGACAAATGATATCCTTAACTAATAAGAAAAACCTATCTCAACTCCCATAAGATCGAATCGCAAACTAAACTTTGTTCATAAGTCTAAATTCTTTATACCACGAGTAGGCTACAAGATTGTAAGCTCTCAGGAGACCGTTTGTTTTAACTCTTGTATGCCTCATTCCCTTTTGGCTAATGATTCCTTTCGAAGTGTCCTCGTGGCGTTTCCGTATGTTCAGCCTCTCTTCTCCTGCACCTGACAGCTTGTTTTCTCTTTTGAAGTAATTTCTGCCCACCGGGCGACAGCTTTCAGTCGCAGTGGAAAACGCCAATCAGGGATGTACTAAAACATGTAAACAGAGCTCTTCCTTTCCTTCCGCCGCACCTCAAGCCCTCAAATTTGATTCTGTTTCGGGTTGGTTCCACGTCCCGCGCGGACTTTGTTATTAGCCGCCTCCGGAGGCAGAATCATTCAGGCGGAGGGGAAAAGTTGTCCAGGACACACACCCTCACCTCCGGTTTACGCGATTCATGTTCTCTTTTGTGTGTTTTATAGGCATATTCTACCTTTTTTATATTGCCCCCTTCCTCTCCCTTATATTTCACTTGCATCGTTTGACTTCACTTGCTTCACTTTGCGCAAAAATTGCTTCTTCTGGTCTCAGTATATCATTGAGTTTACTATCGTTGTTTACCGAGCGATTTTGAAGATCTCATCACAGAATCCACGAAAACTTTCCATTTGTTTCTTCAATTTCTGATGATTTCTGTAAAACTAGAATAACAACGATTTAAGATCAAGAACATTTTGTAAACCGTGACGCTTGAATAACAAGTTAATTGCTCTCTTATGTACAAATTTACCCCTTTTCAGTTTTCTTGAAATCTAATTTATGAACAGTTCTGTATATTCCTTCCAATGTCTCTAAGTAAAAAATAAATTCTCTGAAACCTAGGGAATGCCGATTTAATGATTATCAGACATATTCAACGTTTTGTCGTCTTTAGTACATTTTAAGAGTAGTCTCTGCAATTTGCCTGAACTTTTCGTTTGAGAGACTCCAAATAATGAAAGGTCAGCGAAGAAGCAATAACAGCTCCTTTTGAGGAGAGCGGGCGTGTGAGCGCCGGAAATTGGATTCTGAGGCAGATTCCCTATTTTCTCCTCATAGCCACTTTTGTCTCAGATACGGAGGTATTCTGGTCTACTTGTGTCTTTTGCCAATGTTATTAAATTTAAATTTTCCGCGTCTCAAAATTATTAATAACTCGTGATATACAATCTGATTGTCTTCTTCCTCGCTTAAGCATGAATGCCGTCATTGTTTTGCAGTGCGTCATCGGAATCTCGTAATTAGAATCATCTCGCTGGAAGAAACGGGCACGTGATGTAAGACAAACACAAGTGATAGTTAACATACACACGGACACAAAAAAGAGAGGGAGAGAAAGCGAGACCGAGAGAGAGAGAGAGAGAGAGAGAGAGAGAGAGAGCGAGAGAGAGAGAGAAACAGAAAGAAACAGATAAAGAGGGAAACGAAAAAGAAAAAAGAATCGCATTAGAGAAGATTTCGATTGCTGATGTGCACATGATTTGTATTTCCAAAACGTATTCCCTTCCGTAAACAAGGAGTTTTTGTTTATTTATTGCCATGAGGAAGTGGAATTAGCCACTTCCTGGTGCCCATCTTCTGCCAAGTGGGCGAGTGCAAATATTTTTGGAACCAGGAATAGTATAAATTCTCGGTTTTCAATGGTTTAAGAAACGCTTAACCAGGAACTCAATTCAACGGTTTTACGCCTTTGGTCTCCCCGTGAACCCTTGGACAATTAGCCATCCAGCTGACAACATTTTGCAAGTAATTGAGATTCTGGCATTTCAAAAGTTTTCCCAACCTTTATCCTCAGCTAAAGACTAGACATACGGTAGTTTATCTCCAGTTTTTCAAAATCAGATAGATTGAGCAGTTTCGTTTTCAGAAGCCTCGTATCAGACACATCTGACGGCCACTGGAGATCTGTCAGATTCTTTCCCGTCCTCTTTGTTTGGGCGAAATTTGATACAAATCAGAGCAGTGGTATGGCAAGCGAAGGAACACCAGCAACCCCCTTGACCCTTGAAAGTCTAAATTGTTTTATAGCCTAAACACTAAAACATGTAGTTTTATGTATCTCGGGTTAAACCACAGTAATCTCGTAAGCCGCAGCCGAGAAAATTACAACATGCGTAATTTTTAATTTTTGTTACATGGTAGTTTTCTTAAAACCCTCCCATAAAAAGTCAAAATTGATTTGTGAGATCCCAAAGATGTTTGACTCTTTTCGAGGAGCGGCTTAAATTTTATTGCCTATTAAATGTCCCTCTATTTTCAGTTTAATTTCTGTTTTGTATTCCAAAATTTATAGATGAACAGTTGAAGTTTTGTACAAAAAGAAAGTAATATGTGTTCCTTTCACTTATTACTTTTGATGTTTCTGCATACTCTCATTTGAGCGTTGGTCCATCTGCTGTCGTCGGTCTCTTTCCATTCAGAAAGGGCGTTCTTCAGAAACTGACAAGTCCATGTTTGAGCAGCCTTTTTGCTCCCACGTCCGAATTGTTTGGCTCTTCCGCCGAGTAGCTCCCTCAGAAATTCGGAAGCCAGGCAGCTCCCCGGTCGAATATCTCTGGTCCTTCTCGGCTATTCAGCCAAAAGTCACGGGTCTCACCGAATTATGTCGCCCCATTCAGGACTACGACGCTTCCTTTGACAACCCCGACTTCAATTTACACTCCCGTTTCGCCCCTTCACTCGCTTGTTTTTCGAACGATGTTTGGATTAGAATTTTGTCACGAAAAGTACAACACTCCACGTTTTTCAGTGCATTGAGCATATGGAAGGGAAACAAAAATACACTGATCCTCTCTGAATTTCCATCTCCAGGCTTTCTTTGTCGTGATTCAATTTCAGATCCACTCGCCGATCACATCCCTTTGCTTCTCGTTTTCCCCATTTTGAAAGTTAGACACTTTCCCTTTCCCCTCATTATCTCCACTGAAAAGGTTCATCAGAAGAAAAACACAAAATGTAGGATAATGAGACACTTAAAGTTCAAAAAACAGCTGGCCATTGCGGAGGTGAAATAATTAATTCATTCCTAACAAGCTTGCAGAATTTCTCTCACATACACGCAGTCTTTCATGATGCTTTCCTTTATTTCATACTTTTCTATTATTTTCTGTTCGTTGTATTCACCAGAGCGAGGAAAGTATCCATTTCAACCTACGTAGAAGGCCAAACAAACAGAATTTCTGGGAATTCGCACTGACCTTTTTAAGTTAAACAAAAGTTATTGTTTCACTTAGTAATGTTTTCAATCTTGTTCCAGTTTTTAAGGTCAAAGGCACGTGCCTGTTTGACAAATTCCCCCGCCGACGCTGAAATTCCTTTCCTGTGACAAGTCCAAATTGTTTCTAAATCCGACGCCACCGCCTGGCTGGCGGCCTTTTCAGTGGGTGGAGGGAGTTATTGTGCGGCTGGAAATACTTCAACCCTGATTTTTAAATCGTCGCGTGGGTTCGCTAAAGTGGATCAACACACGGAAACGGCAGATGCGAAAACAGAAACAACCCCGGGAAAGATTTTTTCCTATTTATTTTCGCTCTTATTTTTGTTTATTACCTTTCTTGTTATTTTATCTCCTACGCAAACTCGGTCTTTTTATTCACTGAAAACCCAGACGCGGCGTTACACCTCATGATCTATGTGTTTCCGATTTCTTTGAGATGAGCAACAACAAAAGATTCTGTGTCTGCCTACGGGACCAAGGAGGGGTCTAGACCGTTCTTTCCCAGTCAGTCTCATTGTTTGTTTTTGTACAGAATGAGGGAGTCATACATTGCATGTCTTAGGCCTCATTCCGTGTCTACTTTCCTACCCTAGTGAGCCATTGCAAACGCCGTCTGTCATATTTATTGCCACGGAATGGCCCCGCGGACAATGGGAAGCCATTCTGTGCGATTTCATACACACTACTTCCGATTAGGTACATGCTGTTGTATTAGCAGCACTTCCGTTCTCAAAGGACAATCGGGTTTTGCAACTCGGGCAATTTATTCGGGACGGAATTTGATAATACAATTTAAGCGAAACAATCTGATTTTACGCTATATGTTAGAGAGAGAGAGAAAAAGAGAGAGAGAGAAAGAGAGAGAGAGAGAGAGAGAGAGAGAGAGAGAGAAAGAGAAAGAGACGCTTGCCTGTCCGGCCGTTATGTGTGATTGTTTTATTAACATTTTAAAGTCACATTAACTGAATCATATTTATTCCGGATAATACCAGTGGATATTTGTAGGCGTTTTTTCTTGTTTTCTTGGAACGGAGTTGTCTGTTTATAGACTGTTTTCCAGTAAAACTGCCTTTTCACCTCTTTGCGAGAAATGGACAAAACTTCCATTTCGACGGCTTCAAAATCACAAACCAAAAAGTTCTTTGTTCATTTCATCAGAGGTCAAAATGCATTTCCTTTCTTGTCAGTTTGATATTCTATTTGTTCAACTCATACCTTTCTTCGCCTGTCCTTGTTGTTTCATATCGAAAAAGTTCACATCATATTTTCACAAGAGACATTGCTCACTTTTAAAAGACACAAGTTTGCTCAAATTTTTTCGAGTCCCTGTTCCGATAACCGTTCCCTACAAAAATTGAGAAACACAAAATTTTTCTATGTTGGAATTGGTTCTTCTCGTGGTCTGTGTCCATCGCAACAGTTGTTTAAATCGGAGTCTCTTTTGTACTTTCAATGACGCTATGAAATTTATTTACCCAGAACACCTGCCGGACAGGTGGCAGTAAAATAACTGTTTTCCTAGTTTTCAAGAGGCAAAGTTTCAAACATCTTGGCATTTCTTACACACCTTATATTTGGTTAACGCTTTGTTAATTGTGTGTTGCATGTGTCGAACCTGAAATACATAGAGTACTTCGCACTAGGTACCGCCCTTGTCCATTGACAAAACCCACTTAAATATATAAATTCAGGTTTATTAGATCTCCGACCTTTCCTGTTTGCTCCCTCCTCCATGCCCTATTTCTCGCTCCAATTAAAGCTACATGGCCAATTAGAAGTGTCTACCCTCCTCCTCCACTTTGGTAGCAAGTAAACATATTTTTCTCAAGCGGATGTTTACCCATTCAAAACAGTCATTAGTTACGGTTATTAGCATGTTTATTGCGTCATTATACGGTAAACTATACTATATAAGGTGCGAAAGATCCGTCTGTTTAAGAGATCACTCTCCCCTCGGGATTACCTTATCCCTAGTAGTCTGAAATCACAGACAAGTCCAGTCTCATTTAGTTTTTGTGTGCGTAGGGCCCCAGATGCCGGTGAAATGCAATTATCTTCAGCAAGCGAGGGATTAGCGCAATATTTCGCCCGGACTTGGATCACACAAAAAATTTCCGCCTTGATCGACGCGTGGTGTTCATTGGAACCCAGACGTTGTCATGAGCACCCACTTAATTTCTGCTTCCGAACCGGTAATTTGGATAATTGGAGGAACGGAGGAATTCCATCCAAAGGACAGGGCAACGGAGATGGATGTACATTCCATTGCGTGACGACGGTCTCTTGAATTTCATGTTAAGTGACTATTTTGGAATGGAAGTAGTTCTGTCTCTTTTTTACTTTTATTGTCATAACATACAAAATGTTTTATTTTGATACTTTGTTTAGTTTTTCGTTTAACATCTTTTTTATCATCTCAATTTCAAACCCCTGCAAATATGAACGAACATTACCTCTTCTCTCTCTCTCTCTCTCTCTCTCTCTCTCTCTCTCTCTCTCTTTCAATCTCTGTACTATATTTCAATTTCATGATTGCCCCTAAGGCCACAACATTTCAAATAAATATGTACTTCAAGCTTTCAAAACATTGTCCTTCCCAATTCAAAATGAAATTTCCTCTGCTATTTTTCAGAATGACTCCGTGTATACATTTTCGTCGGTTATTTTATGTAAGAGTGCATGAACCACAGGGACTGCAGTTGCAGGGCTGCAATTATTTGTCCTCATATTGCGCCCTGGGAACTGCTCCCTCCGCTCATTTCCGCCCTATCACAACTTCTGCGTCTACTTTTGGAAGGAAACATACTTCATCAGAAACCTTGCCATTTCATTGGGGTTTTTGGGATAGATAGGAGGAATGGATGCGGGAGACCACGCCCACTCTTCCATAATCCTCATTTTACGCTCTTTCTGACTCAAGTGATTTCTCTCTCTATTTCTCTTTCTCTCTCTCTCTCTCTCTCTCTCTCTCTCTCTCTCTCTCTCTCTTTCTCTCTCTCTCTCTCTCTCTCTGTTTCTATAAATGCTTTCTTTTCAGATGAACTGTAACGAGTCCTTAGCCTTATTTGACCTCGACAACCCTACGACCATCGCCCTATTGGAGATGCTCTGGGACTTTAAGCAGTAAGTCTTCAGTTCATATTCTGCCTATGAATGCATTCAGTGCCTACAGTCCCATCCACCGATACCTAGCTGTCCTTCTGTGCGTCTGCGGCCTTCTTGCAAACTCCATCCACATTTGGGTCCTGACGCGACCTCGCATGAGAGATAGTTCGGTTCACACAGTGCTCACTTGCATAGCCGTCTCTGACATGGGAACCATGACCTCCTATCTGGTGGGTGTTCCACAGTTTACAAACCAAAACATTTGTAGATTTACATGTCTCGCTTCGAGTTTCTTCAGGAACACAAGGGCTATCACTACGGATGGGCTCTTTTTCTGATGGTGAGCGCGTGAGAGTGTGACCACGTGAGCGTAGTTGCCTGAATCATCGCAATTTCCCTGCGACGGTCAGTAATTCACAGCTGACAGCCGGCTGTCAGCATGATAGATCGTTTATGCGCATCGATAGCAGTGGCCCGAGTACAACCGAGCCGGGTGAACCTCAATTCCAGTGCCATGGCGACCAGGCCAAACTACAAATTGTCCAAAATTGAGAAATCAGAAAGCGCTCGCATTGGGAAATCGAGGGGCTCAGAAATCAAAGAGGCTCTGCAGGAATCTCATGAGTGGCAGGAATAAATGTGCAGAAGGCCACAGAATTTGACTCAAAACGTTCACTCATTTCTTATAAAATTCTTTTTTGAGAAATCTTTTTCTATTGAAGTGTGGCCGTTTACAAAGTCTCGAAGACCTTTGTAGACATTGTTTTACATCCTGTTTTGCTGAAAAGCTAAATCAAATTCAGGCGAACAGCGTAGTCAATGAACCCGTCTGTTCTTCACTGGAAATTGCATAAACGCCTTTAGGGAAAGCGCGAATCCAGTGTCCCTGGGCTGACTTTTGCATTTAAATTACAATTCAAGCGAGAAAAATAGTACCAGGCTTAGCACGCGAACTATTTGTTGCAATCTCGTAAGAGAGGAGGAGAATATTGTGTTCGTGAAGAAAGAGAGAGGGGGAGAAATAGAGAAAGAAGAGCTAAAAATGAGTTCCTTTGTCCAGGTGCACGTGGTGCTCTCCATCGCCCTGCATGCCATCACCCTCTACCTAGTGGTGCTGATGGCCTTCATCCGCTTCTCAGCCATGCGTCTCTCCTCCTCCCGGTGGCTCCGTCGCCAGCGTGCCCTGGCAGCCGCCGTGGCCATCTCCGTCTCCGTTTTCCTCCTCTGCATGCCAACTCTCCTCGCCCACCAGATCAGTGCCCATCGAAGCAATGGTCACTCCTTTTCTTGAAATAACAACACCTTTATTTACAGAGAGAGGTCATGTAATCGTGAGATATTCCATCGGATTCTCAGAAATGATGATGGCCGACGGCTGTTTCTTCATGAAGGGCAACCTGTGGCTCACCGGGCTTCTTCTCAAGGTCAGTTTCGAATTCTATTCTTTGCTCCTTTCGATACTTTTATTATTGCATTTGCCTTGCATTTGCCGCAAAATGGAATTGAAGAAAGTGTCGTCAAACTTGATACTTTGCTCACGTGCCATAGAAAGGGAACGCTTGAAACTAGAAACTTCTGATACATTAGAATCCTAAAGTAAACATTGCTATGAATCTTTGTTTCAGGCAGTTCCTTGCTTTTTGCTCTTCTGGTTCACCGTAGCTTTGATCATCCGATTGAAGCAGAATCGCCAGAGGAGAAAACAACTGCTGAAGGAGGACAGACAGAAGAGAAGGGGAGATCTCACGACATTCATGTGGGTTTCATTAACGAAAGAGGTGAATTCTGGTGTTCAGGCTGTTTTTGATGGTGGCCGTGTTCCTTACAACTGAATTACCTCAGGGAGTGGTTGCAATTATGAATGGTAAGTATCCAATCTCTTCCATCTTTACACTTTCATTAAATAATTTAAAATGTTTTGATTACTTATTTTCAGCCTTGTTCACTTCTCAATTCCACCAGTACGTCTACCTGGCGTTGGCTGACGTCCTGGACCTTCTCTCTTTGATCAACTGCTATGTTGCCTTCCTCGTCTACATCTGCACCTGTTCTCTCTATCGCCAGACCCTTCTTTCCATCTTACCAAATATGTAAGGGTGATAAACAAATTTTATTGAAATTAACATTTAGGGATACCTTCTCTGCCTTATCCACAAGGCAGAATACTGTAAAGAGGCCGGCGCAGTACATGGAGGTCAGAGCTAGACTTGTGGCCACTCCGACGAAGGACGAACAGCTGTGAAAAGACAAAGACCTCAGGAACACACGGGTGAAAACACACTTTCAGGAGACTTTCGAAATAAATATTTATTATTAATGTTTGTTCATTTTCTTTTATTTATAAATGTACCGTGCCTTTCATTTTTCGGTAACAACGTTCTACTGGGAAATATTCAGAAGAAGAAAAACTTTCAACTGTGATCACTTACTATTTGTAAATTATGATGTGTAGATTTTATGTAATCTGATGTTATTAGACTCCACATCAGAAGATACTTCTCATAATCCGGGCCGGACCAAAACGGGGCTGAACAGGGCCGAGTCGGTCGAGACATTGGTCTGCTCGATTCGGCCAAATCTTTTAACTTGTCAAATTAATAAATCAATTTTTGTGCGCAGATTAGCGTTTTAAACCACAATGTATGACCTCGAACTACTTCTAATGTCTAATTAATCATTTTTCAATTAAGAAATAGTTGATGTGCGCGGGTTGGGATCGAACCCTCGTAGCGTGTTTGACAGTTTGTATTGGTGGTCTGAAACATGCAGAGCCAAAGTTTTATTTTACAATTCGGCCCGCCAAGTGTGATAGTATGTTAAGCAGTCATTCGTGAAACTTACTGAATGTCTCTTTCTCTGCCGAGTCTTTCGACGGAAGCTATGACACATCATCTGAAGACATCTAGGTTTGATTGGTTATGAGATATTGATGCATGAAAATACACTTACTCTAAATTTATGTTATTGATTTTTCCCTTTAGTTAATCCTGCAGAAGTAGTGTCCTTTGTGTGGGTTGAAACAAGAAGGCGTAATACGGTTAAATTCGCTGAAATGGGGAGGAAGAACGCAAGGCGAGTGGTATTCTCGAGCAATAATATCATTGTTGCGTATTATTAACCTTCGAATACCTCTCGCCTGAACGTGAGGGGAGGGAAGGGCGTTTCAATGGAGATCCCTGTTTTCGAGAAACAAGCAACACCAAAGCCGACTGGGGTAATTAGCAGACGGCAATTCAGTGACGACACCCGCAGCTGCAGCCAAATCTACGATCTTTCCGAAGTGACATCAAATTTACAAAATAGAAGTTTTTGAGAGATTTCTGCCAAACTACTGTGGAACAGACATGGTAGGGGCATGCTACCATTCAGGAGAGGACATAACTAGGCAATAATGTTTGTAAGCTAATTTAGCTAATTTCTACCAATTTCTAACAGTCAAAATAAACATTAAAGTATGCTAATCATGTTATCGAATAAGGGATCGTTCAAACATACCCCAAAAGGTTTTTACTCTGCACGGCTCAGGAAATTTTGTGGGAGATCACTGGTTAGATTAAAGATAGAACGTCAAGGATTAATTAGAATCCTGATCTTCGATTGACGAGGACTAAAATGAAATAGAAAGAATGAGCAAATGAACAGAAAACGGAACGGCTGAAAAGGGAAGTAAAACCGAAACAAATAAACTGGCGAAAACCCGATCGAAAATACTTTCTGCATGAAAAAAAGGAAAAGAAAGGTGGACATCTGGTGTGCATCGCGTACAGTGTTCGATAAGGGGGATATTAAATCCCTAGAAATCCCTGTTTTGGAGATTGCAGATTAGTAGTCCACCTAGTCTTCTGAATCAGGCCTTGGTCATCTGACGGTGTGCGGGGGTCGAGGGAGGGGCGGGTGCTCATTTCCTCGCATTTGGGATCTGTACGCCGATCGATGCACTTTCAATTAAAAATTCGCCCATTGCCTTCTAACGGCGCCTGCAACGCCCATCGGCAGTGGAATGCTTGGATGTTCCATTGATGGCCAATGGAGCCACTGAACAACACGAAGCTACAAGCGAATTGAAACATTTACAATGGGAGATCATTTGCCACCGAAAGACTCTTTAACATTTGTGTACTGGCAGGGTTCTCACGGACAGGACCGTCCGGCCCGTTTTGGCAATCTTTTAAAATACATACTAACCACAAGGTTCGATTCCGGTCGGTGCACTTCTTTTTTGTTTAACTCTAAGTGATTAGAATGATAACTACAAACATTTTAAGGCATTTTAAAAAAGTTTAATATTTTTAAATTCGGTTTCCCCACACCGCGGGAAAAATGCATTCAATTTGATCAGTTCATGAGCGAGGAAAATCACATGTGAGCCATCCGGGTCGGACCTACTCAAAAAAATCCATTATTTGCCTCGCTTAAGAACTGATAAACTTTATGGTAACTTTCGTTCGCAAAACGTTTTGTCTAAAGAATGGTTTGCAGAGGCAAGTACAAAATCTAATATTTGTTTTAGCAATAGGGCTATCTGGGATCTGGGAGCTTGTAAAAATACCAGTAGTCATCCGAAACAAGAAACACTATTGCTTTTACTAATGAGCCTGGTTAGCAGTTAAAATTCAACTGGCCTATAAATCATGAAACAAATTGATAACTTACCAAATATAAGGGAGCCCATCAAGAGAGCTTAGTATTTCGGGTAAGGAAAGTACCTGCCGCCGGATGTTCGTTGCTGGAATTGGCTGGTGTCGCTTAATTTAAGGGCCAATGAGCCGTGACCGCTATTAAAATGGTAATTCCGGACGCCCCGGAGGAATTCAGACGACCAGCCATTTAATTGGCGCTGAATCGCGTTCGCTCGTGACGTTGCGAGATTTGGAGACGAGTGTTGGAGCGATTGATGGACACGCAAAGGCCACATGCACTTCACAAAAAGACGACGAATGGCATTCTGGAGACGTAGATACGATATCGGTTATACTACTACAATCATGCAAAGCGAGAAAGTGAGGCTGAAAAATGCTAATGCACCAATTTGACTCTTGCAAAACCTCACAGGCAAGGCATGAAAGTCATCTAACAGCAAAATGCATTTCCCATCTTTTACCAGACTTCTAATTCTGATTGTATCGTTTTGATCCTAGTGATATTCACCTGTTGAATGAGCGAGTGCAGTACGGTAAGCGGAGGACGGCGGTCGCTGCGATTGGGCGTGCTTTTCATCCGGCTCCATTAGATTAGGCCATCCGCTCTCATTCGAATGCTCAGCCGTGTACGGAATTATTGGCAGCCGACTGCCAAATGTCTTATGACGTCTTTGAATTGGATTTTAGGACGACAGAAGATGCCTATATTTGGAATTTGCAGGAATTATAGTTTATGGTCTCGTCCTGGATGAATGTCCAGGGAGTTCATTTTGTTTCTTGGTTACTGTAATGTTCTGAGTTCGAACTGAACACAAATTAACATTTATTCCACACTGAAAATAGTTTGATATGAATAGATTCCATTGAATGGATGTCTACGACACAGGCCCTCGGCCGGCAAGAGTCAGGGGCGGGGCTTGGAGCGGTGCCCGACAGGGGAAAACTTGAAAACGAGGCAAAGGAAAGAAAAATAAGCTCTGAGAAGAACTCTGTGACTAGTTGAGGATCACAACGGAAACCCGGCGACAACGACGCTATTCGGGGGGGATTGGGAGGGAAATGGAGGGAGGGGTGGGACGGGGGGACAGGCGCAGACGGGACGCAGCCCAGCTGTCGACGCCAAAAGATGTCTTCTTCCTGCGCTCATCAGAAGTCACAGTCGGGTCTCCCTCGTCTGCAGGAGGAGGCGACGGGGGGAGGGCCGGACTGGGAGAACCGTTTCTTCGCTTGCGAGAGAGACCTGCTTCCTTGACCACCTGACGAGAGAGCGTGAACAATTCGTCACGGCGGGTGAGAAGAGCTGGCATCAGGAGGCAGAGTTGGGTGGCTGCCTCGTTCACCATCACTTCATGGAGAGTTAAGTTCTGAAGGAAACATTAGATTAGAATTAGGGAATGTCACCTTTTCTGGCTTTCTTTTGGCGTCGAAGCGACCGTAGATGGCTGAGAACTTTCTGTACTCATCCGCACGGTTGGGGTGCTCAAGAGGCATTGTCATTAGGTCAAGAACCTCTCTGAAAGTGCGGAAATATGTTTGTTTTTGTTACTTAGTTATTATTTGCACTCTTATTCTCTCGCATAGCACCCTTTACAAGTGACTGCTTTGTCCAACAGTGGCTTGTTTATTTCAAGTTTTTATGATGTTTTAACCCTCGCTCTGTGATGTTTTTAACTGACCTTGACACTCGCTTCTTGTTCTGCACAAGTTTCGGCTGAAAGATGGGCAACAGGGAGAAGACATGTTGAGCGGCTACAGCCAGGCGTCTGCTGGTTTCCCCCGAGAGCGTGTTGTCGTCGACTAGAAGAGGACTGGGCGGCCTCGCTTCCGCTTCACCGGCGGAGCCGACGTCGACGAGCAGCTGCTGTCCGGCACACACGTTGGCCGTTGCTCCGACGCCGTTGAGGCCAGGAGGGGCCACAGCATCGACGACAGGAGCACAGGAGAGTTTGTTCTCTGGAAACTAGAATTGCCTTTGTCTGAGTCTATCTGGCTCTCTTCCAAATCTCCTTAACAATCATGCCCCCGTTAGTCCCTTATGGGTGGACTAACCCAACGCTACCGAATTGTGGCTGACGGTGGTGGCGGTGGGTCCCGCAGGAGAAGAATTATCTACACTCTGAGAGGTCGAGGAAGCAGTGGACGACGTCAAGGAGTTCAGAGTAGCAGCCAAACCTAAACACTGCAGTTATTTTATTCCGAAAGCCAAACTACCTGGCATCAAATAGCTCATGGGGTCTGCAATGGGGAACTGAGGGGCCGGCGGCGGAGGGCCGATCTGCTGGATGGCACTCAAATTAAAGGCCGTCTGGTCCTTCGAAAACTCCTATAATGTAGATTTGACTTAATTCAAAGAGTTTAATTACAGTAAGAGCCCGTTGGAATCGTCTGACGTGGAGGGGCTTTGGCAGCATTCCCACGAGAGACATGATCTCCAGGAACTCTTGTTCGTCGCACTGCATGATCTGATTGATGTCATCGCCTCCTGAAAGATATGTGATTGCCGTCGGTTACAAAAAGGAAAAAGTTAAATCACCAACCCTGAGCTATGAATATGTCATAGTATTGAACGAGGTTCGCTCTCTGAAGAACGGCAAGCAACTGCCATTCAGAGAAAGAGGTTGGGGCTGTCAAGGGCTTAGGAGACCTAGAATAACTGTATTTAAGGTTAGAAGAAACATTTAAAGACAGATGAAAGAAAGTAGTTCTTACGCTGGTTTGGGTGTAGACTCCTTGCTGGGTTCGGTTTTCACTAGCAGTGAAGGAGGCTTCTCATCGATGGGCAGATGAGGGCTGGTGGAGGGGGTACGAGGACTGGCCATGACCTGGGAGGTCTCTCTCCTTTGAGGAGTCTGGGCTATTGGATAGCCTTGGGGCCGGGCCCTGTAAGAGAAAGAGTTTGAAAAATATTAATATCTACGGGAGAATATGTGGACGACATAGAGAAGGATATTCAAAAGAAAAGTAGTAATAGAGAGACACGGAATTAGTAAGTGCTGGGTCTTCCTGTAGATCTGAGGCAGTGTGAGAGCAAAATGAGCCAAAAGACATTTGAAGGAGAAGCCGCTGTTCCCCGACGGCGTCTTCTTTCCGTCGTTTGTGGGTGTTCTTCTCTGGTCGCACGGTGTACAGGGGCGACACCTGTGGATCGATGGCGGTGGGAGTCAGCCTGGATGCGTCGCGGGGGTTTTGCCGCGAAAAAAGCGACGAATGAATGGTCGGCGGCGCTCGGCAAAAACGGTCCGCGCGCGGCTGAAGAACTCTGACCAGCTGGGACGCCCGCTTTAAACACAGGTGCTCCAGTGGCACAACTTTAGTAGTACAGTATCCCAAGAGACGCCCACGGGGACCTAGGTTTCTGAAGAAATGGAGCGCTGTTACTTTCAGTAAGGGTTTCGTCATCCGACCACAGGGGTCGCAGTGAAAGAGACAAGCGCTCGAAGACAAAGAGGTGCGAAGGGAGATGATTGGATATCGGGGAATTGGGGCTGGTCGGCTATTTTGACATCAGAGGCAAATTTGTGAAGATTTCATTTTTTAATGAGGCAGAAAACGAACAGATGCTTCTCAGGTTCTCGCCATTATCTTTTCTCAGTCACTCTTTAGTGAGTGAGTGAGTGAGTGAGTGTACTAAAAAGAATGAAGCGGGAGTGGGGGTTGGGGTAAATGTCGAAAGTTCAGAAATGGAAGCACATCCGGAAGAGAAGTGGCTCGTCGTGAGTGAAAGTAAGAATTCCATCTATCGCCTGTTTTTCCCCCAAATGGCCATCTGTCCTCTTTCTTTCTCTCTTTGCTCCGTGCCATTTCCCTGGGCGGCCCCGCAGCTGATCGTTTTTGGCGAGCGCCAAAAAAGCCCCGGGCGCCGCGCGTGCCGGGCGCCACGACGCGAAAAAGAGCGGACAAGGCCGCCTACTGTAGGAGAGAAAAAGGAGATCAATGCGCTCCTTTTTTTGCCTTCGGGGCGAAATTACACAACGACGGACGGAGAAAAAGAGGGACGTGCTGAAGAACCGACGGACGAAAGAGGCCAGTTCCAGGGGTTCAGAAATTGATGAGAACTCTAGGGACGCTAGGAAGTAAAAGCCAAGTGAAAAAGTTAGACGCTATAACTATCTCAAAACGAATAATTTGTTATGAAGCATCTTTCTTTGTTTCCAAAAGACAAACGATACTAACCGAAATTCAAAGAAAGAGGTCTGAGCATGACAATTTTTGCTCAAAATGTAAAGAAAGTAATTCCTTCGAGAGAAATCTTGGAACTACGTTTGCACTAAATAGTTGTTTGCAAATACTGAACGCCATATTCAAATGTAACCATTAAAAATAGGGAGTTGTACCACTTTGTATCACTCTTTTACTAGCAGTAAATTCCTAAAAGTTAATATTTTATGGTTACATCTGCCTCAAAACGTGTCCAATGCTTGTCAGGTTAAGCAGAAAAGGAAGTATGAGCAAATCATCTTTTTTTCTGAAGCTTGAATTGATGGGCGAAAGATCACATTGTCGTTTAAAGAGACCATCAGCCTCCTTTTCGAAATGAGAATCATCCATATGCTGATTCATTCGTTTCAATTAAGATAATTTTTCCAACACCTCTCCAAGCAACGTTTTTCACAAAGGGGCTGATTAGCCTAGGATTTGCCGTGCATTTGGAAAGGAGGCTGATGGTTCCTTTAAGAGGTATGTTTATGAGATACCTCCAGGTAGGCTTAGCCTCCTACCCACATGCTACTTTTTTGTTCCGATGTTTTCCGTTTACAATAAAATATTTCTGTACGAGAAGGTGTTGGTAGAGAAAACCGCAGGAAGGGGGAATTTATTCGGGAAAAAGAGCGGGCGAACTCGTTCCCAGTTGGAAAAAAGCCAGCGGCGAAGACGAAAGACGAGAGAGTGTGGTGGAGGGAGAGACGGAGACTGCTCAAAAACGCCGTGCTGAGCACACGAAGAAAAACGACGACGGGGTCATGCAGGGAGACGACGTCAGGGAAGACGTTCGGAGGGGCGAAAGATCTTCACAACGAGACACCAAATGAAAACAGATACTCAGTTTCAGGGAAAGAGTTGGGTTTCCTATTTGAGGTAGATACACCTAGGAAGCGGGCCGAAAAAATCGCATTCAATCTCCAGATTCTTTCACTAAAATGTATTTATGTATACGTGTGTGAGAGCGTGTACGTGTGTATGTGTGTATGTGCCTGTGGGTGTGTCCGTGTCTGGCATAGCCCGATGATTTTGCAAATTTTAGATTTAATATTTTCCTTCCAGGGCATAAAATGAAAAAAAAATGAAGATGGGGGTTAATTTCATAGCAATTAGCCGCTTTGTCTCTTTCCGGAACCCAATCATGACGTGGCGTCAGATAACGCGATGGAGCCGCCTCGTCGTGAGGAGGACAGATGGCGTTTGGATATTAGTTGGTTAAAACAAAGAAAAAGAAGTAAAAACAGAGATTCATGGAAAGGACAGGGCGGCTGGGAGTTCAGCGAATGAGGCTGGAGAGCTGCGATTGAATCCGAGGTCGTCGTTTGGAGGTTCGCCGCGCTATCGGTCGAAGAAAAAGCAGGACGAGGGGCAAAAAACTAGAGAAAAAGGCTGATAACGACGCTGAACCAGGGTCGATCGATGCAGATGAGCTTCGAAGGATGAGGGACGGAATTTCAGAAATGTGTGTGTGTGTGTGTGTGTGTGTGTGTGTGTGTGTGTGTGTGTGTGTGTGTGTGTGTGTGTGTGTGTGTGTGTGTGTGTGTGAGTGTGTGCTACGACAAGAGCCTGGATAGAATTCGTCGAATGAAAGCAGTGATTTCCGCACCCTCTGCGTATCCATTGTTTTCTGAGCCGAAAGTCGTTCAGTTCCATTTTACGACGCTTTTCAAAAGAAAATTTTGCGCGGGCGCTCAAAAAAAAGGGCCAGCTCACATAATTGTACTGCGACCGGAATCGGCGGCTTTTTCTGTAAAACCCGTGGATCGATGGACTTTTTGTTCGTCGGAGAGTGGACGGGGAGATGAGTCAGAAGAGCGAAGGGGCAAACAGAGTGGATGCAAGAGATCATCATTCGGTGTGTGGGGGAAATACCTTCTTTCTGTCTTTTCAGAAAAAAATACTCTTTTTATTGGTAGGGGGGGGGGACGTTCGAAGTGCGAGTAAAGTACAATCGATGTACTTGGACGAAGATTCGTCTCGTTAGCGAGGGATTAGGCACAACCACTTGGATGATTAACACGTTACATTGGCATAATTTAACATAAAGTGAAACTGAAATAGAAACCGAAAGTTTAGGTAATACTGGGGGTCGAGAAAATAGGAAGATCTAAGTAGAAAACAACGACGAGTTTATAGTTTTCTATATAGATGGAGACTGGATCTATAGTTTTTATATATTTCAACCAATAAATTTCCAAAGAGAAAAGTTGAAATAAAACAGAATGTGTAGTGCCAGCCGGCTGCAATGAAGGTGCCTTCGGCGGGAGCCGGCCGATCAGCAAAAAACGCACGCCCGCAAAGGCAAAAAACGACCGCTCGCTTATAGAAAAACGCCAAGGCGGCTTTAATTTTGATATGGAATGGAAATCGAAATTGAAAATGAAAAACATGTACGGCCTTTCTAATAACTTCTGTCTTTAGAAACACTTATTGATAACCGTTATATATGCCTCAAAGTAAAGGTGGCCTGAAAAACGAGGCCTCCCTGCTTCAATCTATTTGAAAGGAAAAAGCTGAAAACTAATAGCTCTAATCTTGTAGTTATTTATATTATTTCCAAGTCAAATAACATTATATTAGTATTCTGACAGATTATCAGTTTTTGATTATTGTTACGTATACTTTGTGAGTTTATAATATGCACTTTATCAAAATGGCCTGCTTTGGGAATTTTTCCCCCAAACTGGACAGGTTTAGTAAAACAAAGTAAGAGTCATTGCTTGAAGCACGAAGAAAAACTATTTCGAACAAAAAGTGAAAGGGTGAAAAGTGCCGAATGACCCTTTAACACTGCTTCTGAACTTCAGGCATCGCATTCTTCGATTTAGTTTAACAGTTTGTCAAAGGGAGATGTTCTTGGCTTTACATCAAACATAAACCACGTTAAACATAATATGGGAAAGCTCAACCCGAATAGTCAATTCCTCGAACGTTCGAGGAATTGACTGCTCGGAACTATTTCACTTGAAAGTAGTCTGATCTAATGGGCATCACAACACATCTTCCCACTTTTGAAGAACACTTTTTTAAACATTCGTAATCAACGGTTGCAATGGCAGTTCGCCCTCTTGCTACTTGGGGGCAACCATGGGGGAAATGATGACTTTTAAAGTAGAGAGCAGCACGTTTTAAGCCAATGCTTGCATTCTAATTTTGGCCGATTACTCCTATCAATACCGTTTGAACGGCCAAAAATGCCCAAACCCACATAGAACATCTTCATCGGAGGTGAATGGACGGCTTCTTTGATTCAGTCGAACGTGGATACGTCCGTCCTCTCTATTGCGGTGGTTGGAAGAGTGAGGAAAGGACCGACCGTCCTTCCACACTAACGACTGGAAAATGAAATGAAATTCAGTTAATAATGCGTTGAAAAACAATCATTCCAAAATATTTTATTAAACCTTTGATATGATGGCAAAAGAATGAGAAAAATTGTTTCGTAATCAGTTTTCGATTGTTTTGACGATATAATTGGGTTGTCTATAAATTTAAATATTTTTGAAAAGCAAACGGGAAAGTGGTATAAGTCCAAGAAACAGATTGGAAACTTTCAAAATTAAATTCTGTTGTCATCAAAAAGATAAGAACTGGTCAATTGAGAAAGCCTTGTATAAGTGAACCTTTTCATGTGGGGTTTAAAAAATCCCATTTCAGTGTTAAAGAATTCATATTTGTCACTTATACTGTCACTGTTGTAAACAGATTATATTCTCTCTTCTGAAGTTGAAGTAAAGCTACAAGGAAGACACATGAAACTAAATGTACTACAAGATTCCTCTGCATTATTCTTTTGTTTTTTCATGTTTTCCCTCCGGACCCGGAAAACCACAGAGCGCAGTGTAAGAATCCTCTAAACAAGCGCGATGGATGAGCTTTCACAGCCGCTGGGTCCCGCCGCGACATCGATTACGGTAGTGGCAATCGAAAGCCAGCCGGAGGCCTCCTCGTCCTCCCTTATCCGCAAAAACGGGTTTCCCCGGGATTCTAGCCGTTTACGACCACCGATTGTTTTCATTGAACGCTTTGTAATTTCAAAATTTCCATAGGTTCTTCAATTTTGTTCATTTTTCAGCAAATAAATTCTCTGAAAATTCTCGATAGTATTACTTGTTCTGTCTCTTTCCCTTCTTCAAGACTTCTATTTCGGGGGGTTTTCTAAACAATTTCTTTGTTTTCTTTATTCAGATGAATTGGATGCGGAAGAAAAAGAGAGAAAAGGGAAAGAGAACAATGAGTAGCATTGGACAAATAAATAACCCAGTCAACATCCTTTGATTGAATCGATTCTATTGTGTTTACTGTGTGGCGTAAACAACCTTGGATGCCCGTGATTGTTCACTCTTCGTTTAGATTCACGGCCGAAACTGACATCAATGAATAAATCCAACCGCTATCATTTGGAAATACGAAAACTCCCATGACGTGCAGATATTAAAACATGTTTGCCGTATGCCGACAAGGTCATTCTTCGTAAATGAAGATAAAAGAATTATTGAATACAACTTTTACATTTCAGTTTTTAGTTTTTTTTACATTTTTAGAATCTTCGCTCTCCTCGTTTCCCTCTCAACAGGCTTGTTGTTCTGTTTGCCAGAATGTTCCGCCTAATGATCTATGATTTTCTGTGGTCGCTGGTCTTTCGCACAAATACACCTCTCACGTGGAATCCCCGCTATCCCTCACGCCATTTCCCAATTTGCACTTCCGCCAGCGACTTCCGTTCGACACGAGGCACCTGGCACTCAATTGGACCTTTTCTTTCCCTCATTCACACGCTCACCTTCTCACTCACTCACTCACTCACTCAATAATCTATTTGATCCAACGATCCAGATACGCGGAGGATAGCACTTGTATCGCATCTCATATCTTCTCATTCAATCTTACTCCGTTCGTCACTCAGTTGACATTTCCACTGATCTCTCGCTCAGCAACGTGTCGCTGCTCTCGGTTTGTACCGAATAGCGTTCCCTCTTGTCTGAGTAAACAACCTTCTTTACTGTCAGCCGATGCTTAGGAATCTTTAAGAAAACTTTCAACTCTTTGTTCTAAAACGTTTGGTTTGGCGGAAGTTGTCAGAGAAAGTGCAACGATGAAGTGTTTTCGTTCTTTTTTGACATGAAATCCCTGAGAGGCATCTCATCATAACTTAGATGCAAATGAAGACTTTTCATGCGCATTCTCTCTCTTTCTTTTTTCTTTCTTTCTTAGCTGTTTCTCCGACTTTTAGTTTGTTTTGCCACAGCCAGCCACATAAAAACACAGGTCACATGACCTCTCTGGCAATATCCCCGGCAACCAGCCATTTCTCCCTTCTCTTACCACACGTGCTCTATGGTTGTATCACTCTTCAAATGCAGTCAAAGTACCATATTTTACTAAAAACACCAATTCAAGACATGTCTTTTTCTTTGACTGTAATTGTCAATCAGTCTGTGTCTGATGAAAGTCCCTTCTGTTCTTTGATCTCCGTCTTCTCAATCCACTGTTTGTTTTCAGTGTTCGGGCCATGCTGGGTTGACAGTGGGTCCGCCGAGGCGCCTCTGACCGCGTCTGCTCCAAAAAACAAAGGTGAGGCTTCAGAAGAGGGTCAGTAGTTTGTTCGCCCATCGATAGCTGCTGAATTTTTCATTTCAATGTTTCTATGAATAACAGCGCCTTCCTGTTCTTCTTGTTTGTGCGGGTTGCAGGGAACTGGAAGAAGGCCACAACAACCCTTTCCGTCTTATCAGATTCCCCTAAATAGTAGACAATCGGCTGATCTTTGTTGATCGGACATTGGCTTTCCCTTCGGACACCGTCTGTCAACACCCCGACCATCGATCGCCTTTGAATTTCGAGGAATACCCTCGCAGCTGCTTCCCACTCACTTTTCATTTTAACGTTAGGAGGACTCAGAATGGAGCCCGGTTGGTAGTTTTGCGTACCTTATCTAGATTTGATTGTAAAGATTTTACAACTCTGGTGGTTTATTTGTCAGTTTTGCGAAACATTCTGTATCAAGGCTAAGCCTAAATGCCTCCCGACACGTTTAATTTTTTTAAACAGATACGAGAAAAGTAAAAGTTTTACGAAATACCCACAATGTATTTTCTCATGGTTCAAAAGTTGCTCTTATGCACGTGCAAAGGTCAAATCCCGAAGGATTTCACAATTTCAAATTCCTCCATTTCTTTTTCTTTTTTGGTGCATTGGTTTCCCAAGGCGATTACCAAAGAAACAGTGAGAAACCAGCCCTTCATTTTCATATTTCATTATTGTGTGAAAACTTTTATACTGAAAACTACTTCTTTTATGAAAATCGAGTTTAATTCACTTTGATATCTTTTCAATCGTAGTGTGACCCATTTTCACATTTCGCTTTTGCCTCTGAGATCACTGTCACTGAAAGTAAATACTCTTGCAGTTCACTAAATTTGCACAGTTTCTCAAAAATGAAATAGCAAAGGCTGTATTATGCCTCTTGAAAGAACAATTGATCCCGATAGATTACGCAAACAATGTACTAACGGTGCAACACCACCATATTTGGCGCTTGTGATTTCTTGTATGTTTTCATTATCTGTTTTCAGAAATGGCTCCCGGCGCTGACACGGGAGAGGATTGCGAGAAGAAATGTCTTCTGACCCCGGTGGCCCATTCGGTGTCTGCTGGAAACTTTGCCTATCTGCAGAATGAGGGCGAACTTCCACAGTCGCCTGAACCCATGGACACCCCTCGGTCGCCCTCACCCGCCATCAACTGGCCACTCATCTACAGGTGGGTTTACGACAAATAGTACACTTCTATATATAAACAATAATGTATTGAAAATCTTTGGAATGAAAATCTCATTTCACCTTAGAACTAAAACACAGTAACGTTTCAGTGAGCCAGCCCTCGTCGGCATGGGTCAGCCGAACGTCTCTCTCGCCCCTTTATTCGCCATTAGCGACACTGCCTTGCCTCAGGTTTTACTTTGACTTACCGTTTGATCCCCTTATCAGATATACCGAAACCACATATCCGACAGTGGAATAGCCTCCACTGCGGGGCTAAACGATGATGACACCAAGACGATTGCTGACGGACAGACGCCGAAGAGCAGCATGTACATGTCGGATATGTCATTCACCACCAGTGTCACTGGAGTGTCTGGGTGGGGAATTCTAAAGAGAGGATGCACAATATGATATTCAGACGGGCAGGACACAAACCCTCTTTTTCAACTAGGGAAATAAGGGAACAGCATCAAAAGATGCAAATGAGGTACAAGGAAGAATCAAAGGCCGAACGAAGGTTCACGGATCATGTTGATTTCGAAGGTCAGTCGCTGCTCTTTTTCTTTTGTCAATTCCATTATATCTTCTTTGTTATTCTTCTTCGTAATAAAACATCTCCAGGCAATCGTTTATTTCAGGCATTCTCAACATCATCGGAGGGTGTTCCTGGTGGCAGATATGGATCTACGTCCTAATTGCCATGCAGCAGATCCCTCATGCCATGTTCAACCTAAATGTTGTCTACATGATGTACGACCCAGACCACTATTGCCAGGTTTACCGGTCTCATCGGTTTTAAACTTCTGCATTCAGGTCCCAGGTTTTGAAGCCAACGACACGGGCCCATATCTCTGGGGTCTGGACGACGTGCAGGATGTTCACATGGTCTTTCCCAGTGTGGGCGGCAGTTCCTACGAAAGAGACTCCGTGAGAAATAACAGTCTGATGATCAAAGGCTCGTTCTAGTGTCGATATTACGGAAGGAGTGCCGAACGATACAGAGAACTGAGGATGATGCCATTGGAAGATGCGAAACTGGCTGCCTTTATGGACAACGTCACCATTCAGCACTGCACCAAGTATCACTACAAATCGGATGTAAGTGATAATTGAATGAAAGAGTGGGAAATAGAAGAATTGCTAAGGCATTCTCCAGGTGATGCGAGAGACAATCGTAACCGACTGGAACCTGGTATGTGACGATTACTTAATGAAAGGTCACGCTCATCTCTTCTACTCTTTTGGCTACTTAGTGGGTTGTGTATTTGGAGGATGGGCAAGCGACAAGTAAGGCCTTAACCCTTAGATCCTATCCAAATTTTTCTTAGCTTTGGTCGGAAGCCTACCGTAATTGGATTTGGCATCCTCTCGTCCATGTTCGGTGTGTTCCTACCGTATACCACCTACTATCCAATGTTCCTCTTTATTCGTTTCTGCAGCGCAGTTTGTAATGAAGCTGCTGATTTGGCTGCCTACACCTTGTGCATGGAAATCACTGGTGAGCAGACTTCTGACACTGCTCCAGGAGAATTTTAGGAACGAGGTTCCGAGCGATGGTGGGCAGTATGCTGCAAGTGCCTTGGGCTATGGGTTACGCCCTTCTGGCACTCATTGCCTATCTCTCGAAGAGTTGGAAGACTGTGCAAGTGATAGCAGCTGGCCTCCACTTTGGAGCTGTTTTGTTGATCTGTTCTCTGCCGGAGAGTCCGAGGTGGTTGATGGTCAAGGAGAGGGTCAATGAGGCTGAGGAGGTCATCAGAAAGGCCTGCAGGTTGGTTATCATTTTCCATGATTTTGCCTTCCTCTGTCTCATTCGAAGTGTTTCAGAACTCCTCCCTTCCCATTCAACCTTTGCCGGATCAACAAAGGCTCCCTACCTTCCGATCTAGAATTAGTCTGCCACAGAGAAAAGCACCTCAACAAGAAGGTGACCCAATCATTTTAAACTTTCTAAATCATATTTTAGGGGAAAGTAGGTCTAGCGGACCTCTTCAAAACAGTGGAAATGCGATACCGTACGATCATAATTTGTGTGATTTTCGTTGCCAACGCCTTAGTCTACTATGGATTAGTGATCGCCTTGTCCGACCAATCTGCCCCTGGAAGGGTCCTTTTCACGGGAAACTTTTTCTTAAACAACGCCATTGCCGGAGCCATTGAAATTCCTACTTTGTTTGGCTGTGTTTGGCTCATGAAATACGGCAGGAAACGGTAATATCAACCAGTTAGACCTTTAACAAATACTTAATAGAGCTCAACAAATGACTCTGGTAGGCGGAGGAATCGCCATAATCGTCGCCATGTTGGCCGTTGTCTCTCACCACTACATGGTCGCTCTTTTCTTTATGATGCTCGGCAAAATATTCATTCAGGTTGTCTTTTCAATATTGAGACTTATTATAGTTTTAGGGAGCCTTCAATATTTTGTACATTTTCACTTCTGAGCTCTACCCGACGATTATCCGTAACTCTGCCGTCGGAATGACCTCGATGGTCGCTCGATTCGGATCGGGAATCTCTTCCTACATCGCCCTTCTTTCTAACATTTCGCTGCCCATAGTTCCAATGATTATATTCGCCATTTTCTCCTTGTTCGCTGGGATGTTGGTGTCTCTTCTGCCGGAGACAAGTGAAAAACCACTGCCGGAGACGCTAGATGTGAGTTTAAATGTCTCTGTCGATTAAAAGTATTGTTCTTCAGGACGCTGTCACTTTCTTGAAGACGGAGCGCCGTGCCTGCTACGGCTGGGCATTGCCTAGAAATGCAACCCAGAGCATCTCCCTTAACGAAAATGCCACAGAGGATTCTACCGTAGTGATCGAGAAGCAGCCGGATGAGGAGAGCCTCACTGGGAACCGCCGCTCCGTCGGAAGTCTCCGCAGGGTGGTTTCTGCCAGGAGTGGACCTCCCAGTCGCTGTGTAAGCTGCCTTTAATTGCTCTTTAGAGCCTCTTTTCAGGAAAGTCGTTGCGATTCAATCCTCCAAGAATTGGCTGACATTGACATCCCTGAGCGTCTCCCAGAGCCTTTCGCCGAAGATTCTTGAACCCTTTGGCCGCCGGTGTCTCTTTCGGGTATTTTGTGATCCTTTCCTTACCTCTTTTGTCTGCCGCTGCTGCATTGTTTCTTGTTCGCAGAGTGGCAGACTCCTGTGTCATCTTCCTCTGAATCCCGGTTTCCATCCCTAGCTTTACGCTCCCAGTGCCAATTCCCGTGCCATACTCTCTCCGGCGGTCCTTTCATTGTGCTAGTTCAAATGAGTCAATTAAAAGACGAGTTACCCTCATCAGGCTTCATAGTTTGCCGGTTTTATGCACATATTTGCAATCTTTTAAACCGATAGGCTGATTTCCAGTTAAAGAAGTAAATGGCTTCTTTATTAATGTGTTTCTTTTATGTACATACATAGAGTACCCGTCTTCTATTGTCCCAGAGCAGCGTGTTTGTCCACGAGATTGATCTGCAGCTGAGCCGTGTGGATGATCACGTGGTCATGATTTCCGCTTTTCTGAAAATATCTATGATTATCACGTTTTTCTTTAAAAACAAACCACAAATTCCTGATTTGCACCGGCGATAGGGGAACACAGCTGTCCACACGCATTTTGATGTCCTACTTTGTCATCTTGAGGACTGTAGATAGAGAAAACGTAGGTTCCTTCGTATCTCTGCTGCGAATTGATGTCTCTAATGAAGGCTGAGGTGCAAGACATTCCATTCACCAGATTACAGGCTCCAGGGAAGGGAATGGCGCAGAGGAAGGAGCCATGGTTGGCCCCTGCCACAGAAACAAAAGTGTCAACCAGGCGGGTCAAAGGAGGCCCCAGTTGTTCTCCCGTGTCTACACAGGCACCTCCCAAGATGGCCTGAAGGTTATACTTTAGGTGTTGGTAGAATGAAATGACCAACTTTTCTTGAAATCGGCGATCCCATGGAGTATCCCACAACGTCTACTTTCCTCCTGGTGTATGCAGCCACCGATTGGATCATCCACCGCACCTGACTGCTCAATAAGCAAAAACTGCTGATTATAAACCTGTTTCACGTAGTCGCACTTCATGTCTACGAGGGGCATCACTGTTTTTCCTCCGTCGCCGTAGGTCGTTGCGAAGACATGTTGCTCACTCCAGCCAACTCCAAGGAAATGCTGCCGATGGCCATTGAAGGTGAATGCTGTGTTGGTGATTCCGTGGACAAGGACTACTGCCTGGCGGCTTAAGATAAAGTTTAAAATAACAAAAAAACAAAGAGAAATAAATAGTTTAAAAAGGGTTTCTAGATGATAAACTCACGAAGCTCTAGTGCCTCCGACATGGTTTCCTCCTCCGTAACTTCCCTGGACTCCCAAGTCTCTCCTAGCCAATCGATCAGCAATGCCCTACTACCAGAATAGCCAAAGACCAGAAATACCCACCTGTCCGTAGCGACTAACCAAAAACTGATTAAACGTCGGAGAGAAATCGGCTGCCACCGGAGAAAAGAAGAGGAAAAGGAGTAAAAACATGTATTGGAGGTCACACAGGGCTGTGATATTCCAACAAATAGGAAGGAAACCAGACGGAGAAACAAGATCCGCCCTGGGGCAGAAGGTGTAAACCGCGGAAACTAAACGCCCTTCAGGGACCGGCCAACAAATGGGGGAATGACGTGTACTTGAGGGGAAGGAAAGTGAGAGTAAGTCTCCAAGGCTAGGTGTGATGTGGCAGAAAGCGGTGGATTTAAACGAGTTTTATGGCTATTCGGGGGATCAACCTTCAGAGGATTCGCACAAACAACTTTACAGGGCTAAACAAAGATCTTCGAGGGGTTTGAAGGAGAGCACAGGGCGTCTTTCACTTCGAAGACTTCCGAGTGTTTCAGACTCTCCTGGTGAGACCACGGTTGAGCTTTCGCTGAAAAAAAGATAAACTGGTTTGCTAAAAATGCCTACCAGAACCAAATAAAAAGAACAATGTTCCGACTATCACGTTCAAGGCGGCGCTGATCAGAAACACACAAGTCCACTTGTATTCAGGAGCCTAAAATTCACTTTTATAAAGAATGGATTTTCTACCGTAAAAGAATAAGAGAAATTAAAGTGAAAGGAGATCTCACAATGTTGTCCAAAAGGGTAATCATAAGAGGCCCTCCAATATTTCCAACCATTCCCAGAATCATCGCAATGGAGGCCAGAAGACCTCCTCTGTGAGGGTCAAGACAAAGAAGACTTGTGAAAAAGCCGGGAATTCCACAAGAAATGAACATTCCTTGAAAACAATCTTTTCCTAACAACTGCAAATTTACCGAAGAAACCCAGAAGTACGATAGCTACCGTAACCCTTTGGCAAGATGGAAACATTGCCAATCCGAGCATCACCAATGCACAGCCGAAAGAACCTAAGGAACGGTTTTCTCTTTCTTTGGAGTCAACTCTAACCGATTGTTTGGAAAGTTTTACAACAAACGGTGGGACTTAGAATTTTCCGTCTCTTGAGCATATCTGCCAAAAGGGAAAAGGTAATCTTTGAGACCATCTCTGTTATGAAAGGGACCATGGAGTAGAAACCATTCTAAGAATGGAGTTGCACATGAATGCCCTTTTCTACCTTTGTCAGAGAGATTTTGAGCTCTTCTTTAAAATACGTCGGCAGCAATGCTTGGAATGTTGCAATTTGAAAGTTATAGGCGAATTGGACCAACACAGCCACCAAAAGAGGTCCGGAAGTGGTCAATTTGGCCCATTGGATTGGGATGGATGACTGAAAGATTCATTTAAACGAATTCCAGTGTGAACACCTTCGTCGGTTTCTTGATGGCATTCTTGAGAAACTCTTTTTCCTCTTCAGAAATCCACCTATTCTCCTCGGGAGAGTTGCTGAATACAACAATCCATGCAAGAGCCCAGGCCACTCCCACGGCACCGAAGAAATAGAAAATAGCAGGCCACTCGAAGGAAGAGTCGCAGAGTCTGGAGGAAACAAAGGAGGTGAGGCAGGCAGCTATCTGGAGAAAAGCATGGGATCAGTGGGATTTCATGGCACCTGGTTCCCAGAAGTGTAGAAAGAGGCGGCAGTGGATTTTTCATGAGGTGTAAACCATCTTCCGACCACAGAAGTACCAGCGGGAAAAACGAAACCCTACAAATAGTGAGTGTGTTTTATATCACGTACCTCAGCTAATCCCATTATCACTCTTGCTCCGAAGACTGCAAAGTACGATGTCTTTGCCAAAAGAGGAGTTAGCAAAGTCACAGTTACGTAAATAATAACAGCAGCTGAAACCAACGTTTTTAATTATGCAAATCTTGAACAAACCAATCAAAATACGTTTTGGTCCAAAAACATCGGCACAATGACCGGAAAAAGTGATGGTAAGCATTCCTCCATAGTAGGTGGTAGACAGAAGAAGAGCTTGCATCGAAGGTGTCCATTCCAGATGACCCTAGAAGAGAGAAAGAATTAAACGATTGCATTTCTCAGACGAATTGACTTCTGTGAGTTCTTTATTGTCTCTCGTCTCTCTACTTACATTATATCCTCTATTCTCTTCTCCCCTTGAACTCATCGGACAAATCCCATCATTTGTCCCATTCGCCCATCCTTCGACTGTCTGTGGATTGGCAGCGGTTGAATTGACCATACACACAATGGCCATGCTCAGATCCAGTCTCATGGAGACTAGAGTGCTCAATCCTAAACACTTTCGGTCATTCCCAGTCCAGAGGTGGACACAGCCGCCGTCGAGCCCAAACTAGTCTTCATTCCTCATTTTCCTTCAGAATAGACTACTTGGCTGGGCTGAACGAATGGCCGTGTCCACCCCTGGCTGAAGTAAGTCTAAAATGATACCAGAGGCGCCTGCTACAAGTTCAGTCTCTCTTGCTTAACCTAAACGAAAATTGGAAAACTTTTCTGTGGGCATAACCACAGAAACAGCTGAAAAAATGTGTTATGGGAACCTACCTGTAGGGAGATAATTCATTACTTGCCTAGTGATATCAGAAGACAGATCCATAATCGAGTAGATTGAAAAGAAAACAACGGCACAGTGTTCGGAACCATCTCTACTAGACAGTGACAGTTGGAATGGTTTTAAAGTACTGGAATTATGCACGAGTGGATTATGCAAAAATGAATTAAGTGTTGAACACCATTTCGAAAGAATTCTGCAGAGAGAGAGAGAGAGAGAGAGAGAGAGAGAGAGAGAGAGAGAGAGAAAGAGAGGGAGAGAGAGAGTTCTGCAAAGTTTGGAGACACCACTTTTTCTATCTTATCAGCTGAATGTATTTGTTGAGCTTCTGCTCTCATTGATAGTTGGACAGTGAGGTTTAACTAATGACATCACTGGATTCCTCATTTTAACCAATATAAGTGCTAAGTGAAAGTCTTCTGGGTGTTGCTGACTGAAGAACCTTTACGAAAAGATTTTGGGGTAAGGATCACATCCTTCGCCTTTTTCTCTTAAAATTTCAGTCCGCATGCTGACCACGTTTAACTGAGATTTTTTACAGTGGGTAACCTTCAAGATGAGAATTTTTATTTACCGAAATCATCCTTCGAATTTCGTTCCCGGAAGTCTATAGACTTTGCCCTTGACGTAAACGCGCCCGACGGACAATTGAGATTACACAGTCCTTTAATCTCTGCCCTTTCTAACCAACCAGCTGGTTTAAATCCGTTATTTTTTATTTCATTGCATTAAATTATGATTAAAATTAAAGTATCTTTAAGAAAATATATGTCATGATTCCTTTTCATAAACCCTGATGCTTGATTACCTTTAATCCAGTATTTCCAGTTCCCTGATATGCTGGACGTAGCATGGCTGTGTTCGATAGCTATAAGAGCCGTATACTGGTTAGTCGTACTCGCATGTAACTTCCTTGGATACAGCCCTGTCTGGGTGAAGAATCAGCTGAAACGGCGACAACAGGAGGTAAGTATATTGGAAAACTGTGATATTTGGTTTTAGGAGCTATCTAGGCCGCAAAGACTTCCCTCCCACTTGGCCGTTCTTTTCAGCGACCGCCGGGTGCAGAAGGTGAGTTCAGTAGTTGATTTGTTTTTCTTTTTTGGAACGAAGATGTATTTTATTTCGCGGATGTATTTCATTTAACGGGACATAATCGTTCTTTCAGAACGAACTACTATCGTTCTTCGACTGTTGTCTTGCCAGTGGAATCCGTCGTCTGACTCTCTACGATCCCTGGGGTGATTTGTCCAAAATCGCGGACAAACTGCGCATCGTTGGACGGGCAAATGTGGGTGATTTGATTTATTGCCGGTTTTGTTTGTTACGATTTCGTTGGAATTCGCCTTTTTTCAGAGTATCCTGGTGTTCTCGGGCTGCACTCCAACTCCATCGATCGGCGATTTCCGAATGAGTGTACAGGTACTGCCAGCCGATGCAGGACGACGTAGTCTTGTAGAAAGCTGTAAGATTGTGAGTTTGTCATCATTTCAATAGTTAGCCAACCTCATCTACAAAACACAAGTTTATTAAATAGCTGTGATACTAGTAGAAACTGTTCCTGCTTCAGTAGTCCTATATTGTTCTCATTTTTAGCTATCCACTTCCCCAAACCAAGTGACTGTAGCCGAAGTTTCTTCAGTTCTCTCGGATAAGTTTGGCATCGGCGAGCCAGACCTCCTGATTCAGGTATATTTTTGTGCTTAGGAAGACTTAAGCGTAGTTTCAGGTCGGCCAGACTCCGTCGTTAGCCGCTTACCCTCCATGGGCCCTTCGAATTACAGAATTTGTTCAAGTGAGTTTGGAAACTAGTTAATTTGAAAAAGGAAATTTGTAGTTTTGTTCCCACAGCGGCATATTTGTCCCCTTTGAAAGTGAATTTTTGACCGAGTTTTCCATTTTTCTTTCCTTGGGCACAACGTCAAATAAACACGTTCCGTTCGTGTTAGTACCAAAAAAGCGGTCGCTGTCTACCAAGGTCCGCTACTTCTTCCCCTATGAATGTTTTCCCGCTGCGTCCGGTTGGTTGTCTGCACAGCTGTCTACGCGACTGCGCTTCCTCGCTCCACATAGTCTATCGTTTATGTTGTCTGCGCTCTCCTTTTCCATTATTCTTTCTCGTGTCTCCTGCATGTCCTGCCCGCCCCGTTCGCATCACATGTCATTATGTGCAGGCGGTCCTAGCCAGACTGCTGCTCTCAGCTGCCTCTCTCTCTCTCTCTCTCTCTCTCTCTCTCTCTCTCTCTCTCTCTCTCTCTGTCTCTCGATTGACATTGTCATTGCTAATCTACGGTATCCCAGCTGTCAATATTGACCCTGGCGTAATGTTTTCGTCCGGGCTTCGTATCATTTCCTATTGTCAGTATCAGGACATCAGAGAACATAAATTATTAATATTTCCAATAACGGTTGCCCTGGCTGGACCGGTAGTTGTATAAATCAATAATATAAATGCTTTTTCGGATAAGAATAAGAGAAAACCTCGCTGAAACTGTCCCTCCAATCTCCAATTTCAGGTGCGAAATTTGCCGTTCTCTCGGTTTCAATTCGAAGACTGCCTCGTGAGTTTCGGAAAGAGAGACATCCGCGTGGGGAAGTAGTCCCCCTGTCCTCGGTTGTGATTCCATTGCCTTAGCCGTCGTTGTTCTCATATTCGCCCAGTTTTAACCACGCATATGGGTTCGTATTAATTATTTCCGCCAGGAATTGTAAATATAGTTGTGGCAGTTGTTGTCTGTTGTTCGTCTGTGATTTCATGGGTCATTTCGCTAGAATTGTTGAAATTAATAATAGTTTATTTGTAATTTATTAAAACCGTCCGAACGGTCTATTGTGCTTTTTAAAATCCCTGTTTTGTCATTGATTACTTTACGGAGGAGAGGCTAGGGAAGATACCACAGCTACCCACAATGGCTGGATTGGGGCCATATCACTGTCCGCTATTATAAACTGTGGGCATTATTGGTCCTATTCCTGTCCACGTATTATTACGACCTCGTTGTTTTCGTAATTTCTCGTGGTTCGTTCATTTAATACCTTCTGTGCAGTGTAACAGCGGGCGTGATGACAATCTGAAACTTATTCCTTCGGCCTCGTCATCGTGATGATTTCCCGTGCTTTGTTTACCCTAGATAGCGCAACCGCACGACCACTGCTTTTAGCCGCCTCCATTCCTTCGCTTTCGCCGCTCTTTTAATAACCATCGGCCGTCTGTCTTTCCCGGTTGCTATGCGAGAGTAGTGGCGATCGATCCGTTCCCCTACCGTCTCTTTCTCTTATCGCCTCCGTTTCCGCTATCTGAAGGTCTTTTCAACAAATTTCAGACGAGGGATGGGGCTGCTGACCAAGGGAACCCCACTCAGCTGGCAGGAGACCGTTCAGTACGTAGATTTCATCAAGGTAAGACCCTTTTTTGACATGAAACCCCGGGAATAACTCAGTTTCTACCAAGTAATTTATTAAAATACATCGATATAAGTCATGCTGGATATGTTTAGTAATATTAATTAACTAATGCAACCTATACTTTCCTAGATTATGTAAAGGGTCCCTCCCACATTGGCCTGGTTTTTGAACCCATGAAAGTCTTATAAGAACAACAAAAGACATATGTGCTTTGAATGTGCCTCATATATTGTGATGTTTGTTAAAACTGTCGGAATTACTCTAATTAACTCGTGGGGATGTAACAAAGCGCAATCATGACTGGACCGGCTCAAAAAAGAAAATTCGACTTCATGCCCTACTGAAGCCTCTTTTCAGAAGCACGGCATCGCCCAATTCATCAACCTCTACCATCGACTGAAGAATCGCCAGGGAGATCAACTGAAGTGGGGGGATGAGATCGAATACATAATCGTCAAGTTCGACCACGAGACAAAGAAGGCGTGTTTCTTGCTTTCCTATTTGCCGTTTGGTCTCTTTCTAACCGTTTGTTGCAGGTCCGTGTGTCCTGTCGGGCGGAGGAGCTGCTCACTCGTCTGCAGGCGGAAGAGGAGGTGAATGCTTTGATCGGAACGGCGAACCGCTGCCTTTGGAGGCCGGAATTCGGAGCATTCCAGATCGAGGGAACCCCCGGAATGCCCTATGGAGGTGGGTTAATGAAATTTCTATTTAAAATCGATAATGTTTAGGTCTCCTTGCTTGCTTCAATCTGGTCGAAGCGAATATGATGAACAGGAGGAAGGAGGTGCAGAAGTACCTCAAGAAGGTCCGTTCCCTCACTTCATCTCTAAAAGTGCTTTTAGGACGAGAGTCTCCTCTCAATCACCTTCTCCTCTCTCGGTTCTCCAGACTTTACTTTTCCCGAAATGCGCCCAACTCCCGATGAGGAAGGCCCCGGCAGAAGTATCTTCTGGCCAGAGGACACCGTCTTCTGTGGACATCCTCGGTACACCTCTCCCGTTGTATTATAGAGTCATCTCCTTTTTAGATTCAAGAATTTGGTTAGGAACATACGTGGTCGCAGGGGAGAAAAGGTGGCCATCCACGTACCTGTCTTCAAGGATGTCAACACCCCCTCTCCCTACATTGTGGGTTTTACTTATTTTTCACTTCTGATTTTATTATTAAACAAAGGAATTCCTTTAACTGGCAGTTTAGGAGGATCTCTCGAAATATGGCTCTGGAGGGCAGATCTCCGCCGCCAAGCCAGACCACATCTACATGGACCACATGGGCTTCGGAATGGGCTGTTGTTGTCTCCAGGTTACCTTCCAAGCCGTCAATGTGGACGAAGCCCGTTGGCTCTACGACCAACTCACTCCCATCACTCCGATCCTCCTCGCCCTCTCTGCCGCCACTCCCATCTTCAGGTCCACCCTGGCCGATGTCGACAGCCGATGGGACGTCATCTCAGCAGTTCGTTTTGCAATCACTCAGGCACAGCGAATATTTTCAGTCAGTGGATGACCGTACCTTCGAGGAGCGTGGCCTGGCCCCGCTGACGAACTCCAAATGGAGGCTGGATAAGAGCCGCTACGATTCAACAGACGCCTACATCTACCCCTGCTCAGTAGGATACAATGACATTCCCCTGCAGTATGACGAGGGCATCCTTCAGTAAGTGACTCTTTTTTCCACGATTAGAATACTCGTCAGACAACTGCGCGATGGGGACATTGACGAGCCACTGGCCAAGCACATTGCCCATCTCTTCATCCGCGATCCTCTCCAGGTAGAGTGGCGCTATAATCAGTAGATTAGATATTCAGGTGTTCCACGAGAGAATCGAGCAGGACGATGAGAAGAGTTCGGAGCACTTTGAGACCATCCAGTCGTCTAATTGGAACAACATGCGCTTCAAGCCTCCTCCGCCGGATCACCCGGAAATCGGATGGAGGGTGGAGTTTAGGCCAACGGAGGTCCAGCTCACGGACTTTGAGAACGCCGCCTACTGCTGTTTTGTGGTGCTTTTGACCAGGTAGGAATCCTGGCAAAGGAGTCTAGGATCCAGTTTGCAGAGTGATCATTTCCTTCCGCATCACCTACCTCTTGCCCATCTCCAAGGTCAATGAAAATATGAAGCGTGCCCAGCAGAGGGATGCCGTCCTCAATGGGAAATTCTTCTTCAGGTGATTTCCCTCCATGTAATATGTTCAAACTGTATTCCTGCAGAAAAGATCTTTCCACTTGCAAGAGTGCTCCCGAGAGTCTGAAGGGAACTGCCAAGTGCGGACCCCCGAGTGCCGAAGTTGAGGAAATGTCCATCAACGAAATTGTCAACGGTAAGCTTTCGCTTTCGGGGTACCTCACCCGAGTTTCTTTTACGCAGGTTTCCCTCTGTGTGACCCCAGTATGGGTGGAAACCTTATGTACATTTGAGTAGTATAAGTCTAACTTTCAGGAAGAGAAGGAGGGTTCCTCGGGTTGATCCCTCTTGTGAAGCAATACCTCGACAACGCGGATGTGGACGTAGACACTCGCTGCAGCATCACCCAGTACCTCAACTTTATTTCGGTACGTCTCTCCTATCTCTCTATAACTTGTCCTTTTCCAGAAACGAGCCTCCGGTGACATCCAAACCCTGGCCAAGTGGATGCGTGAGTTCGTCGACACCCATCCCGCCTACAAGAAGGATAGCCACGTGCCAGATGAGACTGTCTACGACCTCGTCAAGAAGGTAGTCTATTTCCTATGTTGCTAATTACCTTCTTTTATTCTCCAGATGGACGATATTTCCTCTGGAAAGCAGCATTGCAAGAAGCTGCTGGGAGACTACCGCTCCAAGACGGACCACCTGATCCCAGCTGCTGTCAGACGCGCGGAAGAGCATCTTTTCATCAACAGCCAGAAGAAACACTGAAGAACTATTATTTGTACATACGTAGTCTATTTATTCCACCCCGATAGGAACGGTTACGGTAGTTGCACGCAGTGCCATAATCCAATTGTATCAATCCTTTGACAATTTGTTATCGCATTTTATGGACTGTTTTAACTGAAAAGTAAGAATTTTTCTTAAATTGTGCATTTTAATAAGCGCTGCTAGTCTGTCGCAGAACTTCATAAAAATCGGAAAATCATCCGTGAAGTGACTGGAAGCAGTCAAAATCCCCCACGGGATTTTTACAAAAATTTTTTTGTGAAAATTGCTGCTTTGGGGTTTGTAAAGCTACACAATTTCAATGTGACTTGAAAATTAGCCTGGAAAAATTTTTTATGTGAAAAACCCCCAATTTTCGTGACTTTTTTAATTTAAAAAAAAATCATTGTTCGGCATGGCTGACCGTGGCCTTTTCGGCGTTTGGTGCTGGGAGTCATTGTATCCGTAGTCATTGTATGTGGAGATGCACGGCGTGTCGGCGGCGGTTTGTGGCTGAAACGGCGACGCCACGGTTTCTTCCACTAATTGTCAATAAGGCCACGGTTTCCAGCACTAATTGTCACTAAGGCCACGGGAGGCCACGGTTCTCCGGCGTTCCCGTTCAAAAAACCTTATTTAATTTATTCCCACATTTTTCACACCCTCGCTTGTTGAACTCGGAATTTTATGAGTTTCGAAAGGTTTGATTCGATCATTTTTCTGAGATATAAAGGTTGCATATTTCCCAACGGAATGTGTCGCGTTTGTTCTCCGCGAAATGTAACCACGGTGTGTCCCAAGCGCACTACACCGTTCCTGGCACTGTGCCAGAAAAGGTTGCGTAATGGCGAAAATTTCACGTATCTGGCTGGTGTGGACCTTCAATTTCGAGATGTTACTAGGCCAATAGTTTTATACTAAAATTGAGATTTAATATTGAAAATGAGAGTATATGGTGCACGGTAGGACTTCTCAAGGTTTCAGCGGAAGTTCACCTGGACATGGCTTTGTGCCAAAATTTAAACGTTAGATACGCAGTTGCTTCGGATTACGGTGGAAATTGATGGCGGGAACGTCAAAATTTCAAACTTACCCTTGGCCAAGTCGGCGAGTTGTGGCCTTTTCCGTGGCTCAGGCGTCGACTGTTGTGGCCATAAATTTGAAAATTTCAGTTTCCCGCTTTTAATGTCCACCGTAATCAACGCCCGCCTTGGCAGTTTGCCATGTCGGAGCGAACCCGAAATCCTGCCGTGGGTGCAACATGTGTTTTACGTGAAAAAAGGCCAATATTTTTCAATTATATTGGTTGTCGATTCTGGACAGGGCTCAATTTTCAAATTTATACATTTTAGGGTAGACGCGATTACCGTATTTTTTCAAATTTGTTGGCATGATGCCAGAACGGGACCAGTGCTCGCGGCAAGGGGCCGGGATTCACCGTGTAAGAGTCGAAATCGTGTCTCAATCTTGGTATATCGAAGGTTCTTATTTTCTTGAAGTGAATCAACGCTTATTTTATTTATTTTTACACATTTAAATCCTATAAAAGCATCGCATACGCTTCAGTCTAATTCCACTTCTGTCTCATACCAGCCGGCTGGCCCCAGTTGTTTGCGCCCGCCGCGGTTTCATAACCCCGCCCCTAAAAGACTGGAATGTTCGCGTTGTTTTCATCGCATCTTCCCTTGAAATCGTTATTTCATTCTATTCCAAACTTGTGTCGATTTTTAATCGGTTGCACATTTTCTTTCTCGTCAAATATTCTTTTTAGCAGTATAAATCTTGGATTTCAGATTCATTTACAATGGCGAACCCTTACCTGAAGAGTATTCTATCGATGTCGACGGCTGCCACCGCCCAGGCTAAAGGCAACGAGGCTTCTGAGGAGGAGACCCCGGCACAGTCCTCTGGAGACGGTCAGAGAAACCCCCTGGGACTCACAAATGAGGTACGTCATGCTTATCAAGATTTAATTGTGTTGTTGTTTTTTTAAACTTAAAATAAAAGAGGGGGCATATTTCAGTAAAAGTAAAATATCTTTTCAGAGGTACGCATGGCTGCAGGAAGTAATGGATGATCTTGTGAACGATACTGACCTCTCCAAGATTTTAGGTGAGTGGGGGAGAATTAAATGGACTGCAGAGGGTATCAGCCCGTGTATTGAAGGAACTCCACGTCTTCGCTTCGGGACTCGACGAATTGATGGAGGAAGACGAGGAGAAAGTGTTGGTTGGTTTTTCTTTTGCCATTTTCGATCGCGTTGTACAAAAAGAATGTTTTGTTCAAGTTTTCTGACGTGAACATTGCAGGACAAGGCCTATGAACTGGACGACTTGCTGGCCTACTCGGACCTCTCCCCTCAGTTCATCAAGAGTGGCGGTTTATTGATGATCCGTCAGTTCCTCGTGAGATACCTCCCTCCTATTCTCAAATCCACCGTTTCAGGAAGGTCGCAAGGAATCCCTGCAAGAGGTTTTCGCCCAGTGCATTCTCTCCCTCACCGAGAACAACCCTCCTGCCCAAATGGCCGTAATCGAATCCGGTCTCCTGGAATTCATCCTCAACCGTCTGCAGGGCGGAGTCTCTGATGTGAGTTGAGACTCTTCTAGAATCCACTTCTTCTGTTCAGGCAATGCGACTGAAGTACCTGGGTGCCGTTTCTGGCACTGCCCGCTCGGACGAAAAAGCATTCAAGTTGGAAACTGCATACATCAGTTTAGTAAACTTGTTTTAGAGGATTCGTGGACCTCAACGGCCCTGCCATCCTTTCCCAGATCGCCAAGGGCGCAGACATGACTGTGGCCGCGAAGGCAGCTCGCGTCCTCACCTCCATCGCCTACACAATGCAGGACTCAGGTAATCCACTACTCCTTCCTTCTATTTATGTGTTTTCAGCAGCCTTTGCCCAGACCCTGACGCCGAGCATCTGTGAGAATTACAATTCGATCGCCACCCGCAGCAAAGGAGACGAGAACACGGCAGAATTGGAGTACATCCGGTATTTCTATGAATTGTGTGGTATTATGAGTGGTTTAGGGACTTTTTCGATCAGTACGTACCCAAAGAGCTGTTGGAACAGACGGCGAGGGATAAAGTGCTGGCGGGGCTGAGGACGGAGCTTCAGCACAAGGACGATGTGAGTTTCCAGTGGATGTGGAGGTTTACAAACCGGGCTAATATTCCCAGGCAAATTTTATGAACAATCTTTTTCTTTGAATTGGCAGTGTTTCAGGCCAATGTCCAGCGCCTGGTCTCCAAGTACGCCTGAAGCCTCTTCGCCGATCTCCCTCCCCCTTCTAAATGTTGTTATAGCTGTTGTTAATAAATCCTTTATTTGTCCCGTCCACTTCGAAATATGCCCGTGTCGCGCTATCGGAGCAGAAATCGCTTTCTTCTGCCGGCCGAAGGTGCGGCCCGCTTGTCCAGTCCGCTGTTCCATCGGCTGCCGTCCCTGTCTAATTGGAACGCGATCGCTCTCTCCTTCTTCTGCAACTTTGCCAAAATAGCGCCTCGAGTGAGTTGCCAGCGGACAATCGCTGTCGCCAACAGTCGCGTGTTCCAGCTAGCCGTTCTGTTCTGATGCCGCCAGCCATACCAACTAGTTTCTGTGACACATTAGCGTTAGCACAATAATACAGCTATATGGAAACCGGGCAGCTGACCAGTCAGTCGCTTTCAGACATGCGATGAACTGGGACTTCTACTGCCGCATCGACGCCCTTCGCCCCCACCCTCATCCCCTCATCACATTTCTTCCGGTGGGTGCTCACCCTTTGTAGCAATAGTTACGTTACTTATGATGCACGTTTTAGTAACATCTATAACTCGGCTTATTCTTCATCCTTGCTCTCTCTCTCTCTCTCTCTCTCTCTCTCTCTCTCTCTCTCTCTCTCTCTCTCTCTCTCTCTCTCTCTCTCTCTCTCTCTAGATCTCTAAATTTTAGTTGCCCTTTGCAGAATTTTGACTCTTCCGTACTCCCTTATCATTCTACCCCATCAGTTCCATTGGATGTAATACACCCTCCTCCGGAAGAATCTGATCGTCGGTGGTTCCAAGTGCCCATACCTGGAGTAAATCAACAGAAGCCATTGGGTCATAGGGCAGCCAAGGCTGGGAGACCGCTGGGGATGGACGAACGCCGACAGATCCTAGCCCTCTACGAGAGAGGACACAAGATAAGCCACATTGCTAGGATCATAGGAGTCACTCATAGTTGTGTCTCCAAGATCATGTCTAGGTAAGTATTGATTAAGAAAGGTCAATGAAGGTTTCAGGTACCGAAGGACGGGTTCTATGTACCCTCGATCATCTCGGATTTCGGAATGTTCCAGTCGAAGCGACAGTGATTTTTCTGATGCAAACAGTTTGGCTCCTTCTGAAGCAGATGAACAGGAGACTCAGGCAGACAACAGGAGTACCAGGGATACACTGCGGAAAGAACCATTACCGTATTCTATAGAAAAGTGAGAACAGTGCTTCCACCTTCTGTATATTCCCTCTAAAATAGTTCTCTCTCTCTCTCTCTCTCTCTCTCTCTCTTCTCACTCTCTCGTCTCGTCTCTCTCTTCTCTCTCTTCTCTCTTTTTCACTCTCTCTCGCTCTCTCACCTTTTTAACTTAGCGTGTCGACGTATTGAATGTGACGTGGTCAAAATGACAAAGGGCACTTAACTTTTTCCTCCACCCTGCGAGAAAGCAATTTTAACACTCCGTGCGGTCCAAAATGAGGCCGTCGCTCTTTTTCCTCGACGGCATTTTAGTTGGCGGTGCTAAAAGGAATGCAAGGCCATTTTTCTGCCTCACAAACATGAATTCAGACTTTTGTCCTGATGTCGTCCGATCTCCTGGCCGTGGCTCCATAACAGAAGGCGCCCTACTCTCTTCTTCTGTTTGTGTTCCAGCCTACCACTCCAACTAATTGTAAATAGCGATCATATCTCCTCACGCCAATGAATCAACAGTCCAGTTTTTGTATTTTCCGCCGATTACTGTAGGAGAGAGGAAGGAAGTAGAAAAGAAGAAGAAGGCGACCAAAGATTCCTTGTTTCTTCAGTCATATTTTGAATTCCCGACGACCACTTCACACGTGCGCGAGTATTAGTGCAATATCTTTGTTTGCCCTCCTCTTCCTCCGCTAATCCTTGTCTCCATCGAATTCGGCGGCGACACGAATATGTTTGTTTAAACACTTTTATGAAGTGTGATGGACAAGCAGTTCCACTGCGACCCTTCTCTCACCCAGGGACACTAATGATCTCCACGTTGTCTCTCGTCGCAATCAAGAATTTCGCCCTTTCCTAATAGGAGCGAGAGTTCGTATTGAGGTTTCTTCAGACAATCGTTTCCTGCGTGGAAACGAGATCAAAACTTATGTCATCTTACTCATTCGCTCACATAAACACAAATCAAAACACTGTTAATGTAACACATGGAAACGGCGACTTCTGGTAAACTTTGTAATTTCTCAGGTAATCTCTGTGTTTTCAGTTAACGAGACCAAATCCATAAATAGTCTAACCAGAATTCGGTGGTAAATCCCCCAAAATTGTGGGATTAAACGGCCAAGTGCAGGAAGGAAAACAACCCCGTGTGTTCATTCTACAGATTTCTGCCACTCTCTTCTTTTGAGCAAATGGCGGTCGTAAAAGTCTAAGCTCTTATTGAGACAATTACTCTCGCGTGTCTGCAACGCTCGTTTGTAGCTGCCTTCAAGTGCAATTCGCCGTCACGTGTCCTCCCCCGGGGCTCCAATGGGCGCGTCATTCAGTGCACGTACTGCTCCTTCTTTTAGCATCCAACCGATTACTCTACGTGTTTTAGTTAATACTCATCATTATACCTTCTTTTGACCGTATCAAGGTATTTGATTAGGCCATGTATTATGTCGATTTAATGTTTCAGCATGATTTAGGCAGAATTACCAGTCCACACAAACGTGAAGAATTCGGGGAGCAAATGACGTCGGTTGATGGGATGAAATCAATTATTCTTGGGACTATTGTCATTTTATGCGCTATTCGCACGCTCCTTTGAAAGAAATCCACTGGAAGCCCCGTTCCCCTTCTTTTCATCCAAATCCATTGGGTCAAAAGCCACACCTCGTGTTCCTGTGAAAGTCAAAACAGGCTTCCAGTCTTTTATGTAGTTAGCGAAAAACAAACACCGATAAACGACGTATCGTCAGCATTTCGCAGTTGTTTCGTGTTTTAAGCCCAGCTAAATGGTCTGGAACCTTCTTTCATCATAATCAAGCATGGAATGGAGGGTTTTTCTTCCTTTCAGACGACGGAGGCAATTTGATCTCTTCAAGTGCAAACACAGGAGGAAGCCATGGTTGAATGTGGTTCTGCTAATGAGACCTCTGGTTTATACCACCGCAAAGATTAGGTTTATTCAGCACAAATCCCCATTTCAGAACGTTTCGTAGGTTCTGTAATTTGTTAGTACGTGCCCTTTTACCACTTCAATTTCCGCCATGCGTGTGAGCAATTTTCTCCGTTTGAACGGAAGATAATTGTCAGAAGGAGAGAGAAAATAATCTTGATTTAAAGGGAGCATTGTAACTCGAGACTAAGGCAAAGGTGAGTGTCTTCCCGTCCGTCCCTCCGTAATCCATACCTCTCCCGGCGAATCTCCCGCAGGTGCGAATCCCGGAGAACGCGTCGTTATGGAGATCAGATGGACCCATTAACTCGCCGGTTGTCTAATTCCCGAGTGCAAGTGCTCAATTGGTCAGCGCTCGATTGCAGCTTAGCAGCCGCTCTTTGAATTCTCAGTTCCGCCAGAGATCAAACATGTCTGTCAATGTTCTATTAGTCGAAGCACCTGAAACCCTCTCTTTCCGTTGAGTCATTCGATCTGAAAAACTCCTCGGAGGCATCTCTCTGACTGGCAGGCTGCCACCGACCCACGACCCGTGTCATCCGTCAGCCGACCCATGGCGACAGCCGGCTGGCAACGAGCCTGAAAGGGAGCAGCTGCATAAATCCGATCGATCCGCTTCGAAATTGGAACGGAACAGGCGTTTCGCCCTTGGCTCCTGACCTTTGCTTCGAGATAAATGTCCCCCGACGTTTCGATTGATCCGTGGCTCCAGCTGAGCAGCCAGCCGTCCTGTGACTTACTGCTTAGTTTTAAACAATAAGGTTTCTAAGAGACATTTTATCTGAGATCGATTTAGTGATAGAAAGCTTGTCCAAACAATGACAACTGCTAGAAAGACTTGTGTTTACCCTCTAGCACCGCATCTTCAGATCTCTCTGTTCTACCGGAAATCCTGCTTTACAGTTTTACTCCCATTGAAATTTAACGTTCATTGTTTTAGCATTTGTTGTCAATATTTCATGTAGTTTCCCCCAAATCACTTTTACAATATTTTTCTTTAGTTTCCAGCTTTCCAATATTAACACACGACAAGCTTTTTAATGTGCCGTGGGAGCCATTACAATGCCTCCCGCCGGGAGGGTGCGATTGAGATTTGTGGGAGGGTCATTTAGATTTCCGAGCAATTTTCCGACAATTTCATTCAATCGCTTGAATTTTTTTGAAATTGTTCCTTTAGAATGAAATCCCCGGAAACCTCCCACTCCTTCATCCCTGCGAGATGTCCCTGTTTGCTTGTCCTTCCGGTGTTCACAACAGTTTTCGCGAGTCTCTTTCGACGACGGCGGAAATCGGCCACAGTTGGAAATCAAAAACATTGCTGTTTGCCTCCCGAACGCCGCCACTTTCAGCTAAATATCACTTTTTATTTGCTCAGGAGAGCATCCACAAATAGAACACAAAGCAATAGCACTGACTATCGAATGTCAGTTTCCATAGGAATTAGTGGACTCTATTTTGCTTTGTCACTCTTTCTTCCGTTTCTCTCTCTCTTTACTCTCTTTTTGTGAATCTCCCAAAGAGTGAAACTGTGACGTTCCCCGATCGCCTTAGGTGTGAAGCCTTTCCGTGGTTAAAAAACCCCTCTCAGCCACTTCTGTGTATGCTCAATTTTCTGAATTCACATATTAGCCAAACCCGAAAGACATGCATTTATTCAAAATTCAAGTATTCAAAATTCATATATTCAAGTCTTCCTCGACCAAAACCGTTTCATTTGATTATCGCTTGAAAGCGGTTTACGTTTCAGATTACAAATGAACCATGCGTAACTCAATATCAACAAAAGCGTCAGTTTTTTTGTTCAATAAAATACTTTTTCTTTCCATAAAAGTGAAATTACGAAACGAAGAAATGTGTTTGTTCCAGAGAAACACGTGATCGTTTGAATCCAGGGCTTGTGACATTGTTTTTCTAATGTTTCGGAGCGACCAAGAAAAGAGGGGAAATAAAGAGTCAGTTCAGTTCTCACGTTATTTTAATTTGGAGCCCTATTTTCTGTTTGCGTTTTCCGAGATTTTGCCGGAAAAATGGCTGTAAAAAGGTAGGAAATGTCCGAAAAAAACAAGCCATGCGAGAAATGCAATGAGAGAAAAAATGTCTCTCACAATTAACCTTCACGTGTCATCTAGTAACACTTGTAAATCTGTCGGAAACGCTTTCTCAACCCACCCATTTCCGTGATTTCTTAGGTCGTTCCGTCGGGTCGAACAGCTGTTGATCAGCCGACATGTTCTGTGTGCAAACGGGGCCATCAGATGGCAGGCGGAAAGGGAAGAAACAGCAGATGACCTGGCAAATCACTGATAGCCACTCCAAGACCAGGATTTTGTGGTGAAATGTGATTGCCTAGGAAAAGGGCACCGCTTACGCTGCGCCCCCGCTTTCACCTGTCACCAAATAGATCCCACTTCAGCGGAACGACTGGGGAAAAGTATAAAAGTCCGGAGAAGTGAGTCATTCGAGGATTCTGCGTTTCCTTTCCTGAAGCCTTCATGTCTTTAAAAAACCCCCTCCCTGTTTCCCCTTCTCTTTCCCTTCACAGTCTCTTTCAGTCCAATCCTACAAATTTCACCAGCACCATTTCAAACCCCTTTTCGCGCGCGATTTTCTTCAAAACAACCATGTTTTCGCAGAGATGAGCGAAGACTGAAACACTCGTTTCGTCACCTCCGAATTTCGAACAAACACCGTTCCGCAACCACCACTGCCGCATTTTCTCTCTTTCTCTCGTTTAGCCCATCGTTCAAAGTTTGAGTTTCTTTTTCTCTCGTATTTCGGGAGGCGACAACTGCCCTTTCTTTTTGCAGACTCCGCTATGCAGAAGCAGAACCTTCTGCCCTCATCGGAGGGCCACCTCTCAGCCCGGCCCTTCATCACCAACTGCTCCAGTGAGATGTGCATGAGCACAACTGCTGTTGGTGGGAACTTTCATCTACCAATTTTTTATATCAAAAAGAGAACAGAAGTCATGTTTTGAAAGAAACTCCCTTTCAGCTCCCGCGGGCCATGAGAAAAAACTAGGATGGATAGTGGCTGCCATTTTCATCGTGGCCGACATGGTCGGAGGAGGAGTGGTGGCCATGCCAGTGGCCTTCAAGCAGTCTGGCCTCCTCTGCGGCGTCATCTTCATGATCGTCATTGCCATCATCTTCGAATACACAGGATATCAACTAGGAATCGTCTGGTGCAAAATGATGGAGAGGTATCCTCACTTGGGAGTATGCAGGAAGCCATTCCCCGAAATGGCCAAGAAGACCATGGGCGCTGGAATGCAGTGAGTTTTCATCTGTCCAATACAAACAAATCTTTTTCTTTCTAAGTTGGTCGTCCTCTCTCTCTCTCTCTCTCTCTCTCTCTCTTTGTCTATGTCTCTCTTTGCCTTCCCATCTATCTCTCTTACTCGTAGGCGATTCACTTCCGTCATGGGAAACGTCACTCTCTTTGGAATTGCCGTTGTGTACCTCCTCCTTTCTTCGAAGATCTTGCACTACTTTGTAGATAAATTCTTCGAGGCTCCAGTTGGTATCTGTCATGTAGGTTGTTTTGAGTAACAAGCTGACGTTCGCTTAGGTAATCATCATTCTCGCATGTTGTGTGTTCCCCTTCACTCTTCTCAAAAGCCCTGGAGAATTCGCGTAAGTTCTCATTTGCCTCACAAATCATCTTTGCTCAGTTATGTGATCGTCCTAGCCATGATGACTACTGTGATTGCTGTGGTATCGATTCTCTCCGGAATTGGACTGGATGCCTCGTCCTGCTATCCATCTGTCAACTACCCTGAACAGGACGCTTCCTCCGTCATCCTGTCTCTGGGAATCTTCCTCTTCAGTTTCAGTGGACACTACGTCTTCCCCACCATCCAGCATGACATGAAGAATCCCCATGACTTCACCAAGTCCGTCCTCTCCGGATTCGGGGCAGTTGTACTCCTATACATGCCCCTGTCTGTGGCTGGCTATCTGGTTTATGGCGACTCCTTGGACACTTCGGTCATCACTTCCATCCAGACCAGCTGGATCCAGGTCACTGCGAACCTCATGATTGCCGTTCACTGCATTATGACTCTAGTTATTGTCATCAATCCACTGAACCAGGAAGTGGAACACTACCTTAAAGTGTCGCATGGTAAGCAGAGATTCCGATTGAAACAAGAAAGGGGTTCAGGATTCGGAGTTGGAAGAGTGGCTACTCGGACGGTTGTTCTACTTCTGGTGCTCTTTGTAGCACTCACTGTGCCTGATTTCTCACCAGTCATGAACTTAGTCGGTAAGTTTCATAAATTGGGTTGATTCGCCCTCCCTCATTAAGCATGTATACATAAACACAAACACGGGCACGCGCACTCACACACGCACACGCATGCATACATACATGCATACACAGACATAATCACACATAGAAACACTTACATACACATACGCACACCCTCTAGTGCCTAAACTATATAATTGCCCGATATTTTTCTTTTTTCTGCGTTGCATCTATTTTCTCAGGAGCCTCTACCATTCCAATCGGTTGTGTCCTCCTGCCATCTCTGTTCTACCTCTACTGCGAGGCTGCCGATGAGGACCAGTGGAGAAGAGGACAGACGGCCACCTGGAGACAGTAATCCTTCAATATCTCGAGTAAACAAAGCTCTTTCAGAGTCTTGCAACGAACAGACAAAACCGTTTTGATCGTCAATTTCTTCATTCTCAGTGAGTTTCAGACATATCTTTTAAAGTCCCAGCATACCAAAGCAATATAAATTTTCAGTGGTTGCCTTGATTGGAGGAATTCTCGGAACTTATCAAGGCATCGAAAAGCTGAGTAAGGCTGAGTTCTCCGCTCCCTGCTACATGAGATTCGGAGGAGAGGCTACTGGAGCTTCGTTCTCGATCAGCCAGAGGTTAGCAAAGCACAGAGTCTCAAGTCAAGTCTTCTGAAGTCTCTAAAAGAAGCATACATCCATGCAGATGAACAAATGCCTATGATTCAGATGCTGCGGTGGAAACTGGGATGTGAGCAGCAAAGGAATCCCTGAGATCTGCACCCCAAGAAACGGGACCTACGGTTTTTAGAAGAAAGCAACGCCTTCCATTTGAAAATCACTTAAACGAGTGCATATCAGGCGCATTTTGTACATTGTAGCTCATAGCCCTGTGACTGAATCCCCTGTTCATATTTGATGTGCATTGAATCTTCCCGGTTGTTTTCGTTGGTTTATTCACAGTCGCTCTACGTCCCCTTCCCGTCGGCTGGCTGCTTCTGCGTACGAGGGAAGGTCGTTCGGTCGAACGCATTGGGTGTAGCTGGGAGGCGGCTGGAAAGATTTATGAATTAGTGTTTCTAGTTTTTTTGTCGAATTACTTTTAACTAAATTTGTTACCATTGCTTCACGAAAAATTCTTGGGTGAAATCAAAATTCTAGTTATTGATATGATTATATCATTTCCTTGAGTGCTCTTGAAATTAAATGCAAAATTGACTCACGCTTACTTTCTCAGCTTCTGTCGGATGAGAGACGGATTCAAAGTTGATTTCGTACCAGAAAGAGAAAAATAGTTTGACTTCGATCATAGTTAGAGAAACGAACACTAAAAGAAGAGCCAACAAAGTTGAGTCATTGGAAAATGTACTGCGCCAGCGAGACTGAAACATAGCGGATGAAGAATTTTCTTTTCTGTGTTCGTCTCAATGATGGACAATACCTGAATTCTATCGTCACTACGAACGACGGCATCGAGAGCGAAGCAGGCTAGAAAAACAAGGGCGAGCAGCAGCAGAGCCTAGAAGGCATTTTCCTTTGGAGAGAAGAAACTACCCTGCAGATGAGGTTCGGCAGAAGAATCGTGGGCGATCTCACAATAACCCCAATGGCGGCTGAGAAAAGAAGAACAGCGTCTACAAGGAGGAGGGAGATTAGGGGGGCACCTAGGATGGAACGAGAGAGGAAGAACAACAGACAGCCGTCGACGACCAAGGCGAAGTAGCAGCCGAAGAAGCCCTGGGATGGCAGAGGGAGACGGCACATGGCGACTGGGGACATCAGTATGGAAATTCCAGGGAAAACAACCATACGCACGGTCCAGCCGGATCATCGTTTTGGGAGGGAATTGGAACTTGGAAAACACAAATAAACTGTTAGTTGGATAGGGTTACTTGTACGGTGAATGTATGATAAGAGAGTAATTGAGAGTGCAAAGAAGTTGCCACTTATTGTAGCAGTGAATGGGTAGGTGCAAGTGCTCGTGATCTCACCATTCTATCCACATGTTTCATTTCCTCACGTTCTCACGTGCTCTTTCCCTTAACATTGCATTGTGTTTGTCCGTGGGGCGTGGTCCCGCGTGCAGTCTGCAAACACACTTCCTCTTCCTATGCTCACGTCGACTGCCGGCTGGTTTGAAATTTGTGACAGTCGGTGTCTTGTTTGGGAAGGAGTTTGTGCCTTGAATGCGTTTGAATCTCTCATTCTTTTCAAAATTCGAAGTGGGAAGGTACAGGCAATAGCTCTAGGAAAGGTTAATCTTGAGGCCAGTTTTCTTCTCGAATTACCATCTAAACGATTGTTCAGATCGGTTCCGAGGGCTATTGGGAATGCGCTGAGATCAAAGGACTTTTGGAGAATGGAGACAAATTCTATTACCACGCAGATACTGCTGAAAACGCAAAGAAGATGCTTAAAGTAGGTTCTAATCCATCATTACAGATTTGAAAAGATCGTTAAAACTTTCTTTAATTATTTTTCTTGCTTCTTTATTTTTCTGGCTTTATTTGGTGCTTGTTAACGTCGCTATTGTCAAAACCGGAAACTCTACAACGAGGCGTTATTCCCTTACACTTGAAGTTTTAAAGCCAAGCCAGGTTGAGTGTTTCCAGTTGCAGCTTAATTCACTGGCTGACCTGGTTTCTGCAACTAATGAGTGTGTGCGTCCGCAAGATAGTTTATGAGTGTGTCCCACTTGATACATTTTGTGCGCCGAAGAGTGAAACTTTGCAGAATCAATTCCCCTTTTTCGTTTTAAAGCCCTTCCCATTAATTTAAAGATTCTAAAAAAGCAAGGGTAAAGAGATATGTGTTTTTATGACTCATTAGATGTTTTTATGACTCATTAGAATGACTCATAAGATCAGATTCTTAGTTTCTTTTTTGAAGAGAGATCCTAAAAATGAAAGTAGTAATTTTTATTGTTAGGTATAAATGTTTGTTGTAACATCCCCATTTCATCCTTAAACATCGATTTCAATTCAATTCATCCGTATTCGGTACGAATGAAGTAGTTGTAGTGTTTCAAGAAACAAATGTCAGACTCTTTTATGACAACCGGAGCTCATAAAAATGGGTGAATTGCTCTCTTTGTCGCCTACGGGGGTTTTACGATACTTCCAAAAGTCCTTTCAGTCCATAGCTGTCTCTTCCAGATGATTCTTCGCTCCCGTCGAAGTCCCATCGCCCGACTGGTCCTTCGTCTGGACGATGATCCTCTGAGGCTGTGCAACCGAGAAAAGACTCTTTCCCGGCTGACTGCGTGGACGTCGGTGGTTTCTCTGTTTTGCCCTTCGGCTACGTTGGTCATCGACCGGGATATGCCACTTTGAAACGGCGGCCGCAGTGTAAGCGAGGCGATGAAGAATCGGCCGATGTGGCACGATCAATCTGGGAGACTAATTGCAAGTTTCACGGTCGACGCCTGACATCAACGAGCTGTTCCGCATTGTTTTTTTTTTCTGAACAAGCCGAGGCCAATGATTTACGACTGGGAGTGGAATCAGAAACCACGGGGAATAAACAACATCTAACATATGTTTTGTTGGGAGAGACAGCTAAACAATGAGACCGAGGCTAAATCTTGACTGGAGTGAAGAGAGATAGAAATAGAAAAAAGTAAGAAAAGTAATTTCATTTGTCAAAAACAACTTTTCCCAAATAGATCAAAGCATAACTCGTTAACTGCATCGTGAACAGCTCCTCTTCCACAGGTCATTTCTTCTGATGACGTCAGAGAATCAAACAGCCTCTTTCTAAAATACTATTTTATAGAATTCACTAGAGCGAACCTTAATTGTTTCACTCGTTCTGCGTCTAATCGATTAGTCTTCTGAGGAGCCACGCAGCGGTAAGCCGCGGCTTCGCAGGCGGGGAAGGAGGCTGCCCTCATCTGAATCATTCGGAGCCAGTCGTCTCGCAACTGGGAGGCTTTCGGTTCTTCGAGAATTCCTGAGAAGCAATTATTGAGTTTAGGGAATCAAAAATTACAAACCTTCCGCATAAAAATGGCAGAAATCAGAAGTCAATTGAGCCCTCTCGTGCGCCGTGTAATATGTCGCATTCTAAAATCTGTCTCCTTTCTTCCCATCCCTTCTTACTTGAGTAAGCATTTCCAAAATTGTCTGCCAACTGTCCAAATCATAGTTAACTCGATAGAAGTTGGTGAATCCTAAATTCCCCAAGGCCAGTCCTTCTCTCACGGGCGCCAGATGGATTCCTTGGCTTATCATTAATTGCACTGGGAGCTTGAATTCAGTGAATTGTAATGGAAGGGGCCACAGAGACATTTTCTCCCAGCCGCCACTGCCTATGATCAAAGAATAAGAAAAGAAGGAAACACACAAACCACTCTGTACAGTCTCTCCCGAAAGACGTTGTTTCAGTTGGATTGAAGAATTGAACTTGTCGACGTCCAGAGCAGGAAACCCGCCGTGTTGACGCCAGAATTGGAAGACCTAACAAATGATTATGCTTCTCTCTCTCTCTCTCTCTCCCTCTCTTTCTCTCTCTCTCTCTCTCTCTCTGTCTCTGTCTCTGTCCCACCTGTCCCAGCCCCACTCCATCGTCCACTGTTCTGTTGATCCTAGAAATAAACGTCGATAGATCGACATTGGCTGGATTCGAGTGGAAGACGACTTGATTGATCGAAGTGAGCAAACTTCTCTCCCCAAGCAGACTATCCAGGGATTCCAACATACTAACCCCTCGGAGACCACAATGGGCAGCAATCTATTTTCTAACTTTAGCAATTAATGTACCTGTGCTTACCTGAGTCTCATCTACCGGCTCCTGAAGCTGCAATGAGTGTCCGGGCTGAAGGATGTCTTCTGTTAGAACAACCTTGAACAACTATTTGTAAAGAACTGCCAATTTGATACTTTGATGTAGTGTGCGAGGCGTAGGTGATCGTCCGAAGTCATTCGTTTAGTTACTTTAAATGCCAAATAGGAGGCAATGTCTTCCTGAAGAGAAAGGGTCTGACTGATTGTCATACGGTAACTAACCAACATACACACTTCACCCTCAGAGGATACTGTAACAAGCCCTCCGATCCAGTGACGGGCAAGGTGGCTGGCCAGGAGATGGGCCTGATGGGCATAGTCCATTGAGGTTATGATGGCTGTAAGGATATTATCACACATATAGAAACAAAAGGATGGGATGCAAAAGAGAAAGAGGATGAAGAAAATCACCTTCTGGAAGGAAGAAAGTTCCAAATGCGGGAGTTGGCTGGATATCATTTACTAGAACAATATCTACTTTTGGCATAGCCACGGACCCAGAGAAGAGTTGTCTTAAGATTAGTTCTCGCGTTGTTTATTTTGATATTTCTCTCTCTCTCTCTCTCTCTCTCTCTCTCTCTCCATTGTTCTGTCTTTCTATTTACTTGAGTAATCCAAGTACTTGCGTGGCTGCATTGAGGAGTTGCTTCGCATGAACATCTCTAACGCGGAATCTGTTGAAATGAATAGCTACAGTAGTCCCCGTGTAAGAATTGTCGATCTTAAAGAAAAGGCTTGAAAAGCAAGGTGTTCTCACGTGTATGAACTCTGTAGGTAACAAAGCAAGAGCCAAAAGTGCTGGTGGAATGGGAATTGTTGGACGAAAGGATGTCATCTAAAGAATGTAGGAAAGGGTCGATTGCTCCGATTACCTGCCAGTTATCATCCACAACTCCTACGGAGTCAGAAGGAGCCGAACTCAGGGCTTTTGTTCCTCTCGGATGGACAACTGCCACTGAGAGAGGAACATGGCTGGATAAGGGGAGAAGAGAGGGGAAGATGGAGGAGACACGGTTGGGGTAGAAGGCGGAACCAAATACAGCATGTTGCCCAGCGTCTCTTAAACAATTATGAGTGCTATCTCTTCTCTCCATGCCTGTAATAGAGTCCGTTTCCAATGACTCCTTTGTACCGTCCGATGCTCAAAGTGTAACGTCCAGAAAAAAGGATTGGTTGTGCCACTGTCAGCTAAGACGATTGTGAGAAGCCAAGTAAAAAGCATACCTCCATGTCATTATCTGTGAGGATGACATTAGCTATGTTGATTTCACTGCCATTAAAAACAAGTGAGACGTTCTCAAAATGATCCAAACCGTCGATCGAAAACTAAAGAAACATTTTCTCTTCCTCTGCTGAAACCCACATTTAGTTTCGCCCCCTTCTCAGCCGCATCGCTGACAAAGGGCGCACTCAACCCCACGTCGTTTGCCAGTTGGAACTGCATAACCACGTGAGCCGTGAATAAAGGCGTATCCGGGTCGTTTACCTAAACCTTTTCTGTTTGAACTCCGTAGGTCAAACCTCAGACAAAGGCAACTGAATCTGTAGATCATACCCCAGTGGTCTTATAAGCGGAAGAGCAGACGGTTCATGGGAAGTCTGGGCTCGTAGTTGTTGGAGTAGATCGCAATGGACCATGTGGAGGAAGGGAATGAGGAGAGCGAGGAGGAACATCTGTAGTTGGGTTGTAATGAACAAATGGGGAGGAACAAAGGAGATGGGGAAGTGGATTAGATGATGGGGACAAATAAGGCAATCGGAAGCGCTTTACTGTTTGCGGATCAGGGGAATTAGGGACCTCGCGCGTTTCACACCACCGCCAGCAGAGTACTGTTGCCCTTCTGCAGGAGAACTCTGAGACTGAAGTAGAGTTACAAGTGATTTGCAGCGAAGAACATGTTGAACAAAAACGAATTTCGCAATTTACCTAATTTGGAGGAAAGTTTATTTGACATGCAACTTGGCCGAAGTCAAGTAAAACGTTGTAATTTCAAATGCAGGTCCTCGAACTCGTTTGCTCGATTTTCAAAGATAATGTTTGACGACACCAGTGGGAAAAAGAGCCAAGGTTTTAGTCTAGGAAAGAGTTCAGCTTCAGGTGGCCTTCCTACAACAAGTTGTGAAGACGACAAATGCTCCGTCAAAACAAATATAAAGTGCAGAATGGGTTCGATGGAGTAGCTTCTGATGACCGTCCTAAGGAAACGAGGAGCGGATGATCCGACGGACGCGGCGCCGATTATTTACCGTATCGGGTGGTCAACGCGGTAACCCGACCCCTCAGTCATCTTGTATGTTCGCCTATAGGCGACACTGACGCGACACACGCGGCACAGCTTTATCCGGGCGGAAATCGGAGATGTGGAAAACAAGGTGGCACGACAAACAGTACGCGCTCAACTGCGCGTGAACTTGAGGATGTAGAGACGCTCGATTCCGCAACGGCGCTCCATAGCAACGGTACCTGAAATTCATGAGATTACGGTATAATGGGTACGGTACCTGCTAGGAGAGGGGAATGGGTGAGTAGCAGGGGAATGTCGTTGGAATGGAGGGCGACAAGGTAGAAGATGCCTTTCTCTGAGAGCAGTTCAGGCACCCTCGGAAGGAGACGATCCAAGGCCCCACGGCCAGTCACACCGCCCGCCCAACAACGCTCCTAAAAGGGGATCAGGGGCCTTGAGAACAAGAGATACCAGGTCGTTTTGAGGGTCTTCGTCGGTTGGGACATAGGGAGGGTTGAAGAGGAGGACGTCTACTTTGCCCTGAAATACGGTCGTTTCAGTTCGTTCAATAAGACAATAAATGTCAAAGGAATATCACTCGCCTTGAGGTGATCAAGTCCCGTCTCGAGGTCCGTGCGTACCACCTGAATCTTGACGCCGTTCAGCCTCGCCGTCTCCGTCGTGCAGTCGAGTGCATGGGGGTTGAGATCCGTCGCGATCGAAGTTATTTTCCCTCCCAGCGCCTGGAATGACGAGCACTTTATGGACAAGGGCAGCTGCCTTAAAACAGAGACGTTAATCAAATTTCGGCCGATTGACGCCCGAAAGGGCAGTCTTCCAACAAAACTGGAAGCAGTTGTTTTCTTCCGCCCGCGATAAGGGATTCTCCATTTCTACACCTCCATCTATCTGACGCCCGAAAGGGCAGTCTTCCAACAAAACTGGGAGCAGTTGTTTTCTTCCGCCCGCGATAAGGGATTCTCCATTTCTACACCTCCATCTATCTCCGTGTTGTTTTCGCGCTGGGACCCTTTGAGACTTAGGCGGAAATCCCGCCCCGTGCCAGAAACGCTCCCACACTGCGGTAGATGACAGATAGGATGGCCTCGGGGGACATCCGCGGAGGAGGGACGCACCTGGTTGAGGAAAGTAGAGACGACGCCAGAGCCACAGCCGATCTCCAGAGCCAATTGGGGGTTCAGGGAACGCAGCGACTGAAAGAAACGTAGATTCTATCTCCCTCTATCCATCATATAAACGTCATAATTCTACTGCGCTGACGTTAGCTCTTTAAATACATTCGTATTAAAATTTGCAGACGACACGCGATGGATCTCTTGCAGTGCTCATTAATTATTTTCATGTGAAGGAACACCTTTCAAGGCGTCACGTGGACAAATTCGCAATCATCTGGCACAACCAAAACTCCAAATAACTAATTCTTCCTATTCAAGGCTCCTTCCGCCGTAGAAGCACCTGTATGTCCTTCTCAATTGCATCCAGGAGCAAAAAGGTGTCCTCGGCAGGTTCGTAGACGCTGTTCTTCTGGACGGCACTCAACTGATAGTGCGGTGTTGGAAGAGACATCTCCCTTTATGTAAACCAAATAAAACATGGTACAAGATGCAAAGTGTATTGAAAATAACATCGATTGAACGAGAGACAAGCCTTAAAGGAGAAGAAGTCTTCTACTTTATATACACAGAAGAGGGGTTAGGGGACAACCGAAAGTATCACAGAAAGAGGACCGCACTCGTAATGGAGACGGAGGGCGGGACATTTAAAGGAGAAATAGGCCTCGCCCACCGGACGATATAAATTAGTGAATTATGTCTGAGGGAGGGGCTAACTGGGAAGAAAGAGCTCCTCGATGGCCTCGGAGACGACTTCCTCCGCCACGCGCTCTTCCGGCCGCGGCTCCTCCTCGCCCGAGGGACCAGAGTTCGGCGAAGGAGGCGATGAGATCTGGAAAGAGGATAGTTGCGGGGAGGGAGGAAGGCACCTGAGGGGAGGTGTCCGCCAGCAGAGGGACGTCCTCACTCCGCGAATTGCCAACCACAAGGACAGGTGGAACAACCACACGTTCAGGCGACGGGGCACGCGGAGAGGGCGGTGGTTGTGGCGCGGAGTTTGGTTCCATTCTCTGGAAACACACGTAGGAAGGAAACAGAGGATGTGACCGAATCTGGCATAGGGTACTGGAACAACGGAAAATCGCATTTTACGAAACATATTCCAACTAGTTGAAGCGTAACTAAATTTGTGCTAAATGTCACAACCGCCGAAATCACAAAAGAGGCGAAAAAAGCAATCCGATTTAAAAAGATACGTGTAAATGAAAATGCATGGAAAGCTCTCGACAGCCGGTCACTTGTTGAAAACAAAGAATGCGCCTTGGGGAATTAGCCAGCGGACTAAGTGACGGGGGGTAATGAAGAAATGGAATGGGTGGTCGGCGAAGGAAGACACACAAAGGAAAAAGTGCTGAATAGCGGCGACGACTACGAGCATTCCTCCGACAAATAAGGGCCATTCATGCCTCTGCGACAGACAAATACACGGCCTTTGTGGGGAAATCATCTACCCGAAAGGAGAAAATGCCTAGGTCATCTGAAAAACGAACCGGTGAGGCTTGGATTTCTGAGAGAATACGCCGTAGACGCTCTTGGTAGAGGATGAGAGGCATCTCGTAGTGGTGGAAGAAGTAGACCATCGAGTGCTGGAATACAGGGAGTTGAGAGAGAGAGAGAGAGAGAGAGAGAGAGAGAGAGAGAGAGAGAGAACTGACAGTGACAAAGGCGATGGAAGTGAGCAGGGCGATGCCCCCGTACTGTCCTCCGAAGCGGTACTGATAGGCGTAGAAGAAGAATTGGTAGAGATAGAAGAACCTCAACCAGAACCGCCTGCTGGTAGCTGACTGGCAGCAAATGGCGTCAAATTGATCGGCAATCCACACTGAAACCAGCCGATGAACGGGGTTCATTAAAGGTCATACCGACGAGGATGACATAGAAGGCAGTGGAAGTGTCGGAGAAGACTTCGGACATGATGGCTTCCATTCCTGAAAACAGGCTCTTTTGCAAGATTAACGATGTGTATTGTAAAATCCATATTTAAAAGACTGATCGTCGTGTAAGGCTGAAATCTACCGTACTCACCGACTAAAGCGAGGATTACTGTAAGAAGCGAGGCAGCGGGGAACTGGATGGGTTGGTTGGTCTCGAACATATGCAGGACTTCCACTATAAAAACGAAGATCTGGTGGTGGGAGAAGCGCAGGAGCAGGGAAATGGCGAATGTCTGAACGAGCTCTTTGAGAGACGAGGCAGGGGAACGCACGAATCCAACCATGACAACGGCTGCTGTGAAGTAGCTGGTCTTGGACATTCCGTGGGTCACAAAGTGGTAGTGCTCGTTCGTGTCCAGGTTGTGGAGGTATCCGAGGCCAGTGTCTGGAGGATAAGATAAGAAATCAATCTAACAGAAGAATGCTCGAACCGTCCATGCTCTCGTTGGCGGCCAGTTTCCTCAGACTGCTCATCACGGCCTCCTCGTAGCCGATGAGGTTTCGGAGGGTGTAGAGCATCACAGAGTCCCCGAAACACTTGGAATTGGCGTCCAACTGAAAGAAGACGATTGCAGGATATAAAGTGGAAATGCCAAGTTTAGGCAGTTTTGTCCAGTACTTACCCTGACGTGAAGAGTGGTGATATTCCTCCTTTTTCTGTATGAGAGTGGCAGCCGAAGGAGGCCGTAGAATTGGGCGTACTCCATCCGGTAAACTGTCCGTGGAGCCATGTCCAAGTCTAAAAAGTCAGCAATCAAACACAAAAATCCTTATAATTCCTACCGTAGTGTTGTTTGAACCTCTCGTGGAAGGCTGCTTCAGCCTCGTAATGGTAGGGATCCTCTGGATTTATTGGTTCCTTAAATTACATTAAACTTTATTCCAAAGGAGCAACACACCTCGTACTCGTCCGATTGCTCCATCCCGTCATCCCATTCATCGTAGCTACCGAAGAGGTGCAATGAAAGGTGGAAAAGGTGGCCGAGCCACGAGGGGTCCGAGTTTTCTTCCAATTCATCCAAATGCATGGACGTATTCTAAAAAACAAGGTGATATACTGGATAGAGAAAAGGCTTTAGGAATAAATGGAAAACCACATGACTTGTTTTCTCGAATAACATATGCTTAATTTTAACCAAATGGCTGGTACAAAAACAATAGTGCTATTTAATAAATGACATGCCAGGATAGTTATTAATACGATAGCCTCGTCGTAGTCATTTCTCACACGGAGCAACAGTTGAAGGGAGATTAAAAGAAACCTAAGAATTACCTCATTTTCTGAGATAAATCCCGTTTTGGGTACAAGCGGCATCCTCCGCTCCCTGGCCTCCGCTGGAATGGCCGCCGGTCCGTAAATCAAAACATCCCTCAGGTCGAATTTACTCGTCACTTGCGATCTCTCAGACTCTGAAATCCCACGATAATATACGTTTTCTCCTTTCGAGGGCTGATCTAAGGGAGAAACAAGAAACGTACTGTACCACCGCAGCCACTCCTCCTTGTATTCCAACATGTTCAAATTTTCAATTACTTCCAGGTGAATAATACCTGAAAGAGACGTGTTAATGAATAAAAAAAATAATCCTGTAATGTATATAGAATAACCCCCACCGTCTCTGGGCCAGGTTGTGTTATGAGGATCCATGCAGTTGGCCGAGGTCCGCGTGGACATGAAATGTACAAACAGAAGGAGGCCCATGAAGGAAAGAGCCTGAATCGGATAATTTAAAGGACAATTCCCATGAAATACCGTTAGTAACATGATGAATTCAATGGTTTTCCGTAGGACGAGGGGTACGGTATTCGAGTAAGTGATGGCCGCCCGCACGAGTATTGTGTGGAACAGACGGTCCCTCACATTCATAAAGTTGTTCTGTAGCTGTTGCTGTTGCTGAAGAGAAATTTACCTTTAAATAGCAAAATACTTACGGGGAAATCGTCGTGGACGTTGACCCCCGGGTTGCCGCGCCCGTCATTCTGTTCGGCCATTCCGCTTTCAAGTTGTCCGGGCGTTTAGAGATATAACCATCAATACCTAAACACAAGTGAAATAAAAAATGATTAAAGAATGACCATACAAAATACACGACACTGAAAATAATTTTTTAAGGAACAGCACCCGGGCGTTCGATCGAAAATGCTTCGTTTTCTACCATCGCACGATTGTTCCCATTGCTGTTAAGAATTCGTGCTGAGACTTAACGTGTTTAAAGAAGCACCTTGAATCATAAAATTTTAACTGAACTTATATTCTGTATATAAAAAAAAGGCACACTTTTTTCTCACTTTAATTAAAATAGACGTGAAATGGCAAGTGTGATGCTAATGTTCCGTGCGTCTCCTTCCGCGTCCTCCTCCGCCGCTCAGTCAGTCGCCCCTGCTGCTCCCTCCGGATCGGTCGGCCGTCTACCTTCTTTTCCAAAATGAGATTCCTCATCCTTCTGGCCGCCGTCGTCACCGTCGGCCTTGGCACTTACTTCAACCAGCAGAAGACTTACGATCAATCCCCCGGAAGCCAGTTCATGGCCAATTTGGCAACGATCCGCGCTGAGTTTGTGCACTACGATTTGACAGACATGATGGAACCCATCACCGTCCAGGTTGGGTCCATTGCTCCAGAGTGTACCTTCCGTTTCAGTATGGAACCGCACAACATATCTCAGTTACTGGAAAAAGTGCCTTCGACACCTCTGGTGCTGCCATGCAGTTGACTGTAGGCTGGACCAGAGAGACCAATTGAAGGTTGTTTGTTTTCAGCAGGGAAGTCTGAATGCGAAGCGAAAGCAACTACAGCAGAAGATTAACAACTTTGGCGCCACGTTCAACAGCCATGGATTTCAGCATGTGAAGAAGCGAGGTGAGAGGGTGCCCTGGAGGAAACGGCAGTACTTTCAGAAGCTCCCCCCGCACCCGAGTTCGATTTTGGAGATTACAAGCTCGTCTTCTTCGTTCAGGACGTCACTCCGTAAATGAATAAAGTTTGGGGATTATGTAGAATTGTTTTCTTTGTTGGTAGTCTTGCAAATTCAATTTGTCTTTTGCCTAGGCCATATTTCGTCCTCATTCGCTACGAATGTTTCTTCTTAGTGCCTTGTTACCCTTGTGAAACTGCTTAAAGGAACATCTAGGTTTATTAGTGGTGTCTTGTTTGGGCTCATACAATGCTCGTTCCCGCTATCCATGCAGCGTAGTTACATTTAGTCTAGTCGACTATTTAGAACCCCCGAAATTTTCTTAAATTAAAAACAGTAAAATACTGTACATATGATTCATTTTACACACTATGATAAAACGAACCAAAATACTTTGTACAATCGGGGATTCGTCTACAATCTCATTTATATTCCATTGGCAGGAGGGAAGAACGGCATCGGCACCATCATAGGCGGCATCATGGGTGGAGAGACTTCGAGCGGCACGGATGGCTTAGCTGCTGTTGCCTGAAACATTAATTTAAAAACAGCAATATATAATGGACGGAAAGAGAAAGCGAGAGAGAAAGCGAGAGAGAGAGAGAGAGAGAGAGAGAGAGAGAGAGGAGGACGAGGAGGAGAGAGAGGAGAGAACTCACAGTCTTTGTGTTCACATTGGCCTTCAAGGCGGCATCCATAATTTTCCTAACGTACGAGAACACGGCCGGGATGGCGACGTGGCTGAATCCATGCGTTATCTAAAATTAAAATTTGAAGTAGGTCATCAGTATTCAAAAGAGGAACTAAATAAAAAAATGAATAACACACAAGACTGAGGTGGTGTACGGCGCGTTCAGCGCTATTCGTCGGCTGGAGGGCGTCCGGTTCCGCCCCTTTCATGTGGACTTGAATCATCCTCAGGAGCCACTTTCTGAAATTGACGGTTGAAACACCAAAATAAGCCTCCGTACTTCACAATTGGAACGTCCGTGACGAGAGTGTCACTCCTGCTTCCCTCGGCCGCTTCCATCTCTCCTATGTAGGTGCCTATCTCTTCAGCACCAGCGTGTTCCTCGTCCAGGAGCTGTTCGAAGTCTTTCGCAAGGCTTCTGGCCTCGGCTAAATTGGACATTTTAAGAAAGTCAGAAAATAAGCAAACCTTCACAAAGAGCTGTGAACTTGGTCAGCTGGCAGGTCTTCCTCCTCCCTTGGGGTAATTCAATGTTGTAGTTCTGAAGCTTCGAGCGCAGTAAAGTTCCGTTGTCTCTCGCCTTGGCACTGACAAGTATTGCAATTGAGATATTTGTAATTCTCCCACTTTCTGAGGATCCCATTGATAACGCTGGTGTGGAGGGTCTCAGGGGCTGCCATCCGACGACACACCTCCCCAGTGGTCACGACGTATTTGTGCGACTGGCTGAGGAGGAGAAGGCGACCGGAGACTTCGTCGAACTTGGAGATCCGGTCTTTTAAACTTTTCAGCAGAGGAACGTAGGTCTTGTCGGCATGGGACGGTGTCTAAAATAAAGGTATTTACTCAAATACTAGGTTAAACAAACGAATTAAGCCAAAGGAATATGTGTCTCCTCTACTCGCCTAGACTCCAGTCTGGCCAAAGGGCGGCGTAGTGGAAGAGAAGAGCGATTGTTCCAAACGCGGAAAGCGTCTTCTAACGCAATCACTCACCGCTTGAGGAGTTGTCTGTGCGAACTGGGGTATAAAATGCCCCCCGCCGAAGCCCTGCTGCATCATCTGTTGCTGGGCCCATGGCTGGATCATTGGGAAGGAGTAGGGGTAGAAGCCGCCGGGGAATGATGCCTGGTTGGTCATGTCTGTGAAAGGCAGCTGGGCCGATGAGGACGTATCTGTGGGCATTGATCGGAACATGTTCTGGAAAGAAGGATTATTGCGCGGTCTTGAGGGTACAAACCATCGCGTTTTCGGGGTTCTGTGGTGTAGGAGGGGTCTCCTCCTTTGGTTGTTGAGGCATCTGAACATTCACAATGAATACGCTAGAAAAAAACGCAACCAACCGGAAGTCTCTCTTCGTCTTTAGGGGAATTCACATTATCCAGTATCGACAGCGCAAATCGAAGAATGACGGGGATCGCTATGTGGCTGAACCCGTGGGTGAGCTAAAATTATGAATTTTTATCATAAATTTCATGACAGTCTCACGAGACTGAGATGGTGCACGCAGTGCTCGGGTCCGTTCTTGGGGACAATATCGTCGCATTCGGCGTTTTCGGGATGGAATTCTATGATCTTCAGCAGCCATTTTCTTAAAAATCATCTGTACTCATTTAATTGAAGAAAAAAACCTGACAACGGCGGTTTCCATCACGAACTCTCCCGCGAGATCTTCCTCCCGGAAGAACACACCTATGTCGGTAACTCCCCCATCCCTGAGGAGCAGAGTACGCAGGTCCGTAGCCAATTCCATAGATTCAGCTGAAACGTAGACTTCAAAAGAAATCAGTGGAATTACCTTCGCAAAGTGCTGTAAAGCCGGTGGGATTGCATGTCTTCCTCCTGCCCTGAGGCAGCTGGACGTTGAAGATCAGGAGATTCGCCCGAAGTTTGGTTCCGTTGTCCTTGGCTTTTCCGCTAAAAACGGTTGTTTCGACAGAGGAAAAGTTTTATATTTACAAAACAAGGAAACAAAGAACCAAACTGCTTAAAAAGATAAATACAAAAAAAAACGATGTAAATATTTAAATTTTGGAGGCACCTGAAAATGCAGGGGAAAAGGGTCCTACCACGACGACCACTTTAAGAATATATTAACCCCGAGAAAACCTGTATTTCAACTGTGATCTGGGAAAAAAAAGATATTCTTCCACTTCAGAAAACTTTGATACAAATAACCCACTTCCTGAGAATTCCGTTGATCAGACTGGTGTGCAGTGTCTCAGGAGCAGAGATCCTTCTGCAGATCTCTCCGACGGTCACATCGTACTTCTTGCTGGCGCTCAAGAGACACATGCGGCCCGAAACGGTGTCGATCCTCTGCCCCCGGGTCTTCTGGTCGGCGATCATAGGTGTATAGACCTTACTGCACGAGGGAGTCTGCTTCCACACGTACTGAAAGATACAATTCTTATCAGAAACAGTAAAAATGACTTACATTTGGCGTGAATGTCGTCGGTGCCGGCAGTCCATACGGTACATTGCCGTATAGCATGGGCCACGGGTACATCATCGGCTGATGTGGGTAGGGGAAGGTCATGTCCGTCGGGATGGACATGGCCGACTGGTCGAAATATTGCTGCTCCTGGTTATTATTGAACTCCATAATTAGAGGCGGGATGACTGGACGAGCGTCGGCGGGAAACTGAGTGATATGACCTCCAATATGGGAGGGCCCGAGCCGCTTTCCCTGGGGCATGGGGACGCCAGATGACACGCTACCTGCGGGTATACGACAGATCGCGCTTTCTGCGGTAATGAGTGAAAAAAGCGCTTGGCTGGGAGGTCCCAGAAGGGATTCCTGTGCATGGGAAACAACACTGCCTTTCAACACAACAACATTAAATTGCAAGTCATGGGAATAATGATAAACTGTTATGTAGCTTAGAAGTAGTTTATAAAGCAGTAATTGAAGGCATAAGGCAAATTTAAACAAAAAATAATGACTATACTTTTTGGTTGCCTTCTGTCCATCAGTGTTTCGTTCTCGGACAAAAGTGAGAGAGAGAGAGAGAGAGAGAGAGAGAGAGAGAGCATTCATCCTCTTCGTACGTCTTCAACGTAACGTCCAAGTTGATTGATAATTTTGAAGTTCCGCTGTCACTTAGCATATCTAAGTTCTAAGCGTCCCTAAACTCATTCCCTCGTGTTTTTCCGAGTCGAGCGGTCACTTCCAATGGTTTCTACCGATAGCAGGATGCCGACTGAAGTCGTCGAGGAGGTCGACTGCGAACCCAAGGTACATTTTCCAGACCTTATTTATTCCTTTTTTGTGGAATGTTACCCTTAACTTTGGCAAAAAGTTCCGCTTCAACGAGAACAGGAAGGATTCTTCGGCCAACGCTTCTTCGAAGAATATCTCCGTCGTGGAGGACGACCATGTCGATTGCGAGAGCTTCGACTACTACTTGTGAGGAAAAGAAACACTTCAAAGATCAAATTCTCTAAGGAATCTGGGCGGAGATTACGGTGCCGGAGTGCTGAAGAAGGCCGAGAATCCGAACGAGATTCTGGAGAAACTCTATCTGGGATGTGGCACTGGAAAAGACATTGAGAAGAAGGTTTGTTGAGAGAGAGATAGAGATAGAGATAGAGATAGAGATAGAGATAGAGAGAGAGCGAGAGAGAGCGAGAGAGATAAGAGTCCCAATTGTTCAGCTGACCTCTCCCAGCTCCATGGGCGTTTACCACCGCCAGGTCGGCCATTCGGTGGAGCTCTTCACCTACATGTCTCTCCACGTCGTCTACCGCTCTTCTAACAACGTGTTCAAGTACTTCAAATCCATATTTCTTTTGTAATTATATTCAGGCACTATCCCATTGAAGTTCTCAACAAGAACAACCAGCTCTTCTACCATCTGCCGGTTGTGGAGAAGCGCCTCTTCTCCTCTTTGGCCGACCTGCTGTCCTTCTACACTACCTACGTGTATTCGTGGGAGGAGAACGGAAAGGTAAAGCATCAAAAGTACGGACATGTTTGGCTTTCAGCAGCACATTGAAATGTTCCTGTAGATGATCACAGAAGATAACCGAGCAACATCGCCGACTGTTCCTATTCGGTCGCAGACGCGAATTTTTATGAATATTCTACCTGTGATTTATGTCTTGTATTTGGTTTGATACATTTACAATCAGGATATGTATATTGGCTGATTGTATATATGTCATATTGAAATTAGCACAAAGTTACGATGTTCTCTTCCGTTGTTAAGTTTGAGGGAAAAAACTGAAAAAAATCTAAATATACTCACAGCCAATTCTAGTTTGGCAAGTTTTGGAAATGGGTGCAATTATTCCGATGTTGTTATTCGAAATTCCCCTTACAACAGCATAATATTTTCACGAATTAGCGCTAAGGCCATTTTTCGAGGGAACTAGCTTTGGCTACTACTATAGTTTATTTCATAGGGCTCATAGTCTTTCCGTTGTTTTGACTCTCGAACCCTTTATGATACTATATTTTTTACATAGAAAAGATACCTTATTGTTTATATTTACTCGAATTTAAACATATTTATTGTGGTACAAAAAGCACCAGAGAAAGCTCTCCAAGGCTCAATAGCGAGCTACCGTAAGACTATGTACAAGTTAGAATGAAATGACAATGGCTCCGACGACGTAGATAATCAATGTGGCGAAAGAGGCCAAATTGTTGAGGGCCGCGTGGATCTGAAGCCAGTCGGACGAAGCGTCCTTACCCGAGGTTCCGTCTGTCACCGGCTCTCCTTCACTGCCGCAGCACAGATTCGCGTTCAAAACAGAAGCCAAGAGGGTATAACGATGGGCTGAAACACAAAATAACAAAAATTTTCATTTTACAAACCTGGAGGGAGCTTCCTCTTCACACGGGACATGGCGGCGATTATGACAGTGATGATGAGGCTCACCACAGTCACAGTCATTGTGAATGCGTAGAAGACGTCTAAATTAAGCAATAGAGCGTTTGAGTTTTGGAAACTCACAGATTCGCGGGACATTGCTTCCGAAGCCGATCTGAGGCGTCTTTTCAGCCATGAATTGGAAGGACATGAACTGCAATAGAAGAGCGAACATCTTCACGTAAACCTAAATGCCAACGGTCAAAACACAAATCTCTGGAGTAAACCTGCTCACGGAATTTTCCGAAGAACGGAGCGATGAGGAGGAGTAGGGCGGAGATGAGGACGGGTACGGTAAGTTCAATGGCCAGGGTGGTGGAGCGACGCCGGGCAGTCATGCAGATCTCCAGCTGCTCTGCCCGAATGTCCCCTTCTTCCGTGGTCTTGCGGACCCAGGAGTGGTCGATGTGCCAGTTGCTGCGGAGCTGGGTGGTATCCACTTCTTCTGAAACAATCGATCAATGAGAATGAGCTTGTTAACCAACCATCTTCGTTTTCCAAGAAATACTTAATGTATCTCTTGTAGAGAGAAGACTGAAGAGTGAAGCAGCAGTGTTTGATGTCCTAAACCTGATTTTTATTTATTTGCATTTCCAACATACACTGGGATACTCTGTGTAATCGGCCTGGCAGTGAGCCTGAATTCTGAACTCAATCCTGGCCGTTACATTTCCATTGTTGTTGGATTTGATGTTTTGGAAAGAGACGTAGTCAGAAGACTGGGCTCCCGTCTGGTGTCTCAAATTATACCGTTTGCTGCAGTTAGTTTACACCCACTTGTCGGATTGGAGGTCAGGGACCCAGAGACGACCGAAGGATTTGATGTTCAGAGTGTCGGTCTTCCATTCGTTCACATCCCAGCGGAGTCGACGATCCTTCCAGGACTGAAATGAAGTTTCGAGAGAGAAAGAGTGAATGTGTGTGAGTGAGTGAGTGAGTGAGTGAGTGAGTGAGAGAGGGGGAGAGAGAGAAAATGTTTTCTTTCCAGTCCCATAAATCTCAAAATAGTTCTAAGTGGAAAATCCGCCGTCTCCTTCGCAAAAACCAGTTGGTGCAGGTCACTTGCCGTCATGTTTACTTTGTCTTGTTGTGTCTCCTCACGGGCTCATGGCTGAGAGAGAGTGGTCAGCGAAGAGCACAGTTCGCTTTTGAGAGAGACAAACAAGACTTTTCGACAAACACAGTCTTGATTCAAGTGCACGCAAGTGGAAAAATGGGAGAGAGCGACACTTTGAGAAATGACGAGACCAGAGCAAAGAAAAACAGGTCACTTTGTGGATTGAGGGGTTTATTGTTCCCCAAAATAGAAAAAAGTGGAGAGACGAAGGATACTTACAATTCTGATGTATCCATTGACATTCATCTCCTTGAAGACCTCGTTCATCCACAATTGTCTCACTCCCGTGTGCAGCACCTGCAGGTCCAAAGTCTCTCCTGCGGCTACGGTAGGAGGCAGCAGCATCAGGGCATTCCCCTTTCCTGAACCCCTCAATTACCCATCTCCTAAATTGGCCCACCCTGCATTGTGTCTGCGTCCTTTGTCAGTTTGTAGAAGAGACACTCCTCCAACACCTGGTACTTGTGATGGGCCACATCCTCGATGTCTGCAATCGTTCAATGAATCCTTGAGCTCTTTATCTGTCTCCCTCTTCAGAACCTCCTCCCTCCATAATCCCTCCGATCGGGGCCGTCGCAGCTGTTTTCCGTCGCGCAACCCATTTGAATGGATATAATTGAGGTGGCGTTCCAGTGCAATTGGCCGTCGCCGGTCGCCATTCGACCCCCTCACCGTTCCTTTCAGGCCAACGCACACAAAGAAGCCCCGCTGACCGGAAGATCAGAGGACGGCGGACGGATGGCTCTGATTACCGAACACAAGAAACACTTTTAAAGTGAGCGCCCGAAATACGTTGTGAAATACGCCCTTTTAAAAGGACTCTGACCTCTGAAGCAGGGTCAACGATAAATGTTTCATACTGCATTGAAATGTTCCCTTAATATCTGAAGCTGTGGTCAACGTCAGAAGATAAGGGAAAAGAGAATCTACACTGGAATACAGAGCATGAAATGACTGAGAAACTCCTGGCGATCACATTGGCTTGAATTGTATGTTTACACATTCATTGGCAAACCACTAAAGATTTCCCCTTGCGGAAAAGAAAAGAGATGTCAGAAACAAGGCCGAGGTAATTGAGAAATCATAGTCTACAAAGGAATCTAGGGGGACTCTATGAAAACTATCGCACTTATGCCTTAAGAAAAACGTCTATCTTGTTTTGTTTGTTGTTTCCGCCACATCACTCCCAGGAAAGATCTTCGCAGTGATTCCTTTGCAAACATTGCTCATCCAAAAAGTCACGCGTCTGACCAAAAATAAATTTGTGATAGATTGGTCTGTTTTTATTGAATAAATGCCTGCAAATCACGAGAAACTATTAAAAAGTGATCAAACATCTCGAAGACAGGGAAAGTGACATTTTCTCAACAAAGTCTCCAAGTTATTTTTCAAGGTGTATCTTGCCTTGGACTGAGGTTGACTCCAGGTACCCAATAGGTGTAATATGACTGGCTTACCGGAGATGTTTCCCTTCCAGCGACAGTCAGCATCGAAGGCGCCGACGACGACGGCAAGGAGCAGAACGAAGGGAGCCGAGCGAGGCATGGCCGACTGACCTCGGGGGAGGAGGGACGCCCGCAAACAGAACACAAAGGCCGGCTCTCGGCGCTTAGTGACCACACGCTTCGCCCGAAAACACTTCCTCACACGAAGAAGGACTCGGCGGAGACCAGCTGACGGTAATGACGGGGAGGAGACACCTGCACTTTAGAGGGTAAACACCGTAATGACTTTACTGCAGATGGCGACCGGACATGAGCAGGGTGGCAAGGTGATGGATTGGGTTCCATGGAGTGGGGGAAATGGCAGGGACACTGGGTGAATCTGGAAGAGTCTTACTTCCCTAAGAAATAAGCGAATGCCGATAGGGAATGCCATATGTGATCTTCCAATGCAATGGAAACCCAGGTGGTCCCTATGAACGTCCCTTTGAAACGAAGCTATGTTACGACAATGCCCGACGATGCCTCAGGCAACTTCGTGGAGTAAATGTCCTGATTGAGCGTTTGACGGATAGATGATAACCCTCTGTCTAAGAATAATCGGGTAGTCATTTTTTTAAATTCTGCTGTAAAAACTAGCCCAATTTTTATTCGGGCATAATCTTACTTTAAACGAATCCTGGTTGTCCCTTGCTGCAAAGCCTTCATTTCCTGCAAAGCTTTTTTTAAAAAGGCAACAAGATGTAGTAACGAATAGCATAATTTAATGGGAACCCAACCCTTATTTATCTCAACGCAGATGTCCAATTCTCATGCACAACCTCTAAGTTTCTAAAACTCCTATCTTCCTTTAAGTGGTTATTTACGAAAACATTTGCCAACATATCTTTTCCCGCTGCCCTTCTTCTAAAAAGAAGCTTTCTTCAGAAATCTCATTCGAATACGCCAAACTGCGAGGTCATCCTATCCCGGGTATCTTTCATCTCCTCCTTCTCATTCCACCGGTTTCCCCTCTCCAAAGTGGATGTTCTCCAATCTCAGCGACAGGTACTCCTCCCTCCTCTCCTTCTTACTTCTTCAGATCCCGGGATATGCTGCCTCCTTTGCTGGCTGAGGAGCTGTCCCAAGAAGACATCACCAAGTTCTCCCTCCGTCTCAACAATGACCCCGGGAATCCTTCCACTGCCACAGTTCGTGTGGAATGGAATGGGAAGGACAACTCGTTGGTGCAGAAATGGGTGGATATTGGAAGGATGAAGAATGGAGGGCAGGACACCCTCAGTTGCGATGGCCCCTGTGGTCAGGAGCTGTCTGTTCTGGAGCTGCACCACTTCGGTCGCTGTGAGCACAACGTCTGCTCCCAGTGTCTCTCCGTGGCTCCCCGTGACGTCGTCTTCCGCACCCGTGCTTGTCCGAATGTTGACTGTATGATTGCTGATTTGGTGGAGAAGACGGTTACCGAACAGAGGTTGGAGTCAAAAGGATCGGCTCATTCTCTGGATTCAGCCATATCTCGCTGAACACGGACTTCTCCCGTTCGACCCTCAGTCACAGCAACACCGGAATCAAAGAGCTTATTCTGGTCAAGATGGTCGTCTTTGAGAAGAAGGGAAGGCAGGCCACGAGAAAGAAGACGACAACGGAATGGTACAACTCCACCCCTCTCAAGGAGGTTTATCGCCGCATCGCCGCCCTCAGGTAGATCAAAGTGCTTCTGAAGACGCTGGCTTTAGTTCTCTGGAGCTTACGTCCCTCTCCTGTTGCCCGGGTACTCTCTACAGCCGCTACCAGCTGGTAATTTCACTCTTTGAAACGTTTACATTTGATTTTCAGAAGCCGCTCCCTCAGGACAGCCACCGCCTCTCCGACCTCGTGGGCCCTTCGGACGACACCGAAATCATCTTCTTCGCCGGTTTCGGAGGAGCTGTGCTGTAGATTGTTCAATACACACTAGTTAAGATATTTCCATGTCAGAGTTGTAAATAAAACATGGTGCTGAATTCTGTTCTTCCTTTGTTTCTGTCTTCCCCTTTGTTCGATTTTCGTCATGTTGCGCTCAGATGATCTCCCTTTTTCCTGTTGTATTGTTGAAATGGATCAAAAGAGGCAGAGAACCAAATTTATAGCTGGTCCATTTCGCATGTTCTCCTTAAACAGTTTTGTTTTCCTTTTGTCTCTGTTTCTATGGTGGCCATTTCTCTGACAAAAGTTTCTACAGGCCAATTTGAGTCCGAACTTCGAAAACTTAAACAGCCAGCCTTGGTTAAACCAAGGCTGGCTGTTTAAGTTCCTGAATCAGGATCCTGAATCTCGGCATTTATCGTTGACCAGTGTTCTTCGCCTTTTCCCAACGTTGTTGTATTTTTTTAAAACAAAGCTAGCTTTTGAAAATCTTTGAAGAAGAAAAAAATTTAAAATAAGTCGAGTAAACAATTGTTATTTTAGCCATTTAGCTTTCGGTTCCAAGTTCAGTATTTTTAGCCATTTAGCTTTCGGTTTTCAAGCGATCTCATAGCCCCGCCCACTTTCCAATGCACCCCTGCAGCCAGCTGCCTTTAATTAAATATGAATTCTCTTTCGTTTTGTCGTTTTTTTAAACGTTTTCGTCCTACCTTTTCCAAATTTACATTTTTTTAGAGCGGCAGTATGTTGCCATTGGCCACTCGACTGAGGCTGCGAAGGCTCCATCTTCACACTTCCAGGACCCAGCTAAGTTCGCTTTCATCCTCACAGGTATTCTAATTGTTTTATTTTATTGTTTGTATGTAGGTCCGTAGGGAGTTTATTCGCTACTTCGAAGACCGGGATCACCAGCACGTGCCCTCATCCTCTGTAGTTCCCGATGATGAATCCCTCCTCTTCACCACGGCCGGCATGAACCAGGTTTTCCCGAAATTCAGTGATAATAATCTTTTAATTTCAAGTTCAAGTCGATATTCTTGGGAAACGGAGCGGAGATCCAGTGGAATGGTCTCCAAAGGGCCGTCAGCTATCAGAAGTGCATCCGAGCAGGCGGAAAACACAACGATTTGGACGATGTGGGCAAGGACTGTCACCACCAGACCTTCTTCGAGATGCTGGGCAATTGGTCATTTAATGGAGCGTACAGTAAGGTTTTTATATTCAGGAATTCTATGCAATTTGTGTTTTAAGGAGCACGCGTGTCGCATGGCCTGGAGCTTTCTCATCGAAGTTATGAAGATCGATGCTGATCGACTTTACGTTTCCTATTTTGCCGGAGATCGAGGAATTCCAGCGGATGAGGAATGTAAGGAGATTTGGAGAAGGATCGGGTGGGTCATGAATTCCTGAAAATCCATCTCCTTTGTAATATATAGGTCCATTGTGTTCCCTTTCAGCGTATCTTCGGACCGAATCCTCCCCTTCAAAGAGGAGAACTTCTGGGAAATGGGCTTTGTCGGTCCATGTGGAATGTGCACTGAAATCCACTACGATCGGGTCCCCGGTAGAGGAGTGAGGCCTTTTCCTTTTCCATTTTTTTTTCATTTTAAAAACCTATTTTCAGAATGTATCCCACTTGGTGAACCGTGATGCTTCCGTGGTCGAGCTGTGGAATATCGTATTCATGTGTTTAAACAGGCATATTTTGTTTAAAACCCATTAGATTTACTTTTCCAGAGGAATCGACGGTTCCCTGAAGGCTCTTCCCAGTGAGCACATTGACACCGGAATGGGACTCGAACGCCTCGTGTCGGTTGTACAGGGTGTGGATTCAAACTTCGACACAGATCTTTTCCATCCGATTATTCAGAAATTGACCCTTGTAAGCTTTTTCCACACTGGCTTTCCTGTTATAAGTAAAGCGAGCTAGTGCAGCAGCTCCAACGTGGCTGAAGCTTATGTCTTTCTTTCAGGGTTCCCCTCTGCAGTACGACGGGACCCTCTCCGAAAAAGACGCCGCCTTCCGTCTGGTGGCTGACCACGTAAGGGCAGCCACCGTGGCCATAAGCGACGGGGCAGTGCCCTCCGGCAGCCAGGCTGGGTAAACGACCCATTTATTCTTTATTTTATGCTTCTTTTCAGATTTGTTGTGAGGAAAATGTTGAGACGGGCGTTTTGGCAAAGTTCCGGCACGCTGGGAATGGATCGAGGAGCCCTGCCGGAGTTGATTCCTCTGATTGCTAACACATTGGTAGGCAAGAATGAGACACCTTTAAACTGCTCGTTTTCAGAAGAGCGGCTACCCCTCTCTCGTGGCATCCGTCGAAAACATCCAACGGGCTATTTCAGACGATGAGGCTCAATTCTGGAAGTATCCCCTTTATTGTATGTCCTTCATTTCAACTTCTAGGATAGTTGACAAGGGGAAAAAGTCCTTCAACGACATGATCCACTTGGTTTCCAAGGAGGCGAAGCTGTTCCCGGGGGAGTTGATTTGGACACTGCACGACACACATGGGGTCCCCCTGGAAGTCACTGCGGAACTGGCCAAAGCGGCTGGCAAGGAGCTGGACTTGGAAGGATTTGAGAAACGGAAGGAGGAAGCCAAGGCAGGGTTTACCTTCACTCTCGAAGAAATTGTTACCACTGCGTTAACAATGTTTTTTCTAGAACATCTCCCAACGGGCTAGTTCATTCACCGCCGGCGTCCAGTTGGATCCCAGCTGCTATTCATCTCAGTCGGACGATGCCAAATACAATTACACTGTCTCAGCCACTGGGGATTACGGTAAATTTCCCCTGGAAGAAAAAGTTTCTCCTTTTTCAGAATTCCCTTCCATCCCTGCCAAAGTGCTCTCCCTTTTCGAGAGCTCCGGCAAAGGCTACGCGCGTGTACCCAGACTCACTGGCAAAGGCGCCCTGGTGCTGGAAGATTGCCAGTTTTACGCAGAGGAAGGCGGTCAGAAGTACGACGAGGGAGTCTTACTGGACAATGAGGAGGTATCTTACCTGTGTTGGTTTATTATCCAGGTTTAGAATGTCCTCTTCGTGGTGGAGAATGTTCAGAAAGTGCGAGGGATTACTGTACTTTATGGCAGCTGTAATGCCCTGATTGAAGAAGGGGCTGTTTTGGCGCAGAAGATCGATACTGTAGGCCTACTTTATCTTCTCTGAAGAACGATTTTTAAGGAAAGACGTTGTGCTTTGATGAGGACACACTCGGCCACTCACCTTCTGAACTGGGCTCTGAGGAGGGTTGGCTGTGGAAAAGGACAGAGGGGGTCTTCAGTTGGAGAGGACGCTCTGCGATTCGACTACGCAGTGGGAGAGAATGCAGGAGAAGAGGGAATTGTTAGTTAGACAGAGAGAGGGGGTAAACGAGGTTTTCAGATGGAAGAGGTTGAAAAGTCCGTGCTAGCCGTCATCTCCGCAGGGCGTCAAGTGTTCCTGACGCATTTGCCCTTGGTCACCGCCAGGTCTCTGAGACAGCTTCAGTCGGAGTTTAAAGAGGTATCGTTTCAGAGGGGAAATATAACACATAAAGGTTTTCAGGATAAAATCTATCCTTCCGAAGTCCGTGTAATTACAGTAGGTTCCGAGGACGTTGAGGTGGCAGTGGCGGCCGAGTGCTGTTCAGGAACGTCAGTTTGTGCTTGTTTTTCTTATAATAATTATCTTTCAGTCATGTCCTGAACACTAAGGATATCGGTGATTTCTGCATAACCGGCGACCGTTCTTCCGCCAACGGAGTACGACGGGTGACCGCCCTCTGTGGACCGAAAGCGGCTGCTGCGCGAGAGTACTCCACGAGGTACGAATCATTAAGGCTACTGTAGAGTCCATTTCAGGTTGTTGGAAGAGTTGCAGAAGGGAGACGGGGGGAGTTTGGCAGCACTCCGAGAGGTATGGTTTTCATACTACATTAAAGTTCTTAAAGGGCTGCTAGTGTCTCTGTAATTTTTTCTATGATTTCAGAAAATCGACTGGTCTCTGGTGCCGTACAGCATGAACAAAACATTGAATCTCCTGCTGAAGAAGCAGAAATCCAAGCGGGTCAGAGCCTAGATCCTGTTGATTTTCTTGTTTTGTATGTATCGTTAGAATGAATATTTATGAAACAACCGATGTACAACCTGGTAATTTATATCTAACCCCTTACATGAACTTCTTCCACTCCTCGAAGAGAGCCTCCGGGTCGTCCCTTCCCTGCTCCTTGACCTCAGGGATGGGTGCCTCCACCACCACAGTTCCGTCGGCCTTGACCACCTTCATCGCAGGAATGCTGGAGACTTCCAGCTTCTGCAGAAGCTCAGGCACCAGTTCGTCACCGAATTTGACAGCTAGCCAATTGCCGTGGTGCTCGGTGAAGTACTCGTAGAAGTCCTCCTCCTCACGGTCTCTCGTCACAAAAACTACCTCAAAGTCCTTGCCAGCCTCCTTCAAAGCATCGTAGAAGCGCTAGGTTGGCATATAAGGGGAGTGTGGAAGGAGTGGATACCATAAGTTTGGGGGTGAACATTTTGCACTGGCCACACCACATCGCGGAGAAGTAGAAGGCGACCACCTTTCCGGAGAGGGCCTCGGAGCCGTTGACTTCAGTCTTGTCTTGACGGATCAGAGGACGGTCACCGATGAGTTGAGCCATTTCTAGAAGAAGAAAGGGTTAACTATCTCTTAAAGGGCAATACTGGAAGAGAAAATAAGAGCACGATAACTTTGATAGTATTTATCCACGGTTGTTCGGAAAAGAATCCAAAAAGAATTATGTGACTTTCTAATGAGCAGATAAAACAAGGAGCGCTCTTGTCATTGCTTTTCTTATCTTGATTGGTTTATTAAATGCACCTATATGTAAATGTACGAAGAATGCGGGTGGAATACGTTTCTACAAGGAAATACTCACTGAAACATTGCATTGAAAAAACTGAGGAAACCTTTACTTTTATGAAAGCTCAATTGTTGTCAGACGATGATCGAGGTATCAATCTCCTTTAAAACTAAGCGTCGAAGAAATGAAAGAGGAGAGGCAGAAATTAAAGCAGCAAAGTGCGGTTGTCCGAATTTCGGCGGTCAACAAATGACCGACCGTTTGAATCGATCGCAGCAGTCGGTGAGAGACCGTGCGCTTCCAGGAGAGCACAGACAGGCGATAAGCAGAGTCTGGATCAAGCGAACCCCCGGAAGGCGCTGGAAACTTTAAGCGCAGCCTTTATGTTCGTTTATTCACATGTCTAGAATCTGCCCATATACCACTAGGTAAAGTCTTTATTTACAAGAAGTTTCATCCAGATCCGTTTCTTCCGTGCTCATCTACAGCAAGTGTCCAAAGTGCCTCTGAAAAGAAACTCCTTTCTCTTTTATCTCCTATCTATACATTTGTGTAACTTACCTTTCCGTTCTTCAGAACCTCTTTGTTGATCTGATAGAAAGAGACGAGATCAGCCACAGAGTCAAAGTGGCGCTTCTGCTCTCCTCGCAACTGATAAAAGATTTTTCCTTCCACCTTCAAAATGTCGATGGGAAGGTGCCTCAAATAGAAGTTTTAAGGAAGATGCTTGAAAAAGAAAACTTGTAGACATCAGAAGAAAAACAGAATACAATGTGCAGGAACAAATTGACGTTGTATTCCACCGAATGGCCGCTCTGACGGTGGTAGAGACCGAGGGTACCCGGAGCAGAGAGCTAAACATAGTTTTTTCTTCTGAAATCTCCTTCCGACCTTTTTCTCGATTTCCTCAGAGAAGCCACAGCCCAGATAGAGTTTCCCCAGAATGTCGTCAGTATTCTCTCCTCCATCACCTTTCACTCCACCCATACCCCTATCTCGTTTTTTTAATAAACACATATTTGCAAACCTGAAGTTATCGAAGATTCCATCATCGGAGACGTCATCCTCAAAAACGGAGAAACTGTGGATTGACGCAAAAGTGACGTCACTGACGGAGGAATCCTTTAAACATTGGTTAATCAGTCGAAAGAAAAGAGGGATTGCCTGGGATTCAAAGTTGCCGTCCTCGATGGCCTCGTGAGGAATATCACTGTAGGAAGACGCCATTGGTTGTGGTGGGAGAAAGGAAAGTGAAACAAGAAGGCGGATGTAGCATATTCTAATTTGAAGTTTATTACAAAAAGTTTATTCAAATTACTCGTTCTCAAAGGAATATTGAGAAATAGAAAGTGAGAAATGCGGAAAGTAGTTTTGATCCTCTCAATTAAGGTTCACTTTCCCTCTTTCCCATCCGCCTTTTTCACTGCTGATTTTCTTCTTTATTTCCATTCAAGTCCCGTCTGAAGATGCATGTTTAAATCAATGTCAACGAAATTAAGTTTAAATTGTAGTAGCTACACAGTTAAATCATTATTAAAAAGAACCAAGTATAGCGAACTGATAACTAAAAGGCATACTATACACATGCGCTACAGTACCTGATCGCCGACTGATCGAACGGCCAATTTGTTCCTTCAGTTGTCAGAGAATGATTTATCACTCTTTGTTTTCGCAGGAGATATGGTTGGCTTTGCACGAATTAATTAGAGAATTCACTTTTGCAAGCAATTACTTAAAAGTATAATTCAGAGGACTGCATCAAAGACCTGTCTCCGGTCCTGTCTCTGACGTGTCATCGTCGAACAAGAGTCGTACTGTACAGTTTCCCTTTGTGATTCCAACGCGGGTTCAAATTCGCCGGGGACAATGACGCCTCGAAAACAACGAAACAAATGACCGCCGGTCGATCAGTGATAGGAAACAAATGAAATGCTCAAGATTTATTTTTTATTTGAGGGACACTTTAGACGATATTTAAGATTTAGTACAGAGTTCCTGCAAGGTTAAGGCAAATTTGTCTTGTTCCAAAATCATCGCATTTTTATCGAATACCTGCCATTCTGGAATTTGTGAAGCGAAGATGGAGGTATTCTGAGTTTAAAAAGGGAACGATTCGAAGAGTACAAGATGTGTAAACTTGTTTGTCGAATAATGAACACTGTGTGAAAATGTAACAAACAAAACGTTCCATTATCAATACTCTTTTCATATTTGTTGACCCCTTCTGTGCAAACGCTTGGGTTCCTTGTTACAAACTATTACAACAAAATATCGTTCGCTCGGCATTTCTTGAAAACATAAAAAAACACTTTTTTCAATAGTTTCGGGTTCTTTACACATTTTTAGTCCAGATCAGAACCCGACAAAAATTTATGGAGTGCAAAGTTCTTGTTTATGGCTTGATTTACTATTGATTGGGACGACTCAAAAGAAGTACTTTCAGGATGGCAGGTATTCGAATACGCCGAATGCTTGGCATAATTTGATCTCTAGGTCTCTGCTTCTCTCTCGCTCGCTCTCTCTCTCTCTCTCTCTCTGTACACTCTCTTCATTCTTTCCACCATTGTTTAGAAAAAAAAATAGCAAATGTAAGGTAATTCCTATTTATTAGCCCGTGTGTGAGATCTTTGAGTTCCGGAGATCATTTCTTCTGTTTCGAACGTTTTCTCAGATTCCGCTTCCTCGGCTGCGTCGTTGAAAGACATCTGCCAGGCGGAGTCTCCTGAACTGCCGGAAGACTACTTTTCCATTGCCGTCCGAGATGAAGTTGGCAGATTTGTCAGACTTGAAAGTCTCGTACCTTAAAGAAATAAATGAGTTTTGTCCAGTGTTTGTCCCTTACTCGGCAATCTTAGGGTTGGGAGGGTCGATTCCCTGAGGCACAGATCGGCGAATAAAGTCCAGCATCTGTTGGTTCTTGATGTCGTTCTGTTTCTTGACCAATTTGTCAAACAGCTCGTTGAGAGGAGCAGAAGATACGGTAGCCACCAGAAGGCAGAGGAGGATCACCGAAGAGGAGTTCATTGTGGTTGAGTGGGTGATCCGGTGGGTGATCCGTTCGTTAAGTACTCCCACCCCGGGGGGTCCGCCTCTCCCCTTCGACCAATCGTAGCGATGGGCGGTACAATCGTCGTCGTCGCCGGAAGTAGTCCTTGGACGTTCATAGTTTGCCGTCTATTTTCGGATACGCCTTTTTGATTCGCGGACGCGGCGCCGCGAGAGAGATTCTCAATTATCGGTTTGCGTTGGGTTTCTTCCGCTGATAAATCAGTTATGACGCTTGAAATCAAGGTGGTCTTTCAACTTTACAGCAAAAAAAGACAATTTTATCATAAACAAGAAGACAAATGAACACGGAATTTCCAGAAGCAGGTTTGCCTTCTGTTCCTGGGTCACGGCGTGCACAGCCTATTCAAAAAACACAAGTAGCGGACTATTGGGCTCATCGGATCATGCTAATGAGCAAAGTTTTCGTTGCGGGGTATCCTCTATAGTAAAACCTTAGTTAGCATATTCTAATGAGGGTTTCCTTAACACGAGAATTCCGTAAGGTTTAAGCGGTATCGAAACCCCCCTGCGACAGAGAAAAATGGATTTCGCCCAAACTTTGTCAAAAACATCTATTTGGTCCCAAAACACATTTCCGAAACTTTTAGGTCAATATCGATTTTCTGTCCCGGGTTATTGCGCGCGCATCCGGTTTTTGTAACTTGGTCGCAACTCATCCAAATCGCAAAGTTATAGTACTTTTTGGAAAGGTCTTAACATGAGAAAAAAGTTTGTAATATATGTCAACACGCGTTTTTCATCATTTGCGAGCGTAATTTGCAAAAAAAAACCGACAAAAACTTCACTTTTTTGAAGTTTTTCCTTATTTTGACCACTTTGGGCAATTTGGGAGACATGACACTTGCGCCACCGTTTTTCTCGTGTCATTTACAATCGAAATAGTTCTTAAAACCCCAAAAAATGTGTCCCCATCATACCCATAAAATTGATCAAAACAATTTTTCACAGCTGACAAGTATTTTTTTCTGTCTCGCAACAACGTTCATATTTGTTTTCCTTAGCGTATTAGTTGTTTGAAACAAATTAAGAACGTTCATTGATGAAATTGAGAGTCCAAGAAATTTTTTGTTGTCATTTTCAGTTGTGAAAAATTGTTTTGATCAATTTTATGGGTATGATGGGAAACATTTTTTGGGGTTTTAAGAACTATTTCGATTGCAAATGACACGAGAAAAACGGTGGCGCAAGTGTCATGTCTCCCAAATTGACCCAAAGTGGTCAAAATAAGGAAAAACTTCAAAAAAGTGAAGTTTTTGTCGGTTTTTATTACGCTCGCAAATGATGAAAAACGCGTGTTGACATATATTACAAACTTTTTTCTCATGTTAAGACCTTTCCAAAAAGTACTATAACTTTGCGATTTGGATGAGTTGCGACCAAGTTACAAAAACCGGATGCGCGCGCAATAACCCGGGACAGAAAATCGATATTGACCTAAAAGTTTCGGAAATGTGTTTTGGGACCAAATAGATGTTTTTGACAAAGTTTGGGCGAAATCCATTTTTCTCTGTCGCAAGGGTGCGCTTCCCTTACAGAATTTCCGTGTTAAGAAGAAATGACCGGAAGTCGGCATTCACTTCATTAGCATGAGCCGATGGGTGTAATTGAAAGCTACTTGAACGCCGTACACACCGTGGGGTGGGCTACTGTAATTGAAGGAAATAGAAAGGCTAGTTTATCTCCATTCCCTCTCTGTGTTCGCTTTCGCTCAAAGGCTCCTTTTCTGGTCTTATTTCGTCTCCCCATCTTTTTCTCATTCTTCACCGACCCCTCTTTCACCCTTTCCTCGCATTCCTCCAGTTCTACTCTATACTTCTGGCCCACTAAGGTTTATAGACTTCATATTTTAATTGGTTACCGTTGAATGTCTTATCTTTTTTTTCAGAATCACATCCGTTCTCGTACTATTGGAGTCTGTGCTCTCTTTCTTGGGACATCACTCCATGACCTGGGAGAGATATCTAGCAGCTATGTAGGACATTTTCCATTGTTCGTATTATAATTTGGATGGGTGCATGCCAATTAATGCTTCTTCCACATCTAAATGTAAGATTCCAACGGTCGACGTTTTCTTTCCTTACGAGCATTTCCAAGAGGCGTGTTTAAACGTAACACACACCGAGGTTTATATTTGACAAGAGCCACTTTAAGCATGCAGGATTTAGAAAGATGATTGAAACAATCCGACTGACTGTTGGCCTGTAGTTGGTGTTGCTTGTGTCATATGCAGTGCACGCCGTGTCGCGGACAAGCCACGTGATTCCGCCTCTTCTAAGTTCGTCACTGCGCTTTGACCAACCCTACAAATTCCAACGATCGATGTTCCGCGTCGCAAAATTTGATGAATTACAAGGCGCAGTCGAACACCGGAGCAGGTCGGACGAGGATGTTCGTGGTCTGTGTCGGAAGCAATTACTGTCACAATCAACCCAACTGCCATTGTTCTCAGATATTAAATGTTTTAGCCAGTTCTGAACTCACACAAGCATCATAGTCTGTTCTGAGTAAATGTCACATTATGTTTTTTACTGATGACAAATAACTGAAACGAGTAAAATATAGTAAATAATGCAGTTTCATACACTAAATTGGGCTCCATGCAGAGGGGGCCCGCAGAGCCAAAATTTTTGAGATAAGGTAGGTACCTATGACATTTGGGAGGGTCCGCAGAGGCCCGTAGATAAAAGTTCCATTCTGGGAAGGGCCCGCGGAAAATTTTCTGGGTTGTGGGGGTCCGCAGACCCCACGCGGACCCCCAATTTAGTGTATGTGCAGTTTAATGTTAAGTAAAAATAAAGTGCACCGGCGGGGACCGAACCCTTGACCATTTGCTTGGTAAATTTAGTATAGACGGGCCAAATCGAGACGGGTCATGGCCGGGCCTGGCCGAAGGGTTTTTGGGAAGACGACCCGGCCTTTAGGAATCATATTGTATCTCTCTCTCTCTCCCTCTGCCGCAATTATTTTCCTATGACCCAGTTAATTACATAAATTCACCTAAAATCTTGATGTTTAATGTGCGGAGTCTTATTTACCAATCTTATTTAAGCCTTGTCAAGCATACTCCCATTTACTTCTGCCAAACATACACTCCCATTTTAGATTATTAATTGCAGTAATGAAAATATGCAGTTTAACCACCGAAACTTGGCCTAATACGAGACTTTGGAATTTGCCAACGTCAGATGGGCGGCCTTTGTGCACTAACAAAGACCATCTACCCTGACTACAGGATGCTCCCGCAAAATTCAGTTCCAGATGAAAGTGGACGATGATCTCCGCTGTCGTAGGCGCGCGCAATGAGACCAAAACGTGGGTGCAGCCGAACGAAGGTTCTCCTGCGCTGTCAGTGATCAGTCTCTGCCAACAGGTTCCCCTGCGAGGTCGTCTTCTTCAATAAGAATTTAAGGGTGGAATGGGAATAAAACGTCAAAACTCTGTATTAAAAGACAATTTGAATAAAAACATGTATCACTCTGCGAAATTTCACCAAGAGATACCCGTAGAGAGCGCAGTTACCGATTAAAGTCACGGGCCTACACGAGAAATAAAGACTCTAACTGGGGACAGGGACCAAACAACGTTGATACCCATGCTGAGATTATGATCTGAAGCCTATTCCTCTCCGGCACCGCTCGTTCTGTTCTTCTTCTTGTTCTGACGGTTTTTGCGCTGTGCCTGGCTCTGACCCGCCTCCAAGTTCACCTGAAATAAAAGGATTGAAGGGAAAGGCATATTTGCATATGAGGAACATCGTTTGTTTTCCCGGTCTAATTACGTTTATTCTTTTTCTTCGCCAATACGGTCACGTGTTGTGACGAAGACCTGTTTTTGCAACGTCGTCGCCGTGTATGAGGTACTATGGTCCACGGAATCAATCCTAGCCACACCAGCGGCACTCAATATAGATCGAAGGCCTTCCTGATGTGAACCTGAGGTAGCTGTAGAAGGGGATGGGGGCCATAAATCAATTGCGGATAGCTTGCATCAAGCCACTTTTTTTTTCAAAATCTGCCGACCACAGGGGGCTTTCTGCGTATTCTGGCGAGAATGATATCTATTTTCAGGAGGTGGTTTTTAAATAAGGGTCCCTTTTATGTTGTGAAATCGGTTGGGGGTTCGACCCAAAAGGGCCTTATGTTCACATGGCATATATGACGTTTGGGTGAACCTACCTAACGAGTAGCGAAAGAATTACGGTATTTCCATTTAAACATTTATGTCCGGATTAACATTTATAACATTTATGACCGGATTCTTTATTGAAGAATTGAAGGTACCTGCATAGCAGCCCCGAGAGTGCCGGTGGGGTAGAGGGCCATGGGCGGTCGTCCGAAGGGCACCTGCTGCTGCTGCTGCGGAGCCATTCGCATGCCCATGTTGGCCATGGGTCCTCCGAAGTACTGCCCCGTGGGGTAGGTCGGAATCTGCGGTTGCTGGTGAGCGTATTGGATGGAAGGGCCGGGATTAACCATGGGGTTCACCATGGACGGAGGTGGCCTCGAAGTGTCGAAATACGTCATGTAGCCCTGGAATCCATATGAAAACAGCTAATAAAGTGGAGTTACCGGAGCAGTTGTGATGGGAACCTGGTACTGCTGCATCTGAGGATTCATGGCGGCGGTGGTGATGGGCACCTGATAGACGGGCATCTGCTGGGGAGGCATGCCGTGCATCATGTACGACGGAATGACCGTCGGCTGCATCGGAGGCATCATCGGCATGTACATGCCCTCGGGAGAGGGCTTGCGGACACGGATCTGCTCAGGAGACTTGTTTCTGGAAGGAGACGATCAGAGAGGGAAAAGGAGAAAGACCAACCGACTGGTGGGAGGCGTGATCGGCGTCTGAGGGGCATTGGCCGGCTCCGGCTTGTAATCCACACCCATGATTCGACTCCTCGCGAGGTCGTAGGCGGCCTGTCTCTCCTAAAATATGAAAATAACCGAGGGAACTTATAAATTTTCAATAGTAAAAAGCCAGTTGCTTCACTGACTGAGATGTTTCGATTGACGTACCTTCCCTTCGACCAGTCAACCAAACCCCCTCCTCAACGGAAAAGGGCCAACTCGTCCGATGACGTAGGGGGCCAACTCGTCCGAATTTATTTTTCCATATTTTTCGGACGAGTTGTCCCCTTGAAGCGGACGAGTTGTCCCCCAATCTCCTCAACCTATCAGCAAGGCCTTTGAGATATGATTAAGAGTGGCGAACAACGACATTCCGTCAAAAGTACCTCGAGCGTGGGTTTCTTGCGTCCCCTCTCCTCCTGTTCCTTTCGGGCCCTCTCCTCCTCGCTGGTCAGGTGATCCCCACTGGTAGGTCTCCTCAGAATCTGCATCTTAATAGGAGCCACGTTCTGCTGCGAAATAACCGGCGCCACTCCTTCCGAACTAAAAGTAAAAAATAAGTTACGCAAGCGGTTAGAAAAAAGCGCAAAAAGCAGCCTTGCCTTGAAACGGCGTGAGCTTCTTCGTCGGCACGCGCCCTCTCCATCAGAGCGTCCTTGTCGGCCTTCTCTCGCTGCATAATACGCACCTAAATTATTTAATAACAAAAATCATGAAATAAACATTATAAGCTGAAATCTCGCCATACCTGCTTGAATCTTTCCTCGAGCTGCTTCTGCATGGCCGTCTCTCCCTCCTCATTATCCCAATCATCGGCGACACCCGGAGAATTGGAAGAACTACGGTGATCTGAAATACACAGATATATAGTGATACGAATATTCCATTCCTTAAATAGATCAATTTCTACAATTTGCACTGGTTTTGAACTGGGGTAAATAATTACTTAGATGATTTCTAGCAGAGCTATGCAAAAACTCATCAAAACAAGTAAAATATTGTCTTACTAACCTGTAGAAGCAATCATCGCAGAGTTTATGAAGTCCCAATAAAACGAGGATTTACTCCTGTTCTCCTTTTGGTTAAAACTACAATCTTCGAGAAAACGAGGATAACCCCGACTCTGAAAAAATGGGTATTAAGAATCGATCGATTATAAACTACGTACAAGGTAATAGAATACTAATAAAATTGATGATAAAAACAGAAAAAAATAAAAATAAAGCAGAAGTGAAAGCGGTGGTGCAGCGGTTCCTAAAATTACATAACGCGGGATTTTATGGGCGGGGTTACGCATTCGTTTCGAGACTATACTTTATAGAACTACATGTTTTAAAGAGAAAAATAAAGTTTTTTAATGTTTCATATCTAAATATGTGCCCATGCACAAATTATACATAGCTTAATTTTTACGGACAAAAGATCCTATGGTAGCCCCGCCTGCAACAAAAGATACTGTGATGCGACAAAAGAACCGATTTATAATGAAACCCGACTACCGATATTTTTAATTTTTTTTAAAATCAATTTCTACGTCTAAATTTACCACTGTTTGAAAATGCACGTTTTAGTCTGTTTTGGCAACACATTGGAAGATCCGCATTCGGCTCCATACATGGACATCACCCTTAATGGGATGAGGGTCTCGCCAGGCACAATTTTATATAAGAGGGGGTCTCGTTGACCACCCATAAAGTCAGTTTTTCTAAAGGTGTGGGTCTCGCCACGAATCGGGTTACGGCACCGTGCCCATGTATGTTCGCCTCCTTTGATGGGGAGGGACATCTAAACGTCAATCCAGCAAAACTCTAACGAAAAATGGTGTCGGGAAGGATCCCAGGGGTAATCCGGAGAATTGCGGAGAATTTAATCATCTGAATTTCGAATGGTAAGTATGTTTCATTGTTTGACACAAATTGGGGTGCTATTTTAAATTTGGCAAAAAGGGCTTGTTGAATTACAGCTTCAAACAAGTTTTCAAAAAAAGTTGGCGTACTTTTATTGCTGTTCTAGCCGTTTTATTTCCGTTATGTAAAATTGTCAAAAACGTAAATTTATGGCATTTTTTGTAATTTTTGAGCATTATTTTGATGTTTCGCTAAACTTTCAAGTGCAATATAGAATCCCCTGTGAAGCCTAAATTCGATGGACCGGAATCTGGATCTTTTATGAGAAGAGACGTTCTGATTAAAATTTAGACGTTCAAATTGAATTGTATAAAAGTGTAAAAGTAAACCCATGTCTGAAGGGGTTTGTCAGCCTATCGATGGACATATGTTGGAGATACCAGGAGTAGTATTAATGCATAGTTTTTTTTAAATTAATTTTTATTACCTCCTAGTTGCTTATAGTCCCAAGGTGCCTTAGGGTTGTGGCCGTTAGCTGGTGCAGTGGTGCGGGAACAAGTGGCCCAGACGCAGGAAATTGTCTTTCTCTTTTCTTTGTTTGTTTTAGGCGACTCAATTGTACTTCATTTGTGAAACACCGTCTTTTTCTCAATCTCTCAACTCATGTGTTACCCGAGCTTTTCCTAATTTCTCATCTCTCCCCCTACATCTTTCCACTCTTCCCCTCTCTCTCTCTCTCTACTAATGAGTGCAGCCGTAGTTTTCAAAGTCTCATCGATCGGCTGGTCCTTTGTAGTGAAGCCTGCCTAATCCTCTTCAAGAGAGTACACACCGTCTCTGATTCGGATCAGATCGACTGCCGCATCTCACTTTTAGCAAACAGCGTGTCATTCAGACATTTACTCTCTCTCTCTCTCTCTCTCTCTCTCTCTGTCTCTGTCTCTGTCTCTGTCTCTGTCTCTGTCTCTGTCTCTGTCTCTGTCTCTGTCTCTGTCTCTGTCTCTGTCTCTGTCTCTGTCTCTGTCTCTGTCTCTGTCTCTGTCTCTGTCTCTGTCTCTGTCTCTGTCTCTGTCTCTGTCTCTGTCTCTCTCTCTCTCTCTCTCTCTCTCTCTCTCTCTTCCACTCACTCACTCACTCACTCACTCACTCACTCACTCACTCACTCACTCACTCACTCACTCACTCACTCACTCACTCACTCACTCACTCACTCACTCACTCACTCACCACTCACTCACTCACCACCACTCACCACTCACTCACTCACTCACCACCACTCACTCACTCACTCACTCACTCACTCACTCACTCACTCACTCACTCACTCACTCACTCACTCACTCACTCACTCACTCACTCACTCACTCACTCTCTCTCCTCTCTCTCTCTCTCTCTCTCTCTCTCTCTCTCCCACATTTTCTATCTTTCTGCTTTCCCCTGGTGTCACATGTCACTGATTCACTTTCCCGTTTTCGTGTTTAGTTCCTGGCACTACCTTCTCCTACGCGTGTTTTTGTCTCGAAAGGACACTCTCCCGTACGCGTGCGCACAATGGCATGACGCCGACGGCCTCCGCTGGACCGGTTGTGCCCCGAGGGCATTCTGATTCAGCTCTCGGCTATTATCACACGTTACACCGTGTAACATGCCAGTGAACAACAAAGGAGGTCGCCCGCCCCCGCGGCTACGAACAGTTCCTCGCCAATGCTTCTCCTCTACACTTTACTTGCCACAGGTAGGATCCTACAAAGTTTCGGAAAATATCTTCTCCAACATTGCGCACTTTGTATTTTGTTAATTGTTTTCTCAGTTAAATTGCCCAGTAGCTCGATGAGCAAGACCCCCATTCCTATCAGATACCCAATAAAAGCCATATCAAATCAACTCCAAGAGTGTTATATGCAAAGGATTGCGCATTAAAAACTAATAATAAAATCATAAAACAATACATTTGACAAATTATTCAGATGGAGGCACAGTTTCCAAAACAGGGAACCCGAAGTCAGATTCAATTTGACAACTGTAAACTGCTTACAGTAAACATTGCGTATTTTGGGGATGGTGATTATCTTTGGAAGGAAGTTTCAGTCTTAATAAAATGTCTAAAAGTATAAAAGATCCCGTTCCCTTAGGCGATCAAAGTGTCTCTGTGTGAAGATGACCATAGAACGCGGTGGAACGGGTTCCACTGGGATCAGCTGGTGCCAATGGAGTGTACAGGAGGCGTTCTTTCAGTGGCCGCTCAGATTAACCTCGGGTCTTTCAACTTTCATCCGACGAACAATGGAGGATGGGATTTGGGTTTGGGACAGGGCGTGAACATTTTTGGATTTGGAGGAGACAGGAGTCTCCAATTGGGCGGAGGCCCCGGAAGTTTTGGATTGAAGTGTAAGTGCCACATGTTTTATCTTTCCTTCGTCATCTTTTTTACGTTACTTTCTGACCTCATTTGTATTGTGTTTATATTTGTCACTCTCATTTGCATAAATGCTTAAAGGGACCATCAGCCTCCTTTTTGAAATGAGGATCACTCTTAGGCTAATTTGCCCATTTCAATTAGATTAATTTTTTCCAACACCGCTCCAAGCAACGTTTTTTCACAAATGGGCTGATTAGCATAGGATTAGCCGTGATTTCGAAAAAGAGGCTGATGGTCCCTTTAAATTCAATAAGTAAATCTTAGTTTTACAATGGTTTCAGCTGGAGGAGGCGCCCTTGTGGGAGGAGAAAGGGTAGGCGTTGATTCTGGACTGGGAGTTCAGTCGAATGGAGGAGTGGATTTGGGAAGCAAAGTTAACTTTGGAAATACACCGGCCCCTCCACTTTACCCCGGTGGACAGTTTGGAGCTTTTCTGGACAACATCAAACGATTCTTTGCTGGAATGGGTGGGTGAAGAACGACAGAGAGAAAATAAAGACAGAAGAAACATGGAAAAAGTGATAGAAAGCAAAATCAAGGGAAGAAAGTAATCTTCAGTTCCTCCCCCAGCCCCTCTGCCAATGCCAGCCCCTCTGCCTCTGCCTCTTCCGGTGTCTCTGCCCATGTCTCTGCCTATGCTTGTGACGACAACAACTTCTTTCCCGACCCTTCGATCGCACATTAGCACTGAAGGAATGGAATCCGGTGAGTGTTTTCTTTTACAAAAAGCCATAACATCTGAAGAAGCCCTTTTATTTTTATTTTCTATTCTACCCTTTTATTTTCTATTCTAACCCCTGACTCATTTTCCCATTTAGCTTCCTCCTCTCGCGGACAAGAAGCCTTTTCTGGTGAAGTAGAAACCTTAGATGCCATCGACGGGGAGACGGAAAGCGTGGATAAACTCTTCGAAAGAGTCACACGTAAGGCTCTCAAGCATTCAAACCTGGCTTATTTTTCAGAAAGGCCGAGGGAACTTCCCGGATTAGTGGAATTTGGAGAAGAGTAGGGTTTATTCGAATGATACTCAGTACACCTTGTACAAATGTAATTATTGACATATCATAATAAAGTAATAGTTCATCTCCCTAGTAATCCCCCTTGGTGTATATCCCTGCAATATCCTCCGTAATCATGGGGGAAAGCGGGATTATTGCGCCCTCGTTCGATTTCCACTCTATTTGCCAGAATTCCATGGGAACCAAGCCTTCTCGGAAATGAGAGCAGTCCTAATTCCATATGCATTGTGTGAAATAGCATTTCTACCTCTCTGAAAACAGCTTCCGGAGCGAAAGAAGTATTTAGCTCTTTTTATTCCCCCTCTATTCGATTCACCCTCTTTTTCCTTTTCCTAATCTTTGTTTCGCAACCAGTGTCTCATTGTAAGGCAAGTAAAAGTAAAAGGCATTGGTCGATTTCCAAGCCAAATCGTGTTGCTTTCAGCTTGAAGGGTTCTTCCGGGCGCGCTCTCTTTTCGTCTTCCCGCTCTGTCTGGCAAATAGAATAATTAGATATCTTCATCTGGTCACCCCACCTCGTTTTCTCTGGATTCCTCGTGGGTTTGGCATATTTCCTCGTCAGGAAGCGAAAACAGGAAGCAACCATTGATCATCTTCATTCAGTATCTGGGTCTCTCCCAATTCCTTTCTGATTCTTCTGATTCTTCTTTTGTTTTGATTTACTGAGAGCAAAATATGTATTTTACAGTAGAATATAGCATTTACGGCAACAACAGAGAATGAAGGCCCTAGCCGCATTCTCTGTTGCCTAGCTTTTGTTTTCTCATATTCACGTGAGTCAATGAAGCCAACGCCAGAAGGCTACTAATGAGTGCAGCCGTAGTTTTCAAAGTCTCATCGATCGGCTGGTCCTTTGTAGTGAAGCCAGCCTAATCCTCTTCAAGAGAGTACACACCGTCTCTGATTCGGATCAGATCGACTGCCGCATCTCACTTTTAGCAAACAGCGTGTCATTCAGACATTTACTCTCTCTCTCTCTCTCTCTCTCTCTCTCTCTCTCTCTCTCTCTCTCTCTGTTTTTCTCTCTTCTAACTCAATGATCTTGTTCTTCTCAAGTTCAAATCTCCTCTTCCGGCACCGGATAAACTAGTTTCGCTGCTTTCCTCACGTGGCTTCCCACTTCAATTATTCACATTATCAGCTTCCTCCGGCTAAACGGCATGCAGCCTGATGACGTCATTTTCAGTAGTTCTGGCAAGACGCCAGGAACATATCGAACTCACTCGGCAAACATTTAAACGCGCCCGCTATGGCAAATAAGGACAAATGGCCCAATTTTCAACTCCTACATTATACTATCGCCTTTTTTTGTTTAAAAACTGAAAACGAAAGAGAATAGATGTGGTTGTGATTTTTGCCACCCTAATTGGAGTATAAACAGAGCGCCGTTTTTGGATTGGAGCAGTTTTACAAACAAATCTTTCTTATTTTGCTTTAAATGTCTTTGAATATAGCATGTATTATTAAAATTGAGATTGATAGACGATTTCCTATTTTCACTAAAGACATTCCTGTTGTGGTCGACCATATATTATTGACCACGTGATATTAGACGTCAAAATGTCACGCGAAAGGCCGATTGGAGGAGCGACAGATGGGAAGATTATGGGGAAGCCAAAAGCAGTCACATCAGTCCTTGCAATATCAGTGGCTATCCATTTACACATGACGCTCGTAGTTTAACTAGCCACAGAGTCTATCTCTCTCTCTCTCTCTCTCTCTCTCTCTCTCTCTCTCTCTGTCACTCTGTATTTTCTCTCTTACTGATTTTCATCTAATTATTTATAGGTTATGGAAGGCCCAAGTAGTTCTAACGACCGAGTTCGTCTCAACGTGGGTGGAACGCTTTTCGAGACTTCGCTTACAACACTAACCAAGTTTTCGCCAACGGTGCGTTTTCTATGCGAGTGATTAATTGAGCTTAAGAAAATAGTTTCAAATAGTGAACTTGAAGTAACTTTTTCTCATTCTTAGCCCTGTATTTCTTGTTTTCAGTTCCTCTCCGTTTTGGTTCAGGACCGCTGGAAGAACCAGGCATCGGAGCTGTTTATAGACCGCGACGCAACCCATTTCCCTAAGGTCAGATCCACTTGGAATTTTTTTAAAACGAAACTACAGGTGTTGAATTACCTCCGGGATGAAGCTGACTTTAGTCCTCCGAAGGATGAAGACGTCTGTGAGGAACTTCGACGAGAGGCTCAATTCTACGGCCTCACTGGACTCCAGGAGCTCTGTCAAAGCACAGAGATTGGTCTGAGCGACCTCGTGATGTGGCGTCGGGATGCGGTTCCCCTCTACTGGAGAGTCTTTGTCAGATACATGGTGGATGACTCTCTGACCCTTCCTTTCATCTACGACAGGAACAACCACACCCTGGCCAAGTGCATTGCCTGTGATGAGTACCAGGACCCCAAGTGCTCCTATCTCTTTGACATCAACTACACCGATTGGGAACCGATGAAGCACCACATGTCCGGAATGAGGGGGGAGATCACACAGATCATGAGTGACACTTGTGCCAACGTCACTTGGGACAATGGACAGACTATCCATCTGCCAAAGTCTGCCTTGAGGAGGATCGACGGTCATAAAGTACTTTCATGAAAGGAAAGACCTGTTTCAGCCATGTGATATTTATAATTCTATTGATCAGTGCTTGTGACAATAATAAAGACTTATTGAAAGAAAGACAAAAGATAGAGAGAGAGAGAGAGAGAGAGAGAGAGAGCAAAGAGTTTGCTCCTGTTTATGCTAAACCCCTCCCCGCTGCGTCACTTCCTCCCCTCCCTCTCGGCCCACTCCTCCTCTCTCCCTCCCAAAGTCGGTCCGCATGTCGGACTCTGTCTTCCTGGCTTCGTTCTCCTTCGGAGTGGAGCAGTCCGATGGCCCTGCATGCAGCCTCTTCCCCGGCGCTCTCTCCTACTCCCCTGACAGAGGCAGCCAGACCCAGAGGTCCTGGAACTACCTTCCCACGCCCGTTCCCTCGGCCCAGACTTCCTTCGTTGACACCAGGACGGACACGAGCATGGTGGCCACGGTGCGCAATGCGAAGCACATGACGATGGTGCAATGTTTGGTCTTCTACCGCAACGAGGAGAACAAGGTGAGATACATTCTGACTGATAGGAAAGAGAAAAGAATAACTAAAGACTAATGGATTCAGCTGCGGAAGAAGCTGCTGCAGGCGGAGGTTACGTCCGCCTCCTCCCTGTACGGAGCGATCAAAACTGTCCTTTCCTTCTTCGGGACGCTGAAGAGGCTGAACAAGACGGCTGGAAAACTGTACAAGGCAAAGGAGGACTCGTTCAAGCGACTGGAGGAGATCAACTGGATGAAGCATGGAGACAGCTGGCTGCCCTCCTTCCATCCCGACTACTTCTTCGTCTTCGACACTGCCAACCACGTCGCCAAGGTTAGATTACCACGGGTAAAGTTTTAAAGGTTCAGGACATACCGGTCAGCATGGAGGAGTTTCCGCTGTGGCACATTTAAGACGAAAGAAACAACTACGGTAAACGATTGCGAAAAGGATCAATAAACACGTTCGCAGTTGTCTTTTCCGTTGAAACATACTCCTAAGTAGGCCAGTCCATTAGAAAGACCATCGAGAATAAGAATTTCTCCACAAGATGTCCCCCTTATTCAACAATAAGTTATTTAACTTTGGTTTAATGAACATGATAAAAATAACAGTACTATGAATGACATCTAGAGATACTTGTTGAGGGTTGAACTGGAAGGCGATGGACCACTCGTATCTGCAATAGCCATTTTGATTCCCCCCTTAGCCGGGAGCTCTTGCCTGTTAGCAGCGAAGTCCTTGGGCAACTGACATGAAAACTCCGAAGGAACCACCCGACTGTGCGACGACCTTTCCGGTCTAAAAATGTGATTAATTAAACAAAAAATACAAAATTCACCTGAATTAAGAGATCCTTTCCTCGCAGACCCATCCGCAAGGCGGAGAAACCGCCGATCAGAACGCCCGTGGCGCCACCGATCATACATCCCATCATGAAGCCCATGCGGATCTGACATTTTCACAGTAGAAATTTTTTTAAAATCCTTAAATACCTTCTGGAAGCAAGAAGGTTGACCACCGCCGGGAACCCCCATGTGTCCTCCAACAGCGGGCATGTTGACTAAAACAAAAGTGGTATAAATAGAAATACAACGATGTTGAAAAGCAATGATGCAAATGAGAAATGTGAGAATGAATAGTTTTCTGATATTTCCAAGGGAAGCATTAAACAAAGCATGTGGTATGTTACTTATTTAATAGCACTGTTGCGTTAAAAAAGTTAGAAATACTGAATAATTTGGAATTAACGTAATGAACATTCCAAGCTGTTACCATTGCGTGAAACGAAAAATACAAAACGCCCGTCCGTGAAGGAACTACCGTAGCTGCTTATTATTTTTCAATGGAAATATATATATATATATATATATTTGTCCGATTAATCCGCTGTTCTTATTTTATTTTTCATTGGTGAATTAATGAAATTAGGTGATTGGGCCTATTCAGCTTTTGCTACTCTTCAATTGCGTTTAATTGTGTGGTAAAGGTTTTGTGTGAATGTGCTTTCTCTTTGCATCTGATACTTTTTTTAAATACATTTTCCTTTTAGGATGGAAGAAGAAGCCGCCGGTCAGGTCTCCGTCCGTTTCCTGGGCGAAGATGGTAAAGAACTGGGCGGAGCAGGAATTTTGCTGCCCACGAATGTGACGCCAATCCAGCTCCAGATCTTATGTAATCAGCTGCTTGATAACGGGTAGGTTCTCTTCTTTTTTTGTTTGGAATTTACTGTATACCGGAATTCTCTCGCTAATCTGTCTGATCGAGTTCTTTAGGGATGATCCTGTACCGATCTCATTTTTCACCGAAGAGGGCACCGAAATCCAGAATTCCATCCAGCAGTCAGTGGAAAAGCTAGATTTCGAAAAGGTTTCTTTCATTCAAGACTACAAATTTTTAACTTTATTTCAGACTTTGAGCCTAATCTACCAACCCCAGGCCGTTTTTCGCGTGAGGCCCGTTACGAGATGTTCTTCGAGTATGCCTGGTCATGGAGAACCAGTGATCTCGGCCCAATTCAGCCCAAACGGCAAGTGGGGGTTCCAATTTGCTCTGGATGCAGTTTGGTGTTCAGAGGTCTGGCTTCTGGTTCCGGCGACACGACGGTTCGCATCTGGGATACCAACACGGAGCTGCCCCAATTCTCGTGCAAGGGACACAAGAACTGGGTCTTGTGCATTGCCTGGTCGCCAGATGCCACCAGGATTGCTTCCGCCTGCAAAAATGGCCAGGTTTGCTTTTAAAATAATGGTTTATTTTGAAACTGGAGGCTTACTTACATATATTGCTTTTAGATCATGCTGTGGAACGCTGAAACCGGTGCTCAAATGGGAAAAACTATGTCCCGTCACAAGCAGTGGATCACCCATTTGGCTTGGCAGCCAATGCACAAGGACCCCGCCTGCAGGTGCGGATCAAATATTTATATAACATAGTATTTTCTATAGATTCTTGGCAAGTGCAGGCAAGGACGGCAACATTTTCATCTGGGACACCACTTCTTGCAACGTCGTTCGTTGTTTGACAGGTAAGCAAATATTTAGACCTTTAAATCACGAATCAAGGTCACACGGCGTCTGTAACGAGCATCCGCTGGGGAGGAGAGGGGCTGATCTACTCTGGGTCCCAGGTACACTATAATTGTAGAGTATATGCCTTTTTAAAGGATCGAACGATTAAAGTATGGAGGGCGGAGGATGGAGTTATCTGCCGAAGTCTCACTGGCCACGCCCACTGGATCAACACCCTCGCCTTGAATACGGATTACGCCCTCAGGACCAGCTGTTTCGAGCCCAAAAACGGATGCCAACGGCCTCCCACGACGGAAGAGGTTGTTTTGTCGGTTTCCCTAGAATATATCCTAATTTTAGTGCCAGAAGGTGGCTCTTCAACGTTATCAGAGCGCTATCAAGGTTTGCGGAGGCGAGCGCCTGGTGGGACTTCAGATGAAACTCATTAAAGGAATTGTTTAGGTCAGCGGATCCGACGATTTCACCATGTTCCTGTGGAATCCTGCTGAGTCGAAGCAGTCTATAGCACGATTGACTGGACATATGCAGTTGGTGAACCAGGTTTGTGCAACAGACGGAAGTTGTAAACTGAGAAAGTGAAGACGAAGAAAAACGAAAGCGTATCGGTCTCGCGAGAACCAAACAAACGACTATAGGCAATTGATGACAAACAAAGACAATGACTTTGATGATCTTGATGTGGTAGGTGTGCTTGTCGTCGTACGGGGCGTTGAAGACGATCTTCGACCCGGGCTGGGTGGTGATATCTCCGGGAGGGACGGACTGGGCCATTGCGATGGATGAGGCAAAGGGAGGGGCAGGGTTTTAAGGGGGAATGGGGTAGGCTAATGAGACGGAGAGCGATGATAGAGTGTGCGAAAGGGGAGGGAACAGGCAGCGCTACGCAAGGGCACTGTTATTCTGATTAACTGGAGACTGTTCTGGAAGGACGTGGGTCATTTGAATTATTTCGATGTTAAGTTGGGGTAACCTCCTGAAATTGGTTTCACCGAAAAGTACCGAAATATGGACATAGATACTCTATTCTTTCAGGTGGTCTTCTCCCCGGACACCCGTTACATCGCCTCCGCCTCCTTCGACAAATCCGTAAAGATTTGGTGCGGTCGCACCGGCAAATACCTGGCTTCCCTCAGGTAGTCTCTCTCTTTCGCTTTCTAATGGTATATCTCTTACATTTAGAGGCCACGTGAGTGCTGTCTACCAGGTGGCTTGGTCGGCTGATAGCCGTCTTCTGGTCTCTGGATCGGCCGACTCCACTCTGAAGGTGTGGGAGATGAAATCGAAGCACTTGCACGTAGACCTCCCTGGCCATGGAGACGACATCTACACCGTCGATTGGAGCCCCGAGGGTGGGTTTTGGCCCTTTAATCGAAATACAATTGTTTCCAGGAACTAAAGTGGTGAGCGGTGGAAAGGACAAGGTGCTCAAGCTGTGGAGGCAGTAGTTGCTTATGTTGTTTCTTTGTTACTGTTTCTTCTATTGTTGAGTTGTTGCAAATGAATTGTTGACTGGAATACTTATCTTTATTTCATTGAAAATCCGGTCCTCCACTGACTTTATTCACAACTTCCTGATTTGGGGAATCTTCAGGAAATCTCTCAAATCAATTGAACTCGTTCAATCCCCTCTAATTGTTTAGATGTCTATTCGGGTGGCCGTGTTAACCGTGAGTGACTCCGCCGTGGCTGGTACCCGTGCCGACCTCAGCGGTCCTGCGCTGATCAGTCTGCTGACCAAATCGGACAAGTTCTGCGTGGAGACTGGCCTTGTGCCGGACGAAAAAGAGCAAATCGAGGCTGAGCTTATCGCCCTCTCTGCCAAGAGTGACGTCATCATAACCACTGGAGGCACTGGCTTCGCTCCTCGTGACGTCACTCCAGAAGCCACGATTTCCGTCCTTGATCGGCGCTGTTCCGGACTGGAGGTGGCCCTCCACACGAGGTCCCTCCAAGCCACTCCGATGGCCGCACTATCGCGTGCCGTGGCCGGAATCCGCGGCCAGTGCCTCATCGTCAACTTCCCAGGCAGTCCGAAGGCCGTGAAGGAGTGCTGGGAGGCGGTGGAACCGATCGTAGACCATGCAGTGGCCCTTCTGAGAGACCAAGACGACGGCAGTGTGCACAAGAAGATGCAGGGACAGACCATTGGCAGCAGTTGATAACCGTTTGAAAGCTCAACTATCACCAATAAAACTCTTTTTATTGCTTTTTTCAAACACAATCCCACAATACCCCAAAAGAAAGACGCACAAATAAATATTTATTGTAGGACATAACCGAATTTGGTGGTTTGTCTCTCAAACCCTGCCGGGCGGGTCTGCGATTTGGTCGACGTCGTTGTCCCATACGCTGTTGCACTCGAGGATCCTCTTGAAGACTCCCTTCGACTCGGGCACGAACACGGAGAAGTTGATGGCCAGGTTCTCATGGACGTGAAGGACTCCGCCAGCATTCCTCAGGAGACCGCAGTACATGGGGGCGGAGAAGAGGGTGACCAGACGGAAGTTGGGGGCGATGTAGTAGCCGTCAAGACACACCTGGTGAGCCCTCACCACCAAATCGATGTTCATCCGGTCTGTGAATTCCTGGAGGGCCTGGAACGATTTCAGTTAGAGGTTAGCTCTGTCGCAACCTGCATTCCGAAGATGACCCCAGAGCCGCGAGTGGACTTCCTCCAACCGTTGATTCCATTCTCAGGGTCCGCCCAGAGGAGATCGTTGACCAATCCACGAGACGGGTTTCGAATGGGCTTTTCCATCTTGCGCATAGCATCAAAGTTGGTGAGACTGGGGGAAATTCCCCCGTGCATACAGAGGATGCGGAGGGCGACGAGGGCGCATACAGGGAGTAGGTCAAACACCTTCTGGAAACTACTGATTTAGGAGAGAGCGAGTTAGGGACCTGGAAGAGGGCCCAGATGTGGCTGTGATCCTGCTTTCCTAGCTTCTCCTCCAGCTCCGCCATAAATCCATAGCGGCTGTTGATGCGGGCGCATTCGTGGTTTCCCCTCAGAAGGGTCACAGCGTTAGGATAGTAGGCCTAATTGTAGCTTTAATTATTTTTCGTAAGAAATTACTCACTTTGTAGGCCAGGAGAAGCATCGCCACCTCAGTGGACATCTTTCCACGGTCCACGTAGTCTCCCAAGAACACGTAGCTCCTTTCCGGCGGAGGTCCCATGATGGAGAACATTGCGATGAGGTCGTTGTACTGACCGTGGATGTCTCCGATTATGGTCACAGGTGGCATAATGTCCACCAAGACCGGTTCGGCTGCAGAAGGGCCATTCCCATTGAAATGTAACAGGACTCACCCTTCAGCACCTCGGCGGCGTCGGCTAAAACACGGTAGTACTGATCAAGGGAGTACTTGATCTTCTTCGGTCCATTTCCAGCCTTGTGGTAATGCGCCGCGAAGAAGGCGCAATAGTCGAGTTTCCCTCCCTTGGGAAAGTCCCTCGTGCGAAAAGCGTCCTCCTTCGGATCGCCCTTCTCCATGTTCCCTCGCAGGTTGCTCGTCGTCAGCCTCTCCATCTTCGTGAACATTCCGTCCATATTCATATCCGGTTCGGACGACTTCTTCTTCACGGGAGGAGGCGTTTTCTCCTTGAGCTTCTTCACCTGCATGATGTCCACATCCACGTCCTTGTACAAGGACGTGTCCACTTCCTTTCCCTGCCCTACGGGTCCTCGCATGGACCTGAAAGGTATAAGTTAGCAAGCATCGTATAAGGGGAAGATATAAGAAACAACTGACACTTTGCTGGGGCGCTGAACCAAGACCATGGCAGACGCCTGCTTTGATCCGCCACGGATGCAGGAACGATTCTTCTCCCTTTCCGTCCCTCCTCCACTCTTCACATCGCTTGTCTTCGCTCCGGCTTTGTTCCCTCCGGTCTTTCCGCCGACGGCACCGCTTGCAGAAGAAGACTTTTGCTTGGCGGACGGCAGTTGACCGGACCTCACGGAGACGGGAGGAGCCTTGGTGAGAGAAGAGGACTTGCGCCTCTCAGTAGATGGCTCCTGCGCGCTCACCGACCCCTAAAAGAGATTAGAGAGGAGAGACTTGGGGAACCCACTTCCTCTTTGGTCTTCTTCTTTTTCTTCGATCCAGAGTTCTTGTTCTTCTTCGGAGTCTTCCTTATCTTAGACTTCTTCTCTTCTCCTTCCTCGCCATTTTCCTCCTCCCCTTGGTCCTCCGCCTTCTTTTTCGATTTGGACTTTTTCTCCTTCAGCTTCGGGGCCTCCTCCTCCGGTTCTTCCTTCGGCTGCTGCGAACTCGAGATATTACTCATCCCGCTCCGACCGCTCTTCGACATTTTTGGAGAGAAAAATGAATTTCTATCACTTTTGAATGATATTTAAAGACCAGCCGCATGCTAATTTATTCTAAATGGGAGATCCCTTAAAATCCATATAGTTGTTGCCAATCCTAGTTCTCGGAAAAAATCTAATTTGTGCCAAAATTATGATGTCGAAGTTAGAATTTCTAACTTCGACATCATAATTTTGGCACGAATTAGCATTTTTCCAAGAACTAGGATTGGCGAGAGGTATAGTTACGAAAACATTCTCCCATCACGATCTCCTACCCGAATAGTGTGCACCGGTTGCAAAAGTATATTTGTCTGCGCGCGCACGCGTAGTTGGTCTTTTTATAATTAAGAAATAACATGTCATTTCTTCCTTAATTTAATTTCCGTAATTCTGGTTTAAGATTGTCTTAACTTTCGTATTTCACGAATTACTCCTTCTTTCATGTAATTTGTGTATTGAATCGGAACGTTTCGTCCGAGAATGCGACACTATAGTACTAATGTCTTGTGACTTTTCCTAGTTCCGCGGACAGTTGTGGTTTGCATTTTTGGCTATCGATCGCAGGGTAGTATTTCTGACTTTTGCAGTTTGGACAACCGACGTCAATCATTCTGCGTTTTGACGCAATTTGCTTACTTCCATTTCAGTTACTATTTTACCCTTTTCAATTTTCAACCCTCAGTTGATATTATTTCCCATTTCTTCAATGGCTACTGTAGTGTAGAAAAACAAGAGGCTATGCGCAATGCTACCGGAACCTGGCTTTTAAACAAACCACCTGCTAGTTCCGGTGGGCCTGTCCTTGGCGCCATGCCTTATCTTGAACCTGCTGACTATTGAAACGCGCTTGATTAAAGGTCGGGGTGATTTGTCCCCGTGGCCACGGTATCGAAAAGCACGAAGTATCACGTGATTCTATCACAGAATATTTGTGATTTCTGAAATTTTCCGGGGTTATTACATGGTATCGTATTTTCGTATTTCAGTTCTTTTTGACACTGTGGACGCTTCTCGTCTTGTTGATATGTTCGTGAGACGACAAGATTCGTGTTTTTTCACATAAAATAGAAATGGTTTAGATTACTGTTGGGGACACTTCCTATATAACTTGCATTTTGCACCATAACCTCAGTAGGGTTAATCTTAAGCAATTTGATTGTTTGGGGTTCTAGGTACTTGTTTGCATAGTTGGGCGGAGCTTGGCACTTGTCTTTTTGCCGCTCCTAAGTTGACAAAGGCGGGTATCGCTCTGAAGAGTGGTCGGAAGAATCTCCATTGTTACTCCCCCACTAATCCAATATGCTTGTTTGGTTGTTCGGTTGCTTTTGTCAATCCCAGGAAATACTAGCTAATCGGCTTCTTATAGAATAATTCGTTGCCCTTTGGCTGTTTTCCCTTGGCGGTAGTCGCCTTTGATTTTATCTTCCGGCAGCCTATCAGCCTTTGACCGCCAAAGTGCGTCTCCCGGTGAGCAAAGTGCGATTCCCCCTCCTTCGGCCCACCCCTTCGCAACGAGATTCTCTTCGAAAACAGCTCAATCGACGCGAAAAAAATCCATCGCCGTCTCGCGTCATGTGGCGCTGAACCTGGAGATTGTTGCGATTTCCGCACATCTGCCGTTTCTTATCACATGCGCTGGTCACACCACCTCCGCCGGACATTCCGCGGATGAATTCGGAGGCGCTTCGATTTTCCTGCATATTTTTCCTCTCATCCTGTCCGCAGAGGGCCGCCCCGCACACGTGGTGCCAGCCGCCCGGAACCAGTCGGCTGGGGCCAGCCGCCTGTCTCTCACGTGTCGGCGTTCTCTCCGTTTGTTCTTCTCTCCTTTAAACTTGCTTCCGATCATTCAGGTATTCTCTGCTGCCCCAATCGAGAAACTTCCTGCGCTTTTTCAGTTTCCCTCTGACCAATTTCACTTTTTGAGAATTTCAAAACCTGTGGGATATTTCCCTGTTTTCATATCGTTCTTTTCCTTTTTTGACTCACATGGCTAGTTAATGCATGAGTTCTTTCGCTGGATTTTGTACTTTTTTGTAGTTGCAAGCCACAGCTTTTTAAGTTTCTCGATAAGCGGGTCAAAAGAGAAAGTGGTGAATCTGTTCCTCAAATGGGCCAAACTGAGAACTGTGATTTGCCTTTTTTAAATGAATTTGCACACTTCGGGTTGGTCTTGGCATGCCCTCAGGAACCCTTTACGAGTGTTACGTAATTCTCTCTTTCATTATCTCAAAATTTGTCCGTTGTTATTTTGTTTCTGATTGACACCTAATTCCAAAAAAGGCAAACTTCGGCCAGACTGTCGTTTTGTTGCCTTCTATCTCCCCAAATGCAAAAAAAAAACTCTGTTGGAATGGAATCACAATCATACAACTTATCGATAACTCGGCTGGGTAAACAATAATAAGTGAGAACCTCGATCAGGCCATTTCTGGGCGTTTCCCCCGGTTGTTGGTCATCCGCCCGCCAGACCCTCCTTATTTGTCTAGGCTCTGCGTCACTTCTCCCGTCTCGCACCCTGTGCTTTCTAGCGTCGATTGTTGCCTTCTGCGTCTGTTTTAAAGCTTATCTCCTCCCATTTGCAAGCCTTTATCACCCCATTTTCCGGCATCCGATGTTACTACTTGTAGTCTCCTCTGCTCTGAAGACTGACGTCATTTCAGGATGTTGCGGTTTGTTTTCTGTGCGACGGTCTCCATAGCACTTCGGCTGGAGTACTTGCTAGCTGCCGCCATCGTTGCCAGGAAGCAGCCTGATTGGAGTGTAAATAAGGTTTGTAAAATACTTTACCTTTTAAATTCATGTCGATCAATATGCGGGTTTTAGTTTCGTGACCGCAATGTTTATTTTCTCAGGTTCCTGTGTTGGAATAAAACTCTCCCAATAATGACTTTAGTGTGGAGTTGCAGGTGCGTATCTTCGCCGTGCGGGTGGTCTCCTTCACCCATGCCTTCGTCTCTGCTTTGGCCTGTTTGGCTAGGTAATTCCCTTCTTTTCCTCCTTTATTTTGTTAATTTTAGTCTTTTCCTGGATTCTAATTACGTGAAGGAGCCCTACGACCACTTCAGCGAGTCGGCGCAGTACGTCTTCCTCTGGTCCATGGGCTACTTTATCTATGACGTCATTGACATGTACATCCACGGAGAACTCCCAAGCTCCAAGGAATACCTCGTCCATCACTCCTTGGTTTGTTTTAGATAATTCACCATTTGAATTTTCCCTTTTCTTGCGTCAACATGCAATTTCAGGTAATCACTGCTTTCACCATCATCCTCTGGAGTGGCCGTCTCTTTGGCTTCGCCATGATCGCCCTTCTGGTGGAGGTTGGTCTAACTAAGAAACTGAACATATGTGGTTCTACAGGTTCAAACTGTTTTCCTGCATCTGAGGACAATGGTTCGCCTCGCCTGTGGAGCCAAGCGCGGATCTCCCGCCCAAGATCTTCTCATCAACGCCAACATGCTCTGCCTCTTCCTCTTCAGGTCGGCCCATTATTTAAACTATTCAATGTCCAATATGGACCGTCAATGGAACTTATTGTAATTCCAGTGTCATACAACAGGAAAATTTATACAGTAGGTATAGCAAGAGCGATAGGAAATTTTAATGCGGTCTTATTACTCTTTTCAATATCCGTTTTCAGACACCTGCCTGTCTCGTATCTGCTCTATGTCCTGCTCGTCCAGGACGAAAAGGTCCCTCTGGTGCTCAAAATGTTCCTCGTCTCCGGCCTGCTCTTCCTCACCTACCACAACACCCATCTGACCATGTCAATGGCCAAATCCGACGGCTTCTTCGGCTACCAGATGCAGGTCGTCGACGAGGACAGCGTTGATCCCCTTGGTTCTGTCAAGAAGTCCCCCACCACCGCCAACGAAGGAGAAAAGGCCAAGGCCCAATAGCCCCTGCTTTTATTTTTCTCAGTTATCCATTTTCTCTCGGGATATGACCGGTGAACTACTTGTTTTTGTCGATCGTATATGTTGCGTCCCAGCCCGATCCGTGTACATAGAAAAAGAATGCATAAATTCCAGTGAGGGCTTCGATAAAGTTTTACTGACCTAATCGATAATTATTGATCACTCGGGGATGGGCTGCAATCGGATCTCTTCTTCTTTCTGCATGTTCTCCTTCTTCGGAAGGTCCCGGCATATGATGGATATCCTTCGGTTGCGAGGGACCTCCTGGCCGTCGAAGATAGATTCAGCGGAGGAAAGCACCTCGTGGGTGAAGTCGTAGCGACCGATGCCTCTGAAATTAGATTATTGGGGAGAGAAGAGCAAAGATGGAAATACATTGAGTGAATAGCTCAAGGGGTCCCATTTTAACCCGAAAATACTAAATATGTCTCGTTCTACTTTTTAATTATACGTCTCGCCAAATCTAGTTCTTGGAAAAATGCTAATTCGTCCCAAAATTATGATGGCGAAGTTAGAAATTCTAACTTCGACATCATAATTTTGGCACAAATTAGAATTTTTCAATAATTCAAATGACCCACGTCCGGCCGGTCCTTCCCCTGCTCATCAGAATAACCGTGCCCCTGCATAGCGCTGACTGTGCCCTCTCTATTTGCCCACTCTCTCCTCAGTCTCCGTCTCATTAGCCTACCCCATTCCCCCTTAAAACCCTGCCCCTCCCTTTCCCTCATCCATCGCAATGGCCCAGTCCGTCCCTCCCGGAGATATCACCACCCAGCCCGGGTCGAAGATCGTCTTCAACGCCCCGTACGACGACAAGCACACCTACCACATCAAGATCATCAACGCCTCGGCCCGTCGCATCGGTTGGGCCATCAAGACGACCAACATGAAGCGTCTGGGCGTGGACCCCGGCTGCGGAGTGCTTGACCCCAAGGAGGCCATCCTCATGGCGGTCAGCTGTGACGCCTTCGGCCAGGAGGACACGAACAACGACCGCATCACGGTCGAGTGGACCAACACCCCCGACGGCGCCGCCAAGCAGTTCAGGAGGGAGTGGTTCCAGGGCGACGGAATGGTCCGCAGGAAGAACCTCCCCATCGAGTACAACCCCTAGGGACACCAATAAACGTTCAACAACCATTATCCTTGTGTTCTTCTTTTTTCCTTGTCTGACTTTGGTTATACTGTGCTATCCCTGAATTTAGCTCATCCGGTTAACCCCTCCTTTCCATCCTCATTGGTCTCCATCTCTTACCCCAACTTATAGAGACTTCTCCTCTTCAGAAACAAGTCCACAACCAGATTCGCCTTGTCGTCCTTGTGTCTCAGACGCATCACACAGTCCGAGAGAAGTGAAACTCCGCTGATGATATTCCCACAGTACTAAAACTAAGATAATCCAAGTCTTGTATTTCACCAACTCTAACGCTGTCAATGTGTGGTTTGATGACCCCGTCCTTGTGCAGATCCAGAATGTGGACGTGTGTCAGCATATGCGCTTCTTTCGGAAACGCCACATCTCTAAATGAATAAAAAAAAATTACAAATCGATTAAATTCGGACCTCATTCGTTGTAGGATGCTCTCACAGGGCTCACTCCATTTGCGTTGTTCGCGTTCTCGGTACAGATGGATGGCCTGCAATCGTTTTCCAAGGGAAAGAACATTTGGTGAGATATCCAATGCCTTTTCTTAAGGTGATGTACTCAAGACAAAGCCGAAACTTCCAAACAAAGGATCAAATAAATACATAGTCCACGTGTATTTGGTTAACATGATTCCTAAACAACCAACATCGTCCCAGTGGCTCTTCTCGTATCGGAGTCTCTTCATATGCGGTTCCACTTCTTCCAGAAGGCTCTTCTCCTCCTCCTCTGTGATGAAATTCGGCCGAACTGTACAATCCTCGTCCAGTTGTCCCCTCATAGCCGGAGACCACTTCTCCAAATTGTGGAACCTCACCAGAGAGGAGAGCACCCGTCGAGTGAGAAACATGGCTGAACCACCCTTCTTTTCTGTTTCCCATTTATGCATGTATTCTACTGCTAACACGGACAGGACATTCGGAGGCATCGGGAACACTTTTATTTTTACAGTAACCATGCAATGTTCCGTATTATGCCTACCGGCTATACAAATACAGTATCAAAGAGAGAGAGAGAGAGAGAGGGCGTCTTCTTGCACTATAACGCAATGAGTGGGGAAGTCAACAAATTAATTAGTACAACAGATTGAGCAAAATCGGGGAAGAGTGGCTCTCGTGGGATTGGATTACCCGCCATCAAAGGGCGTGAAAGAAGAATTGCAAAACCAAAGAAGGAGAAAAATATGATGGCATGAAGTGGTCCGCGAATTAGTCGGCAAGGAGGGCACGCATGTCCTTCAGCGAACGAATCAGTTCCTCGCGGAAGCCCTTGGAACTCGTATTATCGGCAGAGCGTTTGCTCGAGATGTGGAAGGAGATCTGGTCTTCGCCACCAACGATGTAGGACACTCCGTAACCACGATCAGCCACAGGACCGAAGCCACCTGAAGGAAGGAAATATAAGGCTTACGATGAGAGAGAGAGAGAGAGAGAGAGAGAGAGAGAGAGAGAGAGAGAGAGAGAGAGACCAACCTCCGGCAGAGACGAGGTTCTGTTTGACTTCGGCGCTTAGCCCGATCTTGTCGTCCTCGCACTGGTTGAGGGGTGTTTGACTCGTAGAGAGAAGGTACGTGGGAGGGAATATCTTGTCGAAGAAGGGAGACTCCTCCTCCAGGTAGCGCTTGATCACGTAACTAAAAAGGGATAACCATATGTTCGAACAATGGTTCTTACAGAGCGAAGAGATGGCGGTCGACTCCCCTTCCGCACATGGCGTCCCTGTAGAGGTCCTGGTGCTTGTCGCAGGCGTTTCTCAGGGCAGCCAGACGGTCGTCGCGCTGAAAAGAGCCACATCTCATCTACAAACGGGAGAAAACCTTGGCCAGGGGATCGAGCATCTTCCTGACAAATTCAGTGGCTTGCATGGTGCAGGAACGGACGGTCTCCGTGCGACCCTCTCTGTAGAGACGGGTCATGGAGGCCTCGTAAGTCAAGGAGAACTTGTTCTGGTCCTAAATAGACTGGCTGAAAGGGAAGGGAGAAAAAGGAACCTTGAAGTAGGTGTACTGGAGGCACATTTGGAGGAAGGCGTCGGGGGAGACCTTCAGCTTCTTCATGAGTCCCTTGCCGTATTCGGTCCACACGAGGAGAGACATCTCCACGTCGTCAATCAGAGCGTTGGCCACGGCCAGCGACTTCTCTATTTGCTCCTTAAAATCTCTCTTTAAAGGAATGGTGGAAAACTAACCATAGCAGGCTGGGGAATGTCCCACTTGATGCGCTCCGGCTGTATGTTAACGACGGGGGTTCCCTTGGTGTCTCCGTTCTCATCGTATCCTACGAAGACGGCGTCCCTCAGAAGCATCCATTCCATGAAATGGGCAGTCACTGCGGCGTCCCCCCTAAAACAAGATTGTTTTAAATGTTATAATTGGAACATTGCGGAATAGGATTCAAGACCGACCAGGAGTGTTCGGTGTTTGCTCCGACGTGGGCGTTCTTGGTGATGATCAGGTTGAAGGACTTGTCGAACCAGCGGTCGTAGGCCTTTCCGTGGAGAAGGCTGTGAGCCCAACGGTCGAATTTGGAGGGGTCTTGCTGGAAAATATAGTTTAAGCTTTAGCGCCACTGCTTACCGGGTCGTAGTGCTGCTCCTCGTCATCCAGAATCAGAACAAAGGCGGCCCTCTCGATATCATTCAGACTGGTCTTATTGACGCCGGCGCGGAAGTGGGCACGGCGCGTCTGAGCCCAGGGCTGGCGGTCTCCGGCCGTCAAAGCAGCCAAATGCTTCTCTCCGGGAGCAGGCTCGGAAGAATCGGCGAGGATGGCGTCGTACTGAACCTGCAGCTCGCAGGCCTCCAGAAGACTAAAATGTTATCTTAACAGCAGAACAGAAGAAAAAGTACCGCTTTCCGTTGTGAACGATGACCTTGAACCAACGACCCTTGTGGTAGACGGCGACGTGCTTGGCATCGTCCCAGGAAAGGAAACGGTCAACCTCTTCTCCGGGAACACGGCAGCTGTTGAAGAGTCTCTCGTACTGCATCGTGCAGAAGGGGACCTTCGAGCGAGGGGCAATGGAGAACTGTAAATTAAGGATGTATATGTAACGAAGAATAATTTAATCCAACATTGATACATTGTAAAGTTGGAACACTTACGGGAGAAACCTCCTGTCGCTCGACCATCCTCCTGAACTGGAGGGCGCACCAGGTGACGTTGGCTGCACGGGCTCCCTGCTTGTTAGTGGGGTGCATATTCAAAGAGTCCTAAAATATCCCATTACATGAATTGTCACGGAAACTCACGAATCCATAGTAGTTGCTGTTGATCATAATGGGGCTCCTCTGGCGCATGTAGACGAACTCCTCCCACCAATCGGTGACCTATTTCAGAAGATAAATAGTTTCGAAAAAGAAACAGACGTAGTTGGTGCTCATCCAGCTCTTCAGGGTGAGGTATCTCTGCAGACGACGACCGACTCCCTTACGGAAACGCTCCGACAGGAACTCCAGTTCCTGGTATTCTTCCTCGCTCAGAATGGGCTTCATCGACAGAAGGTGCTGAACATACGCATTAAAAAAAACAACAATGAAACACTTGGAAGATATTTTGTTCTCATATGTGCAAAAACATACCCTGTTGACAGTTTCGTCGAGGGAAGGCAGGGGAAGGTGAGGAAGGGCTCCTTGGAAGGAATGCATCATCGGATCGAACTTGGAGATGAAGTGAACAACCATCTAAAGGAAATTTTGCACTCGAGAACGGAGATTCACTCACAAACCACAACTTCGTCTTGGTCGAAGGGGGCTTTCCAGGCTGCTCGTACATCCATCCCTTGTAGCTGAGGAGAAATTTGATACTCAAGCGAAGGAACTGCACGCAAAGGAACCAGACGAGTCCTCCGGCCAGGACGAAGGACAGGATCTGACCGATGAGGCCATCTCTGAAAGGAACTAGATTAAAGGTCTAAGGAAGACGCGCACCCGAATATAAAGTAGAGGACGTAGTGCTGGATGAAGGGGACGATTCCGAAGGAAATGTCGTGTTTGAAGACGGAGAAGGCGGCCACGGCAGCCACGACTATGGAGAAGGTAATGGAGTTGGCTGGGAACATTCCAGCCATGAAGTTGTTCTAAAGGGAGGATTACATAAAAACGGCATAGAGGGTACCTTGAATCTGGCAAAGCGCTTCTTGTAGCCTCGTTGGAAGGCATGCCAGATGTCTCGGAGGAGCTCCTGGTCGTAGCTGACGGAGACACCATCGTGATTGACTGAAAAATAAGAATAATTTGAAAATAATGCCAAGTTTACCCCAAGAGTAATAATTTTCAAAATATTAATTTAAAACTAATAGCGGAACCACGGTATTGTGAATTGTTAGGGTGTTTTGTGATTTTAAAAAAAGCCCCAGAGCGCAATGAGATAGTGATCGAAACAAAAAAAAAGTCGCAACGGGCCGATCTTTGTTTTGGCATTTTGCCACCAGTCTACCCGATGTCGTTTACATGCAATTTGACGGAAACACCAGATTTTGACAAGATTTCTCGGTTGATCAGGAAAGAGGAGTTAACCTAAAAAGTAAAACCGTACCGGTGAAGGAGAGAGCCGCGGCAGCGTGAGCCTCAGCCATCTTTGAGCAGTTACCCGCAGCCGCTGAACAGGTAAACTCTAAAAATTCAGTTGAAGTCACACAAAAAGAAGTAATAAAAGAGGGTAGCACACGGATTGGGATGAGAGACGGCGAGATATTGACACACACGCCACACGGGCGGAGGAAAAACAACTACGCAACTTGGTTTCTCTTCCGGAAAATAACCGCCTCGGAGGAAAACTCGCCTCCTTCGATAGCTATTTCTATGTAACGGCAGCTTACTGTAATTTTTGAGCAGGAAAGGTCGCGGTCGCGACCACGTGAAGAAACAAGAGGCAATTTGGGAGAGAAACAGAAAACAGGGCAGGGTGCAAAGTACGCGGAGGCGGGCCGCGTGGATCACAAGGAGACTGACGTCGGACACACATGCGCGGCGGACAAAGTCCGAAAATCGAAAGCGATCGCAGCACAAAAGCACTCTTATCTCATACCTGGAAATTACGAGATCAAGGTAACAATCTGATAGTACAAAAATGTAAAAATTACCCATTTAAGGAATTCAAAGAATGTTTGGCTTGAAAAGAAACATGTGGAATATTATCCATTAAATTTGGTAAATCACGACGAGAGTACAAATTGACCCAAATCTAGACTGAACGCCCACGAAAAGCAACAGCTGTTTGCAAAGCAACGCGGAAGAGAGACCTCGCGCGGAGTGTACGGAAAGACGTAGCCCTTGGTAACCAAAGCAAACACATTTAAAAGTGGATAAAACCTGGTTTAATTTAGTCCGGTCTTTTGATCCTAACTCGAAAAAGACATTATGTCTCCTCAAAACGGCACTTGTTGGCGCTTTGGGATGTATTGTTTGTTTTCGGGCGCATTAGAAAGCAATAATTATCACTTTCTAACCTTTAAAAAGTGAAAAAGAATAAAGCCGTCAAGTGACGCACAAAGTAAAGCACAAATCACAAAAAGGCAAAGCGGGAAGTGACCGCCATAATCGTCCGCAACGTGTCCTTTTACAGGGTCACTTTTCGGGGTCCGCCGGGAATATTACCGTAATTAATAAACCAATCAATCCATTTGAGATCTCGATTTTAGAGCGACTTTATCCAGATGTATAAAAAAGAAAAGTCATCTTAAATGAAAGAACCGAATTCGGTTTCGCGAAATAAAAAACAGCACACTAATTGCGGAACAATTCGGCGTAATGAAAATCACGTACGGGAGTACTAGGAGTCTCAATGCGACCAGCCGTATATCAGACAGCCGGTTCGAAAGTTCAAAGATAAGAAAGGAGTGGCCAAGCGGTCAAATTCGAAAGAGCCCGACAGCCTAGGAATATGGCTCCGAGAATATGTACCTCCTGAAACGGACCAATATAATAATCCGGAAACGGACCTTTAAAGCAAAGCCAATTAATCAGGGGTGTTTTCCCCGACAATACACTCTTCACCGAACTTTGCCCCTCCGCCACACAAACTATAGGAAGTGGGTGCAAAGGGCACCCAGGGAAGACGTCAAAGCTAACGCGCTACAGTAGCCTAGTGCCATATAATTTGGTCCAGAGCTCTTGATCAAAGGGCCCAAAACAAATTGTCTCTAGTGCCAATTGGATATTTTCTGATAATTGCAGATTCTGAGGGATTTCTTCGACTTTGATCTGCCGACAGATCAGATGAACGAATCTACACATGTTACATTCTATTTTTCCACTTCACTGGGTGACATTTTCATTATCGTCATATTTTCATAGGTGTTGACGTCAATTGGCACGAAGCGCAAAATGGAGTTTAGTTCGTGAGTTAAGTTAGGGTGAAATCTGATCTACGGTTGCCTTGTCGATTAAACACCGAATCTACCCTGTATGCAAAGCGGAAAAGACTTCATTGTAATTCCGTTGGTTGAGAAGGTACATTTCCCCCCGGACGCTCCCGGCGCGAGTATTTCGGCAAATAAACCACGAGTCACAAACATTTATTAGAAAAGCACGAATAGACCAGGCAAGGAAAGTGCTAAGATGCCAGCGGAGACCAGCACCGGGCGCTGTAGTTGTTTCCTGCAAACACGAAGGCACATACGACAAACAGGGGGTGTAACACAGGATTTACTAGTGGTCGCCGTCGTCGTACTGCACAAACGAGGTATCCGAAAACGCCTCTTCGGAACAGTCCGCGGAGGGGTCTTCTCCGTCGGGCACCCAGAGTACGTAGTCGATGGGTTCCGCGCGGAGGGACGACAGGTAGGTGATTAGATCCGTCCTCGGTGGGATGAAGAAAGGCCGCAGGTTGCGGACCTCGGTAATACGGGTGTTCGTGTTGTCGGTGACGCCTGCAAAGTATGTTATTTGCGGACCAATTGCGGACAAAGTACACTATTGGGGTCCAGTGACCACGAGGTGATAAGATAGGAAGCGTGGCACGAACGAAACCGAAAAGACAGACTTCCACGCGTTTAAAGCCATAACCAGTGGGCTACTTTTTAAACTTTCCACTGTGATTAATCACCAATATATATATATATATATATATATATATAAAGTTTTCTAATGGCAGATGGCTTACTTTTAGAGAAAAGGCGGAGGAATTGGGCCACGGCGTGGGCGAGGGCGCGGTGGAAGGAGCACTCGTGGCGGCCGATATAGACGCCGTTTGCGTCGTCGGAGAAAAAGTCGCGGAGCTGCTGTTCCACGTAGGCGACGAATCCCCAAGGAAGGTGGCGTTCCGAAAGGAGCTTCTTGCTTTTTCGCTCCAGCTGGTCGAAGCAGGCACGCGCCGAGTAGGCAGGGTGGTCTGAAGAGAGAGGTTGCGGAATCTATTTGGCAACGAAATTAATAAGTGTAACCAAAATAAAAACTAACGCTTGCGTTCATCCTCCGACTTGACCGGCTTCTTGGGCGTGGATTTCCCTCCAACCACGAACCACTCCCTGCTTTCCTCCTCCTCCGACATCCATTTTCCCGTCTCGACGATTCTCCGCTGCTCTTCTTCATCTTTCTCGATAAACTCATTCCACGTCTGAAATACCACATTTCCGTGTCAGCTGAGACTGTAAAGCATTCCACCGAAGCAAATGCCACACCTTCATGTTTTCCTTCTCGACGAGCAGTTGCTCAAAGGCGGTTATAGTGCGCGGGACCAAGTCCGAATAATCGGTGCAAATGTCCTCCCTCTCTGTGAAGGTCAGCAGCATACGGGCTGCAAGCATCCAGATCAACCATCGAAGAGGCGATCAACGGAGGAAGGAGGAAGGGAAAATTACCATTCTCGACGCGGCGGTGCTTCCTGGCGCCCATGTTGCTCTTGACGCGGATTCCATCGGTATCCACCTCTTCGAAGTACTTCTTCAGCCTAAACCAGCAAAATTATAAAACAACCAGAATTTCATTTACAAAGTGGGCAAATTCATTAAGACCAACTGCGCATATCCCCACTGATTCCACACAGGAACAGGATATTTTTAAAGCCCTTTAGCGCATGTTGCCGGAACTAACAAATTGCATTGTTTATAAGTATCCATTAATTATTTCCACAACTTTTCAAAACCCACTTTCGCTCGGCCCTTTTCTCCTTGTTCTTCCGCGACCTGGACGTCCTCATCTCCGCGGAATTGGCATTGTTAGTGTTTTCGTCGCCACTTTCAGTCAGATCATAGCTGAAATAAAGTTTAAACTTTTAAAAAAATGAACTTACTCGGCGAAGTTGAACTCGACAGCATCTTCGATGCGAACGGGGGTGAGCTCGAAGCGCTCCTGGCGCCTCGTGATTCCCATTCCGAGTTGGACTGTAAACATATTTTTACTGAATAAAAATAAGAAAATTAAATGTGAAAAAGGGTGAAGGAATGAATAGGAAATCACATCTATATTGGAAGCCTGGCACTGACGCTGTTGCGCAACATGGCGCCACGTTGTGGCAGGAGCAGTTGGTTTAAAAATAGAATAAAATCCTTTTTGCGCAATTTTTTGTGTGAATAGATTTCAAATGTGACTAAACACTTAAAATTAATGAAAATAAGATTTAAGTAGATCTACATATATAGATCTCTATAGAGTAAATACTGAAATATTGGCGTAATCGTCTGCAAGAGGTGCTGCTGTTTGTCAAGGATCGATAGGATGGCTGCGCTATCGGAACCGGCCGTTGACGCAGGGAGTTACACCCGTTCGAACGTTCTGTGTTCACTTTTCCTTTGGATATACCCGATTGATAGAATTCGTGTAAAAATCTGGCAGGTAACCCAATTGCAGCTGAAAATGGCTGCTGTAACGATGTAAACAACCCCGACCTTGTCTTGGGAATTCCTGGCCCAGTTATCAATTTTCTTAATGAAAGATTATATATTAAAAAAAAACAAAAAATGTTTTTCACAGTCTCCCTGAATATCTGAATCAAACATGCGTGTGACTTCTTCACAGTCTGGACCGATTCCTTGAAGACACATTTACGAAATTCCGATAATCGAGTGATCAATGATTTTCTATCTTTATTACTTAGCTGTAATTTTCTTATTGGGAACAAATGATTATGCTAGATTTCGCTTTATATGTACAGTGGCTTTTTAAGTAGTACAGAAAATTATGTGCTAATTCTAACCTATTCATTCATGAGATCCTTCTTCACCCGTATGCATCTCTCTCTCTCTCTCTCTCTCTCTCTCTCTCTCTCTCTCACTCTCTCTCTCTCTCTCTCCCTCTCCCTCCCTGTCTCTCTCTCTCCCTCTCTCTCTCTCTCCCTCTCTCTCTCTCTCTCTCTTCCTCTTCCTCTCCCTCTCCCTCCCTGTCACTCTGTCTCTTTGTCTCTCTGTCTATCTCTCTCCTATCTGTTATTTACTTACTCACTCACTCAAAGATTTACTTGAGGGCCTAATTTATATGTCCTTATTTGCTATCGTAGCTTATCTTAATTATACGAAAGATTAGATAAACGTTGTTGAGGGTATTCTAGGCCCATTCTCCCTCGCCGTCTACCCTTGATATGACCCTCCGTTATCTAAAAGCACTGTCTCTCCAAGTCATTAGATAAGACGTCGTTTTTCTCCGCAGACCCACTCTGCACTCCTTCCTCTCTTCTTTTTGCCATCAATCCTATTTGACCGTATCCATATGATGTTTAGAAAAGTATGGAGAAATTGCACAAAGGCTGGTTCACCGAGTTCTCCCCTGATGATGCTGCCCGCATGGAGAATCCAGAAGCCAACACCCCCGACAAACTGTTAAAGTCTGATGGAGAGGAGATGGGTGGAGCTTGGCCTGGACAAGCCTTTTCTCTCCAGGTGGAAGAAGTGCTCTTCCGGGAGAGGAGCCTCTATCAGGATGTACTCGTCTTCAAGAGGTTGTTTCAACTCTACCAGTTGAACTAGGGTTTAGCAAGACTTATGGAAATGTGCTGGTTCTGGACGGCGTCATCCAGGCAACCGAGAGAGATGAGTTCTCCTACCAGGAGATGCTGGCCCACCTTCCCCTCTTTGCTCACCCAAATCCTAAGAACGTCAGTAAGCTTTTAAAACACACTGTCTGATCGTGAGATCAATATAGGGGGACAGAGTGAGTTCATTTGATGTTTTCAGGTGTTGATCATCGGAGGCGGAGATGGAGGAATTCTCCGTGAGGTTCTGAAGCACGACACCGTGGAGAAAGTGGTCATGTGTGAGATCGACCAGATGGTCATCGATGTGGCTAAAAAGTATTCCTTCCCTCTTTCTTAATATACCTCACATGTTTCAAGATTCTTGCCCGGCATGTCCTGCGGCTTCGCCGATCCGAAACTCGAACTTTTCGTCGGAGACGGATTTGAATTCTTGAAGAAGCACAAGGACGCCTTTGATGTCATTGTAACTGATTCTTCGGATCCCGTTGGACCAGCTGAATCTCTTTTCGGACAAACCTACTACGAACTGCTGCGAGACGCCCTCAAGGAGGGAGGAGTCCTCGCTTCTCAAGGTGCTCTCTCTCTCTCTCTCTCTCTCTCTCTCTCTCTCTCTCTCTCTCTCTCTCTTTATCCATCCCAAAATCTTTCAGGCGAGTGTCCATGGGTGGACCTGGCCCTTATCCAGCGGGTGTTCTCCTTCTGTCGCGCGCTCTTCCCCTCCGCACAATACGCGGTGTCCTCCGTGCCCACATATACCTCTGGTCTCATGGGCTACATCCTCTGCGCAAAGGTCTTGCTCCTAACACTGCCATGCATGTTGTACCGCAACAGTCACATAACCGCGAATCCTCTTTTCTCTCACGGCTTGCTTCCTAATCACCCATCACCAGCTAATCGTGTCGTGTAGGTGAGTGCATGTGGCTCCACACTCCTCTGATCGCCCATCTGGTTGCCTTCAACCGCCGTCTCTTCCCCCAGGTAGCCTATGCCTCGGCTGCCGTTTCCACCTACCCCTCCGGAACAATGGGATACCTCATCTGCGCCAAGACGGTTCGCATGGGTTGTATACTTTTTGGCTGTGTTGCATGGCCTTTCAGTTTACTTTAAGTTCAAACGCTTCGTTTTAAGGACCATGACGTGTCAAAGCCAGCCCGAGTTCTGACAGAAGAGCAGATTGAGAAGATGGGACTGCGCTTCTACAATTCGGAAGTTCACTCGGCTGCCTTCGTCCTTCCCCAGTTTATTAAGAAGGTAAGAAAAAGAGCAACTGGAAAACTTGGTAATTTTAGGCTATTGCTTGAGTTGCTTGGTTCAAATATGATCTTCCAATAAATTGTTTTGTGGTTTGAATTGTAATGGTGAGACAGATTGTCAAAAAAAGAGAAAAAAGTGAAGGAGACTAAAGGAAATGATGAGACGGTAGCACATATAGGTTAAGGAACGCAGCCCAAGGCAAAAACAAGAGGCAGAACTAAAAATCTTTTAAAAGTTATTTATTCAATTTTAAGTTCTCTCTTTATAACTACTGAATCTTGAAGATGTCCTTCATCTTCTCCCCGTTCTTCAGCCGCATATTCAGAAGAATGATCATTACACCGATGAGAACTGAAAGAACAAAAGATTATAAAAGAGGTTTTAAATTCACCAAAGAATGCAAGGGCGAAAATGGCCACGACGGCTATGAACCACCGCTCCTTCTTCTCAATGTCTTCTGGACTCCTTTTCTGAACCAAACGTTTCATGAAGAATAGAAGTTTACATTTTTCTCTTTTTCCTTGCCTTCCTCTTTGGCCTTCTGATTCTTTGAATCCTCCCCCTTTGGGGGTTTGCTGGATTCTGAACTTGTCTGGGTCACTTTTTCTACCAAAGGGGTCGTCTCAGTTCTTTTCGAAGTGAAATTGTTGTTTTCCGTCGTACTGAGGGAGGTGCAATTGGCAAACATGGTCGTAGTTGCCTCAGTGGTGCTGGAAGTCAAGATCCCTTGTGTTTTACGGCCTCCCGACCTGTTCTGATCCGAGGGAACGACGGTGGGAAGACAGAAGCACAACACAAGCAAGGAGACGACCGACGACCGCATCGGAGAGAGAGAAAGTGGGAGTTTATTCTATTCCAATTAGGAATCATTGTTTAGTCGCATTCAAACAGAAATATTTTCAAAGGCAACATAAAGTCATAGTTTTCGCTCTCTCTTCCGTTGACCTCCCATCCTCACCTTGTGTGAGGTCTTCTCCGCCTCAGATAAGCGCCCCTTTGCAAAAGAACTCCCTTTCGGCTGTCGAAATGAGATTTGCATGTACTTCTTCTATTCCTTCGCATCGCCAGCCGGTTCCTCTACTAGTAGCCCCTAATGGACTGCCCCTATCACTCTTTCCGAACTGTTTCCACAACAACCGCGTCAAAACACAACCTTCTTTCCCTCTTCTTATGTTTTCGTTCGGGCACAAGTCCTTCCGGAATCCTGTCGCAGTCGCCGTGTTCCTGCGTGTTCCGGCGGATCCGTGTTTGCTTGGTCGATGATTTTCCTCTTCCGATATCATCCGGCTGGCTCCCGATAACAGCCTTACAATGGCAGCCATTCATCAGAACGCCTTGGTCAGTTGGAAACAGCTGCCAGTCTTCAATTACTTTACTCTTAGTTACAGCTGTGGAGAATAAACGTTTATTGGGAAAGAAAAGAGGGACATCCCGTTGAAGCAGAGATGGACCAAAGGGAAATGAGAATATAAACAGTAGAGAAATCTCTTGTTCCCTGTTCACTCTTCAAGTTTCTCCAGTTTTCTTTCTCTCTCTTTCTCTCCCCCTCTTCAGTCACTTTTCCCCAGCTGCACTTGAAACCGCCCGCAGCGGTGTGGTAGGTGCGATGCAGATCAGCCCCGCGTTGTGTTTACCGTGTCCATTCACCATCTACGGTCGCTCTCTCTATTTCTGCTACGTTGCCTCTATTTCTGTCGCATAATTCCCATCCCCGAGGAATCTACCAGAATGTTTACAATTCTTCCAAGGGCAGCCGCAGCCGCCCTCTGCTGGCACTCGACCGCCCGAAATTAGCACTAACAACTCTCTCCCAACCACTTCTCCCTCTTCTGACTTCAAAGTCACATGGACGGGGACAGACCGTTGTGTAACTATAGGTCGTCAAGCGGAAAATTGATTCGCTCGACCTCTGCGGCAACGGAAAAAGAGAAAAAGATGACTTGCCATTGTCTGTTCCGGCAGGTCACGGGAACCACTTCCCAGGCTTCTCGTTATTGTAGTCTCATCTATCACTCTTTATTGGATTCTTATTTAGCTTCAACAGGGTTTCCTAATGAGGTTTTACTGCATTGGGTTTCACTGCCGCAAAACCTCGACTTCCTCTTTAATTCCTCAATAAACACCACTTTTTGCAGTTTTGCGCCGCTTGCCTCAGTAACCCATGTTTGTTCTGTTCGGCACAGTTCCCAGGCCGTTTTTTTCTAAAGCAAGGACACTGGAACTAGGTCAGATAACCAAATACAAATAAAGATTAATGCGCCTGATTTTTTAACAACAAAAAACTGCATAAATGTTCACAAATGCAAAAAGAGGCCTAAAACAATTTAATTTTGTTACGCGACATTCACTCTCCAAATGAGTACGGTTCATTGGACATTGAACCACCGGCGTTCTTTTACTTTAGATTATTTCAAACTTTGTGAAACGGCGGTGTTTCCGTGTTTATAATACCAAACAGCAGGATGACCTCTTATTTACACCTTCGTCCATTTTGATTGTGATCTCGTGTTACACAGGGAGCCTGTTCCGTCGAACTATTCCAACCTTGATCATTCGAAATCCTCCCTCAAGTGTCTCTCGACCGAAGAATTCCACCAAAGACTACTGGTACCCACGACTGACCGGTGCTTGTTTTCCCTGCACTTACTAATCCGCTGGTTGATTCGCCGCCCGCGTCCTGTTTTCCGTCGCCGCAGAAAGCCGTCGGTCTACTGTTCGTCTCAAAGCACCCCATTTCTGACTCCTTTTTATAATTAAATTATTTAAATAGACCGAAAAAAGGAGAAAAGAAACAAACGGTCTCTCTCTCTCATTTCTCTCGCTCACTCTTTATTTTTCTCTTATTCCCTATTCCTATAATGTTTGTTACGTCTAAAGAATTACGTCTAAAGAGAAGAAGAATAAAAAAAAGAATAGGAAGGAAGAGGTATTTTGAGACGTTTTAGCACCCTTGAAACTGTTGTTGCCTTGAAAGGTGTAAAACTGGTCGTCCCTGCGTCCATCTATTAAGTTGTTTACCTTTCCGCTTTCACCCATACCCGATCATCTCAATTCGCAATTCTTTCCTCGGACCTCTCTATTTTGGTCTCCTGTTGTGTTATTTTGATATTTCCTTCTTCTCTAGCTGGTCAATTTGAGTGTCTCAGCTCCGTCATTCTTCAGCTGTCTTCCGTTGTAAATAGCCTTCCGTGTCCGCTTACAGTAGCCATCGATCGTTCCCGTCGAGTACTCTCCCAAGTTTCTTCCCAACGAACCGTGTTAATTGCCCCGTCAGGCGTCACTCCTTGTCCAGTCTCAAATAGGATCTTCCTTGGGGATAATTGCATTCACTCTTCTATTTCTAATATTAGCCACTTTTAAGAGAAAGCTGCTCTTTGGTAACCTCGGCAGTGAGACCAGTTACCGTAATCCCCTGATGGAACACGACGGGTGTTCGTCCGGTTCACCGGATTTCGTGTCTTTTCGGATTAGAGCTGAGGTGTGAAAGTGGAAACGTGAAACGGAAAGCGCATTGTGAACGGAATCTGGGAGATCTCGTGCGATTCCACCTGGAGGACCAGTTCCACACAACACACCTTAATTAGGAACACTTTTCCTTTGCTCCCGCCTCTCAGGCACCTCTCACTCTCATTCCATCCATTCCTCTCTGACTCTTTTCTCTTTGTTCTCAGCAATCCTATCAAGTTATGTTTGTCTTCTGAAACCATGAGCCCTCGTTTATGATCTTAGAAATAAATTCCTTAACACTTTATAGTTTTTTTAAACAAAAATTTCCTGAAAGTTCCATCCCCTTTCCCCATTTATCCCTTGAAAACGGTGTTTACCCTGATTTGTACCCAGATTACCGCTGTGGCCTTAATCCCCTAACCGTAAATTCTGGCCTTTGATTTGCCAAATCCAGTTAGAACCCAGGTGTTTACTTCTGGAGCATTCTCGAGTGTTTTGCTAAAACTTTCCCGGATCTAACCAGTCGATGTGATCGGAAACAAATTGCAATAACGGGATTGCTATCTGAGTAGAGAAATCGCCGATTGGATCTCGTTTAGGCCGGGATCTGGGCTGAGGAAACAAAAACAGGAGATGGCGACAAGGAAGACAGCACTTTCGGTCATTACCCTCTTTTTCTCGCAAACAAAGGGTCAAGCAAGGAGGCATTTCTCACTTGGTACATCGTGACAAATCCTCCTTTCTCTAACACTTGCCTTTATTTTGTCTTTTAACAAACATACCTACAACAATTGTTTTTTTATTATTATTCCGATTAGAAACGGCAACAAATCATCGAACGCGCATATGGGGGAAATTACACAAAACTCGGTAGAATTTCAATTTTTCGCGGTGTTCGCTCACTGACCGCGGCCATTCTTCAATATCTTTGAAGAATGTTATATGGTTTTCATATGTTGCTGCTGAAGGAAGAACTCGCACACACAGGGCTAATTTATACTAAAACCAATGAGAACCTCATTTTCAAACAAGTCTTTGCGTTTCTGCATGCCTGCAAAATGACACACTTTTCCTGAAACCAGCAGGACATCCACAATCCGTCTTCATTTCTGACAGTCTCCCTCCCAAGAACACTCGCCCGTCCATTGTGCTCCCGAAATCTTGGCTAATAAGGCTCTTGAGGCCGCTGCCTGACCCATTTCCTCCCTTAGAACCCTCGTATTTTGAGATATTCACAAGTCTGCATTGGCCTTCTGCCATCGTCTGCCACGGCAAGTGGCGGCTTCTTGAGAACACCAGTTCCACGCAGCCAATTGGCGCCTGTCGCCGCGCGAATACACATAATCCCCCTTCGGACTGACACTTCTCTCTGCCTTCTCTTCCATTTCCTTATGTCTTTTAACTTACTTCATCTAATACATTGGATTGTGTGTGATCTGAAGATGTTTTCCGCTTAAAATTCAAATTGCAATTTGTGTTTCAAGCAGTATCACGATGAGTCAAGGGTGACTCAGGGTGTTAAGTTTTCCTATGAAAGCTTTTTCAAAAGCTGAAGTGTGCAAGATGCATATTTGAATTGGTTTAAATTTCGACATGTCGAAAGATTGGGATTGCCATTTGAAGAAGTTTCGCTGAACCGGCGTCACAATGGCCCTCAAGCCCCGGGGTTTCTTTGTCGAAGGCTCGAATTTCTTCTAATCCGCAAGGTCGCCCGTCTTCGTTCTATTCATGCTTTCTTTTCTTGTTCCTTACGGAATCCATCAAAGTTTAAAGACTTCGACAGTGTCTTTAGAAAACTCTTCCAACTGTATTTGCCCTTTTCAAAAATTCCAAAGTATTTGGATATCTGAAAATCTTATTTTCCAAGAAGATACTATTTTCCTGCGTGAGAACCCTTGTGAATGGATGATAAATGAGGGGCTGTTAACTGACGACTGAATCGATGACAATCGGGTCGGGGTAAATGTTTCAGAAAGATTGCCTACTCAAAAGTCCCTGATCCTTCTGCCGCCCGTCCTTCCTGCCCTTAATTCAATGACCGGTTGTTTTAGTGCAAAAAGCGGCCAAATCACTTCGTTACGCTTATGCGGGTCTCTTCTCTTCCCGTTCCTCCTGCCCTTCAGCTGCCGCAATCTGCCTCCAAAAAGGCGCGCCCTCGGATCTTATCTGACCGTATCCGCCAGCCTCCGCTCCCAAATGCACTCTCACAGCTGATATACTCCGACTGGAGAACAATTTCACAAGAAACACGTTCTCTGCCACGCTTCCCCTCAAAACACGATCATTTCTGCGCCAATTTAACACGACGGGCAGTGGAAAATGTGTTTTGGTCGGTAATGCAAAGTAACAACTTTTGCTTTGCTACATAAAATTTTTTGGAGGAGCATAATGCTGACATTCCTTTTTTTGCCCGATCCGCAAACTACAGTAGAATTGCACTTCTTGAACTTTTATTATTAGCGTTGATACAAAATTTTGACAGACGAAAATTATCAATTTCCGAAACAAAACCTTCGCTTCGTAAGACACCCACATTTCTGGACGGCAAGTATTTGAAGGCCCTTTTTTAATATAAAAGAATTCAACTGATTCATTCGAGAAATTCAAAAGAAAGAAATCATTTTTCGGTGATTCTGATCGATTTTTGCAAACTTCTTATCATTTCTTTCGACACTGTCACCCTGATTAGGCCGTGGTTCTGTCCTATTTATACTTGATGATGTTTGGCATTAGTTTCTCTTTCGGCTGGCAGCTTCCTTCAACGGACGGCGACTGCGGCGGCTGGTGCGATTATTTATGTGTTGCCACCCGGCTGTACTGTCTTGCTGCCAGCCGCCAAGTTGACCGCCGGCTGGCTTTATCAGTCACCCGCCACCTCCAAATATGAGTAGGATTATCCCTCTGACTCACTCTTTTCGGCGAAAGAGTGCACTTTTCTTTTGAAGACACACCTGCCCCACTTCCAATTCCCCATTCGAAACCTTTTTTTAATACTAAAAAAAGGTTTATCTTAGGTGTGTGAGTTCCAGGAGACCTCACACACCTAAGATATAGATAAGGACATAAAGAAGTGTTCAGCAAAAACTCCTTGACATGAGATGAGAACCACAAGGGAAAAATCACACCCATCAGGCTGGGAAGGAAGGGCGTTCTCTTTCTCTTTTGCTACTTTCTCATATTCCATAGCATATTCTCCTCCTCCTATTTTCTCAAAAGTTCTCTTTCCCTTCACCTTCCTCTCTTAATTCTCTCTTAATTTCCCTCTTCCGTTTCCTTTTCTGAAGGAAACCTATCCGCTTTCCTTCTCCTTCGCATCTCGCCCAATGCATATTAGAAGAGCCCTGTTCCCACGCCCTTCGTATCGCTGACCCTTGCATTCGCCGTCGTTTCTTCCCTTTCAGGCTATGCAAATACGCTTTTCTTTCACTTTCCCATATGCCGGTGGTCACTCCCACCGGAAGAACTGGTTCAAAACTCCCAACACGCAATCCCCAGATTTCGTCCTCTCTAATTGCCGCAGCCAACCCAAATGCCCGCGGTGCTCCATATTTTGCAGTCATCGTCCTTTTTTGTCCGGGCGACCGTTTATGAATCAGGGGATTCGATAAAAAGGCCATTTCACAGCTGCACACTCGCCTTATCGAACTGCGGTTGCGGTTACACGCACAAACTAACTTTGCAGATCATTAATAATTCAAATACGAAGGAACTATTTCTTTCCTCGTTCCCTGTCTTTGCATTATTTCAGTCTTCCTCTCATTTCTTTCCTCTTCCTTCCATTTCCCGTTTATCAAGGCGCTTCATCGCTTCACCTTGGTCGAAGTGCCGCCTTCCAATAGGAAATCGACTGCTAAATGTCACAAGACGTTGTTTTCATTTCGATCGCACTTTTCGGGAAACATTGTTGTGGAAAACATAGCGTTTGCATGTGTCGGCCGTCGACAAACACTTGTCCAACGAGCGACACCTCTTCTGCCGGTCGCCCCTCAACTTCCAACATTCTTCCGCCTTGAGGGCTGGTTCTTTGTTTCATTACGACATTTCTCTTTACGGTACGCACGGATGATTCAGGATTAGTCAGAATGTTCCGAGAACACCTGCAGGAAAGGAGACAGTAGTATTTGGGTGCACATCTACCCCAAAACATACCCACTACCTATTTTTACTTTTACAATTCTCTCTCTCTCTCTCTCTCTCTCCCTTCTCTATCTTTCTCTAAATAGAACCCTAATTTTGCTTCTGTCGTACCCATACTACAATTCACTTTACCCCCTTCTGCCACAACAATTCCTTATCGTCATTGTGGTTTCACTAATATTTGACAACCGTCTGTTCAATTCTGAAGTGTTGGCCCCCATTATACTTAAATTTGCATTTTTTCTTGACATTTTCTTCTACACCTTCCGTTATCAGCCGTGCTCCCCCTGTCATCTCAGATTCACGCAATGAACAGAAAGGCCAGTCGCCAGTCAGACCATCCCGCAACATTTCCGTCATTTCCAACCTTTCCTTAAGAGAGGCCCAAAGATCATTCTCACGACAAGCTATGTTTGCCCGTGGAATAAGCATAAATTTGCACTTTTCGTATATTTCCCACCCGTCATTCCCTTCTCGGCGTAACTGTGCGTCAGCGTCTGCCAGCCCTTTCGGGCGCCACCTCCTCAGCCCCTGTCATTTGGCTCCTCTTTTCAATATTTTTGTTAAATCTTGTATTGCAGCAGATGGATTGGATGTGGTCCTGGAAGGACTACGTCTTCTTCGGCATCTGCTCCTGCTCCGGTGCCACAACGGTCGCCGACCCGCTTCCAGATGAAAAGTACGTCGTTTTGAGTGGAGAATGCATGTGACGAGGAGTGTAAACTTTATGGGTCCACGAGTGTTTTTGCCCGACGGAGTACCTCAAAATAGGCACATTACGTGGAGAAATGGGCCGCACATCAACAAGTGCAGGCCTGGGTTGTCCTCGGAAATTATTTATAAAACTATAACTTGTACAACCTATATACCTAGCATTAACCTATGCATACCCACTAAATGCTTGGTGTGTATTACAACAACAAACATACAGGATCTTATGCCAAAATATCACAGGCAATTGAAGGAGGCGGGGATCGATTCATGACTGAAACAAACATTTCGGAAAAATTCCATCTTGATGTTCATATTGTTTTCTTCGTGAGGTTTCGCAGAATCAGTCCCTCTCTTTGAGATAGGACCCAGATGCCTTAAAATGAGTTGCGCAGGTTGGTCTCCAATGAGCTTCGACACCCAAATAAAATTGTGGGATTGTTTGAAAGTAAGTGGTAGAAACTCTGTGTCAGTTCCACCAAATTAGCGAAAATAATTGAAAAAACTGTCTGCCTAAAATTGGAAAAGATTCCCTTTCTTTCAAATGTGTAATTTACTTGTACTTTTCAGATGCGATTCTCCACTGCGCCTGAAGAGCTTCAAGTGAGTCCTTTGGCTATTCCCGCCTCGGGCGTTGTAACAGCCAGCCGTCTGTCACTTTCCCATGTTCATCGGCCACTAATGCGACATTAGCTGTTCTCTTTTCTTTCGTCTCTCTTTCGTTCATCATTCCCATTGATTTCAACAAATTTCTGACAGTAATATCTGAAAAGTAGATCAAATCTCTTCTTCAAACTGCATTCCTTTCCGAAGGAGACCGGCTGGCAGCAGCTGTACTGTAGCCATTGGCTGGCAGACGACACGGTCTCGATTACCTGTTGCCAGCCGGCTGACAGCTCTTTGCGGTCTTTACAGCGACGCGCCCACAACTTGGGGGGCGCACCTGCCAATTAGCCGACCATCTATCACGTTTCACGTCATTGTTCATGCCCACCTGCTGTTCTACCTCACAAGGCTGGCACCAGTGTTCCTGACAGCCGGCGAGTGACCTCTCCTTGTTTTTGTGCTCTTTTGACCTTCAAGGACTCGCGTTCAATTGTCGAGAGACTTCTCGCCGACCACAGATTTTCACTCACTGAAGTTTGTGTGGAATCCCATGGTGATCTATGCATTGTAGGGCAGTTTGTGTTTCCGCCCTTGTGGTTCTCATCATATTTTCAGCGAAAAGTAATAACAAAGATCCACTAAAGTATGGTGACCACCCGAATAAAAAGCTTGTTTTATGAATGTTTAAAAAACAATTTTTAGCGATCAAAGTTGTAAAGTCGCACGCCGCCGTTTTTAAACATTGCAGTTCACGTGAAAAAGTGCGATGAAATCAGGGCGATCGCATAGCTTTTGAAAGATTATTTTATAAAACATTCCTATAGAATATGTTCTCAAAAATATGTTCCACATAAAGACACATTTCTGATAAAAAAGATTTGACATTTCTAAAGTGAAACATCCGGGAAAACTACCTCGCATACTTTATTTCAAAGATGATTTTATTTGCGAAAAACCACAAACTGTTCTGAGAAGTTTTCCTACTGATGGTGTTTGCTCACAATTGAATCCATAGGAACTACATCGTAAACAATCAGTAAAAGAACGATTTTCATATAGAATGCTTCATTTAAAAGTGGAAATGAAGCCTTCTTGGAGATCTCTGGAGATAAACCCCCTTTCATTTACCTTTTGTGATCTCTTTTGAATGTTGTTATGTTCAAAATTGTTTAACTGACACTATTGCAGGGCAGAGGCTATTTATATATTTCAAACGATTTCTTTCTTTTGCCTGAGGAATGACCCTTGAATTGTTGCTATAAATGAAAACCCCTAACTTCCCAGTTCGAAGCCCTTCTCCTGCTATTCTTCCCTGCGCCATCTCTTCGTCGCAGGAGCGCTCCCAGCAGTGGTTTTTCCACCGTCGTTGAACCCAGTTTCGTCTCTTTTTTGTTGGTTCTGCGCTTCGCTTTCACGCGCTAATCTCCGACGATTTGGGACGTCGTGGGTCGCCAGATGCCTTTCTCGGAGATCTCAGTCTGCGAGTTTCCGCCGACAACACGCACGTCAAACAGCGTGGCGCTAATTCTAGTTTACGGGTGGCAAACCCAAAAATAGGGTTCTTGCCTCACTGAAAACTGGGATTAACTTGTTTTGCCGGGAAATTTCGACCACAGCCACGTGGAGATCAAGTGGCTTACCACGAAAGTGGCGTTTTGTTTGTAGCGGATCGTATCTCTTGTTGACTGATCGCAATCGATTGTCCTTTCTTACGGACCAACTGACACAAAGTGAGGTTAAATATAGGAAAGAGAAGAAACCATGCTTTGGCTTTGATAACCACAGCGACAAAATTCCTTCCCGCTTGCCTCAATTGGGAAGCTCCCCCAAATAGAAGGTCTTTGGGGGGGGGGGGGCAGTGGGGGTACCTGCCAAAATTCTGAAACATTTTCCCTAGGTCTTAGCTTCGTGTGCATAATCATAACAATAACGTCTTCCTTTAAAATATGATTGATGGCTGCCGCAGCGCAGTACAGCACACCTTTTAGCTCAAGGCTGAGGCCCTTTCGTCCAAGAAGATGGTCGTTCCCTATCGCTGACTTCCGAAAACACCCGCGTGCTCCGTGTATTTTCGCAACTTCGTCATAGTTTGCGAACAGTCCTTCTCTGCGTCTCTCCTCCCCACGCACTCTCTCCTCATTTGCCCAGTGACTTTCCCAACCGCCAGCCACCTGACTCATGCCAACCGGGTGGCAGCAATACTCCAGTCTATCTCTGAGGAATTGGCACAAGTCTTGGGTCACACTTAGGCAAAACAAAGAAGAGCTTGAGTCAGCCGGCTGGCTGCTGGTTTACTGCAGGTGACGTCACGGGCCGCCGACGCGCTGAAAGGGCGAAGGCCCCTTACAACGGCCATAACCAGGTTCCCAGGAGGTAATTAACGCTGTTTTTGAAACGGTCGCGAAACCACGGTCGATTCGCTACGCATTGACGTCGCAAGCCACTGACATGTACCTTCCATGGGCTTTTTCTCTTTTCTGAAAATCTGCCAGGCGAATAGTCAATTTTGTTAATCTGAAATCCCTTGTAGGTTTCTGAGATGGCCCTTGGATTCCCTCCCTTTCCCGTCAAGTTCTTTGGCTGTTTACCGTGAGCGATTCATCCTCTGCCGAGTGGAATCACGCGCCGATTCGCCCTGGATTAGAGCGGCCTGGCCTTTGCCTCCGGCGATTTGTTGTGCTCTGGAATAAAAGTCCCTCCCTAATTGGCAGCCGTTTGGCCCTGCAATTGATGGTATCTGGACGGGGATTGAGGTCCCAGAAGGCGAATTGTACGGGGCGCAATCCGAAGACATCCGCCGGATTTTAGTGACAAATCACGCCCGAAATGGCTCCCAGCGGCAGGAAAAGAGTTTATGTTATCGGCGATGGGAGGATAATACCGCCTGGGGACCAGAAACCGCAAAAAAAGTCTGTTTTTCCTGTTTTTAAGGTGTCAAATTGCAGGTCTGCGAAAAATATGTTTGATCAAAAACAATTTTTTTTGACATTGCGCAATACCGACCTTCGCATTAGGACATCATCTGGAAAAGAGGAGCTTTCGCAATTTTTAGATGGAAGAAGATTATAGATTTCATAAATCCATAAAGTTAAGTACGGTGCCCATGAACACCTAACACATCATTTCTCAACCGAAGAGTTCAAATCGATCGCTTGATCATAATTTCCTCCACTTATGAACATGGTTGAAAATAAAATTTTGTGCCTCCAAATTTTTTTCTTCAAATTTTTTAAAAACAAAATTTGAAGAAAGTTTTGTTTTTCAAAGCAGACTGCACCACACCTTTGTGTTACCATGTCTGTCGCTTAGTCATTCTCCTTATTCTGCCATCCATTCGCTGAGAAAAGTGCATCCACGCGGTCTGTGTACATGTGAATTCCGCCAATTCGTCTGCTCATTCGGTCGTTTTCCAAATTGACGGAGAGAGCGCCGAGGGGCGGAGACGCAGGGGCGGGCGATCAGTTTGTCAGTAAGAACTCCCATGGAACGGAAGGTGCGTCTCCGTAAACGGCAATCCGCCAAGAATTTCCTATGTCTCATTGGAAGGTTGGTTCATTCTATTCCACAATTTATCCCCTTTGCAAGTGGTGAAATACTTTTGTTCCGAGCCAAAATTTCGAACATGTCAGTGTTAATGAGAAAATATTTTTCTTTCAGTACACTCACAATTGGATCAAATGTCTCATCAAAGTTACCGTTGGTTCGGTTGAAAACAAAACTATTTGTATCTGCCAAAATCAAAATGCAGCTCAGAAAGCACACATCATTTTGTTTCTCCTACCGTACTCGAAAGTGAAATCACAAAAGTTCCTTTGTCTTTATCTACAAATCCTGACACGCGCCCACCTATGACTGACCATGTGTCATCCACAAGTACCCCCACAGATCCACCGCCGAGTTTTAAATTTCCCGCTTTTGCACTTTAAGTGGTGAAATACTTTTGTTTTTTTTTGACTAAAAAATTGCACTAGTATTTTTGGACCATTATGGCTAGACAATTAATTTTTCTCCTGGTTCTCTTCATTTTTGTTTAACGATTATACAATATAATTTAAAAAAATATTTAAAAACATTGATACTCACGCTCAGCAAAGTCAAAATAAAGCAAGTGAACTTCTTCTTGAAACAAAAGACAACCTTTAAATTGCCGTTACCCATAATTCATTATTTGAAATTGAATTCTTCCTTTGGCAGTAGTCTTTTTGGTTTTGGCTCCGGGATTCCGAAATTTGGAAAATGGGATTATCCGCCGATTTACGCGGGGACAACGGAGGGAACAACGGCAATTCAGACGAGTCACAGGAAAGGACAAACGGGGAAAGTGCAGGATTGCACAGACAAAGTAGATTGCATTTGGAACACAAAAGAATTGCACGGAAATGGCAGAGTTTTAGGCTCTCTTAACTCGTTTACAAACTTTCGATAAAACCTTTGGATTGAAAACTGTCTTTGTTGTGATGACTATACGTAGAGCTTTGTGGCTAAATTGAACAAATTAGAGATAATCCGTTGTTATGAAGTACCGTATCCCTAAAACCTGCAATCCCCAGGCGCAAACATTCGATGCCTCGTTTCACGTTTCCACGCATGTCTCTCTGCCTCTTTCTCTATGTCTTACCCAATCTTTCTGTAGTTTCACAAGATCCATTCTCTTTTGGGGTTGACTCAGGTCCGTGGTATTTGTCTCGCATCTCTCGAATTAGCGAATCCGTCGAAGCCATTGTTTTCGCTTCATTGAGTTTAATCACTCAGCATTTCCCATCTTCGGGAAACTCACTCTCTCCCTTTCAGTCTCTCTCTCTCTCTCTCTCTCTCTCTCTCTCTCGTCGATTTACGACCTTTATTAAAGTGGTCTCAAACGGCGACCACCCCCACACCCTCCGGATGGCTGTCTCTCCCTACCTCAAAGACAATTGCGAAAGACATTCCATTGACCGGAGAACCCTTTTGTGGAGAGTTTCGTGTAATTTCCACTCTACGACCAGCTCGTAAAACTTTTTATTTGTCGCGGTTTCCTTCGATGACGAACCGCCGACGCACAACGGAGAGTTCTTAGTTTGGGCATTATTCGGCGATTTTCTATTGCGACAATGGACTATTAGTGCCTTCTTTGCAGGAAAAGACAGGAAACTTGTGAAAAAGACAAACAAAGAGAGGGAAAGCGAGAGAGTCGGTCTCTCCCTGCCCTCTCTCCCTATTATCTTTCGAATCGCCGTTTCCGGCCCACAGACTGCTAATTAACGTGCGCGTAACGATGTGCTCGCCCATCAACTGCCTCTCCATTTGCCCGTCCGCCGCCCTTATTTCGCCCGGTTCGGAATATTTACTGCCTCCCCATTGTCATATTAGTTAGTCTGGCCATTGTTCCACTTCATTTTCTTTTCTTTAAAGTTCTCTGTTAGAAAACTCCGAAGAAAAAGAGCGTTCTCCCTTGATTTCATTCCCTCAAAGGTCGCGCGTTCCGGCTGTTCCCATGGCCTTGAATATGTGTATTTGTGAGATGGTGACAGTCGACTGGCGCAGTCAATCAGCCTCCTCTTGATTAACTCTCCGAAATGTCCATTTTCAGACGAAACTCCGTCAACTGCGACCTCATCGAGGGAGATATGAAGGCCGGCGGGCTGTTCACCACCGCCGTCCAGTTCCCCGGAATGTCTTTCCAGAAGGTTCGTTCTTTTTTTGTTTTGAAATCAAGCAAAGTATGTGTTTTCCTAATGGAAATGGTAATATTTCCCCTGAAGCTACAAATACGAGGGAAAACAAATTATTTGCGCCTGCTTCCGTTGAGCCAAACATCAACAGAAGATTTATGTGGGACAAATGTACAGGGATATTTTCTATCTTCTTTTATTCTGTGTCTCTTCTCCTCCTCCTTTCTCTCTCCTTTTCTATCTCTCCCCCTCTGTCTCTCTGTCTCTGCCTGTCTACCTGCGTCAGACGACCCAACCCATTGCAATGCATGGGTTAATGTGTGAATCAGCCTTGCAAATGACCCCTGGCGCTAATTCGCTCCTAGATGTCGCGTCGGCCGGTGATAATCTTCCTCCTCTCCCTTCCTAACCTCTTAATTTTCAGTCTAACGACTTCCTGGCGTTGCTGGAGAAGATGCAAAGTCAGAGACTGGATGACCAGCGTTGCGAGATGCCAGAAATCCACGTGAGTGCTATTTTTCTGGGTTTCGGGTGCTAAAAAGTGACAAATGGTATTTCTGAACTGTTGCTCCCTTGACCCGTTCGGAATTCGCAGGTGTGCGCAGCTTCCTCGATCGTCGACCAAAATAAGCGGATCGGGTGTCATCCCCTCGCGCGCGACCTCCCCGTTCCCTCGTCCTCCTCCCTCCGACCTCTCCGTTTGTTTTACAACTTGGGCGACGACAGCCGGCTGTCAGGAAAGTCTTCCATGCTTGTTTGTCTCCCAGCAGAGAATGGCATTGTGTCTCCCTTGACGGTCACACCTGCCGCCTGTCCGCCTAATTGTTTCGAGCCAGCCGTCCGCCGATTACTCCACCCTTTTTTGGCCGGCACCCCGGATCGCCGTAACCGGCTTACCGTCCACCCACCGCATATCTGAAAATGCAAATTGTGGCCGTTGCTGGCAGCCGATTGTCCCTTCCTGGCATGGCAACGGACGCAAATTCCCGGAGGCAACGGAGCGGCAACTAATCCGCTCCACTGCGCAGCCGACTGGTTGACCCGTTCCTTTGACCCACAAAACTATTCGATTAGCTGGAAACAACAAACATAATGACGAAGGAAACGTTCCGAAGGTACCACACGTCCGTTTTTGAATGAAAATTTCAAATAAAAGTTCGTGCCCTTGCAAAATAACTAAAGTTTTTTAAAAGATTGTTTCAAAGTTGCTTAAATAATCCCGGAATTTATCTTTCAATGTTTTATCTCTTCCTCTCATGAACCCATCCATCAAAGCTTTCGTTTTCGTCACGGACGGCACAACTTTTCTCGAATTGACATCGCATTTGCCATTATCAGTCCGCTGAATTACTCAGTTTTCTTGTTATACAAACATGAGGAGGACAAGTTGGAATGAAATTGTGCCGAAACAATTTCACGCGACTTTTCTGGGTCAACGAAGACACGAAAATTGGTGATGGATGGCTGTGACGGGCGACGATTACTGACAGTTTAGGCTAAAAAGAGGGCGGCATTCGTTTTGAGACTCTAATTTAGATGCTGTACCTGTCTTCTATCTTGATTTATGCATTCTATCCCATCACAATCAGAAATTGTACGTGAACCAACTGTTGGTTTCAAGGTGTCACCCGTGGCATTTGTAGTTTCTTTGTTCCCCGTAGAGCAGCCATCATTTGTTTTGTCCTTCTTCGCCTGGAATTCTCAGGTCGTGCTGCTCAATTTCACCGCCGACAGGTCTGGAACTGGTAGCGGGGACCGGTCCATCCCGTCCTGTTTCTTTTAACATTGAGAGTATATTTGGAGGTGTTCTCTGCCTTAGGCAACGCTCTCGAATAAACTTCTTCTTCAAAGTTTGAAGTTTTTCAAGATTGCTTTTTATCGCGTGGTGTTTGAGATCCTCTAGATTCAGACATCTTCCGACATATTTTTTAAGAACAACGTTTGACATTGCTTAGAAACACTACACAGATGCCGTTTATTCTGGCTATTTTCCAGGAGCTTTTCCCAAGAGACACCACCTGGTCATCTAATGATTCCGTGGTGTCGCTCTCGTCTGTGGTCGGGAGCGCTCCGTAATTGTAGTGTTGTGAATGGTCTGGCCTTCTCGCGAACTGGGCTAAGCCGTCGTCTCCTCGCCTTGCGCAACAACAGCCACTGCTTCCAGCCAGCCGGTCGTTGTCGTAGTGCCAGCCGATGGCCACCCTAATGCCTCGTGGTCTCAATCGGACGCCACTCCATCATCTGTCCATAAAATCTCGCTGCACCCTTCCACTTCCACTTTCGCCTCTGCCAATGAAGACACCGGTTTAGTGGCTGCGGGAAAATTACACATGATGGGAAAAACAACAAACACTTCTTTTTGATTACATTTTTTGCATGTCTACTTAACCTTACATTAGCCTCAATTAAGTTATCTAAAAATCTAGGAAATGCATTTTAGCTGACAATAAAACATCTCTATTTCACTTATCCTCATTATATATGCCCGTATATCACAGTCTGTTTCTCCTAATTGTGTAACGAAAACATGCCCGAATCTTTCGAATTCAATTTTATATCCATGGCGACCAAATATGGTAACATTGGAAAACAATAAAGGTTTTCACTTTAGCATTGCTTTCTCTTCTTTTCAGATCGCATTGCGAAGTCCATTTGTTAAGTAAAATCTCATTATTTGTAATGGGCCACAAATCTCTTGTTCAAACCAAACAGCGATGTTTTGTGATATATCTAAAGGATCATTTTCTCTCTCTCTCTCTCTCTCTCTCTCTCTCTAACGCCAATCCTTGATCTTGTCGGCCACATGGCGCCAGTCGGTGCGTACCCCTTAATTACCGTAATATGAGAGCTCATTGCGGCCTTGGCATCGGAAAGGCGGCAAATATGGGTATAATCAGACAGGTATAAGAGCACAACCAGGTGATTCAGGCGATCAATATAGGATTTGAATATTTATTCAAATTTAGACCTGCCTGTCGCCACATAACTCACCTACCATAACAAAAAATGTTCCGCTACGTTTGAGGTTTTAGATTTCAACCAAAGAAAATCCTGTTTGTTATGATCCGCTGTACTAATTTCCTTCCAAAGGAACTAATCTTGTATTTCTGCGATCCGAACACATTAGGATCAGCGGAACAAGGCAAGTGTTCGCAGAAGTATGCGTTTCCGAAAGCGGCCAGATTGCGGCGAGGAACCGGACTCGTTTCCTCTTTCATGCGCCAAGATCCATAGTTAGTCTCCGCTATGAATACTCTACGCCTTTGGAGGAAGAATTCTCTCTGCTCTCTCCTCTCTCTCTCCCGTCTCTCTCTCTCCCGTCTCTCTCTCTCACTCACTCACTCACTCACTCACTCACTCACTCACTCACTCACTCACTCACTCACTCACCACTCACTCTCTGATTCGTCCACTCTCTCTCGCGGTTTTTATTCGCTCTTCTTTGATTTCTGATCCCCGGCAGAACCGAGACACTGCTTGAATTGAATGTCAGAATCCCCGTGTAAATGTCACCAGCCGCCTGGGAATCCCACCCGTTTCACCATTTGCCGGCTGTCAGCGTGCAGGCGGCTGGGTGTGGATGGCTAATTGCCACCCGCTGATTAGCATATCCGGCTGTGTTTGTCAACAGCGGCACATCAGCCACCTGGTCACTGCTTATGAACTCCCCTGTCCGTTTGTGACCACCGTCTCAGAGAACCTCGGGGGCGCCCTTGGCCACTTCCGGACAGACACTTGTCCCTCACGCACACTCACTTCTCTCCCTTTTCGTGACAAGAAGGAAAACAGAAATCGCCTCGATCCGCATTCTCGTAAAAACTATCCCTTTTTTTAGAAATCTTCCAAAAAGAGGGTTGGATTTAGACGCTCTAATCCCTAGTTTCATTCTACCTGTGTATTTGACATGTCCCTGATTTTATGTCTGGTTATTCATCCATTTTCTTTTCGTATTTAGCGTTTGTTTGTACAGCAGCCATTTTCCCATTTCCATCCCGATTCTCACGAGCTCCCGAATCGATGGCATCCGCCTTTGTCCGATCGCCTCCATAACGGCTGCTCATTGCGTTGTGTTGGTTCAGCCCCGCCCCTCTCATGTTTGTCATTCTCTCTCGGGATGGCCCTGCCGTACCCTCCGCAGGTGTTCCTCGATACAGTACTTACTTTCCCTTCAAGATCCTCTCGTATGCGCTTCATCGACAGCAGTGAAGACGAAGCCGATGCGGACCGCTTCCTCGGGGTGGACAAACCCCCGCCCGACAGGCGCTTCAGGCGAAGACCGCGGCCTGTGCCATCCCTCGCGCCAATTCGAGAGAGGCCGAGCAAAGCCATCTCAATGGACTGTATCCAAGCCTCCCTCCTTCCCGAAAACCAGTTCAAACTCATGGCGGCGGATAAACTCATCTCGGCCATGGAGAATCTGAGAAGCGCCGAGAGAAGACAGCTGAAGGCGTCTACTGAATCCCTCCCGGCCCAGAGATGCACACGCCCTCGTTTCTTAGCTGGCCTTCTCGGCAGGAAACATCACAAAAACCTGGATGCGGTGGTCAGCCCACCGGTACTCATCTCTTCCACCTGCACGGCCGTCTCTCTCACCGAGATTTGTACAGTAAGTGGGGAAAACAGAAACAAATTATTTAAAACAAGCACCCTGGGCATTTCAACATTTGGTTTTCAAAGTATAAATCGTATTTTCAGACTTCCCCTGGAGAACGGAGGAGAGATAACATGGCCACCAGGGACGTGATGAAAGAGGTGAGGCTTCTTCTGGTGACTCCCGTGGGTGGGCCTATAAGTGTACTTCTGTCTGGAGAACCGTGCTATTCTCGGCGGTCAGCGCCGTTTCCGTCGGTTTACAACCCATAAAGGTCTTTGGAGGTGTGCCCGCGGCGATGGCGGCGGCGGAGACGGCCGTTCTCTATTTTTCCCTGGGGATAATCGCATTCTGACGAGGAATCTTACGATAGCAAACAGTAACCGAAATGATACGGGGACACAGAAGACTGACTCTTTCATTGTAAAATTTTCCAGTTCTTCTCTGTGACCTCGAGAAAAAAAACCACTATCTGGGTTTTTCTTTCCGTCATTGTAGTTGCAGAAACCCAAACACAAAGAATGCAGTCGATAAACCTAGTACTTATAGATCGAACTATCCAGTTTCAATCCAAGCGTCAATACTTTTTTCTGATCCATAAAGGCCGTGCCTATTGTCTCAGCCGGTGTTTACCCCTGCATGATCAATCGCAGCGCTCTGAATTTCAAATGTGTACAGATTCGAGGAAGGGGTACTGTAGCCGATCACTTGACCTCCTTCGAGAGAGGTACTCAGTGTTTTTTTTTCAAGAAGGATCTATTTTCAACAATGTAATGGAGGCATTTTCAGATGCTTTCTCGTCCTGGCCCCTACCCTCAGATCGTGCTTCCTTCGCAAGGATTCTGGATGGACGGAGTCAGTCAGAGCAGCATGGCTGTCGATGAGGAGCTTCTTGGTCTCAGTATGAACAGTTGCGCTAGATTCAAACTGGAGACTGATGAGACTTCTCACTGCTACAGGAGATACTTCTATGGAAGGGTGCGTTTAAGAAGCATTTGCACATGCAAACATAACAAAAACAGAAACCCATTGAGTCCAAGACATTCTTTGGTTTCAGGAACACCACGACTTCTTCGCCTGGGATCCTCTTCTCGGCCCCCTCGTCCTATCCGTCCGTACCGAAGTCATCTCCTCCCAAGACCACTTCCGCATAATGCTTCGCACAAGGAAAGGCACCATCCACGAGATTGTCTCCGCTTCTGCCTTGGCTGACCGCCCTTCCGCCTCTAGAATGGCCAGAATCCTCTGCGACGATGTTTCCACGGATCACTTCTCCCCCGTAGCCTTCCCTGGCGGATCGGAGCTTATCGTCCAGTACGATGAGCATGTGCTTAACAATACCTACAAGTTCGGTGTTGTCTACCAGAAAGGGGGCCAGACGACGGAGGAGGAACTTTTTGGAAATGCCGTTGGCAGCCCAGCATTTGAGGAATTCCTGTCTGTGATTGGAGACACTGTCGATCTACAGGGATTCCAGGTAAGATAAAGTAAAGAGAGCGACTGGAATACATAGAATTGGATAGATGGGATGATGGAGATGACGTTGAAATATGCTTATTTAGGGCTACCGTGGAGGCCTTGATACAGTCCATGGACAGACTGGAAACCAAGCAGTCTACACTGAATTCCGTGGACGAGAGTGCGTCTTCCACGTCTCCACAATGCTTCCCTACACTTTCGGTGACAGTCAGCAGCTTCAAAGAAAACGCCACATTGGAAATGACATTGTAACCATTGTCTTTCAGGTAAACATGATGACAAACAACATACAACACATTGTTTCAGGAAGCAAACACTCCATTTGCACCCGACATGATTGCCAGTAACTTTCTCCATACCTACATCGTCGTCCAGCCAATAGACCCTTGTACCGACAGGGTTCGGTACCGAGTGGCTGTAGCTGCGAGAGATGATGTGCCCTTCTTTGGACCAACCCTCCCAGCCCCTTCGATCTTCCGCCGTGGCCAGGACTTTAGAAACTTTTTGCTGACTAAGCTTATCAACGCCGAGAATGCAGCCTACAAAAGTGCCAAGTTTGCAAAGTTGGCTGAGAGGACGAGGTCTTCCCTTTTGGATGGACTTTTTGCAAATCTGAAGGAGAGAGCTGAATTCTACGGAACTCCCCTTTTGGAATCCACGGAGCAGCCTCAAAGAGACGGAGGGGGCTTACTTTCCTCAGTGAAGAAGGCTATCATCGGACGATCACGCTCAGTCTCTCAGGAGGTGCATACGCCCAGCAGAGCTCTATCCATGTCCGTGCCTATGAGACAATTCCAGGTGTGTTCAAATTCTAGAAGGTATGACAATTTAGATGTTCAGGTCCCAAGGCGGCAGACTGCTTCTGAAAGAGACGCAAAGAGCAGCTCCTCCAGCGGAACAAGTTCACTGAGGAGGCACAGCCCTATTTCGGACGATAGGAGCACGTCCCCTGTTGAGGAGGAGCCGGTTCAGAGGAGAGTTGGAAGGCATGTTAGTCTGAAGACTCCCGGGAAGGACTGGGAGATGTCTTCCACTGAGAATGACTCACCAGACCACGAACACGACTCGGACACGGGAATGGTTAGTACTTCTGTTACTCTTTCTATTACGCTTTCTCTCGCTTCTCTTCTCAATTTGTATCCCAACACCTTTTCAGGAGTCTATGTCGTCAACCGACATGTCCAACCGTACGGCCCGTCTCTCCTGCACCTTCTGCGTTGAAGATGACGACGCCCGCCGCCTGGATGGTCTCGTGCACGATGTGGATCGTCTGCAGGTCGAAAGGAACGACCTCCTCCGTCAGAATGTCAGTTGCAAAACAGACATCAAGAAACTCAAAGAACGGTTGGTTGTCCAAATAAAGCTCAGACTTTCCCAATTAAGACAATCCTGTCTCTCGGATGAGCTGGAGCGGGCAAATCAGGAGATCGCCCGACTGCGGCGCCTCGTGCGACCACAGGAGCCACGGCCTCACGAGAGGGCCTACAGCGATGTGTCGGTCTGAAGAGAACGACCAAAGCATAATCTCAGCAGGGTACAAGCATCCGGGCGAATTGGGTCTTCCTCGAATTTGTGGTCGTAGCGACCGAATTTTCAATGTGAATCGAATGTCAAGTATATCATCAATAAATAATATTTGTTTAGAAATCTTCGATCAAAGAGTCAGATTGAAATTGTCTGGGAACTTGACGTAAAACCCGTACAAAGACAATAACAACAGCTAAAGTATATATAGTATGCATCTTACATAAACAATACTCCATGTATTAGCGAAAAATATAGGGTTTTCAAAAAGAAAGAAATTTAAGAGGTTGTTGTCACCGTTTATTGTCAGTATCACTTCTTGGTCACGAAGGATCCGGTCATGTTGGCATAGCTGCTGGTGATCGAAGTCGGGTTCCACTCGTTGCTGTGCTGCCACAGAACCTTCGAGTCGCAAACCACGCGACGAGGGTCAAAGGCCACGTTGGGAGCAGCCTGAAAGACTGAGTGGGTGTCGTGAACTTTCAAACCTGGAAGGCAATGTTGCCTGTGAACTCATAGGCCATGCCACCAATATCGCAAAACAACTTCAACTGGTGGCGGTGGATAATGGTGGCTGAAACGAAGAGTACATTAGACTCCGGGATAGACTACATTTGTCCTGCACGGCAGTTTTGAGCAGCTGAGAGTTGTTCGTTGAGTCAGGAAGGGGAGCCACCACTGGCGACTTCTGCACCCTAGCAGGTGGGGTCTTCGGAGGCGGAGTCGCCTGCTGCCGGGGGGCGAGAGTCACTGTGAACTGAGGACTGACGTGAGCTAAAAACCAAATGATGCACTGTATCTATTCCTGTAACCAACCAGTGGGTTTTGGAGACTTGGGAGCGGAGGTAGACTGGCGGTTCAAAGTTTCCTGTTTCGCTTGGTACTGGCCCAAGCTGGGCGCAGGAGACTTCTGAACCATCACAGGAGTACCTGTATGCAATTATTTTAAGTTCACGGTATAACCAACTCTTCTGGTCTTCAGGAGCATCAAGATACTCATCGGCGGAGAAGTATTGCGTACCGTCCAACGAGGGAGACTGAGGGACCTGCGCAGGGGCATCTGCATACTGCTAATAAAAGTACTCTTTTGCCCTCACTCTTGTTGTCTTCACGAGACGAATTAGCGGAGAAGTACTGGCTACTTTCCAGAGAGTGGTAGTTGGCAAGAGAAGACTGCATGTCAAAGGCGCTGCTGTTGGCCGACTGCTCGTTGAAGAGCTGACGCCTCGGCGAGCGGAAGGAGGGCTCCAGGAAGGTCATCTCACGATGGTTGCGCATGTCTAAGGAGTACTGACGTTCCTCCTGGGCCATTTGGAGAACTTGGATTGCTTCGTGAGTGAGACAGGTGTCACTCGAAAGGACCATTCTAAAACCCAGCATAAGAATGGAGATGATAGTTCCTAACGTCTTCTGATCGGCAGCAAACGTCTCCCCCAAATGGACCATGTCCTCCACATTGGGCGTCTCATTCCTCCTCCTGTAGTCGCTGTTCTTCCTGGTGAGCCTCGTCTCGTCCTCATTTTTAGAGGCCATCCCAACACGCATCTTAGCAGACAGGCCGAATCCTCCATGGTCGTTCTTCAGAGAGTAGGTAGTAGTCAACGAAATGTCGCCACTGCAAAATTAAGTTCTCATTCTATCAGTATCTTACATCGAATTCTTCGAATTCTGAATCCTCACGATTCCCACCCTGTCGTGCCTCCGGATGTCCTTGCTTTCCCAAGCCTTATGAAGCTCCGACCTCTGAAAACGAATGCATTTTCTGGAATTCCTTCTCCATACCTTCACTTTAAAGACAGACTCGATGTAAATGAGGTGTTCCCCCTGGTAGGTCTTCTGGCTGAACTCATCGTTATTGCCATTAGTGGCACAACGGTGCTCCGAGTGTCCCTTCTCCAGAAGGGTCTTAATCGTCTTGTTTCGTTCCTCGTCGCTCATGCTCTTGTGGTAGATGACCAAGTGGTGCTTGAACACCATAGACCTCTCGTCCACATCCACCTGGCGCTTGCTGCCAATGGAGAGTTCCGGCTGGAGATTGAAGGGCGGAATCCTTTGGTTCCGAAGGTTGAGGACAGCGGCACGGCGGTAGTCGGGCTTGCGCATCACCCTTCTACGAGAGCTAGGGCTATAAATATGGAATTGTATTTAGACGCCAACAAGTTATCAACCTCCTGGACCTGGAGGAGGATCGGAAAGAGCTGGGGGTCAATCTGTTGCTCTGCGGGGAGTACTGGGAGGAGCGAGAGCTGGCAGAGCGGCTGCGGGAAGACATCTAGTAAGTCAGTAGAACCGTCCAACAGGTGGACACGAAAGGAAATGACTTGGAAGAGAGAGGGCGGAGGAGCCAGCGGGACGGAACGAAACGTAGCTTAGATTAGCGTGTGCGCTAATTTGGTTTTCGTTTATGCTAACTGGAAGTTGCGAAACGCTCTGGAAATGTTAATTTCAACAACCTGAGCGGCTTTAACACCGGGAAAATCTGATGCGCAGTCTTTTCAATAGTTTTAGTTGGAGAGAGACGTTGATTTTTCATTTTCAATATTCTAAATTGTCGAACACGCTCATTTCGAACTTCATCTTACTGCAGTTAAAGATTGGGAATCGTCAGATTAAAGTCTACTAAACTAAAGACCAAAGAGTTTTTAAAACGTCGTCTCTGGAAAACTCGAGCAGGTCACTGACATAGGAAAAACAGTCATGGTGTCCAAATTGGCTGAAAGTTGGTGTGGTAGCTTCCTATGACCTACTGAGCATATTCTGAGAGTTTAAGCTCAATATAGTTTTTACGACCTGGGTTACGGTAGGTGGTCATGAACACGGTATTTTGGTCCACTTTGGTCCAAATTCAAAACTGGGATGCTCTTTGGAATCCTCATAACATGCTGACAAACAATGTAATTAGACACAACTTTGGTTTCGACTATAGGAGGAAGAATGGTTTTTGCACTTTTCACATGTCAAAATTATCGGCGGGGATAAAAACGCTTTCGTTGATTGCTCCATTAAATTACGCGTCGAATAAGACCTTAAGATCTAAAATCGAAGGTGACTATTGTTGTTAAAAATTTAATTGAATGTAAATTTTCCGCCAAAACACGCACAAAAATGCAATTTCGTTGCTACGATACTTTCATGTTTCAAACGTAATGGGGTCAAATTTGCTTCACTTTTGAAATATTTGGCTTTCTGAATGTTGATTGAGCAATTTAAATGTTATTCCAAAATGTTTATAGTTTTACCACTAAGAAAACAAAATATTTTCACATCTGAGCAAAATTTGACCCCATTTTCGTTGAAACATGGAAATAATGTCCGGACAAGATTGCATTTTTGGTCGCGTTTTGGCTGAAATTTTACATTCAATTAAATTTTTAACAACAATAGTCACCTTCGATTTTAGATCTTAAGGTCTTATTCGACGCGTAATTTAATGGAGAAATCCTCTAAGCCTTTTTATTCCTCCGCCGATCATTTTGACATGTGAAAAGTCACCACTTTTTTCTAAGGTAGGAAACCAAAGTTGTGTCTAATTACATTGTTTGTCAGCATGTTATGAGGATTCCAAAGAGCACTCCAGTTTTGAATTTGGACCAAAGTGGACCAAAATACCGTATTCATGACCACCTACCGTAACCCAGGTCGTAAAAACGATATTGAGCTAAAACTCTCAGAATATGCTCAGTAGGTCATAGGAAGCTGCCACACCAACTTTCAGCCAATTTGGACACCATGACTTTTTCCTATCTCAATGCCCTTTAGGGTGCCGCTCGAGTTTTACAGATACCGACTCTTAAGCAATCGTATTTTCTCTTTCATAACAGACAAAGTTGCAGAAGTATCTGGCAATCCCTTTAAGTAATGTTAGCCCAATGCTAGCAAAGGAGGAAAGGAAAGGAACTTTCTGTAGATCGCAGTTCTATCCCGAAATTGATGGGCGAGCCGACCAAACAGTAGCATCTGACATAAGGGGATGTTTTGCATTTTCGGGCCAGCTCTTTAACCTGAGGTCTCTCTTCCGGAGAAAACGGGCGGGACCGGGCCTCTTGTTGCTCGTTATACTCCAGTCGCCTCTCATTCCACCCAATGCTCTCCTTCCTCCTTCAGAACTACCCTTTGCTCGGAGACTTTGTTATAGAAAAGGTTGATGAACCCTTTTTGCTTCATTTCGTTTCTTTCATTTAGTTTTCCCTTCCCTTCAGCGCCTTCGCCCAGTCTTCGTGGAAGTCGACCGTTTTCTTTCAAAGAAGAATATTGGGATATTGTAGAAGTGAAGGAGTTAAATTTCCAGAAGGTTAGTTAGTGATTCCGAAAAAAAAGTAGGAGAAGGATTCAGGATTTATCCTCGGATGAGGTCTGTTTCGTCGATTCTGAGAGTACATGGTACTGAAAAGACTATATACAAAAGTGTCCAAAAGAGAAAATATACGCAGCAGCAGTTAGCCAACTTTCCAAGGAAAATTATCTTATAGAAATTTAGACATCCCCCATTCGATTGAAAAAAAAATAGTGCCCTACTATGCAAAAATCTTTCGACTTCGTCAGATGTCAATCTCATGTATGTAATACTGTAGCACCGATTTGTTGGCTAATAAGGCCCTAGGGACATTGGAATCTAAAAAAAGATAATGTTGTTTTGAGAAAGACTTGGAAAAACCCGGAATAGCTGTTTTCAGGGCGTCGAAGAACTCCAAATTTCCTTTGTGCCAGCCAAAACTGATCTTAATAATAGAATCGAATCCGTCAAATACCTACGACGACGATATCCTTATTCGTTGAGGTGAAACACTCTGTAATACAGAAACAACTCTTTTTTCAGACATTTTCGATTAGTTTGAATTACTAAAATACTTTACTACGTTGTCTAAATTTCTAAACGAATACATTTTCAGAACCCGGATGGCACAATTCGAATGAAGAGCAAAACAGCAGTTGCTTTCATCAGCAACTCCGATCGTACCTTTTTCTTCCAGGCCGTGGGCTGCCGATTCGGACGATGACCCCAACAACTCCACGGCTTCTGAGAAGAGCTCCTTTAACGACACCATCTCTTCCACCAACTCAGATGCTTCAGAAATCAACTCCGTCGTCTCCCACATCTCAGATGGAATAAAAAGATAAAGAGAACGTTTAATAAAAAAAACTGTGAATCTCTTAATCTTGCTTTCCGTCCATTTGTATCTTCTTCTGTCCGTAGGAAAGACCTATCACCTACTATAGTCACGCATCCCCATGTCCGTCACCTATGATGTCGACCTCTTTCTACCCGAGGAGTATCTCAGTGCACCCACGGGATTTGACTAGTCGTAATTGATTTTACTAACACAATGGTTTTGATTTCAAACCTTTAAATGATTGTGAGATTTGCAGTTAGGACTCTTTTCTTACATCTTTCACTGTGTTTGTGACAGTAATGACCACATTTCGTGTGGAGCTACCATCTACCTACAATACCGCAGTCCAAACTTCAAGGCCGCATGGTTTCCATCTGTTTCCTGGTCCTCGTAACTGTGTCTGCCCCTGCGTTCCCCTCGGGAACGGTGCCGTGTCGTCCTTCGATAGCCGAGTGCGCGTGCCTAGTCGTGACAGGCGGGCAGGCGCAGATAACACCGCTTGTGTTGCCGCTTGTTGCACTTTCCCAAAAAGTACACCCTGCCTAATCCGCCGCCAAGGGATCTCTCATGTAAATCAGGGAATGAGTTGGTTAAATGATAACCGCGGATTCGCCAATGCACTTTGCGAGTCGTGCCAGCTGCCACTGCAGAAATACAAATCAAGATGAAACTTCAAAGAAGCCCTCTTCGGAGACCTAAAGCAGGACCCTGAAACCGACAAATGAAGTTGATTGAAGATAAAGGAAATTAGTGTTGACAGCCACGAACACGAGGCTAAACTACAAAGCAGATCCTGGAATCAGAATATTTGTCAACACAGAGAGCAAAGTATAAATCTTTCCATGTATGTTAAAGTATTTTAAAATTTAGTTTCTTCCACACCATTCCTTATGCCTTTTTGAGCTTTAACCCTGCCCAAAATGCAAATAATCTCTTATCTTTAGTCCAATGTGACTCACAAAGCTAGGGACAAACCGCATTAGTTTTATCTTTTCTTTCCATTGAGTTCATCACAAAAGCCGGATAAGGGGTTATGAAACTTCTAAACTTCCTCTTAGTAGAGATTCTCGTTTTTTTGAGTGATAAAGCCGGATTATCTAAAAGAGCAGACATGGCCCAGTTTCTCAGCAAATCGAAATACCAATACCCCTTTACGCAGCTGAAATATGTTTGACACATTTTAAAAGCCTCTAAGTGGTGCAGATTTGTACTTGTGTCCCAATGTCTTTCTCTCTTTTGTCTGTACAGAGCTCTTTGTATCCGACTGTCACTGTCTAGCACGCCGTATTCTAGAGGCTTTTACTGCTTTCAATAGGAAATCATTGTTTCTTTGTTGCAACACAGATATATATAAACCCTAAGAGGTAACCGTTTTTCTCTGTCTCTCTTAACCACAGATGACTTCATAGCTCAGCTCTGCTATCATACGAAGTGGCTTGCGGTCCATCTGTATCCATCTCCATTTCATCCGTTCAAATCCACCACCATTAATCGTATAGCGATGTCCACCTCCGTGTGTGCCATTTTTTCTGCGCTTGTCCCACAAAAAACGGCATCCGTCGTTCGAAAAAAAAACGTCGCGTGTCGGCGGTTCACAGGCTGGTCATCGGCTGCTGCCGACCGTCGTGCCTGCCCGTACCTCGGTCCCTCACCCCAACGGGCCTCCTTTGTCCTGAATCCCTGCGCCTTGTTTTCCCACTCCCACATCGCCCTCTTACGCATCACTGTTTTTCAGCTACCACATATTTTTGTAAACATTTCACGGTTTTGAAACAAGTAAACACGGGGGGCTGTACGATCGGAATCCAAAGAGGTTCCATTCACTAGACCGTGTTTCAGATAAGGAAAGAGTAAGTACTTCATTAAAAGCGAAAGAGAGACGGAAAGGAGATATCATTTGTCTCCTTTCCTCATTCTCTTTCGTTCTGGTTTCGTTGTTACTCGGAATTGCCTGGTTCCTCACTATGATGAACTAAGAACTGACAGAGTCCTCCGTATCAGTGGTATATTAATACAACGTTTCATAGTAATATAATTAGTAAAAAAAACAGATTTTCACTTTTGCTTCCATAAGAGAACCAAAAATCATAGAAAAAAAATGAGAGGTGTTGAGTGAGAGTCGAGAGAGAAAAACAATAAAACAATAAAACGAGAGAGAGAGAGAGTCAGAGAGGGAGAGGGGGAATTTACGATTCTTGACAAGCAACATAACAAGGTTCAGTGTTTACGACTCGGCCATCTGGAACCCCTATGTGTCCCACTGACCAGCCGGTAATTCTCATTCTCGGTGACCCTCCCATTAGCAGTTCCTCTCTTCGAACTTCCGCACCCTGGCCCACTTGTATCGGCTGCTTCTGTTGATATCCGTGTCTCCACGTGTCCCCCGCATCCCCTCTGCGCATCCGTAAATCGTCCCGCTCCCCATCCTGCGCAGTTGGTGCCAGCCGTCGCGACCTCTGCGGCCCCGTCGCATTGTCTTCCTTGGTGCCAGCCGACGGACCCCGATTCCCTCTCTCCCCCCGTCGTTCCGCCCCCCGTACACCGCTGACCCACAGCCTCCGTGCTAGGCACCGCTTCTACTCTCTCGCCGTGTTCGCTCTCTGCGCACTCCGTCCCCCGGGCGGTCTCTCATCCGTTCCGCGCTGTACCCTCCACACAGCTGGCACTATTTCGTGTGGGGCGCTGGGTCTCCTCCTTCGTGCGCTCTTTCGCAGCCGTCTGACCGGCTGGTTGGTCAGTCAGCCTGCATGTCCGGCTGGCTATTCGCCGCTTCTGCTGGATGAATGCAACCTATCCATGACGTCAAAAGTTGCACCGAGACTGACCTATTACCAGACGGGGCTTATCTTCCTTCTTGGTTTGCCACCTTGGACCCCTTTTGTCTCGTCTTTGACTTTTTACCTCTTCACCTTAACATTCACTATAATACAATAGGCTAAGTCCCTCTCTACAAAATCTACAAGTGTTTTGCGGAGAAGATCTGTGTTTGGGAGAGTCCCTCAAAGTTAAGAGTCAGGGGTCATCTCAGCTTTTTTTGCGACATAAAAACCTCCGCGAACCGGCTGTCTCCAATTGCGTCAGTTTAAAAAACCCGACGGGCCCTTGGTTTTATGTCCAGTGGTTGCGACAACACGCACGTGTTACTGTTGCGACCAGCCGCAGGCAGCTGCTGCCAGCTGGGGCCAGGTTTTTCGCGCATTCTGACAAAGACCCCGTCCGGCGGCATTAGGGAAGGCACCAGTCACAATGTTTGCTTTTATCCAAAATAAACACTATTGGGCTCTAACTTTCCACTCTTTCATATTCATTAACAGGCATTAAAATACTCTACGTTATGAAGTTAAACCTAGTATCGTCAAAAACCTGCTTTCCCTATAAATTGCACACGGTTGAATCTGGTTGAATACAAATTTAGTTTTTCAAAGGTTTCCAAAAGCACTAATTTTCAAGATTTTAGCAAATTTTCGTTTATACTCTTGTAAGTTGCAAAGTCTGTAAATTGTAAGTTAAATTAGTCACACCTTTCGCACCACCCACCGCCTCCCCAATCGACCCGCACTGGGTGGCCTCCCACAGGTACGAGCATGTGAACACAGTTTAAAAGTACCTCATCAACCGTACCTGTGAGGAAGCCTTTCACTCCTTTCCCTCCCTTTCTCACTCATCAAAAGCCAGCTAATCTCATGGCGAATGTGCCGGCCCGACCGAAATAATTCCTCTCGATTTTGTACGGGGAAACGGGTTCCCCGAACGGACGAAAGGTCGTAGCCGATCATTTCGACCAAGACGGACTGAAGGGATTCTGACCCAAATCAAAATGAGAAACTGCGTAGCTTCACCTTACTAGAAAATAAGGGTTTGTCAAATTACATGCACTTTTCAAACTCTGATTTTTCCTTTTGTCTTTCTGTTTTTTCTACAATTAGGCTTAGCAGCATTGGATTTTTTTTCCAACTAGCGGTCTTAGGGCCCCCTTTGCGGTCTTACGTTGCCCTGAATCTCCTTATCTCTCATGAACCGATGGCAAATGTCACTTACCATTTAATCCAAAAAGTTGATAGATGTTCCAGACAGCCTAGATAAACATTTTTAGAAAGTGTCGGCTGAGCGTTGCTATTACACTTACTTTTCTTCTTTTTCGATTTGCAAGCGGTGCTGGGACCCACTGCAAAGTTTCTGATAGTGAAACCTCTGCTGTATCTCTCTCTCTTTACGTTCTTTCTCTTTCTCTTTCTCTTTCTCTTTCTCTTTCTCTTTCTCTTTCTCTTTCTTTCTCTTTCTCTTTCTCTTTCTCTCTCTCTCTCTCTCTCTCTCTCTCTCTCTCTCTCTCTCTCTCTCTCTCTCTCTCCCTCTCTTGTCTCCATATCTCCTTCGTACCGCCGCCCGTACATCCCATAATCTGCGTGGCGCCGGGTGCCAGGCGCCCGCGTCGCCACCTGTCCCTCGACCTTATTTGCGTACTCTTCGTCGCTCCTGTTACGACCCCGACCTTTGCAGGCTTGGTTGGAGGCAGCCCCGGATGAAGCCCGAGGAGGCGGCTGGCAGCAATCGAGCTCCTCTGGTAGGTTTCAGTTCATTTGGTTTCAGTAGCGGAGGCAGATCAGTTCAGATGACAAGGATGATTTTGGTTTCAGGAAGAGCAGGGTTCTACACTATCACCTCCGCACACATGGACCGAATCGGACGGTCGAACGGAGCAGGAGGAGGAGGGGGACAGCCGGCACCTCTTCTCCTTGGTCCTCTCCATGCCTGAGGGAACTATCTTGCAGTCACGGCTCGTCTCTGACATCCTCACACCCGAGGTAAGCAGTTCGTCTTTCTAAACTATTATCTCTCTCTCTCTCTCTCTCTCTCTCTCTCTCTTTCTCTCTCTCTCTCTCTCTGCATATCTCTTTCTCTCTTTCTCGTCGGAGAATCGTATTCGAAACCCGTCGCAGTCTCCGAAAATATCCTCTCGCACGAGTCGTGTGCGACCGCTCCGTTTGTGTGTGCGCAGCGTGGCGGAGTCGCCGGCGTCGAGGGCCGCGGAGCGCGGACAAAGCGAGTGCTGGGGAACTGGGGGAACATTTCACAAAAGTGAGGGATTTTCCTTTCAGGACCTCCGCGTCGGAGCAAACCTCTTCCCCCTGCTCGACGCCAAGGCGCAGTCCTTTTTGGTCACCGCTGCCGCCACGTCGCACAAGCAGCGTCTTTTTTGCAGAATCAACAGGTTTGTTTTCTCCTTTCTTGTCGGGACCTAAAAATAATATAAACAGAGGTTTCACCAAGGGTAGCACAGGAAGTCACCAACAACTTCCTTGTGTCAGCCTATGAAAGATGTTTCTAAGAAAGTATCACCAGAACTCTAAAAGTAAAGACGCAAGCTAACTAAGACGAGGGTAAATACGAAATGAGCCATAGACCCCACTTAGTAACCATAGGAAACCATTGTGATTTAGGTTTGAGCCAATTCAAGGGAATAAGGTGAATACAATTTAGTTTACGACAGCGGGTGCCGTAATTAGTAGATATGGCTACTCATATCTGTTGACACCCGTCGCTATTTTTAAAAGGAATCCGCGTGCAAATAGCCTTCTCCGTTGCGTAAAAGTGCATTGGATCGCCCCTGCCGAGAGAGCGTGTCGGGTGCAGAGACGCAGCGTGGGAACGCCTGAAGTACGCCGCACGCGTGGGAAGCGAGAGAGTGCCATGGGAACGGAGAGCGCAGAGGGGCTAAGCGATCGGCGAGAGAGCGCCACTGACCAGGAGGGCGCAGGCGGCAACTAGATGGGTGGTCTGACGCGGAGGCGCAGAGAAGTCAGGGTGGTCATCGAGAGCGGACAGCCGGCTGACCGCAATGAGATAGTGAGGGGAGAGGAGAGACGCAGAGAACGGCTGACGAGACAATGTCGCAAGACACGCAACATTCGATCGCTGCGTTACGACCAAGGCGCCCGAGGCTATCCTCTCCCGTCCTTCCTACGGCCGGAAGTCGCTTTAAATAACCACTTCCGCCAATTAGAAACCTTCCATTTTATATAATACCCCGTATGAAAACATAATCCAATGCCACATTTGTCAGTTGGAACAGTGTAACTTAAAGCTGCTAACATTAAGACACATATATCCCACTCTAGTTAGAAGTAACCGCATTTGTCTAAGTATGTTAATCTTTATGTTATTTTGCAAAAGGTTTAGTTGTTCCCTGAGGCTTCTTAACGGAAGCATTTATATATCTGTTCTGGTTCTTTCAGTTCTCTTCTTATGGATGATGTGAGTACTTATCTAAAAGCCACTGTGATTACGGAATGATTGCAATACATACATACATACAAACGGTTTATTCTCTAGGGATACACCCTGAACCGCCAGAATGAATCACAGTTGTCGCTTCGGTCGCTCGAAGAAGCTTGTTAAATCCACAGTTTCCTTTGAATCGGCTATGATTGCCCGCCGTCCAAGTTGCTGGTACAGCTCTCCTTGTCTTATTGCAATATTGTATTGCAATAGTCTTAGCTAAATATTTTGGCATTAGCCATGCCTGGTCAACTTTGTATCCACTTGTTTCAAACTTGTTGTGGTTGACTGAATATTCTCTCTAGCTCCAACCTTCAGGAATTTAGCTCAAACTTAACTCTTTGCTTAGATAAATTGTACTCTGTCTTTCAGGAGTCGAATGAAGAATGCGTGTGAGCTTCTGTGTGAGTTCGAGTCCCAGCGAGCAAAGGTGACGGCCCTGGCGCTGCGTCCGGCCTTCGGCCCCTCGGCGCCCTTCCACACGATCACCTTCACAACCAAACATGCCGCTTCCTGTGCCATCACCCATATGGATTACACGTACGTGAATTTTCTCTCCTCATCTTACTCTTCGTTCCAGATCTATCCCTTACCTTGGACACTTGCCGAGTGATGTCCTCGGCCGGTCCATTCTATCCCTCGTCTGTTCGGCCGACGTAAACGTCGTGCGACAAGCTCACATTGACTGTGAGTATTCATTATTTTCGAATTGGCGTCGCTTATTTTCGTTCCGGTGTTTCTCGGTTGGGGAGAAAAGGGCAGGCGTAGCGCGCGGACAGGTCGCGCTTCCGCGATCGCCTCGGAAAGAAGGCGATCCGGGAGGAGGCGCCGGGAGCGATTTCGAAGATTTCGATGGAGGCGACTGGGCGGATTGAACCAACGGACAAAGGACGATAAACGAAGAGAGATTATATCCACTGCAGGGACTCAGGGCGCGAACGGGCGGGGATCTTAGAAGAATGACCGTTTTACTTCAGAAATCGTGATGACGAGTTAGTGAAATGTGTCTTTCCAGTGTTCAACTCCCGTGGGAAGGTTGTGAAAAGCGTCGCTCCCCTTCGCTTTGTCGCCTACAACGGGGCTCTTCTTAGGGCCGAGACGGAGTGGTCAGCCTATGTCAACCCCTGGACTAAGCGCATTGAGATGGTCGTCGCCCGTCATAGGATCGTAGACGCTCCCATTGGAGGTACCTCTAGTCTCAACGGTATCTTAAATCATTGATTTTCCAGATGCCAACGTCCTGGCTCCCCCTTCGGATCAGCAGCCAGTGCACGTGCTCCCAGCCGTCATGGCGAAGACCTTCGAAGACGAGCTAAGGATGATCATGTCGACGGTGGGTTTGTGGTGATTTGTCCTTTCCGCCGGCCAGCACGCTCTTCCCTGATACGACCTGCCGCAAGAAGGGACGGGATGCCACGCGCCGCCGGTGACCCTAATACCAAGCAAGATGCCTAGCACGGCGGTCGAAGCAACACTTTGCGAACACCGCCCTCTGCTGACCACACTGTCCTTTCTTGCCCTTGCATACTCCCATAGCAAGCCTAAAGGCTTAGCTTCCAGTCGGAACAGGGGTAGCGCTGCCCTCTCCTCACAACTCTCAGATCATAGGGATCTTCCACTGTCTTGAACCATGCACGTTTCTTTGCAAACTCGTTTAAAACACCTGGCTCCATAGCTTCCGCCGCATCTCCCACAGCGCGAAAGTTCTGACGCCGGCGCCACTTCCCCCGCCACAACAAAATTTATTTTTTTTGGATATGTGCTCAATTCTCTGCAAAAGGAAACGGGTTTAAAAATAAGGCATATGTTGACCTCCTTGCAATATGTTTTCGGAATGTTTCTAACGGTGTATTCCTATTTGCGGCACATATGATCTCTACGCTTTTAATCTTGTTTGAGTAGTAAAAAGGGCTCAATGCTCCCTTTTTGTTGTCAGAATGTGAACACTTTTTATACTCCCGTATATTGAATCTGGTTGCGTAACTTCGGCGCCCGAGCGCTGTCCTAGTATGTGCCCCCTGGCTCCGATTTCCCCAATGGGATTGAGCCTTCGTCAGAAGGTCGTGTGCGGAGGAGGCGCCCTTATACCGCCGGGTACGCCGTGCCCGGCCCGAGGCGTCGTGTGCCGGGCGCTCAGCTCCGTGTGTCGTGTGCCGTGTCAGCCGGCGACGGCCGCGTCGGCCAGTGCCATGCACTTTAGGCGCTGGAGCTGGGACCGCCGGTCATCTATCGGCTACCCGCAGCGGCCGGCGGCATGTAGGACACCAGCACTCCTACCTCCAGACGGCAGGATGAGTTTAATTCTTGTTTGCAACAGTCCTGACAGTCGTCAGTGATGGTGAGCCAGGGCCAAGCGCAACATCAAGAGGAAACCAATTAAGATGGGTCCTGAGTTGGCTCAGCCAATTCTCACTCAGATCAGACCTTGTGGCTTAGATATCCAATGTTTAAACAAAGGTGCGACTTCAAGGTTAAAGTGTTCTGATTGATAAGATTCGCGAACGCCGGCAAACTGATCACACTGAAAGGATACGCACATATAAGTTTCTAAAGTTTATTTGGAAACTTCTGATGCATGAAACGGAGGAAATCTTTTGGAACACGTAGGGCATACAAAAACAAAACATTGCCTACGATATAGTAACTATGAATCTAACCTGTAAAACAGGGGGAAATTATGCACGCTGATAATTTTGAAAGAATTTCTGAGTTTGTTGCATTGCAACTGCCTGAAGTTGCTTTTCTCAGTAAAAATATTATGCATTTAAACCATCAAGCGGCAAAGTCGCTGTATATCTGGTACGTGCGTCACAAATGCTCAAAAACCACGCCCATGGGTCAAAAAGTCTCGGCCACGGGCGGTCATTCCCACGGTAGCCCCGCCCCGATCTCTTCCTTGTGCGCGCTGTTTGCCGTCCGCGCACTTCCGTCGCCGACCGTTGTATAATTGGGTGTCGGTCCACTTCCGGCTACTCTTTCCCTCACATCCCTTTACTTATTCTCCCTTCTGACGCTCTGCTTTTCAGCCGGTGCCCAGCAAGCGGCCCAAGGCGCCCCAACCCTCCCAGATGTGCCAGCCTGCGCCCCGTCCTGCCGATCTCGGAGCCTACATTGACCGCATCGTCGAGACGCTCGTCGTCCATTCTACGGGTGCTCCGCCTGCCCCTCTGCCACTGAAGGTGAGTCTGCCGTTCCTTCTGCCACCGGTTCCTTCTCTTTCTTTATCTGGTCGGTTCCACTCTTGTGCTTTCAGTGCGCAGCGGTGGCCAAGGAGGAGCCTTGTTCAGCCGATCTCCCCCTCACTTATACTCAAATCAACTGTCTCGAGAACGTCCGTCGTCTTCTCAACTCGACCTCTCGTCCCGAATCACCCTCCCAGTCAGACCCCAGTGATGACAGGTCAGTTCTCCTTGTGTAGTGGGAGTGACCGTCAAGTCGAGAGAGATGCACACACTGGTTCCGGCCGGCACGCGAAAACAAGGCACGCATTGACCCTCAAAGAGTGCAATATAGTGGCGGCGGTGACTGTGACCTATTGGTACCAGCCGGCTGGTTGTTTGTCGCGCCACCACCGGCGGCATGAAGGCCGTACGCGCGGGACGCGGCGCCACAACAACAACGGCGCAACGGATAAACATGCGCTGCCGTTGCTGGGGTCACGGCTGGGGACACACCTGAATGGATGGGAGAGAGGAAGGATGAAACACTCGCCCACACAGAAAAAAACAAGTCTAGTATATAAGTATAGATATACAGATAGAATGAAAACCGAAGATGCATAGTGACATAATTAATGACATGTTTTTCAGGAGGCCCCTTCCTACCCTTCCGCTGACCCGAGAGACCCTGCAGCAGCACACCCGTCGCTGGGAGGAGGAGTGCCGGGAGACCTGGAGCCGTCGTCTGAAGCGCATGTCTTCTGAAGCCATCAGTGGACCCCTTGCCAAGCAGCCCCGTCCCAGCACATCATCGACACCGCCGGTGCACTGGACCCAGGCTCAGAGAGAGGAGTTCTACCGTAGTCTGGCTCCCAACCCACCTCCACCGCCAGGAAAGAACTTCCAGGTTAGTAAATGTTCATTTTACCATCCCTCTAATCTCCCTCCCTCCCTTTTCTCTCTCTCTCTTTCTCTCTTTCTCTATGTAAATGTTTTTAATACAATTTTTTTCCAGATTACGACGGTGCCCCTTCCTCCGGCCGACACCCCTACAACCACTACGGCCACCTCTGAGCGCGTGTCCGCCTTTCACGCCGTCCACCCGAAGGTCTCCTCCCTGCCCTCCTCTCCATCCGTCATCCAGCACTCTCCCGATTTGCTCGGACCTCGTCTGCTTTTCGCCCCTCGTGTCGCTGCAGTCCGCGAGTAGCTTCCCTCTCTCCGCATAGGCCATATCCAATTCGTCTCCCCAACGCTCTTTCCCGTGTCCCCCGCACCCCGTGCTTTATTCGTTGCCTTCCACACTGCCCTAATTGTGATTCGCGTCCCCACCCCGTTGTTGTCGTTGTTGTTGTCCAACCACACCAGCCAAGTCTTTCATGCCCGACCCTGTCGGAACCCGTGCCCGTCGCAAGCGAAAGTACCCGTCTCAACGGGGGATCAGTAGCCGATGAGCCCGTTCTTGTGCAATCCTCTCTTGCGGTTCTATTTTTCTTTGTTCTTTTGTCTACAGTTCTTTCACCTCGTCTCTCAAATGTATGTGTATATTGATTTATAGGTGATTATTGCAGAGTACATGAATGATTTATTACAGTCATAATGGGTTTTAAATAAGAGACAAAGAGAAAGAGAGAGAGAGAGAGTGTTCTCTTTCAAATGAGCTGATTCTTCAAACGCAAAACTTTCTCATTGCCATTCCACGTTTACGTAAAACACCTCTCCACTCCATTTACTTCAGTCGTCTCAGCACCGCGTGCGGTTGAAAATGACTAACATCGAGGATCTGGCGAAGAAGGCCGACGGAAAGAAGAAAAAGGGCTACGATGACGTGCCCCTCGACGACCTCGACGATGAAGACGACAAGTCTGTAAAGAAGGAGAAGAGCAAGAAAGAGGAGGTGAAGGGAGACAAGGACGGAAGCAAGAAAGAAAAGAAAGAAGCCAGCAAGAAGGAGAAGGAAGGGAAGAGTGTGAAAGGAGAGGAGAAAAAGGGAGAGACGAAGCAGGAAAAGTCGGGAGGGGAGAAGAAGGAAAAGAGCGACGAGGAGAAGAAAGCGGCTTCGAAGCCGAAGGAGTCGGAGGTTCAGTCGAAGGCTTCGGCGGAGGAGAAGAAAGAAGCCCCTATGACGAAGGAGCCGGAGAAGAAGCAGGAAACTTCGACGCTTCCCTCGAGCAACATGTCCCCCGCAGGCACCCAGCAGAGGGCCGAACCGCCGAAGAAGAAGGGTTGTTGCACACTCATCTGAAAACGACCCCATCCCTCAGTAACAGCACAATGTGCTTGAAATTCTCACTCTTCGGCTTTGTGATGAAGAAGACGACAGTTTGTGATAGGCCGTGGTATCAAATAAACTTCATTGTGGATTTCGTTCTTTCCCAAATTTGTGAAAGGTTTCTTTTTCTTTCTTTTTATGGTATTTGCGCTTTTCCTTTCTTCTGCGAGAAAATGAACAAATGATAATTAATGTTAGTCAGGTAGCCAATAGCCTACCTGTAGTTCTTCCCCTTTCTTGCCAGAACCGTCTACAGCGTTCTTGCTCGAACCTACCCACTTCCCCATAAACTAGGCAATCAATTCACAAGACTTACAAAATACAAAACAATTCATTTAACAAAGTGATTATTACAACAAAAGTTAACGAGGTCTTCTTCCCCGTCCGCGGCCTCCTCGTCCTCGTCCACGACCGCCTCTGCGTCCTCCGGAGATCTTCTTCTTGCGCTCCTCCTCGCCCAGATAGGCGTGATTGAGATTTACCTGCGAAGATGGGTTTCAGCGTAAAATAAGTGAGATCTACCTGAGTCGAGAGCTGTTCCTCGCAGAAAGCGCAGCCCCTCCACGTCGTCTGACTGTCAGGCAGCGGGGACTTGGTCGCATCCTTAAACACCGTCCAATTGTATTTCTAAAAAGTGTATACCTTGAAATCGACGCGGACATGGCGAGTGGAACACATTTCGCATTGTGCCTCGAGGACCTTCAGTTTGGAGGCTCCTTCGAACATGGCGACTACCGAAGGGCATTTGTTGCATGTGAAGCGCCATTTGGGGGCAGATTTTGGGTCCAGAACCATGATTCCTGAAATACTGGATTAGTTTCAGAGCTGTTTCCTCCTTACCTCCACAGTCCCTGAGACAGCCACAGAGGCCAGAAGTTCTGAAAAAAGATGTATTTGATGCCGGCAAAGGGACAAACTCATAGGAGTTGGGGCAGGAGGGGTGGGAGCAGTTGTCACAGCCGGAGGCCTCCTTCATGTCCTCGAACGGAGGGTTGTTGTAGCAGTGGGGGCATAGGGCGAAGCTTCGGGAGAGTTTCCCGCCGGGACCCTGAAGTAAGTTTTTTGTGGGTTTTAAGGTTAGTTGCAATTGTACCTGCCAGTAAACCAGTTGGAAATCGTCCACGGGGCATTTGGTCTCTCCGTATACTCTGAGACAGCCGTTAGGAGCTGTAGGGATGGAATACGTCTCCTGAAAGATTATACAGAAATGAAGGAAGGAGGGAATACCTCGCAGGTGGGGCAGTAGAGTCTCTGCGGCCGTGTCTCGATGTACTTCATAAAGCGCATGCACTTTCCACAGCGACTGAAGGGCTTTCCGCCACTGGCCAGGGTTGTGAACGAGGCCTCAAAGAGCAGATCCACCATCGGGATATTCTTCACGTAGTAGGAGAATTTGTCGAGGAAGAGGGCGATAGCGTCATTCGTCACCTGTAGGATATCTGCTACCGTAACCCTGTCTCCTACCTTGCGATAGTCCTCCTCTCCTTTGGCGATTCTGTTCAGTCTCGTCTCCAACTCTGCCCTCATCGTAGGTAACACCAATTCCGGATCCACCCTTCTGTAGCCGTGAACAAGGGCCGTTCCCAACTTGGTTGGGACGAGGCGACGGCCGGACTCCACCTAAAGCGTTATGCAATGCCATGCGAAGGATTCCTGTACCGTGACGTAGTTCCTGGTGCAGATGGTGTTGATGTGGACGGGGATGGAGGCGTCGGTGCCAATGCCGTGTTTCTCCATCAGAGAGATCAGCTCAGCCTCCGTCAGATACCCTGGAGGGGTGGTTTCCTTCTGTCGCAGCACTGATTCCCTACAACCTCTGATTACTCTAATTAGTCACTTCCCACTTGAGGGTCAGTCTGTCTCCATTCGAAATCAAAGGCATCAGCTCGTCTTCCTCCACTTCCAGCCAAGTCATAATCTTCGTGAATCCTGGATCGATGATGGTTTTTCCCTGGGCGGTGAATTCCTCCTCCCTACATTTGATTCTGAATGCATTTTGATGGATGAAGGATGAAAGTACGGTACTTGGCTGTGGTGGTTTCGTAAACACAGGGCGGCATCAGCGTTGCGATGAAATGTTGTGTGACGTACTCGTACACCCTGGCTGAGTCTGAAAAGGGAAAATTAAGACTATTGTGATGGAAACCATTATAATTAAAGTAAATGAAAGTTTTTCGAACCTCCACTCAGCTGTCCATTATTCGGTCGCATAGGTGTAATTGGAGGATGGTCTCCCTTGTCCACTCCAGACTTTGGCCTCTGTATTCCCTCGCTGAGCACCTGAAATGTTACTGTATAAACTGTATGTGTTGCGCTACTAGAATACTTTAGATTTAACCTTGCTCTACCACAATATAGCTCAATCGTCATCAATAACCAAAGACTACCGTACACAGTGAAGGCGGATCCAAGAATCACATGTCGAAATTTACCATATGTCATCTGTTTGAGGCATTTACAGATTACCTGATGTGGTGTACGTAAGCTAATGACTAAACAAGTTTAATCAATCGAAGCCAAAGTTGTGAAGCGTGACATTCGCCTGTCCTGCAATTGTGCTTGAGTTGCACCACCTCATTGGCCACCAACTAACATTCCACCCACTCTCCTTCACGTTATTCACTAGTGTTGGAGGTCAGCTTTGATTGCGACCCTCCTATCACTGGGCCCTCACCTCTCTAACGATATCTCCCCATTTCCTGTCTCCAGCCTGTTGCTGCAAAGTGCCTTTGAGGTCGAAATTCGTGGGATAGGCGGTGGTCTCTGTCCTCGGATACGAAATGTATCCCTGCGTGTAAAGGTGTTCTGCTACACTCATCGTATTCGCAGGAGAGAGTCCTAAAAATATAATAACTATCTTGAAACCACCAACCTAGGGCGCTACTGGCCACTCTCATCAGCTCCACCGTGTTCAGGGCGCAAGGTCTCTCCTTCTTCGCCCTCTTCGTAGTTATACTCGTGACGACGGCACATCCCGCTCCCTAGAACATCAATTTACATTCCCAAAATACATTAAAAAATTTGGAACGCTTCACGAATTTGCGTGTCATCCTTGCGCAGGGGCCATGCTAATCTTCTCTGTATTGTTCCAATTTTAGTATATGTCCATTGGTATGAACGGAGCTGTAGGAGGCGCCTCGGCTTATATAACCCAGTGTCAGGGATGTGCCGATTAGCTATGGGGAGACGCGCCGTTTCTCTGCGGCAGAGACGCAGAGGAATATAACAAGCGGCTGGCAGGAGCAGACCAATCACGTTGATTAACCCAGGGATAAGGAACCTCTTTTAGTGCCACTATGTTAATAATAATTCTTTGGTATTCATTAGACACTACGTTATCTACAAATACCGTAAATTTTAATTAGATTTAAGGCCTGAATGAATGAATCCCTGCGAAAGGCAACCCGCACCTTGACTCTCTCGAGGAAGAGTTGAGCCACTTCCTTGTCGAAGATTCTCCCGCGTTCCCACTGTGGCTTGACCACAACTCCCGCTGGGTTCACAAAAGCCGTTTGGAGCACCCAGTAGGTCTCCGGCTGAAACACAGATATCCCTGTCTTCTCCTAAAGAAACCTTGAAATGGATGATCTGATCGTGTCGATTCACACAGAAACCGAGGGTAGGCGTCTGGCAGGGACCGTAGGAAATTACGGTACTGTCGAGGTCACTGTACTTCCCCTGAACTTGGAATTGGGTTGGAATTTAATAATTATAACCTGGAAATACTTTGTCTGGAAGCGAGTGAAAGAGCAGCCGACGCGAAGGTCGAGCTCCTGGCGAGCATCCACCGAGAGGGCTTCGTTCTTATTGGGTCGACCGAGGTTTCTCATGGCAGCCTTGATGTCCTTTTCAGTGATCGCAGAGAAATGAGCCCTGAAGATGAGTTAGAAGTATGGCCAGGCGCAATAATTCCTACTTACCTATAGACATTGTCCATGAAATGTCCAGAAGGAGGACGCTTCATGACCGATTTCACAGCGTCAACCACCTAAACCATAAATAAATCATGAATTCAGTTGAATACCTCAAAGCAAATGTTCTCTCCCTCTTTGTCACAATCCAGCCACAATACCAAGTATTCTACTCCCTTGGCCTCCGAAGCGAGGTACTGAAATTCCCCTGCATATTCCACAAGTCAACACAATACCTCGTTCATTTTGAGCTTTGGGTTGGCCTCGTTCTTGAGAATCGGGGCAGAATAGAGCTCAGCGGGGTCCGTCCTATCCCAGTTGTTGTACTGGTGGTGGAAGTCGACGGACATCACATGGCCACAGGTACTGGTCACCTTGAATTTGGCACTCTGTCCATTGAATTTCCCCGGGTATTCGTTTACGGAACAAGCTCCGTTCCAGCCTGCAAACAGTGAGTATCGCAATATGAAATAATTAGATTTAGATTATGTCCCTAGACATACGATGTACTATGATACAACAATACTATCAAATTGTCTTTATCTTTTTTGACGTTTAACAATTTTGGATTGAATAAAGCTATGCTTTAGGATTGTCAAGGATTCATTTGTAAATATACTCCGTAGGATCCATCAGATTGACTTTCTACTCTTCCTAATCACAGCTAACCTTTGCGTTTGTGGCAGTTGTTATCGGAGAGGAGCTTGGCGATAGACTCCGCCAACATGGGCTTCTCGGCGACCATCAGAACGGTCACCGACATCTTTGCTTCTGAAGCTTACCTCACCAATCCAGATGAGCACGCGAGAAGTAGAAAACAGCAGAAACTGTAGAGGAAATAAAAACACAATACAACTGGTAGAAGTAGGTTTATTATTCAACAAGAACAGTAAACAACGGTAGAAAAACAAGGGGTCGAAAGGCAAATTCATCGGAAAGACGTCGGTTCGTTCAGCTGAAAAGTGATTCTTGGTAACAATAATCCGTAGACTTCAATGTGGTTAATCCCTATTAACATACCAGCGGAGGCCATTCTTGGTCGACTTTTTCCACGTCGAGTTCCAGAATATCAACTTCTCCGTTATGAACGGAGAGGAGATCGGCGAGGGAGGGGCGTGTCCGGCCAAAGTCACCATGGACAAATTCCTTGATGTAGGTTCCGGCTTGGGTTTCCAGTCTGAAGGCGAAGGAAATCTTGGAAAAGGATAGAGAACCCACCGGTTGTAGGACAAAATCCCGTTTTGCCCTGCGACAAAATCCCCCGTTTTCGCCAGTGTGACAAAATCCCCCCGTCGTTCTTTGCGGTATCGGAAGGGGGCGACGAAATCCCCCGGGAGGGTGACAAAATCCCCCCACGGGGTGACAAAATCCCCCCATGGGGTGACAAAATCCCCTCATGGGGCGATCAAATCCCCCGTAGGCCCACGCGGCCTAATTGGGGCTTCCCGCGAAGTCTAGCGAACCCACACGGAGGCTACCTGACGACGAAAGGTTCCCTGGTCAATTCCTTTCCCCCGACAATTCTTTTTTTTAAAATAATCCGCGGGGTGGGGGCCCCGCGTACACTCCAAGCACCCCTTCCTAGCTGAAACAGCTTTGTTAATTTAAATAAAGAGAGTAAAATATAATATGAAAATGATGTTTGTCGGATGAATTGTCGGCCCCTCATTTGTCTTTACGGATGAATTTTTGTTTCCTTAGGATGAAATGTCGGGCCTTGATGAATTGGCCTTTTTTTGGATGAATTGTTGCCGAATGAATAGTTGTTTTTCGGATGAAAAGTCGCTATTCAGCCACCGGATGAAAGGTCGTGGAATCGTCCTCGCCGTCTGTGCCCAGGCTAAGGAGGCCCCTGCAAATTTTCTATGGGGGGGGGGGGGGGGGATTTTGTCTCCCCGTGGTGGGATTTTGTCTCCCCGTGGCGGGATTCTGTCTCCCCGTGGCGGGATTCTGTCTGGGTCTTGGTGCGCGACAAAATCCCCCGGGGGGATTCTGTCGCGGTCTGGGGGGATTATGTCGCACCGGGGGATTATGTCGCGCAATCGAACCCACCTAGCGAGGAAATGATGCTCGTCTATGCGGATAAACTGCAATAGGTAAATGGAGCGGGGTCGATCCAGCAGGGCTCGTCTCTTCAGCACCCGCACCGGCGTCTTCTGTATCACCTCCAGGGGAACCTTTCCGGCGGCTTCGGCGAAAGCGCCCTCTGACAAAGGAAGGGTACTGTAGCAGTAGGCCGTGTAACACTTTCTTTTCTCTGTAAGTGAATTCACTCCAGAAACACATACAGTAATGAACTAACCATCCTGTCCTACGGTAAGCTGTTCGGCCTGCTCTCTAGTGACTCTTGTGAGGAAATTCACCCGAATGTCCGGCTGGAGGTTGATCTTCTTCTCAACCTCTCCTAGCGATTCGAGGTATTTAATTCTAAAATAGGGTAGTATTAACTGTTCAAAACTTTCTCTCTCACCCCTTGACAATAGATGTAAACCTGCAATTTTTCAATTCGACCACGAAAGGTCTCCCATCGCCCAGCATCCTCACGTCGATGTCCTCTCTGCCGGAGGTGATGAAAGTCGAGTCCGAAGCCCCGAATTCCGCCTTTAGCACATCGCATATCTTCTCTGACACCTTAACATTTAACATGAGGAAAAGTGATAAATACTACCGAGTTCCCAGGCTCCTTGGGCGCATCTTTTTCCTCTGGCGACCAGGGTGACTGAGGCAGGGAGCGGGAGAACTTGCAATATCGACCGCCGATGAAAACGGGGTCTCTCTCAAAGGCAATAGAGATGGTGCAGGGGCGAGAGGGAGAGGCCAACTTGAATTTCCTGAATAATATCAGTTAAACATGTAGTGCCAGCTGAGTGGCAGAATATATTTATTGTTTGAATAAAAAACCTACTTGGCGACAGTTTCGGAGATCCGGTTGTTGACCTGCTGCAGCTGCTGCTTCGAAAACTCCTTCGGTTCTTCCTCGAAACGATTTTTCCTTGTCGGTATGAATTCTCGCGGAAATTGGGCCTTTAGAAAGGTAAAATCTCCCCGGTTGAATTCTTCGTTTTCAAAGGTGATCATAAGCTGGAGATCAGAGTGGAGCGTAGGGCGAAGACCAGAAGCCTTAACTGACATGTCAAAATAAGAGAAAATGAAAGCTACCTTGGATAACTTGGCCAGATAGGCATCGATGCAGCGGATTTTGAACGGAACGGAGGTCAGAACTCCGTTAAAGTCCGGCCGAGACTTCTTGATGATCGTCTCACGGAGGGTTTGGGCGGTGGGGAGGTTCAGTGCAAGGATGAAAGAACTGGCATCGTAGGGCAGGTTTTCCAGACTCTTCTCCACAACGGCGGAGACCTTTAACACGATATTAAACATAACAAAGTTTTTAACCTCTGTGATGAAGTCGGGATCCAGAATACCGAAGCAGAGAACACACTCATGAGAATTTTTAACATCTCTGACAGCGGAAGTAGTTTCTCCGGCAATCTGACGCTTACATACCGAGCACAGCGGTACGTCTACTACCGCATCGTTCATTCTGAAACAATGGAAAATAAACAGAAGAACAAATAACACAAGGAAATTTTTAAAAAAAGAGTAAAATACAGTATCACGGTGTGTCCAAACTGGCAGTAGCAACAATTCTGGGCAATACTAGTATTCAAAAATTTTAAAAAATACCGTAATTAAAGCATATTCGTTTACCCAAAAATACGCACATGTCGTAATTTTGCGTGAAATGTAATTGGTCCTGAAGCGATTTCACTTTGCGGCGTTTTTCCGCCGCACGCGACATTTTCAACATGAGGCAATTTTCGCCTTACAGTTTTCTTGTTTTCTAAATGTTTTCGAGGTTTTTGTTTAAAAAACTTAAACTTTAAATTTCCAAAAATGGTGTATAATATATGCGTGATGTATTTATTTCAGAAATGGCCGCAAACAAAGGGCAGGAAGCCATGAAGAAGGCTCTCCAAAACGCCAAGGGAGCCGGTCTCGGCGCTGGACTCCTCGCCGCTGCTGGAGTTGCTGCCTATGCAGTTTCTCAGGCTATGTTCACAGGTAAACTTTGCCGTTTTAAGTATTCGGTAATAGTCCGGTAGGCAACTACATTTTGGGGGAAATAAAAAATGAACAGGTATCGTTAGAATCGTCAAAATACGTAGCTGCGTGAGTACTTTCCGTCAACCCGAGTAAACCCATTTAAAGCAATTTAAAAGTGAAAATGAAAGGAAATAAAATAAAAACAGAGAACTTATTCAAATTTTTACGCGAAGTTTTCTTCACAGATATTTCTAACAGCTACCTTTCATACGACACTCCGATAAACATCAAGTTTTATGGTGTTTAATCAATGGGAAAGACGAGATATGCTTGCTTATGATAGCAGCGTTGCGTAACTCGATAAAGTACTCGTGCTTTTTTAACGTTTTAATATGGTTTTCAGTCGAAGCTGGTCACCGCGCTATTATGTTCAACCGCATCGGTGGTCTATCCACCGATGTCTACAAGGAGGGACTTCACTTCCGCGTCCCCTGGTTCCAGTACCCCATTGTTTACGATATCCGCGCCAGACCCAGCAAGGTAACTATTTACAACTTATTTGCTAAGTTTGGCTTTAGATCGCCTCTCCCACTGGAAGTAAGGATCTGCAGATGGTTAACATCGGCCTCCGTGTCCTTTCTCGCCCCAACCCCGAGCAGTTGGTGAAGATGTACCGCACTCTCGGACAGAACTGGGAAGAGCGTGTGCTCCCCTCCATTTGCAACGAGGTTTGTGTACGGGCTAATGGATCACGACAGTATTCGTTTAGTTTTCGATATTTGCTCAATAGATTGATTTGCTATTTCGATTTCGACAATATTCCAAATTTACCATCTTCTTCTGTACACATGTAATTGTTGTTTTCAGGTCCTGAAGAGCGTTGTCGCCAAGTTCAACGCCTCCCAGTTGATCACCCAGCGTCAGCAGGTCTCTATGCTCATCAGGAAGGCTCTCATCGAGCGAGCGCTCGACTTCAACATTCTTCTGGACGACGTTTCTCTCACTGAGTTGGCCTTTTCTCCCCAGTATTCCGCCGCCGTCGAAGCCAAGCAGGTAAATATTTTTTTCCGACGTGTGTTATTTCCTAAGGAAGAAAAAGGAAATTTTCCTTTCTTGATTCCGAAACATTTGAAATTTCCAGGTTGCTGCCCAAGAGGCGCAGAGGGCGTCCTTCTACGTCGAGCGTGCCAAGCAGTCCCGCCAGGAGAAGATCGTCCAGGCTGAGGGAGAAGCTCAGTCGGCTAAATTGGTTAGTTTCTCACTTAACATATTGCTTTATTGTCGTAATCTTGGCGGTTTTGGCAAGTGTAAGCGAAATCGTTGTAAAGGGCGACATATAGAAGTTTGGATGATACTTTCACAGTTGAGCATTATTAAAGGCTGTTAATCGTTCATGAGTAAAGGTCAAACATTTCAGCTCGGAGAGGCCATGAAGAACGACCCTGGATTCTTGAAGCTTAGGAAGATCCGTGCTGCCCAGCAAATCGCTAGGACTGTTGCTCAGTCCAACAACAAGGTAAGCTTTCTTTTTTCCTCAAATCATTGTGGAATCTCTTTCAGGTGTACATTCCCGCTGGCGGTCTCATGTTGAACATTGCTGATGAAGATTATCTGAACGTCGCTGGAGACAAGAAGCGCCGCTGAAGTTGGTCTCATTTCCCTACTGTCTTTTTTCGGCCCGACACCCCTAAAGTAGTTCTCTAGAGATCTTATCTGTTATTGTTTAGGTCGTTATGTTACAATGTTCTCGTTATCACGTGATAAACCAATAATTCATAATTATGATGCACAAACAACAGCAGATATATACAGATAGGAGTATCTCTTCTCACGTCTGTGACTAGAATCTGGTGGTTGGTCCTCAACCGGCGAGCCCGTCTTCGATATGCTCCTTGAAGCATTCTTTGATGTCGTTCAGCACTCCCCAACAGGGTAGCATCGACACATCAGCCTAAAAATGGAATTTTATTCAATTCTGAGTAATGGGGTATTTTTCCAATACAAATATAAATTTATTCCGGATCACGGCTGCATCAGTAGAGATCTTGAGCCGATGTGGTTGCTCTGACCGGTGGATCCCGGTTACAATCTGCCTCTTTTCTGATCTGGAGCGCCGATCCCTCTACATGACACCCTGATAGGCACGTGGTTGAATTGCCCACTGCCACCCCCTGGTGTCTGCAGGTGGACCGGTGCCGTGTCCGTTGGATGTCACACGATAACGTCTGCTGCGCCATGGCGTAATCAGGTTGTATGCGCCCGCGAAACTTGCCGTGCCGTTGCGCCGTGGTCAGTTTTGACCTGCGATTTGACCAAAAAGCCCGACACGGCGAGAACTGGAAGATTCCAAATGTACCTGGAAGGAAACGCCGGGTTTCATATTGCAGAAGCCGAGGCATTTGTTGCCGGCCGTGGTTTTGTGGACGTCGTTCTCAATGCAGCACTGCGTGTGGTCATCGTGTTGGGCAGCGCATTGGAGGAGGTCTAGGCCATGGGACTGGGGACAGGGGTCCGTGCCCAGGAACATACCCGTCAACTGGAACAATCGGAGGGTTTAAATCTATTTGAAACAACGAATACCGTCTTCTTGCTGAGGATGTCGAAATTACATATCCTCTCACATGACTTGGCCACCTTTTGTTTTTTGCAGCAGCTGAGGAACACACCGTTTGGCGTTTTCTGAAAAGAAGATATTTCACACTCTCTCTCCTCTCTCTTTTCTCTCTCTCTCTCTCTCTCTCTCTCTCTTTTCTCTCTCTCTCTCTTTTCTCTCTCTCTCTCTCTCTCTCTCTCTCTCTCTCTCTCCTTTCCTCTCTCTATCTCCCAACTCACCTCTCCACTGGCAGCAGAAGGAATAGCCTTGGTCACTTTGGCAGAAGCCGGAGTGGAAGGGGGAGGAGGTCTAGCCTGAGCGGCAGGGCGAGGAGCTGGTGGAGGCTGCTGAGGGCGAATGTTTTGTTGGGGAATCTGAGAAATCTCAGGAGCCTGGAATATGGAAAAGCGTCATCCACTGAAATCTTTTTCTTGCCTTCAGTTTAGCCTGAGGAGATGGCACGAAAGAATTCTGCTGGACCGTCGCCTAGAAATAGTTTGTTTTTGTGAAATTAGATGGGTCTTATGGATAGAAAGATAGTTAGATGTTTTCAGTTACGATTCAAATGGGTGTTTTCCTTCTGAAACGCATCCTTTGTTTTTTAAAATCTGGACTTCATGTCATTTGATCTCTTAATTAACTGAGAGGGATCGAACCATGCCTAAAAGTTTAGCGCGAGACCTTCCCTTTGCGCCAGTTAGCAGTGAAGCAGTTAGTTTATAATTAGCAGCTTGCCTTGCGCGGCGGCGGCAGAGGCTTCACAGGCTGCAATTTCTCAATGTTTTCGATGTAGCTGGGATGATTTCCATCGACGATGATCTCCTCTGCGATATAGGTCCCGGAGGGAAGACTCTGAAACGCCACCGATGGCCATGCCCAGCTGCCAAAGCACACCTCGTCTGGGGTGATTACCGTAATCACCGGCGGTTTGGCGTCACTCGGACCAGTGTAGATATCTGCGATGTAAGGCACGAATTTCTCAGGTGGCGGCGGTGCTGCGATCTGGCGAAGGCGGGTTAGCAAAGCAAGAGAAAGGGAAGAGGGGAGGGTACCTGGATGATTTGAGCGGTGGACTGAGGGGGAGGAGGAGGGGGAGGACGCTGTTGGGTGGGAGGAGGGATCTGAAGACAATATTCACATGTGAGAGAGAGAGAGAGTGAGAGAAAGAGAGAGAGAGAAAGAGAGAGAGAGATTACCTTAACAATCTGTTCGAAGATCACCGGTTGTTCCCTGTACACCTGCTGTTGGTAGGCAGGAGCTGGCTGTTGGTAAGACTTAGGCGGAGCGGGTCGTGGCTGTTGTTGTAGCTGTGGTGGTGACTGGTTGCCCTGAAAGAGACTTTCAGTCAGTCATCTATACCTACCTGGTGGTAGATAGGCTGTTGCTGCTGCTGGAACTGTGGTTGAGGAGCATAGTTCTGCTGAGGAGCTGGTTGGAACTGTTGTTGCTGTGGCTGGAACTGTGGCTGTGTTTGGAACTGAGGCTGAGGCTGGAATGGCTGCTGTGGCTGCTGTGGTTGGAATTGAGGTTGGTACACAGGAGGGTTCTGGTTGTATTGGCCTGAAAAATCCTAAGTATGCACAAAAGTCTTGTTATGTTACCTTGAGGGGGCGGGGCCTGGTTCTGGTACTGCTGAGGGGGCGGAGCTTGTTGTTGGAATTGCTGAGGTTGTGCTTGTTGGAACTGTTGTTGGTATTGTTGTGGCTGAGGCAATCGGAAGGACTGTGGGTCATACTGTGGCTGCCAGATGTTGCTGTAGGGAGCCTGTGGTGGCTGTGGTGGTTGGTACTGTGGCTGATAGGGCAGGTTCTGAGGGTAGTAGTTGTACTGGGCAGAGCACAGCGCCGCACCTAAACATCCACTATCAATGTAGCAAAACACTCTTTTTTAGTCATAGTGACTACAATATTTAAATTTATGACCACTTTAGGAGCTTCAAAAAAATTCAAAGCAGACTTCCGTCACGAAGCTTGGAAGTTGCATCACCACGTAACATTGTCAGATAGAAACGATCGGCGATAGGATTTCAGCTTTAGCAACTGTTTCAGAAGCAGGTACATTAAACAAGGTATGTTAAGCTTTGCAAGCGTACTTGTTGGGTCAGTGTCATTTACCTACATGCAACTGGCATTTCAATTGTTTTCCAATTACTAAAACCTAATAGTAAGCGTTTCTTCTGTTTCTTCTTATTGTAAGGGTTATTGGCATTGTATTAGTGTCGTTTTAAGGAAAATAAGGCGCTAGCGGTCAGAATAATAGGTCTCCTCGGTCACATCTATGAATCGTTTGCTTAGAGGACATATAATTAGCATACTTTGCGCTAAATTTTGGATCTGCCAGAGTCTGGAAGAGATCCTTGAGCAGCAAACGCGAACGCTGGCTTAGAAAGAGAACTATTTTACTCTCAACTGCATTTAGAGCGCCATGTTTTTCATGGCTTTATAAAATAAAGTACTTTGTGTTTTGTGCTTTTAAACTATCGGTTTTTGAGTATTTCGTTCTTTCTTCCTTCGAGGGAAACACGTTCCTTGAGAACGTGCGATGCCGTGGATGTGGACTGGTATTTCGGCGGCTGTCAATTAGAGCGAGCGCTTCCTGTGGCTGGTTTTAGGCCGAAAATAAACATGGGAAAAGAAAGAATAAGCTTAGGTGGGTTTAGGTTATGAAGGAAGAAGGCGTACCGGCGAGCAGGTGGAGGAGCGACCTCGGCAGCATTCCCGATGTCGAAAGTGCGCCGGCGGCAGAAGCCGGGAGGGGCGGGGCCGAGGAGGCGGCGAAAAAACTAGTGATACGACAGACAACGGAGAATACGATCCACGGGCGACGTTGCGCAAGAAGCGGTTTAGACGGGAGTCGGCAGATGACCGGAAAACAACTCTGACCACAAAAGGAAGCAACATAGAGAAAGAGAGATAAAAGAACAAGGCAGAAGCACTTGGGAAAATGCGAGTGAGAGAGTCTGAAAAGAAGAGAAGTAGAACACACGCACAGACTAACTAAGGGGGATGAGACTGGTAGAGAAGAATGAAAGTGAAAGGATAAATACTCATGATGAACGTATAAAATACTGGATATTGAAGGGATTGAGAGAAAACGCAGAGAGTGAGTGAGACCCATTTCCCAGCGCTGCCACATTTTATATCCTCCCCCTCGGCGGCCGAGAGACGTATTTTCACTTTTTGTTAGAGATGAATCTCCTCAAAACCGGAAGCACAACTTCTTTGAGTACGAGATAGTTGCAGGAAGGTCACCAAGAAATGAAATGGATACGAAGAAGTCTGTTTAATTAAAACTTTTTACAATGCGCGGAAGCTTTTGCTATTTTGAAGGTCGTCCACTCAATTTACCTTGGCTCAAGGCTCTCTCTCCCTCTCTCTCTCTCTCTCTCTCTCTCTCTCTCTCTCCCTCTCTCTCCCTCTGTCTCTCCTTTTTTCTTACCCCCCTCTCTCTCCCTCTCTATCTCCTTTTCTCTTACCCTCTCTCTCTCTCTCTCTCTCTCTCTCTCTCTCTCTCTCTCTCTCCCTCTCTCCCTCTGTCTCTCCTTTTCTCTCTCCCTCTCTCCCTCTCTCTCTCTCTCTCTCTCTCTCTCTCTCTCTCTCTCCCTCTGTCTCTCCTTTTTTCTTACCCCCCCCCTCTCTCTCTCTCCCTCTCTATCTCCTTTTCTCTTACCCCCCTCTCTCTCTCCCTCTCTATCTCCTTTTCTCTTACCCTCTCTCTCTCTCTCTCTCTCTCTCTCTCTCTCTCTCTCTCTCTCTCTCTCTCTCTAGTCATATACATCGGTTCCTTGTCTCTGCTGCAGTTCCAGAGTCCCATTCTTCCCTTTGTCTGATCCGCGGTTCCATCCTGCGTCACACCTCTCTCCGTTCCCGGCTGCCACTCATTCGAAGATCAAGTCTGCCCAGATGTTGGTCGAAGTGCGGCCGACCCGCCGTTGATGACGCTAGGACCGGAGCGGCATACGAAGGAAATCTTTGAATTTAACCGCCAAAGAATTTATCAAGGTCTTTGCTTCAGTGAGATCAATGTACAAACCCAAAAGCAACGGATGAGACTAGAAAACATCGTCATAGAGATTGGCTGTGAGTAGAAGGGGAGTCTCCTCAGTCACAATTCTACGTAGACGAGATCTTATGATGACAAAACAGAGAAAGACAGCAACCAGCAACAACAAAAGTATGCCTAAGAATAGTTAAATAAAGCGTAACTTATTTAAATTACCAACGAATCCAATGAGAAGGTAGTAGCCGTTCTCCTCAGCCCAGGCCCTTGCTTCCAGTTCCGACATAGAAGGCAAAATAGGCTGAGCCACCTGGAAGTATTTTAAATAATGAAATACTTAACACGTAAGAATTTAACATTTTTACCAGATTTGAACTTACTTTTACTGAAATTCCTGAAAGATCCGGAATGACTTTTCTCACTGAACAATTTTTACCATTTCCAGTTGTCTGGAGGTAAGGGCAATCCTGGAATAAGCAAAGGTGGAGTTTTACTCGGAATTCTCAAACCTCAGAGGGACATTCATAAAGTTTTGGGTTGAAGTCGTCAAAGGAGATAATTTTGGATCGATCATTCACAGGCTCGAAGAGTCCACGCCAGACTAGTTTGGCTACCATGTCATGTGCCATCTCGGAGAAATGGAAGCAGTCCAGAGCCACGAAGGCCAAGTTTTTAAGGTTCTGAAGGAGGCTTTGGATAAACACCTTGTCTATAACCCTATTTTCTCTCTTCAAACTAACACCAATTATGGGCAAAGCGTCAACTTTAGTAATCACGGGAGCCATGACTGCAGCAAAAGAGTCCGTCTGCAGTCCTTCCTCTGACAAAATGCCTTCAAGCCGTTTGTCAAACACTTGCTTCACTTGGATATATTCAGTCTTGTTCATTTCAAACAAACAAGGACAAGAGATTCTGAAAATCACAGATTTAAACAAAGAAAAGACCTCACTTGTGGAAATCGACACAAAATGGATGTTCGTGTGTTTCGTAGAGAATGAAGATGCTGAAGGGAGGCATCACATTCACATACGAACGAGGAACGCTCTTCTTTATGATGGAAAGGGCCTCGCGAACGTTTCTTTCGAAAGAATCCACCCCATACTGCGTCTAAATAGAAAAATGTGACTAATGCAATACTACCGTACCTCGTTTACGCAAATCTTGCAGAGGTCATTGGATCCAATGAAGATGTTGATGAACTTCCAATCGTTTTCTAGATCAACGTCATTGGCAGCTTTCAGTCTGTTCACGAGATTGAGGGCCTGTTAACTGGATTTTTAAGCAAATTAACAATTTAAAATGTTGAACATGAATTCAAAAGAGTAGACATATAAATATATTGAGAACCTGTTGCGGAAGGGCTGAAGAGAAAGAACCGGACACTGCGAGGTTAAAGTCCTCCGCCGCATGGAAAATACCCTTCTTTCCAGCCAATTTGGAATTGAAACTATTAAAAATATCTTTAAAAATATATAAAATACTCTTTTTCTTTTAAAACCCACTATGAAGGGTCGTTCTATTCTGAAGCAATCCATCGGTTCCTGTGGCAAAGGAGACCTCCCGGTTGTCTTTCAGGATTCCCGGAAAATTATCAGCCGAGGCTGCGCGTGCGGCCTAATTTGGACAATAAATAACATATATAACTATGCATTAATAACATCTTTCAACTAACCGTGAGGGAATCTCCCAAGGCGGCGACTGCCTTTATATTCCAAGGGGCCAGTGAATGGACATTTCGAGGTGGAGAGATCACCTCAGGTACAGGACAGGCAAACTTCTCCCATCCGAATGGATATCCTAAAACAATAATAACTGTTCTTATGAACCTGTGAAACCTCTGGATAATTTAACAAACTGGCTTCTGGCGATCTTCCATTGCTGAAAATCATTAAAAATTCTTGCTGTTTCCTTTTGATCAACAGCGAAAATTTTCAAAACTAACACTGAAAACAAATTCGAACTTTAAATTTGCATTGAATTTACCTTGAATGATGATTAAAGGAAAAATGCGCATTGTTTTGTGTGCAGGCAGTCTAAATAACGATAAGAATGGTCGATAAAGGACGGAGTACACAGACACAATGAACTCCTAACCTTAGATAAGACATCAACGCTTTTTCTCCGAAAGCGAAGATTAACAACAAACGGAGTTTTGAAAAGATTCCCAGTAAAAGTACATTTGCATTTGCCGTGACGTTACATTGTCGAAGGAAAACGGTTCCAAACTTCCTGAAATCCTTCTAATTTCCCAACCGTACTAATAAAAGGCCATGTAAACATTCGTCTGATGACTATTCCGTAAAAATAGCGACTAGGGGTGTTGTTTCTGGACGAGTTGCTCGTTTGCGCAGCAGGGTTTGCGCAGCTGACGGCGCCCCTTTGACCGCCGACTGGCCACTTCCACACAACGATGGTCCTTTTGCTGCTTCTGCTGCTCCTCTCTGCCACTGGGGCCAGGATTCTGCACAAGGTAGAGAGACATTCAAGAGACAGGTGCATTTGGGTTTAGCCACGAGAGTTCCGCTGCAGTTCACTAGTCGTCTTTGGAGATTCTCTATCTGACGATGGAGTTGAGGCAGACAGAGAATCACATGGATTCGTCAGAAATTGCAATGGGAAAGTGTGGGCCGAATACGTCCAGGATATGCTTCAGTGCGAACAGGTAAGAACCATTATATTTCGTGTATCTCCCTCTCTCTATCTTTTGTCTTATTTTAACGCAGGCACTAATGTTCCTTCTACATCTGCTTTTATATTATTTAAACAATTTTAGTACACCAATTATGCCTACAGCGGAGCAAAGAGCAATAACGACAACTTTTACTTCGAGGGTTGGTCTGGAATCAACTGGCAGGTTGAAAAGTTCTTGGGCGGAACTCCCCAGTTAGCCAATGGTAGCCAACTTTTATTCTAGGAATAAACCTTGTATTTCAGAGCCTTTAATCGTTCTTCAAGCTGGAGGAGCGATTGATTTCTTCACTGGAGAACGAGATCCCCAAGTGGTTGTAAAGAATGCACAGGATTCTATAACTAACCTCACAGAGGTAGGAAATAACAACTCTTTTGCTGATATAAACTGTTTAGGCTATGGAATCAGGAACATTGGTTGTCATATCTGTCTTGGATGTTTCTGGAGCTCCTGGAGTGAGAACGGCTGAGGAGGGAGAGGAGTTGAGGAAGCGACTGACGGATCTCACGGCGGAGACTAACCGGGTATTGAATGCGTATGTCAACAGACAGACGGACACAGAACGAGAGAGATAGAGAAAGAAAGAAAGAAAGAGAGAGAGAGAGAGAGAGAGAGAGAGCAAGATATAGAGAAAAAGAGAGAGAGAAAAGAGAGATAGAGATAGAAAGAGAGAGAGAAATAGAGAGGGAGAATAAACGGCTAACCATTCTTTTAGCAGCTCTCCCGCGTGGTCTTAGATCCAGACGTCGGAACAAAGAAACTTCACCCGAAGATCCGTGTCCGTTTCCTAGACGTAAACCCAATTGTGATGTCAGCCATGCAGAATTTGAATACTTCCCAGCCTTTCACTCATCATGAAGGATCGACAAAGTAGGCTCACATTCATGCCACGTCATTTCTATCCTTCAGACCAAGATCAGTTTTCAAATACGCCTTCCACGACCTTTGGAATCCGTCTACAATCGTCCACTACCAGCTGGCAAGAGAAATTGTACGACAACTACAAGACTTTTAATTGATCTGTTCCCTAAGGATATATGTATATATTGTGGAATTTTTGTAATATCGTTTTAATGTAAAGCATCAATTTATTCCAGAAAAACACATAGATAGAAACGAAATACAAAAAGACTATCGTCAAGAATGGAAAGGATATCGTTCTCATATTTTCCCACACGGCTCGTTCAGCTTGAATTAGTAAAAATCAAATGAACGTGTCCACACTTTCGTTGTGGAGATAAGGACCACGTGTTGTACGTCATTGTGTAGTCGAAATGTGACACTCAAGAACGAGTTACTGATCGTGAGATTATAAAATTAAACGGTATGGAAAGAAGGATGCGAATCATTAATGAAAAAAGAAGATAACGATGGCTGATAAACAAAAATCAACTATGAATACGTCGATGAATTGAATGCAAGGGTGGCTCAGGGCTGGGGGTTGGAGACCAAATTTTTCAAATGTTAGAAAAAAGTAGTTGATAGGTATGGTGGCAAATAAGTGTTTCTAGTATATCTATTCATCAAAACACTTGACGCAAAAAAGTTTTGTCGAGCGGGGATTTAACTGGGGTAGTTTTGGATTACCAGTCCAACCTCTTAGCCACTCGGCCATGGAAATTTACAAAATTATACATAGGGTAGTTCGAATCTTCCTTTACGCAGTATCTTTTGCATGTTTAGCACTATTGTTTACAACAAAAATAATAGAAAAATATTAAGTTTTGACCGAGTTAAAATTAAAATTCGATTTGCATAAAATCTCTGGCCGGCCCGCGTTTCGGCCACCCTCGATAGAAAGTAAAAGTAGAAAACTTACATCTGACTATTTGTGTTTCTAAATAGGGAAATAGACGCCCAAGGAAACTACACTGGATCAATCCCACGAAAGACAGCAAAGTAGGAATCGAAAAGAAAACATTTAACAAAACAAAAATCGTTCAGGGCGGGCTTTATAATATCTGTGATAATTTAGCTTATCTTTTATGGGTCTGCTTTCAGAGATAAAAACGGGGTGATGATCAAACTACAACTAATCGGCTACAATATTCTGGAGTGTTAAATTGAGCTTAACCATTTTAAACAGAATTCGAAACAGGCGTCTCTCAACTTGTTTCCAAATTCTTTTGAACTTTGACAGGAACTTATTTTCCCAGGGTTAGAACATCAGACGTTGAAACATACAATGTTCTCCTCAACCATTGCATGGAAACTTGAAAGTATACCATTCCTAGGTAAAAGTAGATCAGTCTGATATATCGTTCCCTGACAACTACAACGTTCCAAATTGTCACGTTTCGTACTGTCGGCAGCCCGTAGCCGGCCACAGCGTATCTTCTTATCTTCAGCTTCTCTTATATAAACGAGAGCTTCCTGTCATTTCCAATTGTTCCGCCATGGATTTCATTCTACGCGGTCTCAATCCGCATAACATCCGTCCAACCCTGCACTTTGTAACTCCGAATGAAACGCTTTTCCGAACAATGGACGAAGTTCCAAATTATACCGATGGGGTGAGTCTCGTGTGAGGGTATTCCACGAATTTATTCAGGCATTGGTTTGGTTCTTGCTTCTTGTAATTCTGGAGTTGTGTTTCTGCGACGAAAAGAATGTCTCCTTCAATGACACCGTCACCAATATGAACGCTTCAGTATTGTATCTCCTCTGCAAGTGGGTTTGAGATCGAGAGAGAGAGAGAGAGAGAGAGAGAGAGAGAAAGAGAGAAAGAGAGAGAGATAGATAGAGAGGAAGAATGAAAGAAAGAAAGAAAGAGAGAAAGAAAGAAAGAGAGAGTTTGAAAATCAGATATCCCTCTTTTCTTTTAGATTCGGTGGCCGTTCGCTTTCCGCCCTTGTCTACGAAGACCTCTACAATCAAGTGGCCATAGTCAAATTGCCTTGGGACAGCGTCTGGGTCTGGTTCCTTTGTCTTTTCACGACGGACCTCGTCTACTACTGGTCTCATAGAGCGCAACATGGTATATTTTTTGAATTTCAAAAGATCAGAATTGTTTTTAGAAGTTGGAATTTTTTGGGCATTCCATCAGATGCATCACTCGTCAGAGTATTTCAACCTCAGCATTTCGATGCGTCAAGGAGCAGTTCAGGTAAATACTTCTCAGAGATTTTATGTATGAAATCTTTCATCCTGCCTTTTTATTTACAATCCTCTCTTGTTTACGATTAAGATCTGCCTGTCTTTTGAACTCTGTGTTATTAAAATGGATCATTGTTTAGGACTTCTGTGCCGCCATGTTCGAACTGATGCAGGTGTTCATAATCCCTCCTAACATTTACCTCGTCCACCGCTATATGCTGATCCTCCGTCAGTACTGGGTCCATGCCCAGTTCATCCCCGATCTCGGTCCCTTCGAGTACATCTTCGTAACTCCCAAGAGCCACCGCGTCCATCATGGGAGAAACCGCTACTGCATCGACAAAAACTACGGAGGAACCTTCATCATTTGGGACAGGTAAGACACAATCAATGCATCGAGTATTCGAAAGATTAGAATGTTCGGAACCTTTGCCGAGACAAAAGAAGATGAAGAGATCGCGTATGGGCTTGTGGATCCTGTGAAGAGCTTTGATCAGTTGTGGCTGCAGTTCTTCGAATTCAAAGTATTTGGATGGGACAAAGGAAGGATGAAGGATGACAAGGGAACGGAAATCTTCCCTGGATTTGTAAACAAAGTGAGCAGTTTTCTAAAGCAACAATTGATTGTTATTTCAGATAAAATCTGTTTTTATGCCTCCCGGATGGTTCCCCGGAGTGCAAACGAAAAGATACTTCTTCTGGTTGCACAATGAGGATCCCTGTGAGGGAATTCCAGATGTGAGTTACAACTGAAAAGAGAGAAAGAGAGACAAAACATTGAAATATTTACTCCATCTCTTGCAGATCAAGGGTCCTGTGGACCTCTACAACCCTCCCATCTCCTTCCCCCTGAAGGCCTACCTCCTCCTGAATACCGCCGTCATGGTCTACTCCACTTTCCTCCTCAACCAGACCCGTGCCAGTCTCTGTTGGTTCCAATTCGTCATAGCCGTCGGTTTCATTCTGCTGAGAATTCAGATGTTCGGATACTACTTTGATCATAAGTGAGTCCATTTCCTCTAGTTCACATAAGTTATATTTAGGCGGTTTGCCACTTCTTATGACGTCATCTCTATGACACTTGCTGGCGTCGTTTCCTTGTATTTGGGATTTCCATTAATTACAATGTATTCCCAGGCTTGTCTTGCAGGAGCCCTAATTTTGTCTTTCTTTGGATTCACTCCAGCGCAGAAAACGAAGACAGCCTAAACATTGTAATCATTTCATGCATAATAAACTTGAAATATCCTTTGAATGTTTTCTAAATGAGGTTGGAGGGACCGTTCTAGCCAATTATCCTTGTAAATGAAAACATTTTCAAGAAGATAACATAAACCGTTGTAGATGTTCGAGAGAAAGGCTGTCATTTGGGCCAAACTGGAAACTGATTCCTTCATTTTTCGTGTCTGATCATTAGCCTTTACCTGTCGCTGACGCTTCTTCGCGAAACTGTGACTACTGCCATCGGTCAAACTTTAAAAAACCCAACTTCGATGCCACCTATAAAAGGGGGTTTCCCGTTTAGAAAGGAAACAGTGATGAACCGCCTCACTTCGCTCCTTCTTCTCGCCCTTCTCGTCGCCTGCGCCTTTGCCACGTCAGTTTCAACCATTTTGGACCAATAAGGCCTTTAGTGAGGAGGCTCGTGTGAAGAGATACTACCCCTACTATGGTGGCATGGGAGGATACGGAATGGGTGGTTACGGTATGGGAGGATACGGTATGGGCTACAGGATGCGTCCCTATGGAATGGGTAGGTCATGTTTCACTTCAACTTGTTCAATGTGCTTCAGGAATGGGAATGTACGGAATGTACGGACGCTGAAGACAAATACTGTAGATAAGAATAAATCTCACGCTATCCACAACTTGTGCCTTGTCTTCCGATTGTCATTTATCCTCTGTGTTCCTCTCTCTATCCCTCATTTTGCGCCCTCCATTTGTCCTTCCTCCCCGTGCCATTCCCCTTTCCCGGAAGCCTGGAAGAAGAAACGTAAGGCAACCGCCGTTTTTGCCTTCTCGGTTCCGGTCCGGCTGCGTTTTGTTTGCGGCGGGGATGAGGGGATGGTCAATCGCATTTTCGCCTACCTCATTAGCCAACGCTTCACAGACTGCCCACTACTAAGTAGCCATTATTCAATTCACACTTGTGAAACCTCTCGTAATATTCCTTATCTGGGAAGCAGTTTCCTTATCTCGTCACAATAAGTGCCGGGCAGTTCTTTCATTTCCCCTCTGTGCCAGGGAGACTGGTACCAAACAGGCTGTATTTCCCTTGTACCAAGCGGCTACTGCTTTATTAAACGAATCTTTTTCTTCGACCTATTTCTTTGTTTTCCTTAATTTTCCCTATTCATTGAACATCGCTTTTTGAAATGGCTTTTATTGGAAGTCTTCTTGAGTTGAAGGATTCAACCAAAACAGGGTTTGCGCCAGCCGATTGTCACACAATGGGGGTAAATGATCTCAATCGCACCTCTTCAGCGACAGTCAAATAATGACACAATCCTTTTCCTCTTCAGAGCTATTTGTTTGAATTTTAGGACAGACCTGCTCATAAGAAAGGGAAATCGACTCGTATTTAAGAGACAATATCTGAGATAGTCGAGTATTTTCGATTCCTTTAAGACATTCAAAATTTTTGGTCTTCGATTTGGCCGAAAACGTGAAAATTGTCTTATATAGACCCAAATAGAAGATTAATGGGCAAATTGAGCCACCTGAGTCACTTACCTTAAAACCCTGAATACCTTAACCCTTAGCAATTATCTCGGTTCAACGACCTCTAAACCCCTAACAAAAGGACTTTTCTGAATCCTTACTTAAAAATGAACACTTTTGTAACATATGTCGACATTGATTTCCCTACCGGGGAAAAAGTTACACACGATTTTAAGAGTCCAAAATGAGATAAAATGTTGCAACTTTTTACAAAGGCAAAAGAATTCAGCCGGACCTACACCATTCGATTGGGCATGTTTCTCTACTATAGTGTGATTTTTTTCAGAATTTTGAAACAAATCGTTTTTGAGAAAATAATTTATTTGTAATTATTTCGCGCGTCACATATTCCTGGAATAGCCATGAGCAACCAAATAAATGCTGCTAACCGGCCAAATTTAACTTGCAACACTAAAATATCTTTTATTGCAACATTTTGAACGTAAATTTGATATAAATACTCCAACTTTGTTTAGGTTTTCGCCTTTTTTAATGAAAAAGTCGATATTTGTTGAGATATTTGGCTCCCAAGGTTTAGGTTTTCATTTTCATCAAAAACCATTACTACCAGTGAATTCCTTGTAAATTTGCGCGTCGATTTACTTATTTTTGATTTGAAAAATGTTTTCTTTGACGCCCTCGGTAGTCTCCGAAATGAATTGTGGCGCCGAACGACGCTGGTGGGCGTGGCCTAAGCGTCCACAGCGATGGCCGCGCGATCGAGGAAATAATACGAGGATGGTGTTTTTACTGCTGTGCGGCTCGTAGAAAACATTTTTCAAATCAAAAATAAGTAAATCGACGCGAAAATTTACAAGGAATTCACTGGTAGTAATGGTTTTTGATGAAAATGAAAACCTAAACCTTGGGAGGCAAATATCTCAACAAATATCGACTTTTTCATTAAAAAAGGCGAAAACCTAAACAAAGTTGGAGTATTTATATCAAATTTACGTTCAAAATGTTGCAATAAAAGATATTTTAGTGTTGCAAGTTAAATTTGGCCGGTTAGCAGCATTTATTTGGTTCCTCATGGCTATTCCAGGAATATGTGACGCGCGAAATAATTACAAATAAATTATTTTCTCAAAAACGATTTGTTTCAAAATTCTGAAAAAAATCACACTATAGTAGAGAAACATGCCCAATCGAATGGTGTAGGTCCGGCTGAATTCTTTTGCCTTTGTAAAAAGTTGCAACATTTTATCTCATTTTGGACTCTTAAAATCGTGTGTAACTTTTTCCCCGGTAGGGAAATCAATGTCGACATATGTTACAAAAGTGTTCATTTTTATGTAAGGATTCAGAAAAGTCCTTTTGTTAGGGGTTTAGAGGTCGTTGAACCGAGATAATTGCTAAGGGTTAAGGTATTTAGGGTTTTAAGGTAAGTGACTCAGGTGGCCCAATTTGCCCATTAATCTTCTATTTGGATCTATATAAGACAATTTTCACGTTTTCGGCCAAATCGAAGACCAAAAATTTTGAATGTCTAAAGGACTCTCGATTATCTCAGATTTCCTCTCTTAAATAATGGGAGGACCAAATGAAGGATTGTCAGATTGCTTTTAAGGTGGGAAACTCTTGAGAAACAGAAAAAGAGATTATAAACAACATTCAAGACATGAGAACTGTTATTGCATTTTCTATTAAGCGCTCTCCACAAAACCTTGTTTTTCATGTGAAAACCTCCCATATCGGATGCATTAGACCGTCTGGTGTCTGTCATCGTTAGCCTAATGCGGGAGATTAATTGGAGAAGAGGCCGCCCTCCGGCGATTGTTTGGCGCTGCGTTCGCCGTAAACCTCGGTTGCACCGGGAGACATTACATCTGCCACCCGGCTGCCACAGCCTGCCCTCCATTTCCGGACTCTTTCCTCGCGGAAGAGATTAGTCTGCACGTTTAATTATCATTTCAAGCTCTAATGCCCAAATGATCCTTTTGTTTGGGAAGCCGGGGTTTGAACGTGAATTTATCTTAGTCTTTTTCTTCCGTGTACTAACATTTTAAAATTAATTTCCAATACTCTAAATTCTCTTAAAAAATATCCAAAATAATTGGATTTATACTTAGGTTAATCTTTCAAGCTAAACCATAAGAATTGGCGAAGTGATGTCATAAATTCAATTTCACCTAATTGATTTAAACAAAAGAGAATCTAAAGAAATAAAACTTAAATATTAAAAAAATTTCAAATTTTAATGGTCATTTGAGATTCTCAAGTATCCATTCGCACTGTCCCAAACCCTTCTATTCCGGATTGTTTGCGTTCGGACTCCATGCGCTCTCTTTTTTGTCGTGGTGTTTGCGCGTGTTCGTAAGGCATCTCCAGAAGCCCTGGGCCCCTTCGTAAAGCCTATTCCGTCGTCAGGTTGTCATGCCGTTCGGTCATCTGGGCGACATCTTGAAATTGTCTCTGCGTCTCTCCGTCCGCCGTGCTCTCTGGCCTTTCCGGATCGATGCCGGCCGGTGGTCAATGGCTCTCCAACATGGACACTCCATAAATGTGTCCGTCCAACCGGCTGCCAACTACCGCTTTTCACTTTTTTCGGTTTTTGGACTTCCGCCGGGGAAGCCGCCAGCTGCCAGACGGCTGTCTCACACTTTGTCTTTTTCGCACTGGTTCTTTTACTGGCTGCGAAGAAAAAGGACCTTTAAGTAGAATTCGCCCGGTTGTTTTCAATCTGTAGGAGTCTCTCTCTATCTCTCTCCCTCTCTCATTCTTCTCTTTCTTTCTCTTCTCTCTCCCTCTTTTGCTCTAACTCTCTTTAATTATCATTGCATCGTTTACGAACTAGCTTTTAGATGGACTTTATAACAAAAATACACATTTGGTCATGCAGATGATAACCTATAGTACAGTTTGGCCGAATGCCACCGGTCGCAACTCATCCGATCCGCTTTGCCCCTGAAATCCCCCATCGGCCGCCTCTCGCCCCCTACGACCACTGTAATGCTTATCGTAACCTTTGTGATATACCCTAGCCAAAATTTATATTTTGAAGATTAAAACAATATTTTTAACAATTGCTTAAACTTCTGCCGCCTCATTGCACACATATTTTATTCACGATTCCTTTGTGCCTCACCTAAATTATGCCTGTCTAAATACGAACGAGTACGTATTATTGGCGTTTTATATGCCCGCGTAAACTTCCGAAATTCGTTTTCCTAAGCGAAATTGGCACTTAACAGTAATTCGCTAACGCATTTGTCTAAAAACTATTAAGTGATGTTCTTACAATTTTTTCCTATTTTCCTCAATCAAAAAAAAGAAAAAGATTAGTCTTGCTCCATTCCAATCTCCTTGCCTCCATTTATGCAAACGAGAACATTTCGGCAGCCCATAAATCGGCTCGATCACCTTGGCTGCCTTCCGGACGGCCTCGAGTCCTTTCCTCATTCTGACAACTATTCCAGTTTCCTTTGAAATCCAAGTAAAACTACCATCTGGCGGGAGATTTCCAAGTTACAGCAGGCCATGGCACAATCTTCCCAAGGTTTACGCTGTGGTTGGGATTTTTGCAATGCTAACTCTCGTTGTGAGAACATCACCTGTTCTTGGCATTTGTCAAAATTCTCATAGCCATTCAACACTTACAGTAGGGACGGTGTAACGTGTGTGGTTTGCCCCACCTGGCCTTGTAATCGCTGCCATCGGAGGTTCACTTCCAGTCTTCCATATATTTCTGACACAACTGAATCATCTATAAGTATTTGGATTTGGTTATGCTGTTTTCTTTTACGGTGCCTCGACAAGGTTACACCGACAAAGATAGTTTTCAAGCTGAATTTTTTGCGATTTCTTCATCTACTTGCAAATAAAATTTGATTTCTGAAACCAATCAATTGATGGGCTTCTGACACTCTCCTTCTTTCCTTCGTGGTGTCGGAAGGCCCTTGAGCAATCCTCTCATTGAAGCTGTTCCAGTTCTCAGAATCGCGTTTGACGTGATGCGCATCGACGTTCGGGAATACAAAGGGTGCTGGTTCTTCCAATCCTCGGCGTTTTCCCTGTCCCACAAAACTTTACATCGTGGCCACAAAACACGGGAAAAAGGCCGCATTCTTCTTTTCCAAGTAATATGCTCGCTCTTTCTATTTTGCAACTGCACCCGTCCTCTCAGAATTCACAATTATATTTGCGTGATAGTCTTTTCAAGTTCTTTTGACCATTTCGGAATTTATTTTCGGAGCTGAATACATAGATGCATCGATCGCAGTCGGATGACATACATGTTTGACAACACCGGGTTCTACCTTTTACATTTTTGTTCAATGTTCCAGTGAAATGAGTATTTGACATAATGCAATACCATGAAATTGTGATGCAGTGCTCAATTCTCGAGTGCCGGCTGATAGCTCTAGAGAGCTATCAATTTCTCACCCCTGCATCCAAATTCCTGCTCGCTTCATTTTCTGATCATCTCCTTAGAGGGTGTTTGTCTTCCGCAGCGTGAACCCGGCAGTATTTGCGGATCTACGCCTCCTTTCCAGTCGGCTACTTTGTTTTGCGAAAAATGGCTGTGCCCAGCAGGGAGAGAGTAGCCGTTCTTCCAGCGACCGGTTCTCACCTAATGTAATCGCTTCCCGACGGTCTGAGGCCTACCCCATTGCCTGAGGGACACTAATCCCCTTGGCCTTCGGAACCTGCCAGCTTTCCCTTCGTTGTTCCCTTTGTGCCACCTGGCGGCGTTCGGAAGAGAAGAGACACTTAACCCCCTTTGCATGTGATTTCACACCTCTTTCGTCCATTTACCGTCAACTTTCATTTATTGATGTACTGAATTCGTAAATGGCAGAAGCATCATGCAACACAATCGACACAAACAGAGAAGTATGTTGTCCACTTATTCCCCAAGAAGTACATTCTCTCACAAGGTCACCTTCAATTGGCTGCAAATCGCCGCCGCACATATTCCCCTGTTTTCGCGTGTTCCCGATTCCGTTCGGCGGTTACCGCCAAGGCTACCAGTCGCTTTAAGGAAAATTCTCTTTTCCCCTCCGTTTACTACTTTTTTCGTCGACAGAGACCGATTTGACTGAGCCGGAAGGTATTTTTGGAATTCGAGCCTTCGACCACTTGACCACGGCTCAGATGTCACATTTCACTATATACATCTAAATCATCTGTGTTATTGTAATCTCTTATTTTCTGTGTTGTTTCTGATATGTTCCCTATGTTCTTGTCTTTCAACCCCTCCTCTCAGGCGATGCCCCCGTCCGGCCGGTCGTCGTCGCCGTCGCCTGTGCCTCCCCGGGTGCGCGACATCGCCAGAAGGTGCGTGTGCGTGTGTCCGGCTGAAGTGTCTCCCGAGTAAACAGTCCTCTTTCAGATTCGAGCCGTCGGGTCCCCCTCCTCCTCCCGTGGCGACGAAGCGCGTCGGCAAGTTCCGCCTAGGCGACCACGGACAACCACAGCGACCGAGGTAGGCGAGACTCATCCTCACTCTTCTGTTTGAGCACTCTGCACTAGAAAAAATATTTTTGTGTGACTTTGCCAAATGGCAAACAAAAATGCAAATGTGGCGCGCGCCGCCTTTCCGAGAAGGCGCGAATTGGCAAACACGGTGAATCAGGGGTGAAACGATGACTGGGGACTGTGGAATGCTGGAGACATTTTTTGGCAGAAACGAATAGCCGCACTTCTAAGTACAGTCACTCTTCATCTACCATCATTCTCTCTGTATTGTCTCCTTTCTCTTCCTCCCACCTCCATTTGGCGGTCAGTCGATGCCAAATTGGCTCTAATCCGCAATCGCCGTGTGCGCAATCTCTATGCTAATGAGCCTTTCCCTTCTCCCTTCCTCCGCAGGTGCTGTACCAATGCGTTGCGCACCGCTAAGCACGCGTTTTTCGAGGCGTGGAAAACGGCGGACGAACGGGACGACGGCTGTCAATTCCGGTGAAAAACGAACGCATCCGATGGCTGACTATTATTGCCCGCGCTCAGTAGACGACCACTGTTTCCGCCCGCAAGACTACCATGAGTTCCGGCTGTGGCTGTACAACTGAGGAAAACAGGTGTGCCACTTCTGGAAATAGGGACTCACGTTGTTTTTGTTCGGCACATGTAACGCCCTTCTCATGCGGGAAAATGCCACCTTTAAAAGCAGTTATAAAACTCAACTAGAATGAACAAAGCAGTACAGTCTTTCAAATGTATCTACGCAAAAATCTCGAAGATTTTCCATGATAAAACAAACTACTGCAAAACATGAATTTTCCACAAACTCATGTCAAACATGAATAATAACAGTTCCTTATTTAAGTAACCAACCGGTTCGTGTGGGCGTCGTCCGGAAGAAGAGTTCGTTAAAGAAGCGTTCGAGCAGTGAGCCAGGCACAGCGAGAGCCGAGGGCCTCCTTCGGAAGAGCCGAACCACGCACGACGTGTGTGTCGAACGACCCGGTGCCTCCGCGGCAACCGAGGAAACACCGCGGCCGAGCCTCGCCAGGTCCGGTCCCCCGTGATTTTTTTTCTTATTTTTCTCGCTTTAGACCGCGAGGCGAAAAGCCAAGACCACCGGTCAAGCCGGCCCGTCTTCTGCTTCAGTCGCAGAAGAAGGACGAGGAAATGCCATCCACCTCAGGGGAAGCACTGGCGACTCAGAACACTCTGGCTAGGAGGTGAGTCACTCTCTCTCTCTCTCTCTCTCTCTCTCTCTCTCTCTCTGATTGAGTGAATGTCTATATCTTTTCTTGCTCCTCCTCTATTCTCAGTTTCCGTTATTCCTAGTTTCTCCAAATCTCCGTTATGTCTCTATCTCCGCTTTTGCCTGAAGCGTTAATTCTCTCCCAATCCCTTCCGCCAATGATTCAGTGTGAACGTATCTGATAGTACAAGAAAATCTACGCACGCCTCTGATAAGGGACCAATCTTCATGTTTCTATTCCTTGATCACTTGTTTTCCTCCAACGCCCACTGATCGCCGATTGTGGAGGTTCTTTTCTATATGACACACATCCCCCGATCATCGTCTGCGGATTACTGAAAGCGTATTGTGGAAACCGGCGGCCAGTTGTCAGACCTCCGTCGGTTCCGCTTATCTCCCACTGTCCCTCGCAGCCAGTTCAAAAATGTCTGCGCAAATATATTACAACGGAGATTTGTGAAACTCTCTCTTTCTTGTATTCTATCTCATTAGTTTTAGTGTGCTTTCCAGTGGGCGTCCTCGAGTGCCTCCTCCTGCTCCACCTCTCCCTCCATCGAAGGAGCGACTCAGCCGAGTTGGAAGCATCCGTCGTCGTCCCCTCCCGATGTAACCTTTAAGAGGGTGCAATAGTCGCTCCTTTCAGAATGTCTCGATCGTCTCCCTCAGACGAAATCTACGAGAAATTACCATCTCCCGAGGCGGAGGCGCCGACAATCCTGGCGCGGGCTGAGCCTGCCTTCGTGAGAGACGACGTCCCCCGCCTTCCTTCCCATCCTCCGCCTCCACGCCCACCCAGTGGAGGAGATAGCGACGATTGCTACGAGGAGATAATGGATCCAAGTACCATTCGACTAAGAGTACGAAGAGCTTTATAATTTAAGGCAATTGATTTAAGGACGTCCAGCCTTCCACCTCTGCTTCCACGGGTTTCTCCTCTTCTGACTACGGTTCTCGTCCTTTTGTTACTAGTATCTTCTGTGGTTCTGACCAATGGTAGGTTCTTATCCTGCCTTCTTTAACGTCATTGGCCAAATGTCCGTCCTTGTCCATCGTCCCATTTAGCCCTCCCTCCTGTTCCTGCTCCGTATGCTCCGGAAGGAGACGGTTTTCTCAGCTGCGGCCTGAAGACCAACCTCCTGTGACCGATCGTTCCTTCCATTTAGGAACTCTGGCTAGGCAAGTCTAATGCTTTATGTGCTTACAGTCTATAACGCTTCTAAACATTTACAATAAAAAATTGAATTTGTGTCTATTTCATCACTATTATCAGCGTAAAGTAGAAAGCTAACTCTTAAATCTGTATTTATTGTATATCTACAAAGGGGCTCCTGATCATTTTTCAATCTAGTAGAAATGAAAAGTTCCATGAGCGGTTTATGCAAATTAAGCCTAATCAATGCGCGCCCAATCTTATCATTGCGCCTTGTTCATTTCCTAAATGTGGTTAAGTGGTGTAGGGGCTAAGAGATTCGACTGTTACCCTACAGGTACCTAGTTCGATTCCTCCATAGTTTTGTTTATACTTAAGTGAATTTTTTAAGAGTAACTAGACTTTAAGAGCCCCTTTGTAGGGAGCCCATATGGGGAAATGGGTGAGAGCCCCTTTGTAGGTATACAGGCGGGTATAAGTCTGAATAACATTTAGCAGTTCTCTTTTGATTTATAATAAAACAGTAGTATTTTCAATTATAATTCATTCAATTCTTGTCATTATTACAATTTCAGGCCTAAAAAGAGCGGACGACGTCCTGTGAGCGGTATAGAAATGGACAAACTAATTAAGTTCAAGAGCGACCTTCAATTGAACTTCTCCAAGAAGGTGAGATACGCGCAATAGAGCAAAACGCAATCTATTTTCAGCTGGGTAAACTACGACAAAAGGTTGGCGAGAGAAGGCCTCGCGACGAGAACAACAAGTGTCGAGTAGATGCAGATGGCCTCTACACGGACAGACTCTACGGGGACGACGAATACATCTACGGAGACGATTGGAGCAGCGACGGTTAGTCCACTTTAGATAAAGTGATCCTAAGAGGATACTCCTGACTCACCGATGGCCATTAGCAGCTATCACGAAACAATCCGACGCCCAGAACGCATGTTATGGCGGTTATTCATGGGCGGCGGCGTTACTACAACGGCTGTACAATCCGTCCTTTCTTTCAATTGGCCTGTCCGTTTCTTGGAAGTTGCGGACCAAACATCTGGGGCTGGAATTTATTTCTTATTTGGCGCATCTAACTTTCGCTCTTCTTTCTTGGTAAGTTTCCTTTGCCCGTTTTGCCGTTTGTGATCCAATACCAACGTCTAAACATATTGGTCTGAACATCTGTGATTGCCCTTCCACAATTTCCAATTGTCCTGTTGTCAGTCGGCCGGTAACTGTACTTCCAGCCAAAACAGCAATTGTTACACCTTCTGTCCAGCCGTTCTCTCTTCGGCGGAATTCTATTGTTTCCGTTTCTTTCAGTCATTGTTTCTTATGTTTATGACGGTGGTTGATGCGTTTAATACAGAAATGTTCATCGTGCTAAATGCCTCTAAAACGGAGATTCTTCACAAATTTCATCTGTTTTAGAAGACGACAATGACCGGAGGTCTTCGATGTACAAAGAACTAGAGGAACAATTGAACAAAGCGTTTCCTACCGCCAACATGAGCGCAGGCAAGATTTATCTTCCATCTCTCTCTCTCTCTCTCTCTCTCTCTCTCTCTCTCTCTCTCTAACACATTCTTTTTTAAGAGTCAGATTACGAATCAGCGGATCTTTATCTAACAAACACCATCACTAAACGCCCAGATGAACTTCCTCTTAACCGAATGTCGTTGTCAGAAATGACCAAAAGCAGCATTGTAAGTGCACTAATTTCATAAGTATATATATATATATATATATATTAGGATGAACCATCGCCAGAATATGATTACTCAAGGCAGTACACAAGCAGACTCACTGCAGGACAGCCTTTGTATCAGATCTACATGTTGGAAGAACAGGAGAAACTGGTAGACGAAGTCATTCAACCAATCGATGACACTGCGAAGGTAATGCTTTCACTAACTCACCTAACGGTATTTAACTGTTTCCATTATGATTTATATTTTGTTTTTGTTTTTTAAATAAAAACTCTCCACAATTTCAGTCCCGACGTGAATCCTCGGTGTCTTCTGACTCTGGCCGAGGTGCAGACTGTAGTTCAGCCTCTGCCCTTACCTCCAATACCTCCATGCGCAGGGAGAGACTAATCGCAGGCAGCCACTTTGGCAGTCAACGAAGTCTTTGGTGCGAACTTCCTGAGGTCAAGGAGGCTGGTCTTCTGGAATCACTGGACGATGATACAAAAGTCCTTCAGGAGGCTTACTTTGAGGTATAACCATAATTTACAGTTAATTTATCTTCTCTTAAGGTAATAACCAGTGAGGCCAGCTATCTGCGTTCTCTTAACATCTTGATAACACACTTCATGGCGAGTCCTGAGATGCTAGGTAAAGTTCAAACTAAATGGAAGACATTTCCCTTTCAGGTTCAAAAAGCGCTATGTCTGTGATAAACAACGTGGAGAGGAAGCACCTCTTCAGTAACATCTTCGCAGTCAGAGATTGCAGTGAGAGGCTCCTGTGTGATTTGGAGTCAAGATTGGAGGAAAACCTGGTCCTGGATGACGTTTGTGATATTCTCGCTCAACATTTTGCTCAATATTTTGACGTGTATGTCAAATACTGCTCAAATCAGGTGAGAGAGTTTAAGAAGGCTGCATTTGTCTGTTTGGTTCAGGTTTATCAAGATAGGACACTCCGGCGGCTGAAAAACGAGAACAACGTCTTTCTTTCCGCTGTTTCTCGATTGGAATCTGATAGGCAATGTCAGGGGCTGGATATGAGGTCTTTCCTAATGTTGCCAATGCAGAGGATTACGAGGTCAGTGCATAGGCCGCTTCGGATTTGTTTCGTCTCTGATTAAAACAGTCTCTGATTGTTTGCTCATTAAATTCCTATCCTTTCCTCTTTCAGGTATCCCCTTCTAATCTACGCCATCCTCGATCGCCTCTGCACTGACTCGGTCCGTTACGAAACCGCTTCGCGAGCCCTCTCAGCCGCAAACGCCGTCGTGCGTGACTGTAATGAGGGTGCCCGTCGAATGGAGAGAACGGAACAGCTGCTGGAGCTGGAAAGACGGATTGTTTATAAAGATGCAGAATTGAAGCGGATTCCCTTGGTTTCAAATAGCCGTCACCTTGTGAAACGCGGCACCCTCACTCAGCTGATCGACCGCAGTCCAGGGAAAGGGATTCTTCAGACTAGGCAGAAGGCACGCAGCATTCACATATTCCTCTTCTCCGATATGTTGATGGTCACAAAGAAGAAATTGTTCGTTATTTCCATGTTTGACCTACTTTCTTATTTTCAGGAATGGAACATACGTATGTAAGGATTACTGTGTTCGGCGATTTGTGGATGTGGAGCCGATTGAACCCGATAACCCCAGGGCATGCGCCTCTCATTTGCCATTTGATAGATACTTTCAGGTTGCGAATGCTGTTTTAACTGCCTTGGCCACGAAGCCTCATCTATTCAGCTGCGTGTTAATGAGAGATGCCCGAGGTCGTCAATCGGAACTCCTTCTCTCGGCCGAGTCAGAAACAGACAGGGAGAGATGGCTGTCTGCTCTGAGGCCTCCTACTGTAAGCTTGATCCCTCCCGTGTGCACTAACACTTGCAGTCGGCTAACCCAGAAGAAAAGGTCTACGCCGAGTGGGACTGTCCCCAGGCGACGGCTGTGCATCCCTACTTCAAGGCTCAAGACGACGAGATGGATCTGCAGACAGGCGATGTTATTAACATTCTGAGGAAGATGCCTGATGGTGTGAACTTTCCCTTTATTCCCGCTAACATCAAAGTGTTGGAAGAATTGTTTTGAAGGAAAAATTTAGGCTGGTTGTATGGAGAGAGGGTACGCGACGGCGTGGGCGGATGGTTCCCAAGCTCATACGTACAGCAGATACTCAACGATCACGTACGCGCCAACAACTACAGACACAGACTCAGACTCATACAGGTAGGAGGAGAACAAAAGAGAGAAATGGGGTGTGAGCAGATTAAGAAAAGAGACCATTTCAGGCAGCGGCTGGCTCTCCGCGGGGCTCTATGGGGCGGACAGCGACTCCGCTCATGGATCGACTAAGGCGCATGAGCAACCCGCGCACCTACCTCGGCCTATGACTCTTTTCCTCAGATTTCTCATAAATATTTATTACAAAGGGTAATCAATGTGCAATTGTTTCCAACTGGAAGTGACAGTCTCCCTCAGGCAGGAGGAGGGTCTCATACCGCTGGCGGATAGAGCCATGATTGTGAGAAATGCGGAAGTTTTGAACTAGGCGTGTCAGCACCACTTGAAGATCCTGCTCCGCAAAACGGCGTCCTAATTTGAATATTTTCGAAGATTTACAAAAACACTTACCGGCACACATACGAGGACCAAAGCCGAAGGGAAGGAAAGAGAATGGATGAACGTCCTCTTCCCCTTTGTTCTCCCGCAACCAACGAGAGGGGTCGAACTGGTCAGGGCGGGCGAATAGGAGTGGAGAACGGGTAAGGATGTTGGTGTTGATGTCTACAGGAGTTCCTGCAGGAACTGTGTAGCCTCCAAGGACGGTGTCCTGTTGAGGCACACGGGAAATCTGCAATTCAGAGTCAGCAGAGAAACTATAGCAGTCAAGAGTTTCCTTAAGGTTAAATAATGTATTTCTACCTCAGTCCCTATAGGGAATATGCGGAACGTTTCTTTTATACAAGCTCTTAAATAAGGCATCTTCAGTTTCTTTCCAACCGACGCAGCTGAAGCCTCTTCCCTAATCTTTTCTTGCACCTCTGGGTGTTTTGCAATGTTATACAAGTTGTAGATGAGCATAGGAGCGGTCTGAAACGCCCTCTATTTAGCCTACTGCATTCAAATAGACTTACAGTACTCAGTCCATCAGTAAACAAAGACAACATGATGACCTTTATGTCTCTGCTGTCAAGATTAGGCTTTGAGATAAGTTCGGACATTAGCATTTTGTCTCCAGCTGTTTTCAGTTCTTCAATGGCGTTGCCCATCAATCGGTCGACTTCAGCGTAAAAATCATCTTCCAATTCCACCATTCGCTTCCAAGAAGGGGTTGCGAAAAAGCGGAACCAAGGGAAGCCTAGTTTCATTCTAAAAGACACAAGTAACACAAAGATCAATGGCTTACTTGGCTGAAAGTTTGAAAATTTCCCAATTGATATTCACAAGACGATCAGCCCACGCACTCCTTTCCGCCAGTGCGCCAAGTCTTGTTTCGAACACAGTTCGACCGGCAGACTCCAAAGACCATCTGAAGACTGAATTTGGATGGAACAATAAATAAGAAAAAAGCGAAAAAACCACAATACCTTCCAGCAATCGTCCTCATATCCACTTCATTTTCTCTATTTCTCAGCTTCGAAATGTGATCTACTAAATTAGACGCAGTATTTTCAACAAAAGGAAGGTACCTAAATTAAAACTGAAATAGCTTTCCATAAGAAAACACACTTTTCAATTGCTTGAGGCCGCATAAGAGATTGTTGAACAGCTGTGCGCAAGCGGTACCACTCTTCACCATTTCTAAAAAAAATAATTCCAACAACTTCAACACTGATGCTTACAAATTTCCTAGTCCTGGATTCATCCCCCTCATCTGTCTGTACTTCTGGGTTGTTTCTTGAAGAGGGACGATGTGTGGAATGCGGCCTTCACAACGGAATATCGTTTGGGAGTCTTCTGGAGAAAAGATGTGAACGACGCTTCCTCTGATTGGCCCATGGTCCACTCGTACGATCGGACCGTATTCTTCAAACAACTTGTGGAGATGATCCCAGTAACGAGCGAGATCTTTCGTATCTGAGATTTGATGACTGCATTTCAATTGATGGAGTTACCTTGATGTTTCAGAAGTCCACTCCAAATGGAACGAGGTGGACCAGGGATTTCATCAAAGGAGCGGGGGATGGCTTCGTGAGAGGAAGGGCTGACCCCATGGATAGGACAGGCCGCTACGGCGGAGAGACCGCGACGCAGGGACATCTGAATTTTTTTAAAAGTAAATGAATAAAGAAAACATAATAATAGAACGTAAAAATAGATTGAGTTTAGAACTTCGAGGAATTCAAAAAGGAGTATCCTAATACAATTATTTTCAAAATATGATTTATTTTCACAACATGAAAACACGAACAAACAATAGAAAAGGACGCCTTTGTATCGACTGAAGCGATAACGCAGAGTCAGCTGACCGACCGCTTTTATAGGTAAGCGATGGGTCAACCGGTCTAAATACTCTCAGAATGCACGTAGACCAGTTGACCTCAATTACACAAAACCATTTATCAATAGAATTATTCCAGAGTGTGAAATACCCAAAGCAGTGTCTATTCAATATATACTGCCGCCTGTTTCAAAAAGTTCTTCGCCCAACGTGCACCAACTGGTTCTCCTTTGAATTGACCCGACCATTTCCACTAGTAAAATTACGTTATGACCAATTCGGTCTACGGCCTTTTGTAGAATTCAATTCGCCTAATTCTACTCCAAAGTGATGATTGGGAGTTTTGAAGTTTCGTGATTGAGTACCCAGTTGTCATATGACAAGCTTCGCCCAATTACTCAATGGTAGCAGCCTTGAATTCCGAGGAATCTTCGTTCGGAGTAATTCTTATGCAATCTCATTTGTTTAAGTGTGTAAAGTGGACTTGGTAAATGATGAAAGCTAAGAAAATGGTGAAAGGAAACGAATCCTTCATCTGATCCTTCAGTGGTTCTTTTCTGACTCGAGCCAAACCTAGTTTCCCTAAAAGGGGCGTCGTCCTATTTTGTAAAAAATATTATGATGTTGTAATATAGAACAACATCGGAACAATTTCACTCATTTCCAAAAGACGGCAAATTGGGTTAGGCGAGAGCCTAACAATTATCTCTTCAGTTTTTATTTATTTGCATGATAATCAGCAAATTTCCTGGCCCATACGTTACTTAGTTTACATTTTACTAGACTTACTTCGCTAAGTAAGAGGGCCGACAAGTTTTGTTTATTCAGCACTGTTTCTGCTGTGACTCAACAACCTGTATTGCATACTCTATCAATTGAAATAACTGCTAGTTGAAAGATCAACTTTATTCCAAAGCTGAAGAAGAAAATCTGACACAATCAAATAGCAAACGTAGAATATATAATTTTGGCATATATAATTTACTTTTAAAGAAAGCACGGATTGTATTGTTCAAATTGGGCAGGTTGAGAAGTGTCGTTGCATATCAGAAAAAGAGCTTATTTGCCCCAGAAGCCTCCCCAGTTGTTGTTGTAGCCACTGGCACTGTAGCTGGAACTGTAGCCCCAGTTGCCTGAAATGAGAGAATCGACATGGATTAGGTAGTTTTTGAGCGGCAAATATAGACATAGGCAGAGCAATAATACATAAAGATAAAACAAAGAAACACTCGCTTCCAGAGTTGTATCCTCCGTAAGGGAATCCTCCGCCATAGCCGCCGTATCCTCCAAAGCCTCCGCCATAGCCTCCATAGCCTCCCCAGCCTCCATATCGCTTCACTCGCTTACTGAAAAATGTTATTAAGATAGACGGTTTCTGGCATCTCTTTTTTCTACGGTCCAAATTCCTTTTACATAAACTCACACTGAATCTCCACCAGAAACAACATTCTTCTCCTGTTCAACCACTGGCAAGGCCAATGCGGAGGCGACAACGAGAACTAGGAGAAAGACGCAGGCCTTGTTCATTTTGGATGATCCCCTCTGGCCCCCTCCCAATTTATAGTCCCTTCCTACAGAGTTCAGCCGAGTCCGTTCGCCGAGTGTCCTGTGTTGTTTTGGGTGGTCTCGAGCGGGTTCCTGCCAGTCGTCCCCAAATGTTCCGCCTGGCCCGTCTCGTCCTCTTCTTTCTGCTCGTGGACCAGGTCTTTCCTTGGGGTCGGTGGGTACTTTTTGTTTTTGACTTTGGCCAGACCCATTCGGCGAAAAGGGACTAATTCGGCTTCTATCTGACTAAGAGGCGAAGAGGCAGAGACCACATTCTACAATCGTCTAAATTCAGAGAATGACTCAATCAGAGAATGACTCAATTACATTCTGCAAAGGATTGGACTAAAAGTGAATGAACGTGGAACAGTCACATATTAAGAACAATACAAAATATTTTATTTTGAAGTATTTAAAGAAATTCACAATTCAAAACTCAAAAACTTCGTTTATGATTATGAGGAATGCCATGACCAAATTAACGTTTCTTTTTCCATTGAGGTGTTCTATCTGTTTTTATTGTTATTTGAACGCTCACCGATAATTTGCAATATATGAAAAATGCTAAGCACATTCATGTATATACAAAGAAAGAAAGAACTTGTTTTCTATTTCTCTCTCTCTATTTCTCTGTCTTGCTGTCTTTCTGCCTCTCTTGCTCTCTCTCTTGCTCTCTCTCTCTCTCTCTCTCTCTCTCTCTCTCTCTCTCTCTCTCTTTCTCCTTCTCGTTTATCAAAGAAGGAACTTTTAAGTTAAAACTTGTTTTTAACAAAAACCGTGTTTTGACCGCGACTGTGTAATTTCAGTCGTCACTTGTTTGAGATCGAGAATCATCCGAGTGTAACCTTGATAAAAAAAACAGGTATAATGCACTATTGTGCGGATGCTTGATAAAACTTGGTTCCATAAGTGGGGGATTTCAGATGCTGCTGGGGCAACAATTACAACAACTACAATCCCTACTGGCACAGGCCCTACTACCCTCCTCCCAGGCCCTTCTACCCCCCTCCCCAGTACCCACCTCCTCAAACTTTCTCCGCAGCCAACTCTCAAAGCGGATCGGTTAGTTTCCATCAACTGCGAATAACAAACTAAATGGTTCAGGGCAACTCAGTTGTGCTAAGTACATTTTTGGGAACGCTGGCTCTCAACTCGTGGTCGAACAGTGCCTCCAACAGCATGGCGGCAGCAATCGGCGGAAAGAAAAGAAAATAATGGAAATAAAGATATAGAAAGTAATCTAAAGATATCTTTCACTTTTTCTTTCTCTCCGTCTCTCCCAAGGACAGCAGTAGCAAAAGAATGATGGGCGTTTCCAGAGCCGTCAGCTGGTGGTTCCGTAGAAAATTCTTTATGATTTATCTTTTGGTGAATTTTATTTTCCATTTTCATTTCAGATACAACTTTAGGTTTTTGCCACCCGTTTGTTACCATTTTCTCCGACTATTTCTGCCCAACCAACTTTCTCGGTGTCTTCCTTCCTTGTATACTAAGTTGAGCCTTATATCTATTCTTTATTCTGTGGTCTTTTGTATGTAAGACAAATCGAATTCCTATTATTTGAATCGTAAACCTATCAAAGCGAAATGGAAAGTGCTTCCCACCGTCAGCTGTCACCAGTTGAATGTCGCGATACCCCTCACGAGATGCTGAGGCCTTTTATATTTCTATCGGAAACTCGGAAAGCATTTTATGCATTAAATTTACAAGTTATTGTCTTGTATTGCCTTCTTCTGACGTTAAGATGAATTCCGTCTGTGGGTGACCGCCGGTCCTCGCCCCCGGCCATCGGAGGGGGCGGGGAAACAGGCGGCCCTACACTCCCCCGCCGCGACAACGCTTCTTCACAAATAGCTACCCAGGGCATTCTTCCACTTATTTTATTCATTCTTCTTTCTTATTCGTTTTCTGTTTTTGTTGTTATAAAAACTGGAATATTCGGTTTATGTTCTGTTCATCATGAAAACGGCGATTGCTGAAGTTTTGGTATTGAAATGTCTCCGTGGCTTTATGTGTTCTGAGTGATCTGTTACCGGAATTCCGTGTTCCAGGCCCTCCTGGCTGCCGCCTCCGTTCAGTTGCGCCCGTGCGTGTTTGCCCTCTCCAAGGCGCTGTTTCGAATCCGCACCTCTCTTGTAAAGCTCCGCTCTTCTCCCATTATCACCCGATTTCCTTCATCTCATTTAAATGAGGCAGAAGGCCTTTTTCGCCTGAAATGCCCTCCTTCGCAAGGGATCATTTTCAATTGAGCCCCGCCCAGGATTACACATCTCGCACTCTCCGTTTAATGCGGCTATCCTGTGTTCCACGAACAATTGACGTTTTTATCAGAGGGCGGTTATGATACAATTTTAATATGCCACAAGTCAAAACATTTAGATTGAAGTGGAAAAGATTGAACAAAGTAGTGATATGTTACATAAATAGAACCTTCCACGCGGAAACATCGTTAGAAAGAGAAGTGAACTCATTTCAGCCAATACTTAGTTTCTGGTTCATTTTTAAAACAATCTATTTAAAAACACACTCTTTCTTTATTTTGTTCTGTAAACTTAAGTTCTTGTTGAAATCAAGTTCCAAAGAGTTTTCACTCCCCTGTCCCGTTGCACAGTGTCTGAGGTAAACGACGATTCTCAAGACGCGGACTAAGATCTATTTTTATGGGTTTTGTCGATAAATAGTGCAACATCCATTTCTTTGCTAAAGATTCTTCAATTTTTAATTCCAAAATTTAAGAAAACTGTTCAAACGAAATGTTCGTTTTGAAACTCTTTAAAGGAATCTGCAGTAAAATGTGAGTAAATGTCCAACTTTCAACTACACTTGTCAGGTAGCAAAAGTAACCAGGGGTTTTCGCATCTTTTTTAATGGAGAAAATTCAGATGTTGAAAACCTTATTTTCGAAAAAAAATTCATCTCAAGAATTTGTGGACATACGAAATGGACTTACGGAATTTGCGTCCTACCGAGATGCAATCTATTTTAATCGAAAAGACAAAAAAAGGTATTTTGTAAGACAACTGAGCTTCAATGCCGCTTGAGTTTTCCCCTCATCTATAAATTCAAGAAAGAATATTACTTCTCAAAACTTGAAATTTTCCTCAAATCCTTATCAAATCCGCAATCGAAGGATGTCTGCAACGGAATTTCTGAATGCATGAACCAAACTTACTGTGAAATTGGATATTCGTTTGTAAACTGAACTTCCCCTGATTTATGCTGCAGGCTGCTCTTTCCCTGGTTTTGCAACCCACGTGACCGTTCCTCTCAATCGGTAGCTAGTAAGAGCGGTGTTTGCCCCGATCGGCGGTATCAGCTTGGCATCACACTCATCCTACATGCGCGCGACCGAGGTGGTCGCGGGAACGAACGAAGCCCTTTCCTTAAGGCGGATTCTCCAGAAGACAGCCAGCTTCCTCCTGGCAGACCCCGTGGATCTGCTTCGATTCGAGCCTTGGACGATCCTTGGAGCACAGGTATCCGAGAGTGTAGTAATAGGACGTTGATCACCACGGGCTCCGATCGATTGCTTTCTAGATTACAACGCGCGATGACGAATATACACCAGGGATTCTGGGCTAGGCTTTTGTTGCGTTATGCAAACACTCTTCTTTGGGTTAGGTTCAATTTTATTTGATGACTTTTTAAACAACCTCTTTTCCAATGAATCTCCTTTTCAAAGAAACTCTCCCTATCTAAATGTACCTTCCTCTAGTTATTTCTGGGTTGTTGTCAATTGTAATGTTGTTACTTATTTCAAAGTTCCATGATACTCACACGTTAAAACACTAAAGTTTATATTACACTAAAAATGTACATCACTTTTTGTCTAATGGAATTGTGTCTCGAGAATCACTTGATCTTGCTGGTCTCCTGTGTTCAACTCCTTTCCTTGACTTCTCATTTGGCTTTGTTGTGTTTTCAGTTTTTCGATGATTGCAACATTACTCAGGAGTCTCTATTATATGTTTTTTTATCGAAACACAACGATCGCTAGAGCCTAAACCACATTCTAAACATAACCACGCATTTTAAAAAGTGTGTTTAATCAGCCGCCTTTCCAAAAGCTAGTCTTATGCTTGGGGGAAAAACGTTGCTTGGAGCGGTGTTGGATAAAATTGTATTAACTGAGACGATTGAATTAGCATAAGAATCATTCTCATTTTAAAAAAAAAGGAGACTGATGGTCCCTTTAAAGGGTCAATCCGGCACCTTTTTCACCTTTCCACTTTTTGGCTCAAAAGGCTCATCTTGGTGTTGAAAACAATAACCGTTACTTTATTTTAAACCAAAATGGCTAGTTTTCGAGAAAAGTGCTTCCAAACAGGCCGTTTTTGGCCAAAAGTGCCGACAAGCAATGGAAAATGAAGACCAAAAATTAGAATAACGTGAGAAATGAAAAGGTGCCGGACTACTCCTTTAATAACTGAAAAGTTTGGGCTAAAAAGATAATGTTGCTTATTTGTCCGCCAATTAAAAGTTGGAAAAATTACGCCCATCCCGTTGTCCGCATGTCCGTGTCCGTCCGTGTCCATTGGTGTTCAGGTGGTCGTCATGTCCTGTGTCGTGTGTCGTTCTGCCTGTTGTTGCTGTTGTCGATGTCGCCACTGTTGCTGTCAGCCTCCGTCTCCGTACTTGCCGTTGTCTCGTCCGTCGCTGTCTTCCATTCATCTACCCGACGAACCCCTTGACACTTCGCCTGTGCGAGTCTCTCTTGATCTACCATTTATCGACGCCGAAGGAAATGATTCCGATTGTTGCAGGAAGAAGCGAAAACCCGGGTTCCGACCGCTTAGAGGAAAATCCGCACCAGTGTAAGGGAGAGAGATGGAGAGAGAGAGAGAGAGAGAGAGAGAGAGAGATGAAGATATTCATTTTCAGAGGGGGCGCAGCGGAATCGAGGACCAACGACCGCTCACGCAGGAAGATGGAGCGCCGCGGATTTTTCCAGGTACTTCTGATCCTATTTATAAATCACTAACCTTTTGTTGTTTGTTGAGAAGTCTAGTTTGTTTGTATACTTTTCCTTGCACCGCTGTTCCTCGGATCCCAGCAACCAATCAAAGCTGCGTCCGTTTGTTGATTACACCCCGTTCAGTTTTTCCGTAGTCCACAAGCACATGTTGCAGCGCTGGTTTGGAACGGCGGAGCGCGAGGAGACGGCGACGACGCCGCGCGACACGAATGGCGTTGACGCGCGCGTGTCGCCCCTCCGCAACGAGAGCGACTACGCGACGATCGACCGACTACGTAACGGGAAACGAGAAAGTGAGTTTCAAAGGAAAGCAAATGTATGTCTACTGGTCCTCAATCATGGTTCTTTGGTTGGTATCCAACGGCCAGGTCACGCCCGAACACTAGCCACTGCCGGACGGTCGGAACAGCTGCGCCCAAAAACTGGCCGGCTGCCGGGGCAAGGACCACAACATAACTTTTCCTTGCTGCCAGCCGATTATCCACACGAGTATACTTTTGGGATTTCAGCCTCCATGCCGGCGTCTCCACGCTCGGTACGCTTCATCGACGATGGCGGAGGCGGCGCTTTCCAAGGAAGACCACAGTACAGACCAAGAGGTAGAGAGACAGAAGGAAAAGTAAGGCATTCTTTCAGCCGCCGGCAACCCTCGCGGACCATCAAGGAAGAACTTTATGAATTCTATGAACGACCTCGACCAGGCGACCATCGACCTCCTCAGGCTTTCGAACGAGCCCACTTCCTCCCAAAACTCTCCATCTAGGTATTCCAGTTCTTATGCAACTAACCTTTTTTTGGTTAGGCAACGACGAAATCTTCCAAAGGCGGCCTCCACCAGCTCCGTCAACAAAATGATTCCTGTTCCGGTACTCATACTGTGTGCTTATCTCATAGAAATCATAGGATGGAGGTAGTCTTCGGGTAGGAGAAGTGTACACTTGGGACTCTAGAAGAACAGACTCTGAGAGAGACCTGGCAGATTCCGACCGCCACAGCATACGATCGGTGGGTACTGTAGAATTAGAGCATAAATGAGGTTCAGGTGGGACTCTCTCCCCAGGCAGTCAGAAGAAACACAGACGAATTCAACATAACCCTGAAGCAGACGAACAAAAGGGAAGAAATGGTCATCGACATTGAGGAGGAACGCAACAGACCACCTGTGGTACAAATTATTACAATGAAAATAATTTATTTATTTTCACATAACGTTTTCAAAAGCTTTTATTCTGAACCCCCCCCCCCCCCCTCTCTCTCTCTTTCTCTCTCAAAAATTGAAAATGCAAGTTTCTTAAATTTTAATGGAGAAGCTATGATTTTAATGGTGATGCCGGGTTTTCATCGACAAAGATGTCCAATTAAGTCTCTTTCAATTGCGTGCCAAACATCTTCTTCATTCTCTCGTTTATCAAATCCATAGGTTTTTCGTCAAGTTGCAACCCGCGTGTCGGATGACAAGGGTCAACTTTTGCCCGAACACTGATTTTTGACCAAGAACGAATTGTAAACAAGGCGTTTGATCGAAATAAACCGTTGATGGCATATTTCAGGTAAGAACGACGGTAGAAGGCAAACTGCGCATGGAAAAGATCGTGGGAGCCGATTTGATCACTGTGGATAGTTGTGTCTCAAGTGCATGGACGGTTAAAGACACGGTGACCAATTACAAGGTACTGTAGGCATTTAACTAAATACGATGTTTTGTGTTTAGATCAAGACCACTTTGGGTAAAAAGAGCCTTCTTCTGGAGGAGGTGGCAGACGGACAGTCCAAGTACAGAATCACTTTGATTGAGAACGGAGAGACCAAAATGGAACGGGAAGCAACACTCGATGTGCCAGAGTTTATGGTGAGCTCTTACAACCTAGTTTATACAACTTAAATCACCGATGAATTATCCTTAAATTGAATATAAAATTTGGGTGTTTTAGAGTGTGTATTTGAAAAGGCATTCTTTTTTTCAGAACAAGAAGGAGTATCTTTCCCGTGTGAGCCAACGTCTCTTAGAAGACCTCCGAGTGGACGGAGAGGAAATGTCTGCCGCCACCCACGTCGAGGTCGAGGTGATCGAAGATGTGACTAACATTCTGAAGACGTACGTCATCGGAGAGACTGCCGATGATTTCCTCTTGGAGGAACAGGCTGCCATTGAACAGGCTATGCTCGTAGAGGAGACGGTTGACAGGACCCCACCCCCTATGGAGAAGGGGGAGCGCGTCTACGTAGATGTGCTGGAGAAGGAACCCACCCCTACTGGGCATGCTGAAGTGAAATTGAGTATCGACGGACAGCATATCGAAGGACAGGGAGAACTGAGAAGACTGAGGAGGCTCCAGACCGATGAGTCGGTCGATGTGATGGCTGCCAGATGTGCTCACACTTTCGTTGACTGTGATCTCGTAAGGAGGGAGGACAGGTCCGACTTTACTGTTCGCATTGCTTTGCCTCTGATGCTTGCTATGAGCATGATTCTGACAAGAAGCAAGCGGAAGAGCCAACGTTCGGCCGTCGCAATTGAGAAGGAGGGGCTTCGCTTTGAGGAGGAACAGCAGCTGAGGAGGATCCGTCGTCTGGAGACTAGTGACTCTCTGGAGATTATGGAGCACAAAGAAGAGGTCATGCAAAAGGTCCAGGTTCAGCAACAACAGGATCAATTCTTGGATGGAGGCCGCTACGAGATGGAAAAAGAAGGAGTCATTCTTACTGGAGAGGTTGAACTGCGCCGGAAAGAGAGGGAACTCTCCTCTGCGTCAGAAGAAGAAGTCCGTCGTCACAAGGTCACAAAAGAAGAGATGCGTCGCCAGTGTGAGACTGAAGCCGAAGGAGGAAGTTACGAAATGCGCAGAGAAGGCCAACAGTTCAGTGGAGAAATGGCCATACGGAGGAAAGAACGTCGTCTTTCTTCGGCGTCTGAAGAAGAAGAACGCCTTCGAGAGGCTGAGGGAGGACAGTACGAGCTCCAGAAAGAGGGACTGAGTCTCAGAGGAGAAGTCAAGGTCCGCAGACAAGGAAGGATGTATGAATCAGAGTCGGAGGAGTCTTGGATGGGAGGAGGACCAACCATTGTTGAGCTGGTTCAGAAGGAAAGCAACTCTCATTTTGACATTGTCTTTGAGACGGCCAACGATATCCAGATGCAGGTCAATCTGCAGCAACCTGTCAAAAAGAAAGAGACTCGTGATATCCACTGCAGTCTGTCAAAAGCTCAAACTAGCCATGAGGAAGTTTCTGTGACAAAGGGGCATCAGATGGTATCCAAGGAAGTTTACAACGGAAGAGAGCTGGCTGAGGAGTATGCCAGTGTAGCCATCGGACTTCTGAATGCTGGAGAAGGCCAGAACTTCAAGCAAGAGACGGAGAAGAATTTGACGACCAAGGCGGTTGAGAAAACCTCCCGCAGGGTCAAAGAGTCCCGGGAAGAGCAGGCTGTGATGATGTACGGCTTCGAGAATACCAAGCCTTCCCGGGCTGAGACGGACACTCGCAGGAGTGAGAGGCAGATTCAGAAGCTCTCGTTCTACGGTACCGCAGCTGAGGAGACCCAAGTGAACCTGACGAACCAGTTGTGCCGGATCGGAGACGCTCAGCGCAGCCAAGGTACGTGCCGGATGCCTCGCGTGACCGAGGCGGCCGCCCGCTTTGCGGAGGCTGCTTTAGAACACGTGACGAGTGTCCTGTACTTGCAAAAGGAGGGCAGTGGTGTGGGTGAAGTCAGCGGGCTAGCCCGAGCTGTTGAGCGCCGCGCCGCAGTCCTCTCCGCTCGCGCCGCCGCCGAAACCGCCACGACGTCTACACACGCCATCTCGAGGAGTGCGTCTTTCCCTTCGGCCATGGCGGTCGGAAAACTGCTTTGGATGGCTAATAAGACAAAGGAGGGCTTCCGCTGTTCGGAGACGGAGATCCACACTGCCAGTACGTCGGTTGCCTTTGATAGGGGGCTTCATACGGCTGCTGAGGCTGGAACGACAAGGAAGGACCATTTCCGCACGACTATGCAGAGCAGAGTCGCAGAGTTCGGCGACGTGTCCGAGAGCTGTGCTGTGCTTCTGAAGAACGCTGGTGTTCTGAGAGATGGCGCCTATGCCGAAGTGGCGGAGACTGTAACCGGTGAGTGGGATACCCTTACGATTAGCAAGAACTGGCATCTGCCCTGCTTCCGCAATATCCTGCCCCATTGGGGCGGAGCGCGCTTTTGTATGCCGCTCGCAGCGCACGCGGCCGCCTCCTGCCGCCTCTCTGGCCTTTCCGAGCACCCACAACAACCCAAACTAACAGAATCCTCGGAGATCCGGTCCGAGACCTACAGTAGCAGAGAACAACTACACATGGAGGCATGGGAGGAGACTAGCAGAAGGGGTGAGTGTGTGTGAGGTGCTAACGTAGTGACTAGAGCGAGAGTGATTGACGATCGGTTTCTTTTCGGTTTGGCTTCGCATGGCTTCATTCTTCTTTGCTTCTTTCCTTCCTTCCTTTTCTTCACGTTTGTGGTGGTTGTGGCTCTTCTTGTAGGAGAATCGATGTTACAGACAACCGACAGGAGTTGTATCTCCTGGAGACTCTCTACAAGGAGTACTACGAGGAACGCAAGGAGAGTTGGAGGAGCACTGTCTCCCTCGAGAGAGAGCGCGAGACCCGAGACTCTTCAACCCAGATGGGTGTGTTTAGGAGCGACTTTGAAAGCCAGACGCTTTGGGAGGATGCTAGCGAGACCGTCGGAATGCAGCTACTCCGGCGGGAGCAGTCAGCCGAGGCTGTCCGTCTAGGAACGGAGGTTGTCCGAAGCGCAAGTTCTTCTAACATCATGGAGATGACAAGTGAGAGCGTTTCTTACGGAAAATCCATAATGAGGAGAAGTGACTCAGACGGTACTGAAACGCGAGTCCGAGCTGTGGGGGAGGGGACGCCCACAACGGTGAGGATGTCAGAGTATGGGGAGCAGGAGGATAGTCAGGTTGTCACTCTCGCACGGGTTGGACAAGCCGGTCAACGTGATTCTGCAGAAGAGCAGATCCGCTTAGGTAGACGAATTGAAACGGGATTGAGGACCTCGGCTGCAAGGGAGACTTCAACGGAAGTCGACTATGATTTGAAGGCAGCTGGTCACATCTCAGGATCCCAGAAACGAGTTGAAGATACTGTGAGATCAAAGAGCAGTTCCTCCGTAACTGCAACTACAGAAAAAACTACAGGACAGACTACCGCATTCAGTGGGACTGACGAGAGAGGCGGAGTAAAACAGGAGTTCCAAGAGGCTAGAAAAGAGCAAGCATCTATGGGAGTTATGGAACCTTCCCGTGCCCAAGGGGTTTTGACATCTGGTTGGGACGTGGTGGAGAATGAATTCGCGTCTTCCGTCCTGTGGAAGACAAGCTCCAAGGAAGAGCATCGTCTGGCAACGTCTGCCAGTTTGGAGGAATATACAGCGGTACAAAGGGAGCTGCTACAGGAAACAGCAGCTCAAACAGGCAAAAGCATAAGTGACCGGCAAGAAACCTCGGCCAGCGGCCAGTTTGAAATTGGTAGCAGCCAGGCTACAGCACACCTTCAAAAAGAGGGGGTAACTAATGGAACATTGGCTACACGACTTCAAAAACAGACTGGTGCCGTTGTAGCTGGGTTGAGAGAGTTTGGTCAGGAGGATCAGGCAAGCGCAGTGATTCTCGCGAGGATCCCTCGGCCCACTCCTAAGGAGCAAGAAATTGAAGTAGCTAAGAAATTGGCCAGAGGGGTTTCTTCTGAACTCACGGCTTCAGCTAGCACCCAGGAAAAAGCTCGTCAGACAGCTGATCTGAGGGGACTTTCGGCTGAAGCTGGAACACATAAGACGGTGAACCTCTCTCAAAGAATGGCGTACCAGCACAGCATGCAAGGAACAACTGAGGCTAGAGCGGAGGTTGGAGAGGAACTAAGACGGTTCCATGAAGGAGCAGAAACCGAGAAGCTTCGAGTTGATTTGTCCAAGGAACAAATAACCCAGAAACTTCTAGAGACATCTGTCCAGGGAACCAGTTTCCAATCAGAAATGAGCACTGTTGAAACAGAACAAAAAATAAGCTCATCGTGGGAAGATTCGGAAGTTGACAGGGCGCTTCTGAAGACCTCTGCTGTCACGGAGAGTACAACTGATGTCACTGAAGAAATACATGTTTCTGGACCAACAAACACTTCTGAAGTTATTCTGAAGGACAAGAAGGACGTTGAGGCGCAACGATTATTCCAAATTTCTCAGGAGAGAACAGAAGACTCTTTTGTGAAAAAAGACAATCTATTAGAGGCCTCGTCACTTAAAAAAGTTCCTGAAACAGCTGCAGCTTCAGCCAGGCTAAGGGAGTTTGGCCAATCAGAAGACTCTAGCGTCATCTCCCTTTCAAGGGTTGCAAAGCGTACAAGTCAAGAGGACATGGAGAAAATCCAGCAGTTGGCAAGAACATCAGCCGTTCAGATGACTATGAGTTCGTCTGAGATGCATGGAGTCAGCAAAGATACTGCCTTGTTTAAGGAAGCTGTAGAAGGCACTACAGAAACAATTCCAGTCAAAGAAATGATTTCCTGTCAGGGAGATATCAATCCCCTCGGCAGAGAAGAACTCAAAATCGAGCAAAGAATGAAAGGTCTTGATACTAACGAAGACGTTGAGAGAAAGCTCACTGAACAACAAAGACAAAGAGCTCAGTCAGAGCTGTACAGAGAGTTCTCAGAAGAGTCGAGTCTCTTCCAGTCCGAGTGGAGCACTGTCGATACAGATGACGCCGTCGGGATGTCATGGAGTGATTCGTTCAGAGAAAGATCTATTCTCAGCGCCCTTGGAAGCACCGACAGAACGCTGGACATTTCTGAAAGTCTCAAAGGAACAGATCGAATCAGTGAGTTAGAGATCTCTCTGGTCCAGGGAGAAGCTGAAATAACCGACAGAAAGTTCAAGATCGAAAAGGACCTTACGACGGAAGAGATGACAAGAAGACAGGATGTTGGACAAGCCGACATTGTCAGACTTTCCGTATTGACAGAAGAAGAAAAGGCCAATTTGACGGAATTTGGAGATAAGGAACAGACGAATTCGGTTGTCCTCTCTCGTGTTTCAAAACCATCAGTGAGAGAAGAAGCGGAAAAGAGCAGGGCCATGGCCAGAGAAGTAACTTCCTACTTATCAACCATGTCTCCAATCCAGGAGGAATCCCACCTCCCAGCCAGCTTCTCCGGAACCCCTTCTGAATCAGAAGTTTCTGAAGGAGTACCCCTCATACAGAGAGCCTCAAATGCTGCTTCAGTGCAGGCTGCTTTGGAGACAACCGCTGCAGTTTGGGACCAATTCCGCAGAGAAGAAGTGACTTATGATGCCGATGTGCTTCTGAGATCGGAGATAAGTGATGTCACGCAATCGGACAGATATCGGGAGCTCTCGCAGGAGTCAAGTGTGGTTCAGTCCGAGTGGAGTGTTGTGGAGACCGACGATATGACTGCATCCACGTGGAATGAGGGAGTAAGTGCCAGAAGTGGCCTAGCGATAGTGGAAAGCCAGGAAAGGGCAGTAGATCTTAGTGGGACCATTCGAGCTAAAGATCAGCATGACAAGACTGGACTTGTTGTTTTGCAAAAAGAGCGAGAACACGCCAAAGAAAAGTTTGGAATTGAACTCCAGGAACAAAGTAGACGGCTTTTTAGAACAGGAGAAAGGGAGGAGACAACTGAATTACGGATGGAAACGATCGAAATCAGCGGAAATGCCAAATTCAGGGAGTTTGGAGATGAGACCGAGACAAGTACAGTAACTCTCGCTAGGCTTGCTCGTCCTTTGCCACAGTCTGCTGCCACGGAAATTGCTCAAGTCCTCTCAAGAGAACTGACAAACCAGTTGTCTACTCAGGCTTCTTCAAAAGAGGAGATTTTGGAAAGTGAGGAACTTAGAAAGCAACCTAGCATGGCAGAAGTTTCTGGAGACGTCAAAATCAGTCTGAAGACGACCAACTCATCATCGATACATTCAACCACTGAAGTAGCAACCCAGTTGGAGAAACAGATGAGAAGCCCTGAAGCTCAAATGGAAAGTCACAAACAGCTTCTTACGAAGACCGAAGAACATGTTGATTCACAGATGTATCGCGAATTCTCCCGTGAGAAGAGTGATATACAGTCCCAATGGGATGTGGTCGACACTGATCTTGCTGTATCAACTTCCTTGAGAGAATCTTCAAGGGAGCGGACTGAGTTTACTGGAAAAGGAACCACTGAGCAGATTGCTGAAGGAAGCCACCACATGTCTGCTGCCCAAGACGCGGAGAGTTCAGACCTCTTCTTTTCCGAAAAACAGCAAATGGATGCCAAGAGAAGGTTTGCAATCGAACAGGAAGAAGCCGCCGGAGTATTTACCAAAGACCACGAGAGAGGAACTGCAGCCCAGATGCAGAAAGAAACACCAAGAGAGTTCGCTTTATCCGGTGAGCTGAGAGAGTTTGGAGAACAATCGGAGGAAAGTACTGTAGCTCTCACAAGAATCTCTAAGCCACTGAGTCAGTCAGGTGCAGCAGAAGTAGCTGTAAACATCTCTCGCGAAGTTTCGAGTAACTTGCTTACACCTGCGGCTTCTCAACAAGACTTGGTCAAAGAAGAGCGCTTAACTGGCACCGAAGCTGTTTCCCAAGTGTCGATGACAATGTCATTTACTAATAGAGTAGTAGGCAGCTGTTCATCTGTCAAAGCGGCAACCGAAGACTCAGCTGGGGTTGATGATGAGTTCCAGCGCGAAGACTCAACGGCCGAGGCTGATCAATTGTGGTCTTCTGGAAACAAAGAGAAAACTCAGACAAGGCTTCAGGAGTTCGGAGAAGATTCGGCTGCGTATCATTCTCAATGGGATGTTGTGGATTCTGACCAGGCAGCGACAGTTGTCCTTGGAGAGATCCCTTTGGCTAAGAACGAGCTAAAGACAACGCGATCTACAGAAATTACGACAGACATAACTGATTCTATCCGTGCTGATGACATGCTAGGCCAATCTGAATTGATGGTCTTCCAAAAAGAAATGGACCATGCTCAAAGAAAACTGGAGATTGCACGACAAACACAGACAGCAGAACTACTCAAGACTGGAGAGGCTGAAGCTGTCATGGAAGTGAGAAGGGAAGCGACGGATGCCTCTGGAACAGCCACGGTCAGGGAGTTTGGAGATAAGACGCAGACGAGTACTGTAGCTCTTTCTAAAATAAGCAAGTCCAAAAGTGAAACAGAGGCAGCTGAGGTTGAGAAGGGCCTCCCAAGGAGTGTTACTAGCAGTCTCGCAGCCACAGCCACAACGGAAACACAGATCCAGAGTGGAGCGGTGCTGTCTGCTCCAACATTGTCAGCACAAGCCGGCAAGGACCTGCCTTTGAATCAAAAAACTTCTACCTTCTCCTCCTTGAAAGCGGCGACTGAGACTACATCCGGAGTTGACGATGCACTTCAAGGAAAAGCTGTTGCGGGAGATGTTCAGAGGCTGATGTCTTCTCAAGAACAACAAGCCATTGAGAAGAATCTTTACGAGTTTGGGTCTGACTCCGCGGCATATCAGTCGCAATTAACCGTGGTTGATTCAAATGCAACTGCGGCAATTGTGATTGGAGAGGCCCTGTTAGACAGCAAATCTCTCACGACCAAGGGAGCAATTGAGTCAAGGATGGAGGTGACTGACGCCATGAGAGGCAGTGAACATCAAGAAGAAATAGAACTTTCGGTCGCTCAGAAAGAAAGGGAAGAAGCGCAGAGAAAATTGGCTATTGAGAGAGAAGAACGAACAGAAGACCTCATTAGACGTGACCAATCTGAAGGAGTATCTGTAGTGAGACGTCAAAGAAGCAAAGTCTCGGAGTCTGGAAAAGTTAGGGAGATTGGAGACCAAACACAAACCAGCACTGTGACTTTCGCAAGGATCAGCAGACCTAAACCTCAATCTGACGAGGCGGAGGTACTCCATGGAATGAAACGTGAAGTGACCAACCAGTTATCCACCAAAGCCTCTTTGATTGAAGAAAGGGAAGGTTCAAGAGACATGATTAGACCGGATAGCACAGCTGGAGTCACTGGAGAAATGCGAGCAATTGAGAAAACAAGCAGCTCATCCTCGTTGAAAGCCACGACAGAGGAAGCGGTTGATATTGAGGGAAGGTTGAGAGGAAGAGACGCTCAGGCTGACGTATGTGAAGGTCTACGGACAAAAACCAGAGAACAGACTGAATCTCAAAAGTTTAGAGAGTTCGCCCAAGAAACTACCGATTCCCAGTCCCAATTGCATGTAGTAGAAACAGACGCTGCTACTTCCGCTTCTTTTGGAGAAGTTTCAGTTGAGAGTACTGTTTTCTCGGGAAAGGGTAGTACAGAAATGACGGCTGAGGGAATACAAGAGCTTAGGGCTGAAGAAGGATTTGGGGATTCCAGGCTTTCATTGCCAGAAAGACAGCAACTGGACGCCCGTCGCCACTTTGAAATTGAAAAGGGTGATGCTACTGGAGCATTCACGTCAGATCAAAGGATGGAAGGAGCCAGTTGCGTTGCCAAAGTAATAATGACGGAAGCAATCAAATCTGATGGGCTAAGAGAGTTTGGAGATCAGTCCCAAATGAGTACGGTAATGTTCTCGAAGGTCAGTAAACCACTGCCGGAGACGGGCTCAGCAGAACTAACTAAATTAGTTTCTAGAGGACTTTCTTTCCAATTAGACACCACAGCTCCCACCAACACAGAGACTTTGCACAGCACTGCCATTAGTGGAATGCCTTCTTCTGTAGATGTAACACACTCCATGCATGTGGTTCAGAGAACAGCCAGTAGCTCCTCGATGCATGCGAGTACAGAAGTCTTTACAGGGTTGGAGGAACGACTACAACGAGAGGAGACTTCAGAAGATACCGGTAGACTTGTGCAAGGGAGTCAGAAGGAAATGTCGCAGTCCGTCACTTACCAAGAGTTTTCGAGAGAGTCGACTGCCTTCCAATCGGAGTGGAGTACCATTGAAACGGAAAATGCAGCTTCTGCTGCATGGAAGGACAGTTATATGGAAAAGAGCCACTTGTCCACTGCTGGAAGCACCGACCATTCGGTTGATATGGTCGAGGCGATAAAGAGAGCCGAGATGGAGGGTATTTCTGCAACGTCAGTTGCTGAAAGACAGAATGAAGAAACCCGGCAGAAGTTTGTCATTGAGAGAAAAGAAGCTAGCGGCTCTTTTGCCAAAGAAGCGGATGTTGGCACTGCCGTCGCTGTTGGTAAAGATTCCTCCAAGGAAACGGGAGTTTCCCAGCTACGGGAATTTGGAGACAAGAAAGAAAGTAGTACAGTGTTGTTGACAAGAGTACCTAAGGCAGTCCCGCAAGCTGACTCGGCTGAACATGTCCAAGCAATTACTAGAGGTCTTGGAGTTCAGCTACAAACTGCTGCTACCACAACTCAGCATACCTCCGTGGATATGATTATGAATGAAGGATCCCAGAGTGCCACTGCGACCAGCCAAAGAAATGTCAAGCGAACGGCGGAAGGTCAGTCAGCCATGAAGGCATCCCAGGACAGCAAAACAATGACTCAAGGAGACTTTAAGAGGTCTTATGATTCTGTGGAGGCGGAACAACTGAGGAAGACAGGCCACGCTGAGGCAACCGGTCAACAATTCAAAGAATATGGATCTGAACGGGAATCTCTTATGTCGGGTTGGAGCACAATTGAAACTGACCAGAGTGCGATGATGTCTCTGAGGGAGAGATCAATCGAGCGAATGCATCTTAGCACAAGGAGCGCTACGGCAGAGGACTCAGGCGTTGCCACCGATCTGAGAGCTCAGGAGAGCGTTGCTGAGATCACATTCGGAGTTGGTCTAAAGTCCAAGGATAGCAGAGATCGTCAGTTTGGCATTCAGAACGTCAAAAGTGAAGCTGGAATACAAAGGAAAGATGAATCAAAGGACGCCGCAACTGTTCGTCCAGTGGCCCAAAAAGAACGATCTGATGGTGGACGTTTCAATGAGTACGGGGATTCAAAGCAATGCAGTACCATTGCGATTGCAAAAATTCCCAAAGCAGTATCTCACGCAGATTCAAGGGAGCACATCCAGGATGTAGCCAGAGGCTTGGAAGTGAAGTTACATACTGCGGCAACCACGATTGAGCAGACCACCTTGGAGATGACCATGGGTGGCCAGATCCAAGCTGCTACGGCTGCTAGGCAACTGGATGTCGGAGGGAAGTCGATAGAGAGGTCAGCTATGAAGGCTGCTGGAGACATCGAAGCAGTTACAATCGGCAACTTTGAGAAAACGGCGGATTCTGTGGAAACTGATCAGTTGAGGAATGTTGCCCAAGCTGCGGCAGCTTCCAAGGAGCTCAAAGAATTTGGATCTGAAAGAGGATCAGTGATTACCGATTGGAGCACAATTGAAACAGATCAAAGAACATCAGTTTTGATTACGGAGAGATACGTTGAACAAAAGCATCTAAGCACGAGAGGTGTCACCCACAATGCTGCCGGCGTTGTAACTAACCTCCAAGCAGAAGAAAATGTAGCTGAAGTCTCTTTTGGAGTAGATCTGAAGTCCAAGGATTCCAACCAAGGACAGTTTGGAATTGATCGCACCTTTGGTCAAGCAGACATAGTTCGATCCCAGCAAGCTGAGTCTGCCACTACCACTCGTTCCATGGCTGGAAGCCATAGTCCTGAACCGGGAACCTTTCATGAGTTTGGTGATGCTACGGAAATCAGCAGTATCCTCCTTGCAAGAAAACAAAATCCGACTCCACAAGCTGACTCAACTGAATATGTCCAAAATGTGGCTAGAGGACTGGAAACACAGCTAAAGGCTACAGCAACCACGGCTGAACAGACAACTGCGGAAATGAGCATTCAGGGCAAGTTAGACTTTGAGGCCGCAACCAAACAAATGGAAATCAGGGAGACATCGACTGAAACATCAGCAATGAGGGCAGCTGGAGATATCAAGGCAGCTATGGATCACCAGTTGACGAAGGCAGATGCCACGGCAACCACCGGTGAACTGAGGAAGGCCACTCAGAGTGAGACTGCCAGTCAGCTGGTCAGGGAATTTGAGTCAGAGAGACGTTCTGTGGTTTCCGACTGGAGCACAATTGAAACCGATCAAAGGGCTGAAGTTTCCCTGAGGGAGAAGTCGGTTGATCAAATGCTACTTAGCACAAGGAGTGCCACTCTGGAGGATTCGGGTGTGGTCAGCGACTTCAGAGCAGACGAAAGCATTGCCGAAGTCACCTTTGGACTGAACCTTAAATCCAAGGATAGCAGTGAACGTCAGTTTAGCATTCAGAACATTGAAAGCAAAACTGGAATCCAGAGGAAAGATGAAGCGGAGGATGTGTCCACAACTGTTCGTCTCGTGGCTGAAAAACAACAACCGGATGAAGGACGTTTCAATGAGTACGGAGACTCGAAGGAGACCAGTACAGTAATGATGACAAAGCTTCCTAAAGCGGTATCTCATGCTGATTCAGTCGACCACATCCAGAATGTAGCCAGAGGCTTGGAAGTAAAGCTACAGACGGCGGCCACCACTGCAGAGCAGACCACCTTAGAGATGAGTATGGGTGTCAATATTCAGGCCGCTGCAGCAGATCGCTTAATCGACGCAAGGGAAAAGTCTTCCGAAAGGTCGTCAATGAAGGCTGCTGGAGACATCACTGCAGCAATGGCGGGCGAGTTTGCGAAGGCTTCTGACTCGGTTAAAACTGACCAAGTGAGAAAAGCAACACAAACTGCTTCTACTGCCCAAAAGTATAATGAATTCCGGTCGGAGCAGGGTTCTCTCGTTTCTGACTGGAGCTCAGTTGAGACAGAACAGAGTGCGACTGTCCTTCTGAGGGAGAAGTCTGTCGAGCAGAACCAGCTCAGCACTAGGTGTGCTACCCAAGAGGAATCACATATGGTCACATGTCTGAAAGCTGGCGAAGTAAGAGCCGAAACCAGTAGTGGAGTGGACCTGAAATCTCAGGATGGCAGTAATCGGCAGTTCAACATTGAAAGAATTCAAAACGACATTGGAATGCAGAAAATGGACAACAAGGAAGCCACCACAGTCGTTCGAACCTTGGATGGGAGCCAAAGTCCAGAGCTTGGAAGATTTAGGGAGTTTGGAAATATCGAGGGAGAAAGTGAAGTGGTTTTTGGAAAGATTCCCAAACCAAGACAAACGGCTGAGGTTGAGGTGACTCAAGATGTTGCAAGGAATCTGCAGTCTGCTCTTAGTACCAGTGCAGCGCGAATGGAAGACACCTCTTCACAGCATGCCCTGAGAGGCCGGGAGCAAGGCGAAGTCACTGATATCACTGCAGCGATATTAGTCAAGTCGTCTAGTTCTTCTTTGGTACAAGCCACGACGGAGAGAAGTGTCTCTTTTGGAGGCGATCTCTCACGTTTGCAGGAGATGGCAAAAACTGAGCAGAAGATGAAACAGTCTTCGGTATCTGGAGCCACTTCCAGTCTTAAGGAGTTTTTGAATGAGTCTGGAAGTACCACAACTCAGTGGGATACTGTGGAGACAGACGTGGAGACGGCGATGACTTGGAGAGAGCGAAGCGTAGACAGAACTGGACTTAGAGCGCTAGCTAGCACCTCATTAGACACTAGTGCCACAGTAGAAGTTTGTGGTAGAGAGAGGACTGGAGAAGGAGTGGTCTCAGTAGCAGAGAGTGAGAGACAAGACACCCACAGAGCGTTTTCAGTGGAGCAGGTGCGTACTGCAGAAGAGCTGGACAACTACAAACTGGGTATGAACGTCAATTGGATCCACGTGGATGAGCAGAGGGCTGAGGCAACTTCTGGAAAAGTCAGAGAGTTTGGAGAAGAAGATCAAGCTACGGCTGTTGTGATTTCGAGGATACCAAGAGCTGTACAGCAGAGCGCTTCCGTCGACACAAAGAAGTCACTGGCTCGCAGTGCCTCCACAGAGCTAAGGACTGCAGCTGCAATGAGTGAGGAGATCATCCGAGATTCAAGTCTTGCCAGGGAAAATGACCAGAGCCGAGCTGAATACACAACACGGGCTGTACAACGATCGTCTAGTTCTTCTGCCATGAAAGCATCAACGAATCTTACGGCTGATATCGGTAGTGAACTGACTAGACATGGCGATGTGCAGCAGGCTGAAGGCAGGTTCAAGGGACATCTGGCCGAAAGAGCCGCGACGCCGTCGTTGAGGGAGTTCTCACACGCCACTAGGGCAACCTCGTCTCAGATGGAAATCGTGGAGACTGATCAACGCACGGACATCGCCTGGAGGGAAACTCAACGAGAGCACAGCGTTCTGAGCACAAAAAGTACGGCAGATGAACAACTGGATCAGAGCAAGGAACTGAGAAGAAATGAAGACGCCTACGCAAGAGGAGTGATCCTTGTGGACAAGGTGAAGACCGCCGGCACAGGAAAATTCTCCATCAATGAGCGTAAAGAGACCACGGAACTCAGAGGAAGAGGACTTCAAGAGGAAGAAATTTTATTTACAGGAAAGGATAATGTGTCCACGAGCGAGAAAAGTTCCTTCCGTGAGTTTAGAGAGGACCAAACCGCCTTGAGCAGTTCCTTCGCTAGACTCATGAAGCAAAGAGCAGAATACGGAGAAGCAGCTCAAAGTCTGCCCGATGTTCGTTGTGTCAGTGGCTTCTACGATACTAGGGAGAGCTCTGTCATGACTACCTCCATGGACAGCGAATTGGAAAAACTGCCGGAAGCTGACCAGAGTGCAGCCATGTTCAAGAACCGTGTACTGGCACAACACAGGCAATGCCTTCATGCAGCTTCAGAAGAATCCATTCGAGAAGAGACCGGGCTGAGAAGAGAGGAGAACTCTGCCTCCGCTGCCGTCACAAGAAGACACCGGCATTCACTCACGGATGCTAGGAATTTTAGAGAAGCCAAGGACGAAAACACCTCTTCAGGATATGCAGCCATTGTGACAGATATGGAAGACCGAGTGGTTCTTCCCTTGATGACAAGGGCTAGGTCTGAAGTCTCTCTGAGGGCGAGTGAAGAGTCATCAACTCAGACCAGCATGCAAATGGGCAGAGGAGATGTGGTCAGAACGGCTGAACAAAGAGTGTCTCTGACCCCCATGGAGTCTCAGGAGAGACGCTTCCAGATTGAGCTCACTCAGTCGGAGGCCTTCTTTGATAGGGAGGATGAAACTCTATTCTCCGAGAGTAGACAGACACTCCACAACAAGGACATGGTAGTATCAAAGATGGCAGAATATGGCGATGAATCTACGCAGATATGCACTCTTTTCGGGAAGATAATCCAAAAGAGGCATGAAATTGAAGAAGTCGAAGATATTATACCCATTGCGAGGAGGTGGCAAGAATTGCTCAAGACTAAGGCTTCCAAAGTAGAAGACTTCCAGAAGGCTACTGATCTAAGCGCCCCGGAGATGAAGGCAGAGGCTCAATGGAGAATCAAGGACAAGAACAAGACCGTTTCGGAACTAAGGATGTCAGCAAGTGAAGATCACAGCGCCTTGACCTCTGCCAGTTACAACCGCAGTGGAGATAACAAAACGGCATCACTGCATCTCAGAGCAAAATCCAGAGAGAGAGTTGAAAGACGCCTTCAGGAACAACAATGGAATCTGGAATCTACAGCTGCAGAATGGCAGACTTTACTGGCTGACCTTGAAGCTGAGTTGACCCACGTCGAAGCTTTGCAGGAGACGATGATAGTGAAGCTGAAGGCTCCAACACTTGAAGACAGAGTATCCAGCTCGGAGCTTCGGAGATCTGACTCAGCTTCAGCCATTGGAAAGTCATTTGTATTGCAACGTACTGAATCGCAGAGTGGAAACTTCTCAATTACCAGTGGAACTTGTCAGTTGGAGATGGCCAAATACGACAAGGAGATGGAAGATGTCGAAAGATTTGTGGACGAGATCAGCAGAGAAGAGGCTCCACTTGCCAAATTCCGTCAGTATGGCTCAGAAACGGCAAAAGGAGGAATTTGCTTGGTAAGGAGAAGTCTCCCGAGGGTGAGGCAGTCCTCAACCCATGTCATCAGCCTGAACACATCGCTGCAGCAAGCCTTCAGTGCAATGGCAGCAGCTGATGTCATGGAAGACGCAGTCGTTGAGATAAGTCTCCCAGAGGCTAATCGCACCTGTGTCTTGGAGAAGCCCATTGCCAGAGCAGAAGCTGCTTCTATCGTCACAGCCAGTGCAAAGGAGACCTCGATGGATGTGACTTCTAATTGGTCCCGAAGGGAGCAAAGCGAAGAGAGAGGAACTACCCTTGGAGATAAAACCAGGCTTAGGGCCACAACTCCCAAGCTCAAGGAAACTTCCGGAGACGCCACCGAAATTCTATCCCTCTACGAAGGAGTTGAAACGGATCTGGAGGCTGAGGTGCAGTTCCCCAAATGGAACAGGGCTTTGACCTGTCTGGCAACAATGTCTTGCTCAGAGGAAGTGGAAACTCTCAACCGACAAATGACCATGCCAGAGGAAGCTTCATCGGCAGGAAAGGTTGCCGACATCTGGTGCAAGGAGTCCATCTCTGCTAAGTTCAGCGACGTCTCTGTTGACTGTGCTTCTGAATACTCCAGACAGGATCAGTCGGAGCTTGTGTGTCTAACCAAAGCAGATAAAGTGCTCGGAGAGGCTACTGACTGGAGGGGGCGAGAATGCGGTGAAGCGACATTCAATGCGGTTATCAACTTGCACCGCTACGAGCTTCAGAAGCGCACGCAGCGCAGCGATGCCACTCTTCCTGACAAGATTACCATTTCAGCCCGTCCGATGTACATCAAACCTGAAGAAGAGGACGCCGTCTGGACGCAACACCACCTCCTCCGCACACCGAGCATTCAGGACAACCAACGGCTCTTCCGGGTTGGAAACAGAGGAGACGCCCAAGAGATCAGTCTGCCAGAGGCTGGAGATGAAAAGGCCAAACTGAAAGTGGAGCTCATTGGAAAAGCTGCAGAGGGAGCAAGGACTGAAACGGATTGGCCAGTTGCTAGGAGAGGAGAGGCGGTTGAGATGGAGACTGAGGAGTATGGAGATGAAAGTGCCCTCCTATACGGAGACCTCAACAACAAACAAGTGTTCTTCGAGGAAACTGAGACAATCAAGAAGATTGCAAGAATCTACACTCCAGCACTCAGTCTCTCCAGCTTGGCTTCCAAGGAAGAGATACATACCATCGACAATGACTGGAACATCCCGAATCAATTGGAAGCCAGAGAGCGCAAGGTGTTCATCCCTCACCAGGGTGAACCCCTTGTTGTTAGGATGGCAGAGTCTCAGGAGGATACCATCGGCCTTGGAGCTGCATTCAACTCGCTAGAGCTATTGGAACAAAAGAACATTACAGTGAAGGATACACGACAAGGAGGTGCTTATCTCTTGGAGACTAAGGCGGCTACTACGGTAGATAAGGAAATCACCGCCAGTCTGGGTAGGACTCCCCAGGTCATTGCTGAAAAGCATATCCAAAAACAGAAGATTCTAGCTAAAGAGGGCGTTACTGTTATGGCCACAGAGAGTGTCTCTACGGAAATGAACACCGCCTTCGAAAGAAAGAATGCCCACAAAGGCGAAGAAATTCTTCGTGACTGCGCCAGACAAACGGGCATGGAAGCCACATTCTACGAGTCTGAGGAGCATCTAGCAAATATCTATTACACCATGGATAAGAAGAATGCTCAAGAAAGAAAGGACAGAGTGGTTCTGATTCCGACGGTAGCTCAGCCTCAGAAATTGGACTGTGAAGCAGCCGAAGAGTCTATAATTCAGACCACCTCGGAACTTATGGTGCCAAGTGAATTTAAAGAGTCCAAGATCACTCTTGTGGATAAGAACAGAATGGAGCCTCAGGTTCTTGGAGCGAAGGAGATCACCATGGAGAATGTGACTTTTGCAACCAGCTATTCTATTCCTGACAGGGTGGAGAAGTGCGACCGCACCCAAAAAGAGAAGAGAAAGGGAGAGCCCTTGGTTGTCAAGATGCGAGAGAGCAGAGAAGAGAAACACTCTGTCTACCAAGGGTTCGAACAGCCGGCCCCGGGAGAGATTGTGGCTTCTACGCAGAAGGTAAAGAGGTCTGGAGGAAGGTACGCCCTGAAGACAGACGCCAGTGAAGAACACGCTATGCATGCAACCAGGGAATTGGAGAAACAAAGACTCGCCGTGGCTCACTGCGAACGGGTTACGGTACTTTGCAACAGAGCCGACGCCTCGTTTACAACAACGGCTGCAGGAAAAGAAAGCAGCGATCGGGATGTCACCTTGTGCCGTGAGAAAGCACAGTTTGCAGTGGCTAAAAAGGTTGTGGAAAAGTGCTCGGAGAAAGCAGAGATGCGAGTGATCGAAAGCGCTGAAAGTGTAGAAAACATCCATCCAATTTACAACCGTTTGGCAGATTCAGCCGATTCAGATATGACCTGGTGGATCGCCCGAGATGGAGGAAAGGCCGAGCTCAGGACAGAGACAGCGAGCAGCGAAGAGGATACCGTCAACTCAGACATGGACAAGAAGAAGGTTTTGGAAATGGTCGCTGAGAAGAAGTTCATCATTGGTAATCAAGGAGAAGGAGTGCAATTTTACACGGTGGAGAGCAAAGATGTCAGGAGCAGCTTCAGCCAGGAGATGGTCAGGAGTGCTCAGAGCGAAAGTGTGAAGAGGATCTTCCCTGCAGCCAACAAGGGAATGGATATTTCTCAGAGATGTACAGAAACGAGGGAAGTATGCAGCACTCTCACCCAGGCGATGACTCGTGACACTGCAACGGGATCAGACGGAGTCACCAGAAGACTGCCCAGAACTGGTGGAGCAGTGGCCCTGGATGCAAAGGCTTCTCGCTCTGTTGTCACAGACTACAGTGGCCACTTGATGTGCCCCAGACCAAGCGATCTCACAGCAATCCTTACCACTATCATCGGAAATGAGTTCCCAGCGCTGCTCTTGACTACCGCTGCTTCGAGAAGCATCACAGCAACTGTAAATAATGGTTGGGTTCAGCAGGAAAAGAAGGAGGACGCTGGAGTGGTGATGAAATCTCCGAATGTGGAATTCCAAGAGAAGAGGGTCCTTGAGGCAGCTGATGAACATCAGACCGCCAACTGCAGCTATAAAAGAAGCAACGAGGCTAAAGAAACAAACACAATCTGGAATGAAGGTCGCAAGGGAGGGCAGTTTGCCCTGGCTGCGAAGGCCGCTACATCTGAAGACGCTTCCAGGGATTGCGACCTCTCATGCGGAAGGCCTTCTGAAGGAGAGGCTGGAAAGGTCTTTTGGATCCCTAACGAAGCCGAAGGATCCGAACTTCGCACAGGAGAGTCTTTGGAAACACAGGAGAGTCTTGTATTTGACAAGGTTAGATCTTCTGAGTCTGACCAGACAGAGATTGCAATCCGTTGGCCAAACCGAGAAGAACCTGTTAAAATGAAGGCAAGGGAAACGGAAGAGAGCGTGGAAAATGTGGCTGTGCAGCTCAGAAGAAAGGAGTTCGGTGAGGAGTCTGTCAGCACAAGAGACATGGCTACGAGCATCGAACCGGCGCTGTTGGATACCAGGGCTTCTAGGTCCATTTCGGCTACTGTGAATACCGTTCTTGATTCTAAGGAGATCTTCACCTGCGATGCCACAATCACTCTGAAGGAGACGAACACCACGGAGAGCCCAGTGCTGGACTGTGGCTGTTCGAAGGAGGCTTCATCGTCTGCAGCCTTCACTCTTGTCAGATCGGGAGAGTCAGAGTCCGTTCGGACGGTCAGAGAGGCGGCCCTCAGAGGGCCTTGCGTTGCCGCGGCGATGCGCGAAGCGGGCCAGACTAGCGAAAGCACAAACTTGGTGTTTAACCGCAATGAGGCAAAGGATACGGTTTCAGACACTCTCAAGGAGATCAGACAGGGAGGACGCTTTGCACTCGCCACGGCTGCCTCGACCCAGGAAGACCGGTTTCTCCAAGAGACACTTCAGAAGGAGATCATCAACGACCTATCAACTGGAGTCGTCAAAAAGATCAGCAACGCTGCCGAGCCGTTGGTTCTCTACGCATCATCGAGCAAGGACGAAACGACCGGAGTCACAAGTCAGCTTCAACGAAGCGCCGACTACGGGGAAGCCAAGACTCTCAAGGATGCCCCAAGAAAAGGAGATGCAACTCAGACAACTGTCACAGAATCTACCAGTGTCGAAGAGACTAACAACGTCCACTGGAAGAAGGATGTCGTCCAGGAGGAGAAAGAAACAACTGTCAAGATGGCCGCCTTTGGAGGAGCGGTGGAGCTGCATTCTGGAGCAACCACCGAAGCCCTTGCTGCAATGGCTAAGGAACTACGGGTTGAAGAGGGTCGTGGAGATGCCCTCTTGGATAGGAAGATCCCAAGAGAAGAAAAAGTGAATCTCTCCGTCTCGGCCGCAGGGGATGAGGGAACTCACCTGACGGCAGACCTTGCCAATCCGAGGCCTTCCCAAGGAGAAAGTGGAATTACAAAAGACTGCGCTTACGAGGGAGAGAGCCTCAGACTAGACATTCTCGAGTCTTCTGAAGAACTGAGCACATCAAACTTTGCTCTTCAGAAGGATGTACATGTTGCTGATATCAAGGGAGAGAGAAAAGAGGCCCGCTACGGCGGAGGAGCCATTCTCGGCTGCCAAGCGGCTGGAGAGGAAAAGCTTGATGAAGTCAGAGTCGATCTTTACAGAACTACCGATACCGGAGAAGAGACAATGGTCCGGGATATCGCCACTGAGGAGAAGGTCATCTTGGCGATTAAGGCAAGCCAGGAGATTGAAGTGACCTTAGACTCAATGCTTGAAAAGGAGGAACACAGGGTTCCAGAACCATCGGAGAAGACAGTAGCTATCCCTAACACCCTTGATGGCACCGGATTGCAGTCTTCTCAGAGTGAAGAAACTGTATTCCATCTAAACTATGACTATGACCACATGCCGAACACAGCATGCACCTGTAAGACTTGCAAGGATAGACTCAAGGATGAGACAACTTGGATGAAGCTGGCAACAGCGGCAGCTACGGATGAAAGACTTTCACAGGAGAATATCATCAATAGGAAAGAAGAGACACTGGAGAGTCAGAAGACGATGGCCATGGCTAACACCATTGATGCAACTGGGTTACAGTCCTCGGCTAGTGAGGAGACCATCTTCTACCTAAACTACGATTACGACCACATGCCGTCTACTGCCTGTGCCTGTAGAACTTGCCAGGACAGACTGAAGGATGAGACGACTTGGATGAAGCTGACAACGGCAGCTGCTACTGATGAGCGACTAGTACAGGAGAGTACCATCGAAAGGAGGGAGGTTATGATTGACAGTCAGAAGACAGTCGCCATGGCGAATACAATCGACGGCACCGGATTGCAGTCATCTGCAAATGAGGAGACAGTCTTCCACCTGACCTACAGCTACGACCACATGCCTACGACGGCATGCACCTGCAGCACTTGTAAGGAGCGGTATTCGGCCGAAGGCGGTTGGATGGAGTTGAGGACGGCGGCGGCGGGCGATGAGCGCATGGAGGTTCAGGAGATGAACATTAGAGGGCGCGTGGCGGAGGTGGTTGTGGAGGGGGTAGTGGCTGCGGCAGCCAGGGAAACCTCGCCTTTACGTCTGAATGCAGAGGCCGTGACGGAGAGCATCGTGCAGGTGGAGCAGTCGATTGAGAAGGTGGAGATGAGAGAGACGGACGAGAAGAGGAACGACAAGGAGAAGAGGTGGGTTTGAAAGGGAAGGGTGGAAAGAGAGGGGAAGTGAGAGGGAGAGAGATCGAACATTCCGTTTTCAGAGTGAGCTTCGCCGCCGAAGTAACAGAGAAAACCATGGAATCCATCGACCACAGCCTCGGCCTCACCGCCTCGATGACTGTGGAGCCAGCCTTCCAGAAACCCTCCATTATCAAGAAGCCCATCAAGAAGGAGAGAGAACACCGTCGTGGAGATCTCAGGCGCAATGCAGCCCCTTCTTTGTCAGTTTATAGCCTTATAAGGCGTAGCACAATACCCTAAAATCCTTAAACTAGCATGTTTCAGTGCTCCAATGCGGCGAAACAGTCTGCTCCACGCTCTTGCTGTCGGCAGCCCCCATAACATTCCTCACTTCAAGACTCTAGATGACATCATCAGAGCTATTAAACATGTCAGTAGAGAGAGACCGAGAGAGAGAGAGAGAGAGAGAGAGAGAGAGAGAGACCGAGAGAGAGAGAGAGCGAGAGCGAGAGCGAGAGAGAGAGAGAGAGAGAGAGAGAGAGAGAGAGAGAGAGAGAGAGAGAGGGAGGGAAAGAAATGAGAGTGAGCGAGATAACCTCTTCCTTTTAGGCCGGTCTCGAATATTCCAACCTCATCTTCGGTATTGACTACACAAAGTCCAATATCTACCAAGGAGAGCGTACATTCGATGGTCATTCCCTTCACAAACTCGACGGAGATCAAATGAACCCTTACCAACAAGTAATTATCTCAAGAAAGAACTTTGAACATCCTTTTAAGGTAATTGAAATTGTGGGAAAGACGTTATCCTCGTTTGACGCGGATGGTCAGATCCCGGCCTATGGGTTCGGTGATGAAGAACATACGGACCAAGGGATTTTCAATCTGGCTGACAGAGACAATCTGGAGGCGGAGTGCAATGGATTTGAAGGTTCAACTACTTTTTTTTCTCATAAAGTAAAAGTTTCAGAAGTACTACGGGTATACAATGACGTCACTCCTAATGTAGCTATGTGCGGTCCGACAAATTTCGTCCCCTTGATCGGTTTGCATTCCAGTCTTCTGCTCATGTTTTCTTTTCTTAGACCGCGCTGTTCAAATCTGCAAAGAGAAGCACTCGTACCACATTCTGGTTATTGTGGCTGATGGCCAAGTAAGTCTCTCTCACTCACTCACTCACTCACTCACTCACTCACTCACTATCTTTCTTTCTTTCTGTGATTACTCTGTCCCTAATTCTTTATATCTATGCGTTTGTCTCTGTCTGACTCACTCCCTATCTCTCTCGCTCTCTTTCCAGCTCGTTCTCTACCATTTCCTTTCAAATGTCATCATCTTCAGGTAACGAACGAAAAGATCAACCAAAAGGCGATCGCTGCGGCGTCTCACTACCCATTGTCCATCGTCATGTAAGTCTTCTTCAAAGGAAGGGGTCAATTTGAATGTTGCAGGGTGGGTGTGGGTGATGGTCCTTGGAATATGATGGAGCGATTCGACGATACGATTCCCAAACGACTCTTCGACAATTTCCACTTCGTCGAGTACTCCAAGGTAAAGAAAGAGCCTCTTTTGCGCCATCAAATGCATTCCATGTAAAAGAAATTAACAAACAAAGAGAAATTAAATTCCTATGGAAAAATCCCGTGTTCCAGGTGGTCTTCAATGCGCCCAACCCGGAGGCGTCGTTCGCCCTGAACGCCTTGATGGAGATCCCCGACCAATACAAGGCAATCAAGGAGCTGGGACTTCTGAAGCACAGCCGCCGCGGCTGAACACACCGACCAACAATCTTCCCTCGAAGATGTCACAACTCGGTGTTCTTATGACTTTCCAATAAATATTCTTTGTGTATTCTTTTATTATTATTAAAAATTTACAAGGTGATAAAAATTTCAGATTCTCTGTGTAAAATCCCGTCTTCGAATCATCTGTGAGCTAAGACGACACGTATACAATATGGCAACGGACTAGGGCTTATGGCAACAAACGGGGAATTGGAACTAACAAACGTAACAAAGGGATGGGGGATCACTCGAGATGGAGGACGAGGGCGCATCGGCTGGGGATGTACACGCAGAGGTAGTTCGCTCGGCCGGCGTATCCCTCGGGGAAGGTGAGGTAGCGGGAGGAGGCGTCCACGCGGCTGTGTCCGCCGAACTCGGCTGCGTCGCTGTCGATTGCGATTCCGTACCTAAATGCAGTTAGGTCGAAGAGAAAGAATGAAATGACTTACGTTCCGGGGGTTTGGACGCCCACTTTGTAATCGGCAAAGCTCTTGGTTGGGTGGAAGTTCAAGACGAAGAGGAGACCGCCCCTCTCGAAGCAAACGACCTTGTCGCCGTCGTGCTTCCAGGAGACGTAGGCCGGGCCCTTGTGCAGGAATCCCGTCTCCTCCTCCACTTGGTTCATCTTCCGATCGAAGTTGTTCAGGAACTTGTACCTGAACCACTGAGCATCAAGGCATCATCATCCCACCCCACCTCAGGAGATCATCATCCGCGAGGTTGAACTGGCGCCGGCAATAATGGTACGACTCGTTGTTGCCGATGCGGGGAAAGTCCAGCCATTCCGGGTGACCGAATTCATTCCCTAAAAGTGTGTTCATTAAGAGAAATCCTCCGAAGGTTACCGATGAAATTAAGCCACGCCTCTCCTCCGAGACCCATTGTGATGAGGCGGATGAGTTTGTGCAGAGCAATGCCGCGGTCGATGATCGGTGTGAGAGGACTCAGGGTCGACATGAAGTCGTACATCTCTGAAATACGGAAAATAGTATAAATCATACATAGCTGCAATTGCAATTCACGTATTTCTCCACGTAAGTCGATCGACGCAACACATAGCCACTTTCACCGCCACGCCAGCAGGGGCTGGTTGGTTCTCAATGACAACTGAACCGAAAACCTTCGCGCCGTCTATGCTGTCTGGCATGAAGATCGTCAACGTTAGCTACAATAACAAGGACAAGGACACCGAAAATAATAAGTAAGTTGGTTGATGCTTGATAAAAACAAGGACATTCTAGGAAACGCCGCACGATCACTCTTGTCCTAGAGGGAAGTAAAGAACATGTTGAGAAGACTCAGAAGAAAGTGGAGAGCAGCAGCCAGGGAGCAACGAAGGAAGAGACAAAGAAGGACAATAGCTCCCCGAAGCTGGGAGTGTCGCTCATCCCCAGCCAGCGAGACGAGGACCTGATCAGTTGCGACGGTGCCTGTGGGAAACAGTACCATCCCAACAACCTGCACAGCATGGGCCGTTGTGACCACTACATCTGCAAGTTCTGCTTCGATTTGGTGGGCAACTCGGACGGTTCGGTCGGCTGCAGTGCCATTAACTGCGTGAAGGGGAATTTCTTTTCTTGGATGGAGGATCCAAAGGCAGACATTAACTACGAAGTGAACATCCTTCCCAAGGAGCGCAGCAGGGAGAAGAGTTCCAGGGAGGGACACGGGCCGGTGCTGGATGAAACGCCGAGGTTAGATTTAGACCAGTAAACAGTGGTAGATAGTCCTAAGAATAAAGAAACCTAGATACTGCGGAAACTGTAAGTTTCCAGCTTGTGCAACATGCTCAACGTGAAGACTACCAAATCGTGGTCTACCGCCCACAAAGTCGTCTCTGACAAAACCAAAAAGTCGTCCACCTCTGAGCCCAAGAAGACGAGCAACACGTCTTCCAGGAGTGATTTCATCATATCCGAGGCTTCCTTGTCCACGGCCGTGAGGGTCCACGCCTATGTGTTCAACAAGAGCCTGAACAAGTAGGAAACGGCTATAAATAAAGATCTTTTTAATTCAGTGTGGAGGTGGAGGTGTTCCGCGGGAATAGCACTATGAAGAGGGTCGCCTTGAAGATCGCGAGGAAGGCGTTCCCTGACTTTTGCCCCGAGGAGGGCCTCCGGGTGTTCTACAGTTCGTCCAAATCGATGGAGCCTGTGTACCATCTATCGGCGGAGGAGTTGGAGGTGGAGCCATCAATTGAAAGTGGAAAGTACTTTCAGACGACGGTTGTGAGTGCGCTGCAGTCTAAGAAGAGGACGCTCTTCATTCTGATTGAGCAAAGCGGCGGCGAGGAGTAAAATGAACCAGAAGAAGTCCTCTGGCCATCGATAGAATAAAATTATCGGGTTCTAGCCTTACAGCGTTTCTTATTCCGTGCAGTTACACATGCATCCTCATACGTTTCTAAAGCTTCGGTTGGCCTTACCTTTGTCCATCAGCCAAAAGGCGATAGTCTTGTCTCCGACGAGTGCCTGGTCGTGGGATTCCGCGTAGGCCACGTGACCCTCTCCATATCTGAAAATGAGTGATGTACGACAGACCGTTTGAATGAAACCTGCGGTTCTCAAGGGTGTGCACAATGTCTCCGATGGGCCAATCCTCATCCTGCTTGTGCTTTAGAATCTTGATCCAAGTGTCGGGCAGAGCCATGGCCAGCCTGTAGTCGAAGCCCTGGCCTCCCTCTTCGATCGGGCGGCAGAGGGCTGGCATTCCGGAGACTTCTTCGGCGATTGTGACCACCTCAGGGTAGTGGCGGTGGAGGTAGTCGTTGGCCAGCATCAGGTACACAAGGGAGTCCGTGTCTGCGTTCAGACCGAAGTAGCCTTCGTAGCCACCACTGAAGCCATCGTCTGAAGATTTAAGGGTAATAGTCTAGTCTAGCAGGCGGCTACATAGAAAAAAAGGAAGAAGGAGTCACTTAGAATAATTTGCCACTAACAACTCAGGGTGAAATTTGTCTAAGTTTTCCCTGGTTATCTCAAGTTCAGGCCGTTCATTTGTGACTTTCTGATGCTTCTTGGCTTTCTGCCTTACATTTTGTTAAATCAATTGGTTTTAAGAATCGTAAACCTTTTTTAATGTGAGCCTTAGAAAGTAAACGAGGCAGATTAATTCTAACAACAGCTACTACCGGTAAAATCTTCTAAGTGATCCCTTGTTCATATTTCCTATGTAGCCGCCTACTAGACTATTACCGAGTTAAGATTTAGAGTAATGGGGAGAGAAAACTCACCAATCCCGTGCGAGTGGTAGAGCATGGAAGTCACTCCGTCGAAGCGGAATCCGTCGAAGGAGAACTCGTCGATCCACCACCGCAGATTGGAGAGGAGGAAACGGAGTGTCTCCACCCTTCAACACTTTGTTATCTCAGTCTCTTCAGGTGACTCACTGTGTGTAATCAAAGAGACGGGAGTCCCACAGCGAGTGGTATCCCCTGGGGGAGTCGTGGAAGTAACCGCCGGGGGTACCGTCCCATTCGTTCAGACCGTCAGCTACATTCTTCGACGCATGCGAGTGGACCACATCGAGGAGGATGAAGAGGCCGAGGCCATGGGCCTTATCCACCAGGTACTTCAGGTCTTCAGGGGTACCGCAGCGGCTGAAAAGGAATTAGAAACGAAATGAAAGAACCTCGAGATGAGATAAAATTTTACCTTGAGGCGGCAAAGAAATTGGTGACTTGATAGCCGAACGACGCATAGTACACGTGCTCCATCACAGCCATCAATTGAACGGCGTTGTAGCCTTAAATTGAGAGGTAACATCTTTGTCTCCTAAAACAAACCCTGTCTCTTTATTCTGGGAAGAACGTCGTCGGCGAATGCGCGGTAGGAGTTGACCTTTCCCTCGGGGCTGCTGATACCGACGTGGGCCTCGTAGATGCGCAGGGAGGCGGGACGAGCAGGGCGAGGGTTCGACAGATGGTAGGGCTCGGGAGGATTGTGGAACTCCTGAAAATAGCAGTTAGTTTAGTTCGTTATAACATTTGGAATATTTTAAAGAGTTGCTACAAACGCGTAAGTAATCACCTGGTGGTAGATGATCGAGTCCTTCGGCCGGGTGACGTAGCGCGCCCAGGGACTCAGCTTGTGCATGGTACTTCCATTCTTTGTGACAGCAATCTGAAAAATACAACTGATGAAGAAATAACATGTCTCACTTTAATGACGGAGCCGTGTGTTATAGGACAGGATCCATCGGGAAGCGCCGGAATGGTCAGAGTCCATTTGCCATTCTCCTCAGACGTGTACTTGTGTGACTTCTCGTTCCACCCATCTGTAAACAAAGGATAAATGATAGGAACTCCAACAACAACTGACTGAAGTCTCCGACGAGGGCAAGGCCGTCGGCTCGCGGGGCCCATTCCTGACAACGCACAGAGTTGTCTCCCTGGACCACCATGCCAAAGTCCCGGTAACCCGAGGTGAAGTGGTCCTCTCCGCCACACTGAAAATAGTTGTAGGTTCATTTCCAATGATATCAGTCTTTAACAGTTTTTAATGGCCTCACCTCTTCAATTTTTGCCTTGTACTGCTGAAAGACCTCGTATCGGCGGCAGATCTCCTTCTCGAACGGGCGCAAGTAGCCGTCGCGGGCGAAGAGGGCGTCCAAGGTGGAAGGACGAGGCATCCTGAAGAATAACGAAATGAAGTTTTCCACACTTTCTAAAGTGTACACCACAAGTGTGGAAAACGAAGAATAATAGGACAAAGAGCGGAATTTTGAAATGCAGTGTAAAAACCGGAATATAAATAGAATGACGGATCCTCGTTTAAATCAAGGTATTTTTGTATTCTCAACCCGAGATAATTACAGAGGGGATTAATGATGGAAAAGCCGCGGGTTTGAGTTGAAAAGGGGGCGTACGTGACCTATGGAACCCTTCGGCCAGCGAGAAGGCAGTTGTTTGCTGTTTGTTTCGGGGAACGCCGAAAATCGATAAGGCTACTACCCGAAACGTTCTCTGATCTCTCTTTTTGCTACACAGAGAAAACTGCAGAAACGGCAGTCGGCATGGGCACGGGTTGCCGTTACACATGTTAGATAAGAGGGAAGACAGGAAAACTATGCACAACCCATCTATTGAAGAGAAACGTATCTATTCGAAGGGAAACCCCCAACAGACAACAAATTAAGCGCCCCCGGGCGCTTCGCTTAGTCAAAATATGGTCAGTCTTAGTCAAATGATCTTCAACCGGTAACTTTGAGATGCAATGTTAGAAAACGAGCAGCCAAATTGACGAGGAATAAATATTACGTAAAAATAGAATTTATAAACTTCGAATTCCCGCCATTATTGTCGTTATAGGGCGCATTCATAAAGTATAGTCCTTTAAAATGGGTATTGATCCTCTAAGAGCGTTCCGAAAATACATATCAAATTTTTATAATTGTTTTATTGGTTCCTATACATTTTTTGTAATTACTTTCGTAATTTCTTCCTTTATTATGTATAAAAATGGTTAAGGCTCTCTCTCGATGCAGGTTCGTCGCAGAACCCTCCCGCTGAACTGTAAACGCCGCAAGAAACGATGGAGGATGAGCAACAATAACAGCGGCAGTAGCAGTGAGAGTGAATTTGCGGTAAGTGGCCTATCTTATCATCACATATATGTTTAGGGTGCCGGATTTCGCTGCCGCGAGCCTTGGGAAGTCTACGGCTACGGTATGCCGAAGACCGAGTTGGACAGATCCCAGTGGGTTGTACTGTACACATATATGTTGGCTTCTGTTTATCCTATGATCATATATGATTCGTTTTTCAGCTTCCATGCGGTGAATCAGTTGATTCGCGATAGAGACCCCGACTTCATGAGCGATCGCAGCGGAAGGGACAAGGGAATACCGCTAAAGAAGAAGACGAAGGAGTGGCTGAGAGAAAATATAGACTGGAAACCCAAAAGATGCTTCAGCTCCCCGCCCATATTGTAAGTCACTTTACAATTTTACCATGGTAATATAGTTATATCATTCGCAGCTGGTCTAACCAGATAAGTGGGAAGGTTTATTATGTCTGTGTGGCAGGAAAAGTTGTCTCATGGTCCTGTGAACATGAAATTACCTAAATTTTTTTTGCAGGGGGCGAAATTACTGCAGTCCGAAGACATCGGATTTCGCTGGATCTGCCTCTCCCACGACTAAACAGCGCTCCATTAGCTGCTCCTCCGAGGTCAGTTAATTGCCTTCTGCCTTTAATTAGAAATGTTTAAGCCGCTGTCGAAGGAGGAATTCAGATGGGTTCCTGGCGAAGACTGCCTCGAGCTGGATATTGCCTATTGGGAGGAATACGACAGGATCTACCTTACCTACTTTTATGATTTCTAATCGAGGTGGAGTTCCACCGCACACAGAAGCTGGAGGACTATTCACATCTTTACTATACATCTTTCATATGCACCCGATTGTTAGTTGAAATGTTCCTATTTACTATACTTTATTATACAGAAGTCATCTGAAGTTTAACCCCCTTATTACACCGATTGTTGCACTTTTCATTTATTCTTAATAAAGCCTGAAGAAGAATCTCTGTATATGATATGTCATCGTGTGTCGTGCTGTGATCTGGGAATTGAATCAAGCAACCAAGAACTGAGTATTAAAACGAAAAACGAGAGATACGGAGAAGTCATGACCAAGGGTGGCTCAGGGCCGGCCCCCGCCTCTCAAATTTCTCGGCCCGCTTACCCGACAAACATCGAGAGTTCGGATGAGCCCCAGATAAATTTTTTTTGGCCGCACTATAAACGCTTGATATTTACTCTATGATCATGGAAACGTATTGTTATCACTTTGCAACTATTTCTACTGAAAACAAAAGTTTGACTCGGTGCGGATCTCGATGGTGGTCTGGTAAGCGGGCCGGCCGGACTTGAGCCACACTTGGTCATGACTGAATATGTGTGATATTTAAATGACGGTTGAACTTTTATTCGGTCTAAATCTACGTCGCAGTAAGGAATATAATAGATATGCTAACACCGGGGAGGCAAAACAAAAACTTCGTCGTAGCTGGCTAAGTCTGCATCTCTTTGCGGATTTCTGATCCTCTCGGCGGCGGCGCTCTTCCTCGGAGAAGACCCAGTTCGCAGATGCATCTGAGAGGTAACGCTTAGTGCCTCTCTCTCTCTCTCTCTCTCTCTCTCTCTCTCTCTCTCTCTCTCTCTCCCTTTCTCTCCCTTTCTCTCCCTCCCTCCTCTATCTCCCTCCCTTCTCTCTCTCTCTCTCTCTCTCTCTCTCTCTCTCTCTATCTCTCTCTCTCTCTCTATCTCTATCTCTCTATCTCTCCCTTTCTCTCCCTCCCTCCTCTATCTCCCTCCCTTCTCTCTCTCTCTCTCTCTCTCTCTCTCTCTCTCTATCTCTATCTCTCTATCTCTCTGTTCCTTCGATTCAAAGTACCTGTATTGGTCGGGAATCTCCAGCAAAGACTGCACCGCAAATTGAACGTCGGCTTCTGAGCGTCCAATCATTTTCTTCATAATCTCATTAAACTCCACAAAGTGGAAGTTATCCCAAGGCCTCTTCGGAAGCGATTCATCGAAGACCCTCATCATATCCCATGGCCCATCTCCTACGCCGACGACGATGATGGAGAGCGGGTACTGGCAGGCCTGGACGATGGCACGGCGAGTCGCCCTCTCATTCGTCACCTGTCCATCAGCGATGATCACCAGAATATGGTACTGGAATACTGTTTCGTTAGAATTCGGAGGAACAAACATCGTGGGATTTCTGGCAAATCTCCATGGCTTGGTGAATCAACGGGGCGAAGTTGGTAGGTCCACTGAGGTCCACATTAGGTGTCACTTGGTTATACGTTCTAAAAGTCTGTTCCTTTTCCTCTTCTGAAAACTCACTTCAGGACTTCATCAATTGTGTTGCAGTGGCCTCCCTGCTTCAGAGGAAACACACTCCAGTCACCCGTACGGGCATCGCCGAAGCCAAAGGCGGGGAAGCAGCCAGTGGCAGTGAATGGGGAGAGGGTGCGACCGAGAATGCTGATCACCTGCAGAGTCAAAGGGTTCCACCGCTGTTTTCATATTTTAGCGAAACATCCGTTAAATTCTGTTCCTATAATCATGTTAAAACATTCTTCATTGACGCGCAAACACAGTGTTGATAAGATCAACGCACGGATAATCCCATTATCACACGTTTAGGTCAAAGTGTTCCACATTGGCAGAGAGATTAAAAATTAAAAGATTAGGTGACTGATTCCGTCTTTCTGCAAGAACAAAATTAGCCTTAAAGAGAAGTTTTCATATCTCCTACGTTTGAACTATTTTCCTATGCGTCAATTTGCCTTGACTCTCAAGTTCAAAATTGCTCTTTCGTCTATCAGAATTTCAAATTGGTATGTTGTGGGAATGCGTCTTATCATTCCTTCCCATGACTCATCAACCACTGTCCGTACCTGTTGATACGGGTTCTTGAGCGACGGATGAATGGTATGGAGCGACCTTCCACCGAAGGACTCCTCTCCCTGGTACTTGTTGCTGGCCGTGTAGTCGATGCCTGAAGAGTAGAGATAACACCACCTAAGTGGCTTAAGACGCACCGAAGATAACGTTGGTACGGCTCAGACCGGCCTTGCGCATCGCTTCGGTCAACGATTCCAGGCTTGTGATGGTCAGAAGCATCTCTTGCATTGAGGTTACGTTTAGCACGGAGAGCAGGGAAGACTGCTTACGCAACTAAAGGGCTATGAGCAAGAGAGAGAGAGAGAGAGAGAGAGAGAGAGAGAGAGAGAGAGAGAGAGAGAGAGAGACCAACTCTAGGGTATCCGTCGCTGCTCAGTCCAGAAGCAAGAGAGGAGCTACTGACAGCCCTGCCCTGGGAGGCAGAGACAATTGAGGGCGCCTGCAACCGATTAGCATAAGTGTTGTGTAACGGTCAGCTGACCTGGGGTGCCGGGTGTTGAGGGGCATTTTCGGCGGCCACGGCAGAGGTTCTATCGAAGTACTCCAGGAGGTTCTCACTGTTCTCACTCAGCTGGTCAGGTGGAATCTCCACCGATTGGATCTCAGGGGCATAGGTCATGTCATCATGCTCGTCGTGTTCGATCCTTTCGAAAACATCGGCGGTACGAACGAGTGCAGACGTTGGATCTCCCTGAAAGATATCTGCTACATACCAGATCACATTGTGGCGTTGGCTTAAACCAAATATCTTATGACTTCTGTTAAGGCATTGTTTTTCTTTCTCTCTTTCCTTTCTTTGACCCTACCGATACTGCCAGTGGCGCCTTCCTATTCTGAGTGTTGTGGCTGCTGAGCATCTCTTCCTCAATTACAAAACCACTCGCCGGACCCGCCTGAAATCAAAATACGTTATCTAAATTTCATTCTCAACCTCCTGTTGATTAAGATATTCCAAGGCATCTTGCACGAATATGTCAGCGGTTGCTTTGTTCTTCAGATCTTCCGCGGGGGCACTTGGACCCCTGAAGTCGGTGGTTGTGGTCTCTTTCTGCGGCTGGAATGGCTCCTGGGGAGTTCCCTTCGAAGGCGCCCCTCCTGGCTGAGCAGCCGGCTGTAAATATGGACTTTTATGGGCTATAAACATGGCGGCATCTCGCATGGAAGAGGTTTATTTCCGTCGTTTATTCACACATAGATGTTGAGAGGATTTACTACGAACTTTTGAAATCACAGAACCAGAAATCAACGAAATTACCTTTAAGAGAAGCAAAATAAATGAAAACCAAATTTCGATCGATTTCCCACTTTTTATCATATCTTTCGTGCGGAGGTTTGAATCATAAAAGCCTGCCCTGCTTATTTGAACTCTGTATTTTGGTCGAGATTCAACCACGTGCCGAACCATACTGTGGGGGCGAATACGTCATTTCTCTCTTATCAAAAGTAAATCCCCGGAAATTCAAAATGACATCTGATCGAATTCGCCACCAAATGCCATGACTCCTAGTCTAGGTGGAAGGGCGAATTACTCAAAATCTTAGAAATGTCTCGTTGTTCCTTTGAATGCAAGTCCGATAATATCTAAAAATCGATAATAACCCTGGTTTGTTCAAAGAACAGTCACCATTGAGAGCTGTGATTCATGACTTTCTGTCCTTGTTCTGTTTATAACAAAACAAACCATATGAGCCGCCCGCATGGGAAGGGTGACTGCGGGGGCCACTACGTCAGCTCCAAAGTCGTACTCCTGGCACAGTTCCATCAGCTGACGTGCCTCGTCTGTCGTCATCGGCTTGTCGTTCCGCGGCGGTTCGTCGTAAATAGGCTCGGCGGACACCTCCAAAAGCCGTTCGACCACGTGCCTCTGCCACTTACCTTGACGTAGTCTTCGCTGTCTCCCGTAGTCCTCCTCCTCTCTAAACCAGCTCCCACAAGGACGGGGTAGTCATCGCCAACAGGAGGAGGCAGACTGCCTTCAATCGCGTGGAAGTCGGAAATATCGTAGTCGGTGAGGTCGGAATCGCGAATTCTGTAAATTTAAATTATGAAACAGAAACTAAATTTATAAGAAAATGATTTCACAGCCGTCGCTATCTTTCTTATCTCCAGCCGCCCCTGCGATCGCCTTGGACGAGGCACTTCCGAGACGACTGGCCCTGCAGGATAACAGCCTTTATCAAACCACGTTCCATCACTCCTCGCTTTCTGATTTGTTTTTAAATTGCTTGTAAAACATAACAATTGACTAACTTCCCATCTTAGCATCTAATCATCTTTGATTCCCTTTATTTCTTTGTTTCAGCGGAGCATCAAAAGCCCCATAATGGCCGTTTCGGCCATTTTCTTACTTGCGACACTCATGTCCGCATTAAATCTGGCTTCTGGATTCAATTCCATCTCTCTGAACTACCTGGACTACTCCAACATGCAATCGAATTTTATATATGTAACAACACGCGTCACAGGAGGAAACGTTGTGCATTTGAATATTTCTATGGATACTCCCAAGGTCGACATTTATGTCGATTCTAAGCTATGTGACCAGAATGCGCCCTTCTGTCAGCCAATAAAGAGAGTCCGGGATATCATTTATATACAAATAGGGGAGACATTTGTTGTCAGCCTATTTCAATGGACTTCTACTCAGTTATTTGTTTATTATGAGGTTAATTTCCTTTTTGATTAAAACCATTTGCAAGCCTTTAATTTAGGGATGCTATCAAGACTTAATGTCGTCCTGTCGCAATGGATATTCAACCCAAGGAGATGCCTCATTGTGTATTTGCGACGGAAGCAACAACCGCTGCACAAATACAAAACCGTTTCCGGATCCTAATCATTGGTGGGAATATTTTCATTTTTTTCTCTTGAATAGAAGGCTCCTTGAATAGACTTGCTAGTTGTGTCCTTTTAAGTTTTGACATTTTTTGAAATTGTCCTGCTCTAATGATCTTTTTTTGTAAGAACATGAATTTTGACCAATTAAAAAGTTTTCAGCAAAAGAAGCTATCGACTTCTCCCCCATTTTTAAATTTGCTTAAGTTTGAGGAAATTTACCGTAACCCGAAATCAAAAATCGAAATTAACTTTAAAATATCAAAATGTCTTTTGACAAGTTTTGAATCAAATCGAAGACTATGTATGACCAAATCATATGTAACAGACCTTAAGTGGCTTCATTGACTTCTATATACACTGTCTGTTGTTATATGAATTGTTTAAACTGTTTCCTAACAAAAACTGATATTTTAGCTCCGACGCCATAGTGCAGTCAACACCGGCAATTTCTGTTCTTTTTGTAATGACGGCATTCTTCGGTATGTCAAATAAATTAGGCGACATAGCCCTGACAATCACCCGAGATTCCACAAAATCACAAATAAAATACAACTTCGCAATTCTGTCGAATTCGGACGTCGTAATCAATGGACAAACGTAAAATTTTCCTTTTTCAGTAAATTTTCTTATTTAGGTGTATTTTTACTACTTGTGAGCAGTACATTGAGGTCGGAGACACCATGATTTTCCAAATAGGCTATTATTTTGAATTTTCTATTCATCAGACGACCTACTACGAGGCGGATGTCTCCTATATGGGCTGTCTTGTGGAAGACATTTCCTCTTGTAGAGACACTCCAGATGGCCTTGGATACTACGGCTGTCTATGTCCAGGCGAGGCATCCACCTGTGCATCTCCAAAGGAACTCCAAGATAAATGGTAGGTTTCTGACTTTAATAAGCGGGAATATGGAATCTCAAGAGTTCGTTTTCGATATTTAAAAAAAAACAGTTGTGTCTTTGAAAGATTTCATAACTATAGTCGGTGTTTAGTGAAAGTCGCTATTTCTGTCGGTTAAAGGATGCTGGCTGGGTACATGGTCCCGCACAGAATAGAAGTAGATCAAATGCGGCGCCAATCTTTTAGCGTGAGAGATCCCTAGTACAAGGAGTGCGCAAAGAAACTGCCGAAACGGCGTCTGACAGCCTCTTCCTGTTTTCTCTAAGGGCGAATTGTTCGTTGGGCGTATTCAATACTTTTTTCGTGCAGTGACGAAATGTAGCTAAAATGATAGATTTACTCGCTTTTTAAACTCTAAACGTTAAAAAAACCAGTAAAATTGTATTCAACTCAAATGGTTCAAATAGATTCAGTTCCGTAGAAGCTGAGACGACGAACAGCCTTTCTACTACGACTGAAGAGCCTCCTGCTTTCGTTTTGAACGGCTATTTTGATATCAATGTAGACAACCCACTTTCACTGAGAATCGTAAGAACAGAGATGAACTCCGACGGGGCTGCTTTCATCTTGTATCCGCTGGGGGGTACCTCACTCACAATCAATGATTACACGTAAGTCAGAATAAAACTTCCTTTTGGAATTATTACATAAAGGTGTACCAAATCAGAATGTTCGGAATCTCTTTTAACGAATGAACGCATGAACTTGACATTCTACAGTCAGGAGTTTTACCTTTTACAACAGGGAAACGGGACTTTGGTTGGAATAGGAGATCATGTTAGTTGTTTATGTTTTTATGCAAAACTTCTTAGGATTGTCCCCAAGACCTCTCAACTACTTGTAAATATGGAATTATGAATCCTTCGTGTCCTATGGAATCGTGTCTTTGCGAAGGAGACATTCAGTGCATATTTCCTGCTGATTTCGACACCTGTCCCTCCACCACAGGTGCAATTAGTACCAACCCAACCAGAGATAACTTCAGACGCCATGTTTACAACTACTCCTATGACTACTATTATTCCTTTTATTATTACGGCCTATTTTGGCAACTCTACTTATATGGAAGAAGCCGTAATGGTAACGAGAACCGGCATGTCATCCCAGGAAGCAACATTTACGATTTATTCACTCAGAGGATTTTCAATCCAAATAAATAACATACAGTAAGCGGCCACCTTTTCAACCGTAACCTATTTTGGATGCGACAAAAAGTGTGATGTCACTGTACCTTCCAACACCCGTGTGAATATCAGTTTGGACAACTTTCTTCAGTTCTTCCTGTATCAAGAAACAAACAATACTTTGGTTGGCGTTGGAGAGGTAACTGTCTTCCAAAGCGGATAAAATAGTCTTCAGAATTGTATTCAAGACATTTCCACCGATTGTAAATCTGGGAAATCCACCCCATCGAATGCCTACAGTACCTGTCTTTGCGAAGGAAAAGAAGTGTGTTCTCTACCTGCAAACTTTGACATTTGCGATGAAAAGTAGGAGTTTACCATTGATTTTAAATGAGATTCAGTTCTGCTATTACAACTCTAACAACTGCTGAAACTACCGAAAGCTTTACAACTGAGACCCTTCCTTCTGCGTTTACCGTTTCTGCCTTCTATGGCTATTACATGGCAAACATGCAAAGGGTGGTTGTGGTTCAAAGGACTGTGTTTGATTCAACTGGAGCCAACTTTACAATCTACCAAACCTCTAGCATACCCGTGCAAGTGGATGGAATACCGTAAGACACCCTTTAATCAATATACAAAGGTTCAGTTGCGATGGCAATTGTACCCGTCGTGCAGACGCTGACAGCCGGATGGACATCAATGTGAATGGAGCCCTCCAATTCTATCTCTATGAACACTCGAATGGGACACTCGTTGGGATTGGGGAAGACGTACGTGTTCAGGGTAGCCCTGAACTAGTTTTCTTCCAGACCTGCGTTCAAGATTTATCAGAGCAATGTAAATCTGGAAAACCCGATCCAAACGAAAGTATTTACGCCTGTCTCTGCGAGGGAGGGAGGACCTGCACTAGCTCCAATGAATTTGACAGCTGTAACCTTCAGTAAGTTGAAATTAAAATATTACAATGCTTTGAACCCCGCGTAATATGCAAGGCTTCGTTTGGGCTTGGGTTATATTGGATTTCAATGCAATTTTAGCCCCGAAATAACCTCATCGACGAGCTCATCCACATCGTCTTCATTGCCATCATCTACAATGGCAGCAGTGACATTAGCTGAGATAACAACAAGTCAATTTTCAACGAGTACTGTAACAAACGGGTCGACTACTGCAACTACTGCAACTACTGCAACAAGAATTGCAACTAATACCACATTCACTCTTCCGTCATCTACAAGTACACCAACTACATCAACGACATCAAGAGCACCCACAGCCGCTATTCCCAGCTTATCAGATCTGAGCAATGTAAGGACTTCATTTTCCTCTTAAACTTTCCTACTCAGAGTACCATAGGCCAAAACAATGTAACGACTGTCCTGAACGACACTCTGATCTATTCTGGAAGCCAGGGACAATTGACGACTGACCAAGTAGATCAAATAGCAACCATCCTATCGAAGAGTGCCAATGTCATCGGCCTTAACCAAACGGTAAAACAATTACTTAGGCATTAAACAACGGACTTTGAGGATTCTTTGATGATTCTGATTAATATGGATAATTGTCTCTTTGCTTCGAACGCCGCTGTGTCGGACAGTGCGGCAATGCAAATGACTTCCATGCTCCCTACGATGGTTCAGAACACGGTTGCTTCTAGTATTGATTACTTGCAAGGAACCAACATGGGTTTTTCTGCCAGAAAAGTAGGTGCTTACAAATGTTCGTGTGTGCATGTGAGCATGTGACTGTGCGTGCGAGTGAATGTGTGTTCCAATTGCGCGCAGCGCGAAGCGCTGCGCGGTGGTTTGGTTCCTCCACAGTCTTGTGCGGGGGCGGCCAAACTTCAAATCGGTCCAGCTCCTTCGGAACTCAATGTTTCCCAATTCTGACCAAATAATCGTTTTCAGCATCCTAAACTGAACCGATTCCCACCCTACACATTAGCATATTGTTTTCGCTATGCTAATTTCCAGAATGCGGTTGACCGGAAAAAACGCCGATGTCTCCCGTACATCTAATATCGTGTCGGTACGAGCGAACGGATAAAGCAATCGAGCTGAAATTTTGACCACATACCGGAACCTGTTGCAGTTCGCGTAGCGTAGACTTTCAGCCAAATCCGTCGAGTGGTTTTGGCACACCACTCCAAAAATGGGGTGAAATGGTACATTTTGGACCGACGCGTCTTCAAATATGCATTGATATAAACGGCATTATACACGCTAAGCCAAATAGGCCTACAGAACCGTTGTCTAACGTTTGATATGCCATATCGAACAAATATAACGGTATATGTGTACTGGCACACATGGCGCTGTACATAAGCGCGGCTGCCGAATGACAACGCACCCACTCTATAGCGCAGAGGCAGCGCGTCCAACTGTCAACCTAAAGGTCCGGAGTTCAGTTCCTCTATGTTTTTGTTCTTTTGCGTTTTATATTTCTTCTCTGAAACTGCAGTACAGTTTACGATTTTTTTCACCTTTTTTCCGGAAAACAATAAGTTGAATTTTTATAACAGCAATATTCATAGCTCTAGCAGCTCTGCGGCCTTCATTCACAGTAATCAGAAAGCGAAATTCATTTCTCTCTCTCAACTGAAACCAAGCGGCCTTCGGCCGCAATTGAAACCAAGCGGCCTTCGGCCGCATTAGAAAAAAGCGGCCTTCGGCCGCAACTGAAACCAAGCGGCCTTCGGGCGCAGTAGAAACCGAGCGGCCTTCGGCCACAGTAGAAACCAAGCGGCCTTCGGCCGCATTAGAAAAAAGCGGCCTTCGGCCGCAACTGAAACCAAGCGGCCTTCGGCCGCAGTAGAAACCGAGCGGCCTTCGGCCACAGTAGAAACCAAGCGGCCTTCGGCCGCAACTGAAACCAAGCGGCCTTCGGCCGCATTAGAAAAAAGAGGCCTTCTGCCGCAACTGAAACCAAGCGGCCTTCTGCCACAGTAGAAACCAAGCGGCCTTCGGCCGCAACTGAAACTAAGCGGCCTTCGGCCGCAATTGAAACCAAGCGGCCTTCGGCCGCATTAGAAAAAAGCGGCCTTCTGCCGCAACTGAAACCAAGAGGCCTTCTGCCACAGTAGAAACCAAGCTGCCTTCGGCCGCAACTGAAACCAAGCGGCCTTCTGCCACAGTAGAAACCAAGCGGCCTTCGGCCGCAATTGAAACCAAGCGGCCTTCGGCCGCAACTGAAACTAAGCGGCCTTCTGCCGCAACTGAAACCAAGAGGCCTTCTGTCACAGTAGAAACCAAGCGGCCTTCGGCCGCAACTGAAACCAAGCGGCCTTCGGCCGCAATTGAAACCAAGCGGCCTTCTGCCACAGTAGAAACCAAGCGGCCTTCGGCCGCAATTGAAACCAAGCGGCCTTCGGCCGCAATTGAAACCAAGCGGCCTTCTGCCACAGTAGAAACCAAGCGGCCTTCGGCCGCAATTGAAACCAAGCGGCCTTCGGCCGCAACTGAAACTAAGCGGCCTTCTGCCGCAACTGAAACCAAGAGGCCTTCTGTCACAGTAGAAACCAAGCGGCCTTCGGCCGCAACTGAAACCAAGCGGCCTTCGGCCGCAATTGAAACCAAGCGGCCTTCTGCCACAGTAGAAACCAAGCGGCCTTCGGCCGCAATTGAAACCAAGCGGCCTTCGGCCGCAATTGAAACCAAGCGGCCTTCGGCCGCAACTGAAACTAAGCGGCCTTCTGCCGCAACTGAAACCAAGAGGCCTTCTGTCACAGTAGAAACCAAGCGGCCTTCGGCCGCAACTGAAACCAAGCGGCCTTCGGCCGCAATTGAAACCAAGCGGCCTTCGGCCGCATTAGAAAAAAGAGGCCTTCTGCCGCAACTGAAACCAAGCGGCCTTCTGCCACAGTAGAAACCAAGCGGCCTTCTGCCGCAACTGAAACCAAGCGGCATTCGGCCGCAATTGAAACCAAGCGGCATTCGGCCGCAATTGAAACCAAGCGGCCTTCGGCCGCATTAGAAAAAAGAGGCCTTCTGCCGCAACTGAAACCAAGCGGCCTTCTGCCACAGTAGAAACCAAGCGGCCTTCGGCCGCAATTGAAACCAAGCGGCCTTCGGCCGCAACTGAAACTAAGCGGCCTTCGGCCGCAATTGAAACCAAGCGGCCTTCGGCCGCATTACAAAATGAGCGGCCTTCTAAATACAAAGCAGGCTTCGGGCGCAATAAATATAAAGCGGCCGCATGACCGCATAGGAAACCGAGCCCGAAAATAGAAATATGCATCATGAAATAAAAGTATTCTTAGAATACTGATAAAAAGAGAACAATAAATGTGTGAAAAAGCGAATCGCAAAGAGAGTGGTGGTTTGGTTAGAGGGATTGATAAAAAGAGAACAATATTGTTTCGTAATTGAATTGAAATTCATGAAAAGTGAAAAGAAATCGCTGTGAAAAATCTTAATTTTTAAACCTACAGCTATTTCGTAAGAAACAAAAAGATAACCAAACCACCTCAGCCTTTTCTGAAATCCGTTGCTAAAATACCCGATAGGTTTCTATCTCACACACACACTCACTTACTCATGCTCTCACACACATGTTAACTCACTCCTTCATTCACACATTCACGCTCTCATACACTTGCTCATCACACACATACACACACTCACTCGCCCCGGTCACTTGCTTTTGTTCTTCAACTTCTTCGTCTCCTCTCTCTCTCTCACCCTCTCTCTATCTCTATCTCTCTCTCTGTCCCTTTCCCTCTCTCTCCTTCTTTCTTGCTTACTCTACCTGCCTCTCTCTTTAGTTTAGCGATCTGATGTCTGATGTTTTTGAGAAAGGCTGAGGTGGTTTGGTTATCTTTTTGTTTCTTACGAAATAGCTGTAGGTTTAAAAATTAAGATTTTTCACAGCGATTTCTTTTCGCTTTTCATGAATTTCAATTCAATTACGAAACAATATTGTTCTCTTTTTATCAATCCCTCTAACCAAACCACCACTCTCTTTGCGATTCGCTTTTTCACACATTTATGAGAGTTTGATGTTTTGCAGGTCAACTGCAGTGACTATGGTTCTGACCAGGGATTAATGGACGAACTGACAATGTTTGTAACCATCAACGGGGCTCCCAATGCCAACAGAAACGCCATTCGCATTCCACTTGAAACCGTTTGCTCCGAAACCGACAGTACGCTTTTTCCAAACAACTAGTATGATAGTTTTAGTTTCACACGTATTTTTCTCTCTCTATCGCGATAGAAAACTCTTTAAAGGACCGAAGCAATACAGAACTTATAACAACCACGTTTGGCAGGACAACAAGCCCGGAGAGCCCATTCCTCCGTCTGGAAGTGCCAGTGTTAGGGTAAAAAGAGAAGCTGAGCCAACCATCGAAGAGCCGCCACCGCCTTGCCTACAACAGAATTCTTTGGCTTCTGAGGCTCCTGTGATGAGTGGGACTATGCTAAGCGGAAATGGAGGAAACATCACATCCCGATTGGCCTCAGCTCAACCTGTTGCTGAACTACAGTTCAACATTCAAGGGGTGGGTTTGCAACTATGTTTTTGTTGTTGAACAGGCAATCCTAAACTGCGTTTCATAATGTATTTTCAGTTGCTACCGCCTCTGCATGGTCGTTTCGTGGTTACTTGGTGGAACCCAGAAACAGGAGAATGGGCCACCGAAGAGGAGTGTGAGACGACTCGCAATGGAGACATGGTGGTGGCCAGTTGTAAGCATCTGACGGACTTCACCCTCATCGTGGACGCTGCCCTAAACGACCCCTGTGTCTGCGACATGGGCCTCATAGCCACTGGCTACGTCGTCAACGGAATGTCCATTGCAAGCCTCGTTTTCCTCTTTATTGTCTACATCTGTGCATTGTAAGTATTTCAATTTGAACCCTCTTTAATCCTCTTTCAGCATTCCTAAATTCGCCAATACCAAAGCGATGCGTTTCGTCAGTGGCTGTGCCACTTCAAAACGAGATTCCATTTCCTTGTCTTACACTACTTCCCTGCTTTTATTCTACTTTACATTCACTGTTTTCTCCAATCAGTCTGTCTCTGGAGATGCATGTTCTACGATGGCTTCCATCTGCTACGCTCTGTTTCTAAGGTAAGGGTCCGAAAGTGTATTCATCCGTATCAAAATCAAACGTGCTATACCGGAAACGGTGCTTTAAAGGAAAAGTTTGGTTGAATCAGTCACTTGACCTAATTCAGCACAATTGTGATGAACATCTTCAAATGCATCCGAATGACAGTGCGTTTCGTGCCTCCTTCTGCTAGAGACTACTTCCAGTTCTTCCAAAGAGCCCTTGTCTTTGACACCATCAGCATAAGTAAGGTCGCTTTGTGAAGGCTATTAAGAGTTCAGTTGTTCCATTCATCATCTCCATCCTTTTATTGCTGCTCACTGACTTTTTCGACCGAAACGACGCTTTCTGCTGGGTTCGCGTGGATTACGTGGTCTTCGCTACCGTAATCCCCATATCCATTCTCATTCTGAACGCCCTGGTGGCCACTTCCCTAGTCGCCTATCGATTGTTTGTCTCTCATTTGAAAGTGAAGAAAGGAGGAAAACACGTGGATTATAATCTGGGAGCCAAATTGTTAAACTTGTTAATTCTGCAATTTACGCTGGGAATGCCATGGGTACGTTTTTTTTGTAATTGACTAATAAAAGCTTTCAGCTGTTACAGTACTTTACCCTTGCAATGCCCAAAGCCACTGTTTGCCATTACGTTTTCACAATAGTGCTGGGCTCACAAGGGACTCTGTTAGTGATTCTTTTCTTCCATCATCGGCAAAGGGTGTTGCGCTCTTCAAGATATGCAAAGAAGGTCGGTGGATAGCTTTAGAATTCCTTTTTTTCCTGCGCTGCGTAAATTAAATCCAATTTCTCTATTTTCAGCTTGCTTCTATGCAAACTCAGGCCACCAATCTCTCAGACGGTTCCTACACGGGAAACTAAAGATACTCACGCTTGACGGGCCACCTCCTTCAGTCGACGCTCAGCCGCAGGCGCTTCTCTGAAACCATACACTTCGGGTGCATCTCAGGCATTTTGCCCCAATTTAGGGTTCTGTTTGCTCAAATAAATATTTCTTTAATAAACGTACGCTTGACCATTGGGAGAGGAAGAGGTGCGGAAGGAGATGTGAGTGGCAGGAAGGAGGTTAGTCGAGTTGAGCTCAGACTCTTCGCCGCCCACTTCGCGGTCTTGGAGCTTAGCCAGGCGATCGGCCTCCAGTTGAGCTAGCTCCCATTCCCATTCGCGAAGAGCCCGCTGGTCCCTGGAAATTAAATCTTTGAGCGCTCAAGACAACGGAGAAGTAGCTTCGTAAGAAAGAAAAAAACATTGAGAACTTACTCAGCGCTGAGATCGGTTCTTGGCGAGATTTTGGGAGAAGCCTGGAGATCCTGAGGCTGTTGAACATCGATCTCAATCGGAGACTTTGTCTGAGTTTGGAAGGCCTCGTCGTAATGAGGGGCCTGCATGTATCCTCCCATAGACTTCTTCTCCCCTCCTTCAGGGGTACGGGGAGCACTGGTCTGGGTGACAAAGGCCTCGTCAAAGTGAGGGGCCTGCATGTATCCCATGGATGCCTTGTCAGCTCCCATCGGCTCACCAGGAGTGCTGCTTTGGGTAAGGAAGACTTCCTCAAAGTGAGGTGGAGGGATGAATCCTTGGGCCATCTTCTCTGCCAATTCAGCAGGAGTCCGAGGGGCACTCGACTGGGTGAGAAAGGCTTCTTCAAAGTGAGGAGGGGACATGTAGGTCTGGGAAGGCTTGGTCTCCTGGAGGAACAGCTCTGGTTGTTTTGGCTCTTCGAAGGTATTCTGTTTGGCCAGTTGTTCTCTGATGATACGATGCATGTCCTGTACCTCTGATTCCACATCCCTCTTCACGTGTACTTCAGGAACTCCTGGATGAGCTGCCATTGGCTGATGTTGCTGGATGTGCAGTTGGTCCTCAACGTCCTGTTGCTGTTGTTTCTTTTCTACTTCTACCGTATCCCTATGTGGTGGAACCACCGGGCGCTCCTGGGAGTCATTCTAAAAACCCGTTCAGAATATGTTTTAATGTGGCCTACCTGGTTGTCGTATTCGATCTGAGCCTCAACGAAGCGTCTGGGCGAGTTGTCACGGCCGTTGGAGAGGTTTTCTATGAAGTAATTTTATAAGCTTAAACAAGACAAAAAATACCGCTGAGGTACTGGCTGGCCTCCTGGAGGAGGGCATCTGCGCTGGATGGAGGGCGGTAGAAGTCGACGCTTGGATCGGTGGCTGCGACTGACTGGAGACGGCGGCTGGCCTCTTCCAGGACCTCGGAGGTTACGGGGACCACTTCCTCCTCTTCCTGAATATGGAAAATATGGTAGGAAATCAAATTGGTTTGGATTGCGAAATGCAGATCTCAACCTCTTTTTGCTTTCTTCCTTCTTTCAAAACTCTCAGCAACTGCTTGAAGTTGTTTGTACACAAGCAAAAAGTTCAACGGACATATCGATTATCAGCGGCGGAGTCTTTCCCCTCGAAATGTTTTGTTTTTGTAAGAGAGCCGCCACCGCCTTTCTGCAGTGGAAAGCAAACGCTGAGGAAGAGGCTTGAAATCGGTGGATCTCAGGTAAACAAATCCATTACACGGGCGACTGCGATCAAGTTTACACGTAAAGGGCTAGAGTTACCAGGAAACTCGGCGAAGAGGAAAAAGAGAAACAACACAAGGCGTCTGGGGAGGACGGCTTCCGCTCGTCTTTCACTCGAATCTTTAAAGGGCGGAGCTAAGGAAAGTAATAATTGGTGGTTTGCATCGAATGAACTAAGGTTAGAAAACAGTTGAAGATGAATGTTTTCTGAAATACTAAGGAAATCGTTTCGTTACAACGTTCTGAAGATTCAAACACATATAACATTTGAATTTACTTTTCAATTGTTCAAGTCTCAGAAACTGTTGAAATTTCAACTTTCGTGAAGCAGTAGTTTAATAGAAAAGTAACAAAAAAGAAAGCCAGGCTTGTTGTCTTAGTTTAGAATATCGTTAATACCACAAGTGTGTGTTTGTTTCGACGAGTATCGAACATCTTATTTTGAAGAAAAAAAGTGAAATACATTAATTTTGTTTCCAGTTTACATATTTTCCCGTTACAAATTAGTTCAAATGAATAACGATTTCGCACTTTCGCACTTTTGAGATTCCCAGAGTCGCGTGAAAACCGAGCCACTCGGTTTCAATTACACTGAAAGTGGCAACAAAAGAATAGGAAACATATGGAACCGAGTGAGAGATGAAAAACGAATCTCACCTTTTCCTTGCCTTTGTTCTTGTTCTGATCGACAAGTTTGAAGAAATAGTAGGCAAAGGCGATAGCGAAGGCGGAGAGGAAGAATCGGGTGAAGAAGCCAAAGACGAGGAAGTGCTCCTGTTCCGGGCACTCCTCCCATTCTTCGGGGTCGTAGCCCAGCCGTTCGTCGAACATCTTCTCCTCCTCCGGCCCTGGGAAGATCTGCGATCGATGCCAGTGGCAGAGAGGCACAGCTGTGCTCCCGAGCCGCCCCCTCCGCCAGGTTTACATCCTACGCAACGCAGAGAATTCGGCTGCGCTGCGGAACACTCGATTAGGCATAGTTAAAACCAAGTTCAGGGTTAAAACTACATGTCATAATAATTACATTAAGGAATACCCAGGCTTGGGTAATATTCAAGATTTCAAAAGATTTCAATTATTCTGGCAGTGCCTTGACTTGAAATCACTAATTCTCCTGTGAAAGCGCTCAAATACTCAATACAGCCTGACCATTTCTCCATCTCTACACCCTGCTGTCGTAGGTTTAAAGTGCATCGACGTCAGAGGAATGTGCTCTCAAAGGATACAACAAGACTGTGTTGATTCAAGGCCTCTAACATGATAACATTTGGACAAAATCTTTTCTGTTTCTATCCTATTGCTCGACTTTTCCTGATATTTTTTTAAACTTTAGTTGATAAAAGTGAGAAAGTACATAGACTGGGATAGAACCCTAGTCTGAAAGTTAGTTTAAGAAAGCAGTTTATATCAAACCTGTGCCACAACCGAAATCAATGACGTGATAGCTAACAGCTCTACCAGGAACCGAACTGTCCTCAATATATGTCAACTGTTTCAACTATTTTGAATCTCTTGAGTTCTACGGTCGTCGTGTTTCTTGTCCACTGTCACTCAGAATCAACAAAATCAGGGAATCGGCGTGCTCCGACCGTTTGTTGTTTGGTGTGCGAAAGATAAATCACCCACAATCACCCGTCGCCGCCGCGGGCGAAATAAAACTTTTGAACTTCGACGCCCTCGATTCATTTTACTCACCGCTTCAGAAGGCCCTCATTGTGGTAAGGAAGTGAAAAAAGAAGATGGAAGTGAATGACTACGTTTATTAGCTGCTAACGGGGAGAGGAAAAGACCCTTGGATTTGACTGAATGGCTGACTCCAGAGATCACGGAGAGATATCGCCCGGTTGATTGGCCGAGGACAAACAGTCGAACTATTTACAGGCGGCTTCTTAGACTACAGCCGGGAGTTCGACAGATTGTGCAGAGCGCCGAACGGAGCTTTCCTGAAAACAAGGAAGTTTGTGATTCAAACAAAAGGCTTGGTATAAACTTGGATTCAAAATATGACACAATGGCCTACGCGCCGACAGTTAGCAGCGCCATTATTTGTGGAAGAGGGCGCAATTTGTTCGGTATGGCGATGCCATTTTTAATTAATCGGTCCGGTTTGGCCACACCAAGACAAACTACCGAAGGAGGGACAACAGGACTAGTTTCGGGTGGAAGTATACTGTATTCCGCTTGTTTTCAATAAGAAAACATCGTATGTGCGATGGCAAACAAAGAGTGATGGTTTTCACCCCGTCATTTGATATATAATGGTTAACAAACAACAGGAAGAGAAAATATTCCACATTGATTGACGCTGGTTGGAAAAATGAGAAAACCCAAATGAGACGGTCACCTACTGGTGAATCATGTGCATAACGTTGATTTGCGCTATTACACCTACGAAATATTTTGTTACTTGAAGGTGACTACAGTAAAATCTCTCTAGTCCTAATTTCCGTCCCAAATGCCTATTATCGGCTTCCTTTCCCACCGTCTCCCAATGGCCCTTGAGTAGGCCCCCCGTAGCGAGACGACCGCCGTCGACCCGCGCTTATCTCCCGCTTGGGGTGCCGCCAATCTCGCGCGAAACACCAACAAAACGGGTCCGCTTTCAACTCGCCGACAGGGTTGCGCAACTAGCCTAATTGACCTCTGCGCTACGCATCCCTCCACTTAAGAATAACAGAAGAACTCACTTTACTACTTGGAATGGGGAAGTCTGCTTGTGATCCAGGTTGTTTGTCCTGTTGCCCAGGATGTTAGAGACAGAGTGTTTCGGCTTGGGAGCGGTTGCTTTCGGTGTTTCTATCCGCGTCGTCAGAGGAGAGGACATCAAAGGAGGAGGAGATACCCACATCGGCTGTAACAGGAGGTGGAATTAGTTGTAAAAATGAAAATACCCTGGAGGGAAGGACGATTCCGGAGAGGCTCAGAGGAGAGAGGTGGAAAGGAGAAGCAGCGATTGGGAAGTGTTGGGGTCTGGGTTTGGCGATGGCTTCCGAAGCCAGGACTTCCAGCCGATGACGCTCGGCTGCCAATTCGGCGAACATCATCAAAGTGGAGGAGGAGGCATGGGTAAAGTGATCGGACCTGAAATGAACTTTGAAAAAAAGAAGAAGGAGCCGTACCTCATCCTGGGCATCTTCATGCTTTCTTGAGAGCTCCTAGCCAGATTGGCATCTGACTGACTTCTCTTTCCCAGAGTCAGAGACTGAACCATCGCAGCCGTTGTGGCCTTCATCAAAGGGGTTTGGGGGGCAGAAGAGGAGGATGAATTGATGAGCATACGCTCAAGACAAGCGGTGGCATCGTACTTGGCTTGCTCTATAAAATAACATAAATATGACTTTTGAAATGAAATTACCGTCTGGCTCAGGGCCGCAGTAGACAAAGAGAGGAATCTTCTTTGTGCCGAACTGGTAGTGGACCTTCTTGATCAGCCCAAGGGCCACGAGGACATTGGCGATGTCGTAGAGACGACGGCAGCGACTGCGCGAGGGAGGCTCGAATCCTTCTGTCTCAGGGTCCTTGATGAGCACGGTGCTTGCCACATCGAGACTCACACGACGACTGGATTTCTGGAAGAGAATGGAAAGAAAATTGATTATCTTCTCTCTATACTAACCGGATTGCTGAGCAACACCATAAGGAACCTCCGGCAGAGCTGAGCCAAAGAGTTCCTTCCCTGTCGATCCCTGGTCTCTACCCGTGTTCTAATAGCAGATGAGATTTCTATTGTGACCTTCTCCTCAACCACACCTAACATAATTTCTTAAATAAGTTAGAAACAAATAGAACTAACCCATTGCCTCCGCCCGTCGTCCTGGAAGTTCAGTGAAGGAGCACATGGCCTGCTCAACCCGCATTACCCGTTCAGGCAAGCGCTCCACACTCGCTTCCTTCTAAAAGCAAGCAAATGAAAACATCCCAACGACGTTAAAAACGCGTTGAATGAATAAAGGACTAACCTGTAATTCGTGCATAAGCTTCGGAAGATTGTCCAATCCGTGCCATCGGTAGAAGGATTTGTTCGTTTTGCTCATGGCGTCCAACGCCTCCATCACATTTACAATGTCGTAGATTCTCCGCTTTTCCACACCTGAATTCGGAATTGGAAACGGAAGTACGTGAAAAACCTACTCATTTTCTTGGCAACTGTTTCTAGATGAACCTCATTGGTAATTGTGTTCCTCGTTTCTTCCTGCATGGCGACAAGGAAGCGTTGACAGAGGAGACCCAGGCTCTTTTCCTTTCTGGAACCTCCCTTTCCATCTTCACCGTCTTCACTTTCTGTGTCCAGCTCATCAGCCGAGACTGCAGTGGCTGAAAAGAGAAATGAATAATGAAACACTTACATATCTGTATCTTTGTCTGAATCTATATGCTCTCTCTCTCTCTCTTTGTCCCCCTATTTGTGTAGCCGTTGACCTGTTATCCAATTGATTCCGTAACCACAGTCTGCTAATCGCCCTCCCACCCCGCCATTATCGCTGTCCCTCGCGCACCCCATCGCGCCATTCCCACGGCAACACCCTCAAACACGGCTAATTCCTGATAAAAGTCGACCTCGTGTATGTCATCCGCCGCACTCTCGTCGATCGCTCTCGACTGTCACACTTTATCTCACACGCATTTGCGCGCCAACGCTTATCAGAGCGGTGGGAGCGCGCGCGCGCGCGAATTTGAATTTGAACCTTACCTGGCGAGAGTGTGGAAGTGTTGGAGATCTGGGACATGCAGGGAGTGAGAAGGACTTCTGAAGGGAGGGAGACCACGTCAATTTCTTCCATTTCTTCTGTCTCTTCCTTCTTGACGGGGAGAACGATGTGGGACTTGTCCATCAACTGATGCGGAGGGTAGTTCTCTTTATTTGCTTCCAAGAAGTCGACTGCAGTTGAGGCGCATGGAAGCATTCTAAATAAGATATTGTGAAACACAGAAGACTTGACAAACTGAACGAGAGAAACAGTCAACGGGCCAGGGAAATAAGACATCTAGCCAAACCGTCTTGCCAAAAAGGAGTTGAGATAGATAGTCAAAGAGAGGGATTAAAACATTGGTGAAGAATAAGAGACACACAGAAAGAGAGAAAATAATTCTACAGAAAACCCAGCTCAAAACCGTACAGCTGCAAAAATGCGCTTATCATCGCCCGTTTTATCGCTGGCTGGGAGCACCAGAAAACGTGTAAAAACTATGTTGACCCCCCCCCCCCTCGTTTCCCGCCAAATGTGACACGCCGTCCGTTGGTTTAAAGGGCCAGTTCCGCACCATAGAGAGCCGCGAAGGTTAGATATTTCAATTTCAGGGCCATTTTCAAAGTTCTACGTGTTTATTAAATCTTGAAAGAAGATGCGAGTGGTTTTAGCTAATGTGGTTGTGAGTCCCTCTAAGATCTGTGCGTTATAAAAGCAAGAAAGGACAGAAGGAGTGTCATAAGGGCAGCAACTGCTGTCTTGTCTTCCAGAAGACAAAGGGACTGTGGTGGGCAGAAGGGAGCGAGTGGGCACAGTGCGCGACCCATTGGTACTCGCTGACGCAACCGAGTTGCGCCATCCGCCCATCGCACGTACAAGTCTCCTCCCAACTTTCGCCCAACTCACACCAGAGGCTTCTGTAGAAATTTGATCGAAAGCGGTTGTAATACTTATTAATGTTTTGTGAAAGAATATTACCATGGAGTGCGGTATTCTCAGGGATACTGTAGTTTAAAGAGACAGAGCGACCTTAAGTGCAAACTTATTATCTTTTTCCAAAGGTGAGTGGCCGGTGACTGGCCGTCTGTCCGTGGGAGCTGCCTGTGGCCGATTTGAATTTCAGCCGTTCGCGGCGTTCCGTGGCGCGCGCGGCGGTTACAATTACCGCACACAAGGAAAACAGACGGATACGCAAATTTCTACAGAAAACTTCAAACTTTACGTTGATTCGAAAATACGAGGAAAGTTTTAAGTTGGTTATGATTTATCCTGACAAACAGTGGAGTTTTTACCTTCTTTTGGATCGCAAATGTTGCGGTGATTTTTAAGAGACTTTTCTTTCTTGTGAGATCTTTGCGTTCCTACCAAGTTGTCATTCTAATTGGATACACTTAAGGTGCAGTTTTTAAATAGTTTGTTGTTTTGAATGAGGTTGTTTAGTAGTTTAAAAGTGTATCTTATAAAGAGGCTCTTTGCTTTTTCAAATGCAAGCTAGGTCAAAGATGGCTTACGGGACCTTTAAACAACGGAGAGGCCGAGTTGCGCGAGTGACGAGGTCGTCGAAGGGCGCAGAATACTTCGCAACGAATTAGGCAGAGGGCGGAACTCAGATTTGAATGTGGCGGCGTGTGCGGTAGAGAGAGGAGGAGAAGTGAGGAATTGCCAGTGGGAGGCCGGGGTCGAAGGGTCACTGGGGGGCAGCTGTGCCGGCGGCGGGTCAGCGGGCGGGCGGGGCCTCGATTTCCCGCCCAAACCGAGACGCAGACGGTCGACTGCCACCGGACGGACGGAAAGGGCACGTGGCGAGGAGAATAGGAAGACAATGGGCACATTTGAATAGACAGACAGCATTCACACCGGAAAGTTTATTAAAGACAGACAAAAGAGAAAGGGAGGGACAGAGACTCTGGCAATGTTCCAAGGGCATTACCGTAATGCCTTAGGTTTCGTCAAAACAACGGATGAATAAGTTCTAAAAGGGCAGAATTCGTATTTGGCGGGATTTTCACAATGGCTGAAACGTTGTTGAAAACAAATCTGAGCGGAAAACGAAACATTTGAAAGTTGCTTACAACTGAAATGCTCTACAGTATCCATTATGAACAATGAGAATAAATCCGCGTATGATAAAATCAGTGTTTCGGGATTGGAGGCGGTTCATAATCTTTCTATCTTGCGTACGTCGCTCTTTCGAAAGAAAAGAGACCGAAAGGCGATAGAAAATCGATTGTTGACCGAGCTTTTAGAGATATGCTAATGAGGCCGGAGATTGGGAGCAACCGGGAATAAACAAAGTAAGGGGATATAGACAATAGACAACTCCTCATATTTCATTGCTTCTATCTGTCTCTTTTATACTCCTTGTCGACCGAGCTTGTCAATTGAAAATTATCATAGTTATGCTAATTTCCCCTGCGTTTCCTCATTTGGCGTGCTCTCTTGCTAGTTAGATGTGCAGGTTGTCTTAATCTCCTTCCAAGCTCGATGGACGAGGAGTATACTTCCCCTTCCCAATTAGATTTCTTGCAAATTTTGTTGTACTTTTATGTGAAGGAGACACTGTATTACTGTTTGTGAATGTTCTTTGCCACCCACCCTTCAAAAAATCGTATGTTAAGTTCCCTGTTTTGCTGAAAAAATAAGATTCTTGGTCAAACGTTATAGAAAAATGCCAGTAATTAAGAAGAGGCTCACGTAGATTGGGGGTACTCTACGCATGCATTTCTTAATTTCCCGTGTAGTTGCCTGCTAGACTATTACCGAATTTCCTCTTCTGAAAATGACCAAAATATCCGATGTCATCAGTTGTTTGCTCCATGTGCTCTAACTTTGACCTTGTAATATTCCGTCCCCGCAGTGGAATCGCACGGCCTTTTCTTCCGTGGTAATTACAAGAGCCATTTGGGTGGGAAATGTCATAAAAGAAGATTTACAAACGCACAGTGGCAGTGGCAGTTTGCTAATTGTCGTCTCGCATTGGAATAGTGCGAGATATTTTTCGGCTGAATGATATCCTATTTAGTAAGGCGTAAATAGTGTTTAAACGGAGACAGCCGCTGTGAAATGTCCTCCGGGGGTGCGGCATGCCTCTACGCGCCAAATTTGAACCGGCGGCTGGTTTTTTGAGGGCCGTGCGGGCAAAAAACCGCCTAAAGAAACAGGAGAGACGGATGGCCGACGGGAGAAGGGCAGCCGGTTGGGGACTTCTTCCGAGCCATTGGAGAGAGGTAATCTGAGGGTTTTTCAGGAAGAGCCGCCGCCGACGCAGGCTGACCCAGATGGACACAGATGGCCCTTTGAGGGGAGCGACGGAAAAGGGGAGGCACATCTGGGAGGAAGAAGACTGACTGGGAGCGAAAGAGATACAAGTGTTATAAGGTGATATCAGTGTAGAAAGAAACAAGAAGACATAATAACATCAGAGGAAGTCGTTGAAATTGAAAAAAAAAACAGTATGAAGGATTGATGCAGAACGAACGACGCAGAAACTGAAAAGTCTGCGTCTCCAAAACCCAACGTCCCTTTGTTCGAAAAGTTAAAAATTCATTTGACATGCATTTCGTATATACAAGCAGTAAGGAATGGTAGTGTGAGATCAGGGATACCCGTGGTGAGATAAGAAAATGGGTGGAAATATACAGCGAAATGGATGGGTTCTACTGGGCGAGGACGGGAGGACCAATGTGCACACAGACAAACTCGATCACAAAACAATCACAGTCGTCGGAATCTGTGATGTAGACCAATTTCCCATCGTCGCGGAGAATGTAGAAGTCTCCATGGGGCTCCTCTTCATCGTCATAGTTATCAGGAATGAAGACAAGCGGCCTCTTCTCAGGCAATGGACCGCCGAAACTGTAGTTCACGTGAGAGAAGTCATTCAGGGCCTCCATGACATCCTGCTTGAAGATGGTGACATTGTGATCTAACACCCATTTGACCAATGTGTTCGTTTCGAGGAACTTCTGAAACGACGAAATTTTAATAGACCGGGCGGAAAACAAACATCGACCAGGTCAGGCAGCATTTCAGGGTAGATGGCACGGGCTCCCAAGATGGGGATCTTCGAAGACTGGATGAGCTCAATCGGATCCAAGTCGAACCCAAGATACAGTTCGTAGAACTGAAAAGAACTATGATAGCTGACAAAGATCCCTTTTTGAATCTTGATAATATAAATGGTCACGCACCGGCTTCCTGAGAAAATATTCGACCTCCTTATCCGTGTAAGTAGAGTCGCCAGAGTTGAGCACCAGTTCCTGCAGGTCGCATTTCTGAAAAGTTCGATGTCAAACATTTTGCTAATTTTGTAGATGAGTGTCAGGCGCTGCGTTTCAGCTCTCACCTCAATGATGTCGTGGAGGACATCGAAATCCAGACGTTGTTCGGTGTAGAAGGCACCTATCGACTTGGGATCAAGGTTGTGAACAAGGGTGATTGCTTCCGTGGCGTTCGTCCACCAGCTGATGATGAACTCCTCGATGTGAATGCCGAAGGGCCATCTCTTCAGCCGCTCTACGAATCCCCTGGCCTCCTCCTTCTTCACTTTGGTCTTAGTGGAGGAAACGTCGAACGTGATGTCGTAACTCTTTTGCCTCATGTCAACACTGAACCGCTCGATGGTCAAAGGGATGGAGATCCCAGTCTCCGTACTCGGCTGATGGAAAAAGGAGTAGAAAAGGCGGTTCGTGCCAGCCAGCTGCATCAGCGATCTCACGTCCAGCTGAAAAGAGAAAATTAGAACAATTAAAGGAACCAAGCTCCGAAATGCAAGGCTATATAATTCGGAAGCCAGAACTAACCAAATTCCCGATGTTCCGAAGAAGGCGCGTAGGCAAATTAAGGAGCGAAGGCGGAGCCTATAAATATAAGAATCTATAACACAAAATACTTACATTGATGAAAGTAGTTTTCGAACCCTTTGAAGGATAGCACAAGACAGACGTCCCCGGATCAGGGAAAGGGCCCTCCTGCTCTCCCGGCACGGTCAACTTCCGGATCAGCTCTTCCACGCTCGCTGAAAGAAGTAATTACTAGCCACAATCATAGAAAACGTACGGTTGGCCGGGGATCCTCTGAGATCCATCGTGAGTGGCTCTATATGGGACTAAAAGTAGCAATTTTAAAGTTGATATGTAAGCCAAAGAGGAAAGAGCAAGTTACGGATACACAAAACATCGTATTCAGTTTGAGGTGCCAAAACTTATGACGGATCAAAGGTGGCGAGCGTACATTAAACCGCACTAATTTCCGTTTAGAAAAGTGACCATGTAATCTAAAATACACTACTTAATCCCCATAGTTCTCTCGGTACCTTTTTCTACACAAAACGTTGGATATGTTTATCAGTTTATTGAGGTGTCCACTTCAGTTAGGTTTCGATAAAGGAGGGCGCCAGACGACCTCAGCATTTTCATTTCAGATACAATCGCCGTTTGAGCCAAGGTCTGTAAATTTACGATCGGCCAATGCAACTGTGCGAGCGCATCCTCCGGCAGGGCAGGTGCGCCGACTAATTGACTGTCCATTAAGGGCAGATGGCTATGAATGCGCTAACAAGCATATCGTACGGACAGTTCGGGCGGGAAATCAGGCATTCTGAGACGAACAGATAATTTTTTTTAAACATATTTCACTGAAGTCGACACAATTACAGGGAAGAATTTCCCCATTAAACGAAGCAATAGATGAATTTATTTTATCTTTCCCAACAATTGAAAATAAACAAAAACAACATACATTTTCACGACACCCAGAACCAGATATCAGAGATTTCCAGGGATTCCATGGCTTTCATACCAAAAAACGACAATTCATCCGCGACTTTTCATCCCGCGAAACGACAATGCATCCCAATTCATCGCCTGAACGACAATTCATCCCAAATGTACTGGGGCTACTTCTGGGGATAATGTTGACGAACTTTTCAGCTATCACGTTTGTATTTGTAATTATATTTTGTAATAAAATAATGCTTCGTTTATGACATCCTTCACTTTTGTTAATCTTCTGATGGTAATATGAGGAATCCCAACTACAAGATCGGATTCCTCATATTACCATCAGAAGATTAACAAAAGTGAAGGATGTCATAAACGAAGCACGGAAGAGAAAATTTAAATGGGCGAAGATTATCGCAAACTCAACCGACGGTAGATGGACAAAACATATGATAGAGTGGTACCCGAGAGAGAAGAAGAGGCGACGAGGAAGGCAATATGAACGATGGGAATGTGACTTAGAAGAGGCTACCACAAAAATCGGTTATCTTGGAGTACAATGGGCAACGGTAGCGAGAAATGACAAAGAAGAATGGCGACGTCTGACTTCCCAGCGCTACAACTTATGATCTAAATCACTAGCGATCCTGGAATAAATATAGTAGTAGAAGTAATAAAACTGTTTCAGCTAGGAAGGGATGCGTGGGAGTGTACGCGGAGCCCCCACCCCGCGGATTATTTTAAAAAAAACTTGTGTAATATTAATTTTTAGATATAAAAAAAGAAAGAAATGATTTTAAAAAAGGAAAAACAAAAATGACAGCCTTCAAAAGTTTACTTTACTAGGTTGGGGATGAATTTGGACAAGAGGATGATCGTTTGTGTGCGGGTGAATTGTCGTCATCCGGGCATGAATTGTCGCGGATGAATTGTCGTTGAACCTTTCGAGGGTATATATTGTCTAGTACATAAGAAACACACACCCCACGAGACTCATAAATTTTTAATTCGGTGAAATTTTGATTTTCCTGAATTTTTTTAAAGCATTTTCCGTCCCAAAACACGAAAATCCACTAAGCAACAACCAACACAAACCACCGCAACCCTTGAGAATAATGGCGCCAAGCGATGTTTTAAAGGCCTAAGTCTATGGGTCCCGGCGCGGACCGCTACAGTACATGCTGGATTCGACTGAATGGACAGATTTGAGGCTCTTTCCTAATTTTTTAACGAAAAAATCGGTTTTCGCGCGTATTTTCGAATTCTGAAAGGTATTTTATATACGAAAATATGTTGTTTAATGTATATCCCCCCTTTTCCAGTTCAAATCCCGTCGTTTTCGCCCTTAGAAAAGTCATTTCGTCTGTTTTGAATGTTTTCAACATAAACTAGCGTTATTTCACATAAGGAACTCTTAATGAAATGTTGCATTCTTATTATTATAATACGGGTAGTGGATTTCCGTGTTTTCCTCTGATTTAGTGTGTTTTTCACTAACCCTTTTTAATATATATATATATATTTTTTTAAATTTCAGATGACTAAGGGTACTCAGGCCTTCGGTAAGAAGCACGTCAAGTCGCACACCCTGTGCAAGCGCTGCGGACGCTCGTCGTTCCACATCCAGAAGAAGCGTTGCGCTTCGTGCGGATACCCGGACGCCAAGAAGAGGACTTACAACTGGGGAGCCAAGTCCATCCGCAGGCGCACCACCGGAACCGGCCGCACTCGCCACCTGAAGGATGTCCAGCGCCGTTTCAGGTTGGTTTTTTTAAAGTTTATAATTTATTATTTCTCCCAAAGTATTTCTCAAATTCGCTACCATCATGTGGAGTCTGTGAAGCAGCTGGTTGACAGTCCTGACATATTTCCCGTGTGTTAAGTTAGCCGCAGCCAGGGCAACATTTTTGAAAATTAAAACAATCAAGTTAGGCGCGCGATTTACATATTTACAAGCTTTCTGACGGTAAACAAGATCCAGTTTTGTGAAATGTATTGTAAGCCTGTTGGGATTTATTTTCGCATTCCATAGCTTAGCATCTGCTTTTCATAGTTAAACCTTTCTTATACCTGTTTTCAGGAACGGATTCCGCGAGGGAACTACCCCCAAGCCCAAGAACTCTGCTGCCAACTGAGTTTTGTTATTGTTACATGAAGTGTTTTCAAAGTTACCCCTTTTATTTATTTAATGAGATACCGATCCTTCCGAATCGCCTGAAGGAGTATCACGCCATTGGGGAGTTGCGGTGGTGGTGGATTGCGAAAAATTGAATGCCAGTTTGCGCAGCTTGTCCGGATTGACACGCCGCAGTGTGTCATATCATCGAATGTCTCTCCTCGTACTGCTCTTCTATTGCCTTATAATAATTAGTTACGGTAAATCTCAATTCTTTTCTATATAACCCTTGACAGGGTTATGCTTCTGCTGTGATGGTATTTACTGCAAAGAAATTCTGAGGACTCGTTTTCCCTATGTTCCTCTCCAAGTAAAGTGTTCTATGTGGGTATTTGTCATCGGGCCTGACATCTTCCCGGTTTGGCTTGCTGCTTTGTGTCGAATATTTCCCTCTAGAATGAGATGGTAGTTCACCCCGATCGGCACCTAATGGTTTACAAGTACTGTCCCGTCTCTTGCTCAACACCATGCAATTCAACAGCAATTGTGAGTTCAGTGACATGTGTTGAATTAAATTCGGCTTCGTAATATTTGGAGGTGGGGCAAGGGAGAAAAGACAATATGTGCACATTTAGAAAACCGGACGATATAAGCAACTTACTTCTCACGGGCCGTGCTAACTTGAAGAACTCGGACCCGGACCACCCAGTTAAAATCGTCAAACGCCACCAGGGTTCGATCCCGATCGGCGCACTTCTTTTTTTAAAATTGAAAACTGATTAGATAGGCAGTAGTAGTGCTGCAAAGTGTTTTGAAAAAAATAATCTGCTCTGAAAATCGTTTTAAAAAATATTTTAATTTGACTTCGTTCGGTAACCAGGCCGGGTCTAAATTTTTGTCGGTTCAGCCCAGGCCCGGTTCGGCCCAACCCGCGGACCTGCCCGGAATTTGAGAATCATGATAAGCAAGATAGACTGTACTTTTAGGAACCTCCGACTACAAAGCCTACCTCAACAAAATCCACTTCTGCTACAAATATCATTCCTACAGCAACCAGAACTATTTATCAAAGCGCAGACAACGTTCTCTCCAAAATTAAGAGCGAGGATTCCACTTTCAGCAACCTTCTTGCAGCGATCGGAGGTAGTAATCAAACTGAAGTTCTATTTAGCTTCCTTCAGAAGATTCCGACCCACATGATAGTTTGAAGAGGTACGCTTTGTATTCTGAGAAGAAGGCGGAGGCAGAAGACCATAACCTACGGTTCGCCAAAGGGCTGACCACCTACCGCATGGGGCTCAACTCTTTCTCTCTGAAGGTAATTCTAGCTTACAAATAGCAGATACCAGAGGATTAGGAAACATCAGAAATTGCTGCAAATACTTTGGAACCGCCTCCATTGCCTGCGGATAAGACACGTAAAGGCCACAGAAGAAATGGAAAGAAGCCTCTTAGGAAAACGCATAGAAGTAAAAGGTCTTCTGAGAACGAGACTGTCGATTGGAGAGAGTACATGCCAACAGCAAAGGATCAAGGACGGTGTGGCGGTTGCTGGGCCTTTGCAATGACGGCAGTTGTGGAGGGAACTGTGGCTATCAGAAGAGGTAGGAATGGCAAAAAAGATGGGAAATGATGGAATTTAAGGAGGGAAAACATCGCTGTCTGTCCAACAGCTACTGGACTGTGACCAAGCCATCAGCGAGGTCTACAGAGTTGGAAACAGGGGATGCGAGGGAGGGTATCTGACGGTGAGAGAGAAAGACAAAGAGAGAGAGAGAGAGAGAGAGAGAGAGAGAGAGAGAGAGAGAAGTTCCAACTCTCTCCAGGTGGCCGTGAATTACCTCTCCTCTTCCGGACTTCGCTCTTTCTCTTTCTATCCCTTTCATTCCTTCGTAAGAAACTATAACTGAAAATTCCAGTTGTTAAAGAGTTCTTCCACTTGTAAAACAACCTCGGCTAAAATGCCGCAGGTACTTCGCTTTGACTCCGACTTCGTCGCCATCAGCGACACAAATGCCCTTGTGGCCCTTGACCAAGTAATCTCTCGTATTTGATCTACTGAATGTCGTATTAGGACATGGAGAATCGTGTGCGCAGAGGCCCTGTGGCCACTGGATTCTCCACAAGCAAAGAGGTGTATGCCTATTCCTCAGGAATCTTTGACGGTCCTTGCGGATCAGCCATCAACCACGCCGTTGTGCTCGTCGGTTTCACAAAAGACTACTGGATCATTAGAAATAGGTAGAAAAGAGCATCTTTCAGAAGACCTCTTTTAGCTGGGGTTCCTCCTGGGGAGAAGGGGGCCATTTGAGAGTACGTCGACAGTTGGGAACCGACCCCTGCCGAATCCTACAGTACTGGGCTGCCGCTTCACCAGAAATGACAATTCCGGGAGAAAATTACGGTAGTCAAATAGTGCATGTGACTTTCATTGTTTCCAGAACAACCTTCTGAGGAAGATGATGACAAAGAGGGCCATGGGGAAATATGCGATGGAGAAGACTGCGACAATTGTGGATGTGAAGACGAGGATTACGCCATGTGACTCTCTTAAACGAAAATATCCGGATCGAGTTGTTCCACAGTCCTCCCAATTTGAATTATATCAATTACCATTCACTCAGAAAACCCGGTTTATTTAAATGAGCACCCGAGTGTACCAAGTGAATATACAGAGTCAAAGGCAATGAAAAGGCATAAAGCTATGGAAACCGGTTGGAAAAAGAACATCAGTGCTTGCATTGGCGGAAGTCGACGAGGTCTTCACGACCTCCGAGGGCAGATGAAATGCACGGGATTGAAGCGTTGAAGCGACCCTGGCTGGCCTGAACGATGCAATCAAAGCAATCACAATGGTCAGACCAACCTTTCTGAACTTTTTAAAATTGGCGCCTCCTTGAGTTGTGTTGTCAGAGAGCAGGTAGGCGGAGGTGGAGATGCTCCTAGCTGAAGTGTCGAGGGAGCGCGAGAGATCGACGAATTTAATCATTTGGGTCTGAATGTAGGCAATATACCCCTTGCTCCAATATCTTACCATGTTCTCCACTACTTTAGCCACATCCTTCTCCTTGATGACCCTGCGGGGCTTTTCCTCATCAGGCTCCTCTGCATCGTACTTCTTACCGCTTGAAATGCACGAAAAATCGAAATTCTAGAGGGCATCCTGATATCGTGGACAAATTGAAACCTGCCTGATTGACCTCAGAATGATTTGTTTTGCCGTCGTCGAATCGGCCAGCAAGGCTGCTCTCGCTTCTCTTTGGCTCGGCTACCTGGAAAACCACGAATTATTTTCGGAGGACCTTCCGACCTTTTCCTTAGCTTTCGGTTTGGCGTGGGTGTTGCCGAAGACGGACTGTTTCTTAGTAGAACGAGTTGAGGACGAGGGAATGGCGAAAGAGGGCTCTGGAAATGAAATGTATTTAAAACAATCAATACCCCACCTGGAACTGAGTCAAATCCCTGAAGCGGCGGATGGTGGAAGCTCCTATCACAGGAATAAACGGGAGTTGGGAGAGACTTCTTCGAAGGATTGGCCTGCAAAATAACAGATACACGATACAAATAGAAATTACCGTTTGGAAAATGGAAGATTTCTTCTTTCTGCCTTTGGCCTGGAGGGAGAGGGAAGTCACATCACCGACAACGCGTTGGGTACTGAAACATACAAATGAGCCACGCCCTTTCTCTTTCTCTCTAGTTTCTTTAAACGCATCAACCTCTTATACATTTCTCTTATTCTCCCTGTGTTTGTGTGTGGTGTCAGCGGTGAAAGATGGTTTTGCTCTAGCCGGCGGGTCCCAGTGCTTCTTGTGTAGGCAGACGTTGAGCGAAGGCGCTTCTGTTGTCCAGTCTCACAGCAACAAGGAGTAGTGTCGATGACGGTCCCTCCTTGACGAGGTTCTGGGACCGGATTCAGCTTGTCAGCGGAGCGAATGAAGAGCCGACCGCTCGGTAGTGAAGACTTAGCGTGAATGTGAAGACTTAGCGTGAATAAAATGCTAAGTCTTCACATTCATCATTTTACATTCACATTCACGCTGCGCCTCTCATTTCCCCTTATCTATCGCCCGTCTCTCGATGGTTGTCTTGAAATTAGCCTATTATATTGCCGGGCCATTTCCTCGTGGGTGAAGGGAAAGGCGGCGCCATAGGCACCATTTCGCGGCCGAAGGCCGCGTGCTTGAAATTGTCTTTTTCAGGAAGTTTAGTGTCAAACGAAAACTACTGATGTGCCGATTCCACACTTTCCAGGAGTGGAGGACCGCCGAAGGCAGGCCGTCACTCCTGGTTCTATCTCCAAAGCATACTAAACTCGCTGATTTTCTAATTCCGTCTTCTAGAACCTTCCCCTGCTCATCGGAATAACCGTACCCCAGCATTGCGTTGCCTGTGCCCTCCCCTTTCTCCTCCCTCTCCGTCTACTTAGCCTACCAGATTTCCCCTTAAAACCCTGCCCCTCCCTTTCCCGCATCCATCGCAATGGCCCAGTCCGTCCCTCCCGGAGATATCACCACTCAGCCCGGGTCGAAGATCGTCTTCAACGCCCCGTACGACGACAAGCACACCTACCACATCAAGATCATCAACGCCTCGGCCCGTCGCATCGGTTGGGCCATCAAGACGACCAACATGAAACGTCTGGGCGTGGACCCCGGCTGCGGAGTGCTCGACCCCAAGGAGGCCATCCTCATGGCGGTCAGCTGTGACGCCTTCGCCTTCGGCCAGGAGGACACGAACAACGACCGCATCACGGTCGAGTGGACCAACACCCCCGACGGCGCCGCCAAGCAGTTCAGGAGGGAGTGGTTCCAGGGCGACGGAATGGTCCGCAGGAAGAACCTCCCCATCGAGTACAACCCCTAGGGGACACCAATAAACGTCGTGCATCTATTTCTTCTTTTATATATTGTTTCAAATTATGCATAATTATATTGCTAAAGGTATATGTTCCTGATGATGGATGAGTTAATCTCAATCCGTGAGCAGTTTAAAGTGCTTTCGAAGTTTTTCCGCGACTTTATCCTCATATACCATCGCACTACTCACGTTATTTAATGACATTACAATGTGTGTAATCTAGTTTCAGTATTCGCATTGACGTACAACCTCGCCATCGAATACAACCCCTAGGGGACACCAATAAACGACGGGCATCCATCTAATTTTATGTTGGCTCACAGTTGTAGTTTGTTCTCTTCATCATACACATGTGCATCATATAAATACAAATGTGGCCAAATTAAAGAATTTCACCTGTGAGCGAGAGGTTGGAAATCCATCTGCGAGCTGACTTCTTTCCACAAATCTGTCTTGTTCTCAGATGGCTCATCGTCAATCCTAAAAAGGAAGTGTACTCCAATGGACAACAGCAATCCTACGTCGTGTCATCCTCCTGTGAACTGGCGACCACCTCTCCATCCAGCTGTTGGCTGGCGTTTTTCATTAGCTGAGAGGGCGTAGTCTCCATGCACCAGGGGGTTTCTTGGGGCATAGGGCGGCGTGGCTTAGTCTGAGCGTCGAAAATGGAGAATTTCTTCTTTTTGGGCTGAGGCGGGAGAATTTGAATGTCGTCATCATCGTCGGAGAACTGGGAATCCTTGACGAAAGAGGACTTCGCCAGAGTTTGACTTTTGCCACCCATCTGGCTGAATGATATTTGGTTAAAGGAAATACATTACTCAAACCTCAACGGAGTTTCCGCTGCGAGAACTTGCGATGATGATTGGCGCATGGAGAAGAATTCTGACATCTGGAAATCTCATTTAGGAAGGAACTATAACCCTTCGTACATAAATATTGGGAGCATGAATGGTTCCCACCAACCCATTATCTAACAGTATCCACACCAAAAACAAACCATGCGTTGTGAGCCAGCAGAGGGGGCCAGTTTGTTCTGTTTGGTATTGCCGAATGAAGCTTCGCTGGGGGTTCGTTTCCTGCCCGAATCAGCCTGAACCATCCAATGCTCTTCGTCGGTATAATCCTCACCTGAGCCTTCCTATCTTGTGGGAATATAATGGTGAACCGGTACTTCCCGACGCAGAATCGTCCGCCGTCTTTAAGTTCCGTGGAACCGTTCGTCACGATGCTTCCACCGACGGTGGTACCGTAGGAGCTGGAATCCGTCAGGCGAATCTCATTCTGTCAAAATGTAGAAAGCTCGCAGGAATAGAAAGTTCAACCTCGTTCAGCCACATCAGCTTCGCGTGAATTCGCGAAACTGCTTCGGCCTGAACAGGCAAAACGATTTGACAAATCTTCGGATGGCGGCCAATGGAAAGCTCCGCCCCAAGAGAACCTAATTTGTACGCAACTAAACCAGATTTAACTTCGGATAAGAAATGTATAAACCTCCAGTTTCTTCGCATTTGACAATTACGCTCATCGCAACCTCTAAACCCAGAACTAAACAAGTTAGGATCTCACATGCACGATACCCTCAGACCATAACTCCGCATGTGTCATAATGAGAATAGGATAGGTAACAATTTATTCAGGAGGCACCCATCAACAGAAACAAAGGAATTCCTGATTTAGAACTGGATGACCTGTCCACGGGCCTTCTTCTGTCCTCCCAACTCGAAGTGCTTGCACCTGCAAATGATAAATAAGTAAGGATAACAACAAAGATTATGTATCCAAAAAAGCAACTTGGCAAGACAAATATGGGAATGATTTTAATTTAGAAATTAATTTAAAGTGAGAGCGTGTGAAACGAGATTTGTTTTGTGACAAAACAAACCTCTTGATGGCGAGCTGCTTCTTGTGCTTGCAGTCAGTGCACTCCATACGAAGAACGATCTTCTTCGTGGTCTTGGCCTTCTTTCTGAAGATGGGCTTAGTCTGACCTCCGAATCCCGCCTGTTTGCGGTCGTAACGCCTACGTCCTGTAAATATAAAAATAAGATTAAAATAGAAAAGGCTAAACGAAGAACACAAGGCGGAATATGAAATGTCGATCGGACATGAATCCAATAGAAAACAATTTCCACCGGGGATTAAACCGAACCTTTTTTCTTGCCTTTGGGGGATTTAGTATGTCAGCGTAGGCTGCAACCTTGCCCAGACCCCAGGGCGCGCGAGACAAACTAACATTGAAAATAACAACAAAACACATACCCTGAGCGGCGTTGGACTCCTTTCCCTTCTTGTACTGGGTGACCTTGTGGTTGGTGTGCTTACGGCACTTGCCGTTGCAGAAGGTCTTACGGGCCTTAGGTACGTTGACCATATTACCTAGAAAATAAACATACAAAGATTCAAAGAGCAAGGATATCAAGAAGAACACATTTGAAATACCGGAAGGGCAATGATACGACGGCAAAAATTATCAAGAATCTGGAGGCTAGGTTTTGACAGTGGCTAGAGATTTAACGATTCAACCACCGAAAACGGAATTTACGCACTACAACGGGTTTCAAATCAATCCACTCGTGATTTTCTCCAACTTTTTGCGAAAAATTTGGCATGGAAACACCTAAAAATTCGAAAAACGAGCTAAAAAAGAAGAGAATTTTAGGATAGAGCTCCGAAGAGGGGAAACAGAGTCAAGCGATCGCTTCGCTGCGAGACCTTTACAACAGTCCTTTAATACGACGGCTGTTGGAGGCAGCCGGCTCTCATTCAAAAATCCAACTAAAAGGATAAAATTCCGGTTTTCTTAAAATTAACGGAAAGATTTTGCATCTAATATAATATTTGTTAATTATAATTTTAGGCAAACACAAAAATAGACGTGTCTTCTTTAAAAAATACAAATACACATGTACAACGATTTTTAAAATTTTGTACGTTAATCCGAATACACATTGTAAAGTCAACAAAAAAAGTGAGTAGTGCGATGGTATATGAGGATAAAGTGCGGAAAAACTTCGAAAGCACTTTAAACTGCTCACGGAGTGAGATTAACTCATCCATCATCAGGAACATATACCTTTAGCAATATAATTATGCATAATTTGAAACATATAAAAGAAGAGATAGATGCACGACGTTTATTGGTGTCCCCTAGGGGTTGTACTCGATGGGGAGGTTCTTCCTGCGGACCATTCCGTCGCCCTGGAACCACTCCCTCCTGAACTGCTTGGCGGCGCCGTCGGGGGTGTTGGTCCACTCGACCGTGATGCGGTCGTTGTTCGTGTCCTCCTGGCCGAAGGCGAAGGCGTCACAGCTGACCGCCATGAGGATGGCCTCCTTGGGGTCGAGCACTCCGCAGCCGGGGTCCACGCCTAGACGCTTCATGTTGGTCGTCTTGATGGCCCAACCGATGCGACGGGCCGAGGCGTTGATGATCTTGATGTGGTAGGTGTGCTTGTCGTCGTACGGGGCGTTGAAGACGATCTTCGACCCGGGCTGGGTGGTGATATCTCCGGGAGGGACGGACTGGGCCATTGCGATGGATGCGGGAAAGGGAGGGGCAGGGTTTTAAGGGGAAATCTGGTAGGCTAATGGGACGGAGAGGGAGGAGAAAGGGGAGGGCACAGGCTACGCAATGCTGGGGTACGGTTATTCCGATGAGCAGGTGAAGGTTCTGGAGGGACGTGGGTCATTGTAATTATTTCGAGGTTGCGTTGGGAACATTTTGCACATCTGATATCTAATCTTATTCCATTTCCAAACTAAATTCTAAACATCCTCGTTGGATCTAGTTTCTGTTTGAAACCTCTCCGCATTCCTTCCGCGACCTCTGCTGACTCACAATCAGCTCCCTCCGGAGTCCGTTTGTCTGCTGCATACAAACGACAGTTGGCTGATTGAGTGAGTCAGAATTGGAACCAGTCTCCTCCCTCAACATCTCCACTGATCCCAAGGGGAGTGCGCGTGACGCCTTGTCGTCCTGAGCCGGTGCTCTTTGTTTTTGAGGGGCGGGGCGCGGTCTGCCGCCGGCGGGCAGACGCCCCTCCAAGGCGACTCTCCTCACACATTTCTCTCTTAATCACGCAATACTCCTCTCGTTTAAAGACATTCCGCCCTATAGATGACAGTGTTTCAGGGCTATATTTTATTACCTATGAGGTCTCTTTTGTCTTCCTTGGTTTTCCTTCTGGCCAGTCAAGTCTTTGCCCAAGAGGAGGCCACAGCCGCCTGTAAAGCCACCCTGGAGGCGTGTGAGAACGACTTGGAATGCTCCAACAGATTAGCACCGCTCATGGCCGCCTGGTGAGATACTTTTATATTTGAAATTGGAGTAGTTTCAAGTTTCGAAAATGAGCTTCAATGACCAACTAATATATAGATGCCCTCAGCCCCTCTATTCAGGTCTTAAAAAGGCATTGATATTGAACAAAACATCCCCAAATTGTTATCTGATTTATTCTTTCTTAAGGTAGTGGCTGTTATTTTAGATTTGCTCTCCTTATATTTAACTTTTCTTATTCTTTCTTCTCTTTTCAGTACCCCCAAAAAAGAGACCCCATTTCCAAAAATGCCACACCTCGTGAATCCGTGTTAAAACAAAAATCACAAGGGGCGTAGAACATGCGGCAAACACTATCTAATTATGTTATTTTTTATAATGTTTTTTTCTCTCGCAAATATAGGCAGCTGGTGCGTTTCATTGTCCTATGTTGTTGTATCAAAGCTAATGGACAATTATCTGAAATTCAACTTAATATAATGGCTGAATCTCTACTTTGGAAGGTTCATAAAAACGAAATGGATCCTCTGAGGCCCTTTTGACCCCAGAATCCCTTCAGTAACTTCACTCTCTGTTACTTTTCGCGCCCTTTTGTGAAACCCTCCCTCGGTAATTGCCTCGCTGGCAAAGTGCGTGTCCCACTTGACACTTTCCGTCAAAAACTGCGAGGTCATCCCTATTTCCTCTGGAATTCAGAGCTTTTGGACAGCCTCAATGTGGTCCGAATGTGCAGTGCGCGTCGAGTGGCCGTTTGAACCGGCCACAGGCAAACAAACCGAGGGGAGACTCCCTTGAGACTCGCCATTTCCTATTTTTGGAGTTGACATTCGGCTTTCTGTCTGAGCCGCTCGCTGAAACAACACAGACAGGGGGACCGGTGCGTGTGAGAAACACGCTTCAGATGGATTAGCTCTAGTCTCTCAAAGGCTTTTCAAATGAGGACCCAGGTACTAAACGGTACCAGAAGACCACGTAAATGAAAAATTTCAAACTTTCCGATAGAGAGCGTCCTAGTTTTTGTTATTGCGCGGGATAAAAGAGAGCTCCCCGTGAAGTGTCGCCACTTTTGACCGATTGCGAGCCCATCGACAGCCACTCGCAGTAACTTTCGATGGCTCACACAAAGGGTCTTGGTTTTGGGTTATGGGAAAGTCAGGTTAAAACAAGAAGGGCGGAAAGATGCGATTGGGCGACTGTATGTTCTCTCTCCTACCGTCTTCCTTCTTCCTGAGATTCTCATTTCTTAGTCGAAGGCCTCTGGTCATCCGGGATTCTTCCCGGAAATTGCCTCCTTGGCATGCAATTGAGAATCGGATTTCGGGTCTTCAGGTCAATATTTCATTAGGGGCAGCATGGCCACATGCTGTTGTAGACTTACATTGTCCACTCATGTCTTTAATTATTTAAACAAAGGTCTCTCCTTGTTAATACTACAACTTTCGGCTTTTTGTCTTTCTCTGAACTTTTCAAAGGAGAAACTAAGAAAGTCATCTCCACCGCCGCTTCCACGGCCGTCGGTGGCCAATTATAGTACACAGCTGGACAAACAGCACAACTTGTCGCGCTAATCCGCAAAACGGCCGACCGTACAGCCGCTGATTTCTCAGAGATGAGCCCAATTAGGCACTCGAGGCTGTTTGCCCGCCCGTCGAGAGGGCCAATGCCGGACCGAAACGGGCTTCCGCCATCATCGACCTTCACACGGTGGAACGGCTTTTGAAGGGGAGGCTGTTGCCAGCTGATATGCACGAATGGGGACAGGCGTCATCTGCGGCCGACATTATCACATTAACTATGCCTGGAGTCCATTAGTCGTCGCGGGACCGATAGTTCGCGGAGGACGACACGGACACAACATTTCCTTATGAGTGGATTAAGGCGGGGTACATAGATCGCAAATTATTTTTTAAACAGAAAGAAACAGTGAGAGTTGCGTTTAAAATGGTTCTTTTCCAGCACAACGAGTACCTGTCAGCCGCAATGCCGTACCGCCGTTTTGAACGTCTACCAGAATAAGCTAGGCAGGGCCTTGCTCCGTTCCGACGGCACCTGCATCCCAGGAAGGGAAGAACTCCGCCTTTGCAACTTCCTCCCCACCGGACCTCGGATTCACTGCAACGTGGCAAAGCTCGTCTGCGAAGGAGACCTCCAGGTATTCAGTGAAATTCCTCAACTTTGAGTTTGTTCCAGTGCAATTCTAAATGGGGAATCTTTGTCTCTGAGTGTGAGGCTGAAAGTGCTCGGGGCGAATGTTCGGAGAAGTGCAGGGGACTGCTCTCGGGAGCCACGGGTAGCCAAGCAGGAGCTGCCTTTGTCAACTGCACCTGCACAGACAAGGAGGATAATCTATGTGTCAATTTGAAAGACAACGTGTTGGGACCCTGCTCGAAGGTGAGGGGAGAGAGGGAGAGAGAAGAGAGAGAGAGAGAGAGAGAGAGAGAGAGAGAGAGAGAGAGGGTGTCTCTAATACCATCTCTTCAGGCGGCTCTCCCAACTCCCCCTCCCGAGGACAACTCCATCACCGACTCCCCCTCAGCCGACGCCTCTTCCTCCTCTTCCCTCGTCTGCCTGGTCTCTTTGGCAGCCTTCGCCCGCTTGTTGTAACCCTCTCCGGGTCTCTCTCTTTCTAGTCGCCACTTTCCTCTGCTCAACGCGGTCTTCTGCGTGTCTTTCCCGCCGTTTTCTGTTTTAAGAAAATGAATGTGTGTCCGATTGTTGTCTTTCCCGGCGGATTTCGACACATTCCGTGTTTGCGGTCGGCTTTCGCTTGCTCGTGACACTCCCCTTGTCAAAAGCACTCGAGCCTCGCTCTTTCGGGACTCATAAGCTACGAAATGGCTAATCCAAGAGAACAAGTAAACAAAGGTAAGTTTGAATTTAAAACAGACATTTTTAACGTTTATAATAAGTTCTCGAAAACTCTGATTAGGTTCTCTTGTGGTTTCACTGTTTCTCAGAAGAAGAAAGCTGTGTTGCAGTAGTTTTTCCATCAAAGTAGATCCTAGAACAGTGTTTATAGCATTTACTTCTATCTCAAACCTGGAACTCGTAGGAAGTAGCGGTTGGGTTTCCTCCAAAGACACCGGAGGCATTTCATTATGCGATAAAGTCTGAGTTACGGTAGTTTTTCCATCAGGAGCAACCCTAAATGAAAGAAAAAGAGCTCAGAAATAATTGTTTCAGTCTCCAACCTCGGACTCGTATGCAGTGGCAGTTGAGTTTCTTGCTCAGACAACGGTGTCACTGGTGTCCCTTCGACCTCGGCAGAATTCTAATTTTCTCTCTCCTCCACCTCTATCAAATCCTACCTCTTTCGAATATATGGGCGTAGTCGCTGTCCCACAGGTCTTCGAATGAAACGTGGCAGCCGTCTCCTCCAGTGAACCTGAGTTTGTCTTTGTGTATCCTGGCTGATTCTCCATATTCAACCCGAGGAACTTGTTTGGATGCTTGTCCGGCTGTTTTTCCCACAGCAGGATACAGCCAATCACCTGAAACAAGATTAATCAGCAATACAAATAAGAATAAACCGAGGCAAAAACAAGCAGAGGTAGCATGAAGACACTGGAGACTGTAGCCATTGGCAAGGAATTCTCAATCTGGCGGACCCTGGCCACTTGTTTTGCCATAGCAGGGCTTGCGTACAGTTCACCCACTCGCTGGTAGTTCTTGTAAGTCTAAATTGGGCCTATTTTAAGCAATAAAAGAAATAGAACTGGTTTAAACGTAGGGGATGCTACTTCATTTTCCACAAATCCAAGCAGGTTGCGAATAGCCAATTCCAGTTGAACAACGTCTTCCTCGAGGTCCAGGTCAAACCTGGAGGTGTGTTTGAGGGAAATGTCTGTCTCTTTCTCCCCTTTTCTCAAACTCACAACAAATGTCCTCCTCTTCCATTTAACTGCAACGTGGCTATGTTCTCCTTGTCGCTGTTTACCAACCCAAGCCGGAGCTAAACAACTTGTTTATTCCCGATAACTATCCAATAAACCTGTAACACCCTTGGCAACGGTCCATAGACTCTCGTCTCACACATTGGGGCATCCATCTCTCCCCGCATCAGAATTACATGCAGTTCCCATGGTTCTGCCTCAAGCTCAAATTCATTTCTTCAAGAAAGCGTACTCATGAAAACCCACGGTTAGAAGCTGAAAACATGGCTTGTCATCGGCTGGGATGACGTCAGCCACATCTCCCATTCGGTCGAGGAGACAGATTACGGTATCCATTATGGTGTCACCAGGAGTAGCAATGACTTTCATTGAGGGAAGGCCATAGAGGACGTTTTCATGAGATTCTGGACAAGGGATATGGGCTGGGGAGGAGAAGGGGAAGAGAAGGAGCAGGAGGAAACGGCCGACCATTGAGATGAGAAACGAATAATGAAGGACTGGGGTTTACGCTAGGACTATCCAAATTCCAATTCTACTTGAGGGATCAAAAGGAGGAGAAAAAAGATTTTTTGACAAGAATCTAACGGCAAAAGGAGAGTTTATAAAGAGGTACGTGCACAGAGGAGATTTTTCTGTCTTTGTCTACCTTTCATCATTTTCTTATTAGTATTTTTAGTAACCCCCTTTTCTTCTTCGACTGCCTTTTGGTTCCCCTACTTCGGCCGTTTCCTGGCAGAAATTGCTAGTTTTTGCTTGTTTTTGTCCTATGATCTGGCATTTACGGGGTTTGATAAGGCCTTTGGATAAGGGAAATCGCACGTTCCTTGATAAAAAATCACGAGAAGAGTCCCTCCACAGAAATCTATGTTTCTGGAAATGGTGGAAGTAAGACGGTCTCAGTGCAAAGACACTCAACCGACCAGTGAGGGCCAGATCCATTTGGCGTCGCTTAAAAAGCCTCAGCCGGTCTCTCTTCGCCCTCGATGCGTTGGCTGATCGTTCTCCTCTCCCTCGCACTTTTTGCAAAGGTGGCTACAATTCAGACGAGGCTACCTTCTGAACAGAATAACATCCAGTTTCTTCATAATCGGTGAGGAAATTTACTACTCTTTGGTCATCACTCAAAGATTATCTAGAGATTTCATTATCCTATGAAATCTTTCCCTATAAGGGAAAAAATGATAATGCAAATTTCAATGAAAACGTACATTGCACATCTATTTGCCCCTTTTGACTAAAAATGCTTGTCAGAGTATCACTTAAATTGGTCCATTTATCCCACAGCCACATTGGGAAATCGGATATCAGAAACAATTATATGTTTCAATTCCACAAATTCTTTCCTTTTCAGCACACCACTGGCCCCAACGCCTCGTCTTTCCATTTCGTCGGCGGTGCACAAACTGAGGAGCTGGTAGATGTGAATGAATCGTGTCTGTTTGTGTCCCCGATGATACCACACGGATTACCCGGCGATCCGCGTAGGTTACACGCTCACACTTGCCACGCAAATCACGATTAAATCAGCCTGATTTCCTCATTCTCTTTTCTCAACATCTCTCTCTCTCTCTCTCTCTTTTTCTTTTTCTCTCTCTGTCTCTGTCGGGCTTCTTTCGTATTACATTCTAATTGTTTTTCTTAATATCCCCAAAGACAAAACCGGGTGTTCCCTCTCAGCCGGCTCCATTCCCTAGGCAATTCAACCGTTCCTACCCCGACTTCCAGTTTTTCACAGAGAGAACTATCCAAACAAACCCGTTTTCCTTCCCTCACCTCGACATATTTAGATGTCCCTCGTCGTAGCTCTTCTATTTCCCACAATATCTACAGTACTCTCCTTAACCTGCACATCCTGTCCTTACCAGTTGGAAACACCAAATTCCTTGTCTTGTAATGATACGTGTGACGGAGACGTTTGTTACATTGGTAAGCGATGCTAGTACTAATGAGATGATCTTCCTTCAGTTGTCAACAAACACTTCAACGGCACTCTGATTGCCGGATGTGTGGATGCCGGTGATGATGATATTGTGCACAATGGGACGTCCGTCTGCTACAGGTAGGTCAATATTATCGCGCAAAAGGGGATTTGTGTCAGATATGGCGAACCAAAAATACAGAGAGACACAGAGAGAAATAGAGATAGAAAGATAGATTTTCAGGGATGCTGACCATACTCTCTGCGCTTGCATTTCTTCTGACAAATGTAACGACCCAAGAGCTCCGCTGGCAAAGTTCGACTTTACCGAACACAGGATTCTAGAAGGACAGCCGATTTTCCCTGAGATTCAGCCAACAGAATCACCTAATGGTAGGATTAAGTTATTTGTGACCTTCTGGAATTTTTAGAAAACCCGGAGGAAGAAGAAGAGGTGACAAAAGCTATGTCCAAACAAGAGAAAGAGAAGAAACCGGTTGGAAAAGGGGATGAAGAGGGAAAGGACAAGGGAAAGAGCGAAACGGAAGGGAAAACGGAATGGAAAGGAGAGAGTACGACGCAGAAGACGACGACTACGACGACAGAAGGATTTACGATGAATGGGACAGAAGGCAACTCGACGGAGACGTGGGTTTTACCAAGGGTGGCTCAGGGCCGGCCCGGGCCGGCCAGTCTTTTAAATTTCTCGGCCCGGCCCGGCTACCAGACAAACATCGAGAGTTCGGATCCGCCCCAGGTAAAAATTTTTTTGGTAGCACTATAAAGGCTTGATATTTACTCTATGATCATGGAAACATATTGTTATCACTTTACAATTATTTCTAATGAAAACAAAAAAGTTTGACTCGGTGCGGATCCGAACTCTCGATGGTTGTCTGGTAAGCGGGCCGGCCCGGACTTCAGCCAACCTTGGGTTTTACATCTGCGAGGGAGGGCGTCTCTCTCTCTCTCTCTCTCTCTCTCTCTCTCTCTCCCTACCCCATAAGGTACGGTTGAACTAGGTTGTCCGTATCAGTGTCAAGGCTCCCACTCGGTATCTTTTTCTGTGATCAGCGATCGCCGAGCTCCGCTCGTTTGGTTTTTACGAAGAGTACAACGTACCTTGTGATCTCACGTGCCAAGACTTTCGGAGATACCATTTGTATCCGCGGCTGTCCTGAAAGTCGTTAATCAAAGTATTTTTATCCTCGGATAGGGGATTCGGGCATTTAATAGGAAATAGTAATATGATTATAAATACCCTAATAATCCCTGATTCTCAGAATAAGTCTTATTAGACATGGTGCTGATTCACGTGTTATTCCCAAGTCGACGTGCCCTATCCCCACAAATTCCAGCGAATCACAAAAATACCTCCTAATGTTCCCACTCGGAAGTAATTATTCATCACCACAATTTCCCATTCTGAGAATGAAGATGAGTCGGAGGAAAAAGAGAAATTGCCTCCCCAACTGTGAAACCGGCGATGGATGTTTGAGCGTTTGTCAACAACCCGTGACGACCCTCCCGTGAGGTGATCTCTCGTTTTGTAAGTCACATTGTTTGCGAAAACTTTGCAAAACGATTACAGCGCCATTGCATTGCAAACGGAAGAGGGCTGCAAAATGAACTGCCAAAAATCAATGGAATTATATTGTAGACATACTGTAGTCATACCAATCACATGATTTACCCTAAATGTTGGTAACCATAGAATTATTCATGGAAGGAAGCTACAGTAACCCCAGTGACAATTTGAAGGCAATATTCTAGTTGAGTTTATTTTCCCTCCGCCCACGGGTGCTGCCTCAATATGATAAACTAAAAATACCGTAATCCCTGCATTCCGCAATCCAAATCCCTCTGCTGGCCACCCCCTCAAAATCCCCGGATCCTGGCTCTTCTGAGGAGTGCTCAGACCGGACAAACGATGAACCGCTCGACCAGTCGGCAACCAAACAATCACGTCATTTCAGGAACACGACGGGCCCCGCGACCAAGGCATCCAACCGCACTCTTCCCCTTCTTCTGATGACACTGCTCTTTCTTCAATAAAACACAAATTGTTCGAATTATTTATTCACAAAAGTATCCTCCATAACGGACGATATTTGTAAAAGGGCACTCTGGGCCGGGAAATACACCGTATGGAAGGAGCATGCCAGTCGAGGGGTGCCCTTAGCACAAATAAATAGTTAGTCAAGCGACATATGGGGATATAACTGGGTCAGCAGGCCATGGCGATCTTGTTGCGAGGCCAAAAGAAAGGAATCATGAGTATTTTTAGCCCAGGCGGATGGAAATGCCACGGGGTTTTCTCTTTTTTAGTAGCGATGTCTAGGAAACATTTCGCCACGGCCGTAAAGAAATACATACAAATGCTACGAAAATGCTAGCTACATCTACGATGAAGACTGAAAATAAAAACTGAGAAACTAAATAAATGTGGGTCTAGAACACAAACTCTGAGCTAGAAGCTATGTACATAAAGTAGCGGAAACTCCCCGTCTAAGGAGAGTACATCGCAGGGAGGGACCGCGCGCGGCCTGAGCCGGGTGACTGGACAGGCTAAGGCCGCGCGGCGAGGAAACCCTAGGGGCACGACGGATACCCGGAGGGGAAGTGAACAACCAGTTCTCTCTTTCAACAACAACCCGACGGGAGAGGGAGGCCGAGGCCGCCCGTACTCGCATAGCACACATATTAGAGGGTCAACAAGAAACAAGGTAACAAAGAGACCGGGAGAGACACGGGCTAAACTACTCCTGAGAACGGTCGCAGAGCAGGCTAATCACGAGGGGAGGGCTACGGGTGATTAGAAGGCTCTTACCCAAGGTTGGATGGGCAGGACTCTACCCTAAAAGACACGGACACCACCAGCACATTAGTTTGTACACGCATTACGTAAGGGATAAGGGTGGGGAATAAATACAGCAGCAGCGAATATATACAGGTACGGACCCGAGTAACCCGCGAGAGAGATGGAAGCCAGGCAAACGGGGAAGAGGGAACCGGGCTTTGGCTATATGTACAGCTAGGAGAAGCAGGGAAACTAGACGTTTACTTCCGTTTCGCGGCTCACTTGGTGCAAGTCGCCCTTCGAATCCTGAAAGGAGGCGTAAGGGAGGAAGGAAGGGACACCCACGTGGCGGGCAACCGCGGTCTGGCAGGTCTCGATCTCACTGGCGAAGCGATTGAGTCCCACGTTGCTGCGGAAGATCGGACGAGGTTCGAAGGTCAGCGTGGTCTGCAAAAGAGGTGTGGAATGGTCCCTCAGTGTGAATAGCAAGAATGTTACACTCTGTCCAAGGAAAGACCAAAAGACCAAGTAACTTACGTCGTAGTTGTACACTTTGTTCTGACGAGCGGCGGGCGGGGTCCAGATGTTCTGTTCAGGCGAAGTGATGGACTGTGGAGGGCAAATGACCTGGCCCGACATGGAGTCGAAGAACTCGTCCGGAGGCATCATGAACAGCGGAACAGACTGAAAAGTCATTATTGAAGAGGAGAGGGAAAAGTCCCACCTGGCCACCGGGGACGTTCTCTCCTCCGGGAGGGGGCTGGGTGGGGCTGGCTCGGCTCTCCAGAGAAGAGTCCAGGTTGCTGTCCTCGCTGATGGACATTCCCGGGAATTCTCCGATTCCTCCGAAGCGGTTCATTGCGTTGAAGCACTCGGTCATCTGCTGCACATCACGGGCCGAATCGTTGCGGAAGAGGTTGTTGGCGGTGAGGAGAGAGGTCCTCGGGGCGTTCTGCCTGAGCCACGGGTGGTGGAGAACCTGGTCGGCGGAAAAGCGCTGCTTCACGTCCTTGACCAGCAGATGACACACGAGGTCCTTGGCCTCGGGGCTGATCATCGACCACTCCTCTGTAATCAAGGCAATAAGAATGATGCAGAGGGAAATTTACCTTCGGGGAAGGCGTAGTCGCCCATCTGAATTCGGACGAACAACGTCTCCTGGCACTCGTCGCACGGCTGACCCTCGGCCCATCTGCAAAGAAAAATATAATTACGTAAGGTATTCGCAGGGAACGATCACTCTTGCCAAAATGCTCATTTTTAAGCTTGTGATAGATTTCGTAGAGGTCGCAGGGTTAAAAAAAACTTATTGGATCGATAATCAGTAGGACCCGTGTCAATCGAAAGTGCCCTCACCCGCACTCTTCGTCGTCGCACTCTCCCTGGAAGGGCGCGTATCCGCAGAGCATAATGTAGAGTATGACCCCGAGAGACCACATGTCGCACTTCTTGTCGTACTTCAGCCGGTCGCCCACAAATGTGTCCACGACCTCTGGCGCCATGAACTCCGCACTGCCGACCGGAGACGCCAGATCCGGCTCCGATGCGACCTGGACTCGAAAATATTTGCCGACCCTGGGGAAAACAGACCTGAGGCATGCGCGGAGGCGAATCCTTGACTCGGACGGGTCGGCTGGCAAGGTCCAGGTCGCACAACTTCACAGGACTCACACGCTCCATTTCAGTGCAAAGGATGTTCTCCGGCTTCACGTCTCTGTGCGCAATTCCTGCAAACGGGGGAATTACGCATCCGGGGGAAGAAAGAACCTCGGTCGTGGAGGAACTTGAGTGCGGCCGCAATGTCGTTGGTAACCTGGCGAGCCTCTTCCTCGGTGAAGTAGCCTTTCTTCAGAATGTGCTGCAGCAGCGGACCGCCGCGCATCTTCTCGAATACCATGTAAAAGTTCTCCTCGTCTTCGAACCACTGAAATCACTTATTTTAAAAGGCCAAATTAATATGATTTACAATCCCCTTTCTTAAGAACTTTCCCCGCTTGTTGCAAATTAGGGCAAAAGCGGAGTAAACCGGTTTCCCCCGATCGATTCGCCACCCAAAGATTTGCCGGTTTCAGTAGAAAATCCACTGTAAATGATGTTTATAAACATTGTTTCAAATGTTCAAAAACAACAATTACAGTGGATTCTGAGCATTGTTTTGAATGAGTGAAATGGGTGTCACAAAAAGAATGTATTTTCACGGGGAATGCAGTGATTACCTCAATGAGCTGCACAATGTTGGGCTGGTTGCGGCAGATGTCAAAGGTGTTGACTTCGCGTAGAATGCGCGACCTCGTGTGCGACTCCTCCTTCTTGCTAACCATCTTCACGGCGTATTCCTTTCCAGTCGTCTTCGAGACGCAAGTCCTCACGCTCCCGTAGGCGCCCTGACCCAAGTGGTTGTTGGTCAGGTTGTAGAAGTCTGAAGAATGCCTTCAGAAGGGAAAGACGTGGCCTAACCGAGGAAGGTGGGTCCGTTGGAGCTGTGGTGTCTGGTCCTCTTGCCCCTGGGGCTGCGTCCTCCGTTGATGCGCATCCCGAGCGGCACCAGCTCCCCCAGCTGTTCCTCCGCCTCACTTTCCTCTTCCTCGAACGAGCCGAAGAAGCGCTCCGTGTCGCGACCACCGTACAAAGCCCTGAGATGGCAGATAATGAAGGGCAGGGAATGGGGAATACCTTGCGCGGTGCTCAGACATGGAGGAGAAGTTGCTTCCGTCACGAGTCAACCCAGCGTGCTCATCATCCGATGTCGCCTCTGAAAATAGACCGTAAATTGACTATTTTTACCCCCGTGAATAACGAAAACACCCCTCCACTGTGTGTTCCGCAGCCACATTGAATTGCAAATTAGGCGATGACCGTCGTGTTAAATGGCCAACGAACGACCAATCTACAGTATCTCCATCTGAGGAATATTCGAGTGTTTAAAAGAGACATTCCGCTAACAAAAGATTTCGGGTTCTTCAGTGAACAATTTGATAAGGGAAAACGATGAAACCCCATCAACATGTTTACCAACCAACACCTTCTTTCCCGTTTCAAAATGCCAGATGATATTTTGGATAAAGAAACTGGTTGCTACCTGAACGATGTGTGGACATGCCATATTTGCAATTCAATGGTTCGCGAAATAGTAAAATGACACATTTTACCCGCCAGAAGGACCAGTTTAGTGAATAAATTAATGTTTGATCAGCTAACGGATTGTTCTATGAGATCAGCAGTTTCAGGAGATTTGTGCAAAAACAGCCTTTGTTGTTGTTTCTCCCCATGACGTATCAAGTTCCCCGCGAAGCCACAATAACAGTTAACGATCGATGAAGTTTTACAGACTTATTTACCATCAATTCTCAGCTTGTAAAAACACAGATAAAATGAGATAACGGCTGTTTTCCTATCAATGTTAGGTGTTGTCTATGAAATACACAGTTTAAAGTTTCCAGCAGAAGAGTGACTGACACTATTCAGGTCTCATTTTTTGGGCGAATTTGGTATACACACTGAGCCAGGAATAACTGTGATTTGTGAGGACAAAGGCAGTTCCCTCGACATCATTTGTTCCTCGTGCGACCGCAATTGAATTGCAAATGAGCGGGTGACCGTGTGTTGGATGACGAAACAGTCTCTGACCCTCTGCCTACTCACCACTGCGGCTGCTGTTTGCCAATGCAGTTCATAAGCCTGAGTCATTTCGAACGCCTGCATGTCGGCTGTAATAGTACAGGAGAGCCCAGTGGAGCCCCTTTACAGCGCCTTACGTGCTGGCGGCATTCGGTCTCTCTCACGTGGTCTCCCGCTCTGGCGGCCTCCGCTCTCCGCCGGCTGGGCGCTATTTCCCGCGACAGACATCACCCCACTTCGCGGGTCAATTCTGCCGGTCGCGGGACGCCTCTCTCGCTCCGAGACTAAAGTCTAAGAAATCAGACCAACGCAAAGGAGAGCCCCGCGAAAGGGAAAGCTGAAAAAGAGTCGAAGGTAATGGCTGACCAGTCGGAGACTGACTTTTGCTCGTGACAAACCGGTCGGGATTTGAAAGAACAAGGCCGTCTATTCACACTCCCACGGAGTATCAAGGGGATTTTGGGCAACCATCAGTCACCCTTTCCCCATTCAATCAATCGAAGATCAGTGTTTTCCGATTACGGCTTCTCGGTAGAAGATAGTCGATAAGCTTCGATCACAAACCAAAGGCGTAACAAACTTTGGTAGAATTAGAGACAAAGCCTACTCATCGCGAAATTTAAGCACAAAACAAAACTGCGCGAAAATACAGTTAAAATTTGGTTCTCCCGCCACTTTCCACGTGACGCGCCGTCCAATCGAAACTCAATGGAAACTTCTAGGTGGCAACAGTCACAAAATGTCGTTTCGCGAGGGAAATCGCAACAAAGACCGTATTTCAACGCGATCGAAATGGGGAATACAGGTTCAAAGAATGGCTAACCGGTTACATGCTTTTGTGTGAAAACTCATAAGTTTCTACTCCTTTACTAAAACACAATATCCATTTACAATTTGTAGCATAAACACTGATATAATTGTCAGCCGTCTGCCAATAAAATAGGTAATTGACCTGTTTGTGTTACTCTGGTTATGTGAAAACTTTAAAATAGACAATTGCGGATGAAATCTAGTTAAAAATCGGTTTTTAAAGCGGAAAACAGTAAATCCTGCGGCGGATTTGTTTTGGAGATCAGTTGTTTAATCAGCGATTTTCCCTACCAACATAAACGACATCGTCATCGATTCACACGACAGGGATGGCGAAAACACGTTTTAATTATATACTATTCTTAACCAAATGTCGCCATCCCCGAATTACCGTGGTATATTGGGGGGCTATTATCCTCTGGGCAACAACCGAGGAGAAAGAATGTCACAAATAGTCCCACCCTCGGATGACAGACAACAACACAAGTCAGAGACAGAATCGGCTTATCGGGGGAGAACTAATCGAACTCACCAAAGCGTTGGTTGGTAACTTCCTCGTCGAAATAAAACATTTTCTCCGATTCGGTTGCTTTTGAGACTGTAATCGAAGGGCACAAGTTGAGACTGCTGTTGGAATTGCGACCGTTAGATGTTGCCGGTTGGGCCTGAAAATGGGGATTTCGAGGTAAGCATGAATGATAATAAAATGAAAGAAGCGAGAACAAAGAGGAAATTGGAGCACAGGCGAGAAGCTGAAGAAACAAGTAATAAGAAACAAAGGAGAGGCAAGTGCGAGGGAACCCGACTGGCAGAACTGAACCAGCCAGACTAAACAACGTGCCGTCTGCCACGAGCCCAGCGGCTGCCGACCGAAGCGACACGTGATTGTGAAGGTCACATGGCGAGCAGCCTGATGCAACGGCAGACTGCCCGCCCAAAGACTGAAATAGTACCGCGTGATTACACATGTAACGTACGAATGCACCGGGAAATCCTCGAAACACCGGAAACATTATGGAAGAAATGAACTTCCAATGAAATGAAAAGAAATGAACTATGATGTTACACTTCCAAAATGTAATCACAAGGTAATCTGTAACTTAAAATCAATACACCAAATAATTAATATGCGGGCGGAAACCGCTGACAGTTCCTAATTAGGCGCCGCACCGCAATTGAGACCAAAGTACAATCGTAAACTTTTGACATTGTTTCGTTTCATTTTCGTGACGAGACCTAGTACAGTTCTCGATGGCCCTGTTTCTACTAGTCCGCCGGCTCGATTTTTAAACATTTCCTGACTGTTTCTATGAATTTAAAAAAACGCGGCTCTAAACGGTTTGAGGAAAAGAAAACACAAATTTTACTAAAAACAGTGTATTTTTTGACCAAACTGCGTATTACTATTAAAATTACCAGCTTTTTAGCTGTTGTTGTTGTTTTGGAGGGTTTTCCTCCTTGTTGAGAGGAGTCATTATAAACTGTTTGCGTTGAGGATTGAAAAACATCTATAAAAAAAATCCGATTAAACGTTTAAAAATTCAACCAGCCGGCTGTTTGCCACGATAGTGCTGCGCAAACAACCAAAGTTCTAACTCGGCTGGTGTAATACGGCTTAAAATTTTAGAGAATAACACATTTCGAGAAAGCAGGCTGGCCCGGGAAAGCAAGGCGAGAATAGTGTTGGTGTGCCATTGGAGACCAGTCAGTTTGCATCAGATTAGACGAGAGGAGCCGCCCGAAGAACATAAACATTAGTCCTCGGTCTCTCCTTTGTCTTTATATAAGGCAGGCGAAAAACAACCAAAAAAAGCAACTGACAGCGAAGGAAACGACAGAGTGCAACCGACCTCAGAGCGACAGAACGGGCGACACCCACCCACACTCTAGAATTCGAGCGATTAGGCGAGTAAAACAGGGGGTGGGCATGTAAAATATGGGAAAGCACGTACTGATGACAACACGAGAGATAAGAAGTGGGACGCGCACAAATGACATGTCAAGACGCCGGAAGGACTCAAGGTGACCGTGGAGAACGAATAAAACACGTCATTCGGGCACATTTCGGTACCCAATCGAGTGGACGCGGTTTCAGGGGGGCAATTCACACTTTTTTCGCGTTTCTTGCAATAAAGGTTCGCTTTCCGTAAAAACCAATTGCGCCATGTGCCTAGAAATAGATAAGCGCCGAAGCTTCTGTGGATTGTGAAATCTCCCAACAACCCCAATCTAAGCTGAGAGCCAACGGAGCGAGCTTATGATGAATGGTAATTGGTGGTCAAAATAACAGAACCACGGTAACGAAACTTTAGCAAATGCTGATTTTCAGACAAAGGAAAGAAGTCTGTAAGAAACGCTCTTTTAGTTTGACCGTCATGCACGTGTATTTCCGAAAATTTTATCGACTTCTTTTTGTCTCAGCCGAGGGCCAAATGACGTCACCCTAATAAGCACAAAGAGGTTGTTTACCGACATATGGTTTAGCCAGCGGGCGTCGGGGTCAACGGGTCACATGTAATTAACGGAGACTGAAGCGCCACAAAGACTCATCCCTCCCTAATCTGACGAAGCAACAGTTTTCTCGAAAAATGTTGCTTGGTAATTAAAATGTGAAGGTGGAACATTTTTTTACTACGTGACTATTCATCAACTGTCTGCAGTGTTTGGTATTTTGTTTACCACTGAAAAAAAAACGAGACCTGACTGGTCTTTCTCTCCGGAAACTATCGTTTTTTTGTGTGCAAATTACCCCCAAGTAGTGTAATAGAAAGGAATTATAAGATTTTTTTAAAAAAAATCGTCAGGAAACTAAAAAGTACATACTTACCAAGAGAAAACGGCGAACCCGTTGTGAACTGTTTCGGTTTTAATCCGATTAACTTGAACAATGGTCAAAATTTTAAAGAGGGTGGCAAAACAAACAAGTGCGATTTTTTAAAGCCCAACATTTCCAGGATTTTCAACTTATTGCACTAGAAACGAGCAAAATACACCAGAAACAAATTAGCTTCCAACAACTTTAATTGTTAGTCTATTTTAAAACTGTATTAATAAGTGTCAGATAATTTGTCAGCTGCGTTAAAATACACATCTGACAAAAACGGACCCGTTCAAATAAATAACCAAAAAATGCGGCCGCGCGCACTCAAATTTGAAAATTGGTCAAGGATAATCGTTACAGGACGCAATGAGGAAGCCGCCGCCGTTTCTTTTCAAAAGAATGAAACTTCGATTTAAATGGAGTGTACCTCCGGTAAAATTTTTTTAACTGACATTGCTCCCTTTTTCACACTTGAGCATAACTTCCGCTCACATTATCCAAAGGCTGCCGAACCTACAGTAATCCGTGATTTTGAAATAATACAGTAGCTTAGCGTAATATTCCAATCAGCTCTTCTTGGGTTACAAAAAGCGGCTGGCGGGAGACGCAACGCCTGCTGATGGCGGCAGCCAGGGCGGGACGCCGCAGTCACACCCCGAAGGTTCTGGTATACGGTAATTAGACATTGCGCTGTTGTGAACAACGGGTCTCGTTATGCAGCCGTTAGACCTTTAATTAAATTTTCTTTTTTTTCTTTTTTTTTTCTTTCACATTACAGTTTTTAAAGTTTATAAAGGGTGAAACGAGGTTAGAGTTGGATGGATGTAGTTTTAAAATAACTGGAAAAACCCCTGTAAAATTAAAATACGATGGGCCTTAGTTTGCCTACGATCTGCTACAATACCGATCAAATGTTACTTTTCGTTTTGTATTTTCCCTTCCATTGTTGCACTAATCACCCTGGTTTCAGTTTGAATGCGTCCCCAGCAGTCGAAAAGAACAAGGTTTGCGGAGGATGGCAACCAGATCGAGGAGTCTTCACACAATGTGAACTTCTCCGGACATGGTGAATTGCATTTTCTTCGAGTTGTATGCCATCAGCTTCAGGGGATTTCAATCAAAACCGAGGTAATTTCTCGAATAAGCGAAGTTACGATGGTGATGAAGGCGACAGGCCTAGGAAGTATGGAAGGAGGGAAGACTCTGACCAGGGATTCCGAGGAAATCGCTGCAGGAACGAGGATTCCGGCGAAGAATACCAGGGAAATCGCTACAGGAACAGGAAGGATTTCGACGAGAATGAGCAAGACAACGAGGAGGCGGAAAGTAACGGAGAAGGAGCCAAAACCAAGGGTCAGTCGACTGAAATAGCTGAAATTAGTCATTTTAGGTTCTTTCCCTGCGAAACACGCAGCGAAGGATTACTTCAAGGACGCCAAGTTTAAGCAGTTCCGCCTCATCGTCAGAAATCTTCCCTTTAAGGTACTTTACTTATCTTTTCCGTTTTATGATTTTTCAGACTTCCAAGGGAGATCTCCAGAACATCTGCTCAAACTTTGGTCCTTTCTCTGAGATCGTCTTGCCTCCGTCGAAGAAAATGCCGGGAAAGTATGTTCCCAATTTAATTTGCTTAGATTTTGCGTATTTTCCAGGATTGCTGGTTTTTGCTTCATTCAGTTCAAGACGCGCGATGCCGCGACCAACGCCATGAAGCATTTCAATGAAAACAAACTCCTTGTAGGTTTACATAGTGAATTTTATAGTCTCAAATTGAGACTCAATTGCAAATATTTTGTTTAGGGGCGAGTTGTGGCTGCCGATTGGGCTCTCGACAAGGATACTTACGAAACCAGCGCTCATGAAGGTGGCTCATACTGGTTTCAATTAATTTTGTGCTTTTCAGAGAAGCAGAACCTGAAGAACAAGGTTAAAGTGGAGAAGGACGATGTGAAGCCAGATGTCAAAGAGGAGAAAGAGGAAGACGATGATGAAGAGTAAGTTACATGAAAAAGAGAAACCATGACTCAAATAATACAAGTGGCATGTTACATAAAATGTGCTTCTCAGTATCAATTCAACCTTCAGGTGCTCTGACGAAAGCGAAGGATCGGAAGACGAAGAGGATGAGGCTGAAGAGGAGAAGGAGGAACCTATAAAGAAGCAGAACAAGAACGACAAGGCCATGGAGGAGGAACGCGTTGTTTTCCTCAGGTAGTAACTATACGTGATATACAATTTTTTCCAGGAATATCTCCTTCGATACTAACGAGACGAAACTGAAGGAGGAGGTTGGACAGTTTGGCTCCGTCTCCCTCGCCCTCATTTGCAAATTCAAGGACAGCGGCCACTCGAAAGGTGAGATTTTAGCCAATTTCTATTGAAATGGGGTTTAGGAACCGCATTCGTTCACTTCGCTACGGCTGAGGAGGCTGCGGCCTGCGTGGCGGCTGCGGACAGCGGACAACTTGTTATCGGTGAGCGTCTCTCTTTCTTTCTCATCTGACTTTCCTTTCCAGATGACCGTCCGATCAGCGCCCTGCTCGCCGTCCCCAGGGAGAAGGCCGCCGAGATGGAGAAGAACAAGCTGGCAAAGGTGTGAATTCTCAATATTCCCCCTCATCTGAATTTCAGGTTCCCTCTGACAAGCGAAACCTGCGTCTTTTGCGATTTGGTCTAATCCGTGAGGGAACTTCGGCCGCTAACGGAATGAGCTCTGAGGACAGCAATAAGCGCGTTCGACTGGCTCAGGCCACCCGTAAGAAGCTCGAGAATCTCCACATGTAAGTCATCTGGTGGTCGATTTACGAGGTCTTTCCAGGTTCGTCTCCCCCGTTCGTTTGGTTATTCAAAACTTACCTGCCACGATGACGGACGCCAAGCTGAAGCAGATTTGCAGGTGGGAAAACCGCTTTTTCTCAATAAAGTGAACATACATTCTAACTGTTCTGTCGATCACCGTCACACCCTTTTTGTTTTATTATAAAATGTCATTTGCAGAGAGTCCGGTGGCACCGGCTGTGTGGTCACGGAGTGTCGCATCTGGAAGGACATGCAGCGTTTGAATACCAAGGTATGTGATTCCCATTTCAAATGGATCGGTGTTTCAGGGTGAACCCAAGTCGAAGGGTTTCGCTTTCGTCGCCTTCTCCGAGCACAGCCACGCCCTGGCCTGTCTCAAGAAGCTCAACAACAACCCGGCCACCTTCACCAACGAGCGAAGGCCTATCGTGGAATTCTCCGTGGAGGATTTAACTGCCCTGCAGACCAAGGTAATTCTAGCGAATACTTTGAACTGTCGAGTGTGCCGCAGTTGGTGGCTGCAAGGATCAGCCGCTTAGCGCCGCCGCTCCCCCACTGACAAGCCCGGTCACAATGTTGGCAATACCCTCTGCTGAGGGTAGTTTCTCTCTACAGTTACTCTGCTTTCACGGGTTTCGAAGAGGATTTTGTGAGCCAGTGGTGATTGCACGCGGTGGAACGACATGGCGCCCTCTTAATGTCTTCTGCTTCCTTCATTGTAATCTTGGCAAAAAACATAAATTGAGTGCTTTAAACGTAGTCTGTGTCGCAAGAGTCTAGGGTACTAGTAGTAATTAATTACTGCCTTCTTCAGGAACGCCGTGCGGCTGCTGCCAGTGGACAGAAGGTGAATATCAAGGATGTGAACGAGAAGGTCCGCAAGCAGGTACGTCCCCTCCCTTTTCTTCTTCTGATGTCCAATTTCAGGTGCAAGATTCCATTGGCCAAGTGCATGCCTCCGGAATGAAGTTCCTGCCCAAGTTCCTCGGAAAGAAGTTGCGTCACAGGAACATGAGCAACGCCAAGAAGAAGAAGATGGGCATCCAGAAGAAAGCCAAGCCCGGGAAACCCGCGAAATCCCCGAAGCCGGCCGGCGACGCCCGCAAGAAGGCAAAGGACGGCAAGAAGACGGTGACCAAGTACCTGGCCCTCCACTAGTCCCCTTGTTACTCTGTTGACTTTGTTGTTTGTTGTTGTTGCACTCGTTTTGACTATAAGAACCAACTGTTTACCTGTTTTCTCTTTTCTCCGCGTCTTTCGCGTAAATACCGATCTCTGGTTTCACTTTGTTTACTAGAGCGACGCCAGTGACTGTTGCGAAATGCTTATGTTCGTTGTTCCCACCCTGCCACAGACATGATTGCAGCCCGTTCTCGTGCGATCTCCTCGCTCAGAATGGCCTCTTTCTACGGATTCAACGTCAAGGACGCCAGTGGACAGCAGGTGAACCTCGGAGACAAGTACAAGTATGTTTTAATATTTTTAATTCGTAGCGACACGCCATGCCATTGGTCATCATAGATTTTGTATTAATCAAAAGTACTATTTTGTTATCATGATTTACTTTTTTTATTTTGTCATTTACTTAGACGTAATGTAATTGACACATGAGAGGTATTATTCTGCATGATTTGACTCAGTTCGCAACAATTGACACCAAGTCCCTTTCTATGTTGAAACCCGAATTACATAGAATATGTCTTCATCTCATTTGAATTTTCCAGGGGAAAGGTGGTTGTTGTGGTCAACGTGGCATCGGAGTGTGGACTGACCAACGCCAACTATACCCAGCTGAAGGTTCGTTTCTTTTCACGGTAGGACTTCTCAAGGTTTCAGCGGAAGTTCACTTGGACATGGCTTTGTGCCAAAATTTAAACGTTAGATACGCAGTTACTTCTGATTACGGTGGAAATTGATCACGGGAACGTCAAATTTTCAAACTTACCTTTTGTCCGTGGCCAAGTCGGCGAGTTGTGGCCTTTTCCGTGGCTCAGGCGTAGACTGCTGTGGCCATAAATTTGAAAATTTCAGTTTCCCGCTCTTAATGTCCACCGTAATCAACGCCCGCCTGCGGATTCCTTGGCAGTTTGCCATGTCGGAGCGAACTTCCCCGAAATCCTGCCGTGCTTTTAAGAATTATTTTTTCCCCTTTAGTGGGTAGCCAAGTACTGTTTTTTCTTGTTTCAGGAAGTGTTGGACAAGTACAAGTCGGAGGGACTGGAGGTGGCCGCTTTCCCCTGCAACCAGTTCGGAGGCCAGGTGCGTCTTTCTTCTTCCCCCTATTTTCCCTTTTCCAGGAGCCGGCCTGTGAAATCGACATCAAGAGCTTTGTGGCGGACAAGTTCAAGTTCGAGCCGGACCTCTTCTCGAAGATTGACGTCAATGGAGACAAGGCGGATCCTCTCTACAAGTTCCTCAAGAAGGAGAAGGTACAGGGTAACCATGGCAGTTTGAATAAGAGATTCAGGGAGGAACGCTGCTCGACGCCATCAAGTGGAATTTCACCAAGTTCCTGGTCGACCGCGATGGAAAGGTCATCAAACGATTCGGTAGGTGTCAACTGGGGAAATGGGAGTTACAGTAACCCATCCATCTAACTTACATTTCATGCAGGCCCGACGACTGAGCCGAAGGACATGGTGAAGGACATCGAAGCGGCGTTGAAGGCCTCTCCCAAGCTCTGAAGACGGTGTGATCCCAGTGATCGCTTTTCTCACTCTGCTAGCTTTTGTATATATTATTTGAGATAATAATAATATATTATTTGGAATAAAATCAACAAAAATGTTGTTCTGATCGGTTGTTCGGAGCCATCATTTTCTTTTCCCTCATCTTGTCTTCTGGAAACCGGGCGTTTAGGAGAATGCTCTTGAACGGTCCGATTGTGCCTCATCTGAAGAGGTTCCTCAGCGAAGTCTCCGATTTCGAGGAGCTCCCGCATTCTTTCGATGACACCCTCGTCGACAAACTACTAGAAGCAATCGACTTCTCAGGTACACAGAGGAAAATTCGATTACAGTAACTACCACAAAGGCTCAGTGACACTTGTCCTCTAGTTTATTTATACATTTGTAAAGTGGTCTCTATTCATTTGGTTTACCTTTGCTTTCAGATCTGTCGGTTATCGATTTCCTGAAATCCGAATTGAACGGCGATGTCTGCGAGGCTTCTTCGGTCCCTCTGTCAGTCCTCCTTCAGCTGACGGAGAAGGTCTGCGCCGCCGGACAGACGGACAATTTGAAGGCGGAGTTGGAGCACTTGTTCTCCGGGATTGAGGCCATTTTGTACCAGGAGAGACCGGCCAAAGTCATCTCTGACGCCCTGCGTCTCTGCCTTTCCTGTCTATCACTACGCTCTGACTGGTCCAGTGAGTCTCTCTCTCTCTCTTTCTCTCTTTCTCTCTTTCTCTCTCTTCTTACTCTCTCTTCTCTCTCTTCTCTCTCTCTCACTCTCTCTCTTCTTACTCTCTCTTCTCTCTCTCTCTCTCTCTCTCTCTCTCTCTCTCTTTCTCTCTCTCTTTCTCTCACTCACTCTCTCTCACTCTCTCTTCTTACTCTCTCTTCTCTCTCCTCTCTCTCTCTCTCTCTCTCTCTCTCTCTCCTCTCTCTCTTCTTACTCGCTCGCTCGCTCTCTCTCTCTCTCTCTCTCTCTCTCTCTCTTTCTCTCTTTCTCTCTCTCTCACTCACTCTCTCCTCTTTCTCCTCTCTCTCTCTCTTTCTCTCTCTCTCGCTCTCTCTCTCTAATAATATCCCTCAGATCTCCTCCAGTGGGCTTTGACTCATATGCCCCTGGAGTCTGTGAGCGTTTTCGTCCGGACTCAGATCGAAAACATCTTCATCGAATTGGATGTTCCCGAAGTACATCATAAACTGCACCTCTTGGCTAGAATTTTTACAGAAACGGTAGGTTTTCTACCGTAATATTAAATTAACTTCAGTTCAGAATTCGCCGATGATTGCCAATGGAATCGCTCGAGTTCTCCTGAAGCACCACAGTCATCTGACGTCTGACTCAGTGGGCCTCCTTTTGGCAAAGATCCAAGGCAGCCAAAGGGTCGGCCAGTCTGTTTACGAATTTGCAGCCGCTATTCTGTAAGATTTTACTGGCGACGCAGGTCTATCGCTGGATTCAGAAGCCCCTCGAGGGTCCCTTCCTTCAGCCAGGAGTTGTTCGATTTCGGAAAGTGGGATAGTGAAGAGATTCGAAAGGAGACGGCCATGAGCGCCATCAGAAGGTTGGATTGGGGTTCTGGAAAAGTTACAGATCCCTCCCTGTTTTCAGAGGCCTTCCGGTTGAGATGCTGGGCGAAGCGGTAGAATCCGTGGTGCTCAGTCCCTGCGTCAAACTCCACAACTTTGTCGATCTCATTGCTTTGCTCAGCGATGAGGTAGCTTCTCTTGATGGAAACTACAGTAATCCCCATTTCAGTCCTTTATGGAATATCTCCAGAGGCTCGCTCCGTCCTTGGGCGATAGGAGGAAAAGTCCTCTGACGGACCTAGTTCAGTTGGCTGAGAGAGCCCTTCCTCGTCTACGGTTGGAGGACGCCGTTGGATTGCTGGAAGCAGTCGGCTGTCGATTACTGGTAAACAGAGAGCCAACCCACTTCTTCGTTTGCAGGAGTCTGTTGGCCTACTGCGTGCTGTCGAATCTGTCTACGGGAGTGACTGTTTCGACCAGGACTGTCTCTCCTCTCTAAAGAACACTCTCTCCGTACGTCTGGCAGAGGGTTAGCCTCCAGTTGTTGGCCTTAAACTATGTTTTCCTTCAGCCATTACTTCCTCCACCTGGGACGACCGGGACAGCGCCTTGGAAATGACCACCGTCTTTCCCACTTTCCTCCCCCTCCTGGGTAGGATCCAATTACCAACATAGCTACCGTAACCCTAGGGGACATCGCTCGTCTGGTCACTGAGGACCCCTCTCCCTACGTCAGGGCCTCTGCCCTCCGCTGCCTCATTCGCCAGAACCCGCCGGAGCTGTGTCTTCTCTGCGAGCGAATAGTAACCGACGACATTGACAACGAACCTAGGTGCAATTTGTGATAAATCAAGGCCACGTAACAGGAGATATTTTCAGGATTGAGGCTATTGCTTTCATTGAGAGACAGCTCCCTTCTTCTATCAAATCCGCATCTCGTGTCCTCCATCGGGCGATTGAGGACTCTGACGCATACGTTAAGAATATCATGTTGAGAATGTGTCCTGCCCTCCTGGAAAGTGGGGAATTTGCGGATGAAACGAGGAGTGAGCTGGGTGAATGGCTAGATGTGAGTTCTCCCCCCTATCTCTCTCTCTCTCTCTCACTCACTCACTCACTCACTCTAACGTTGAATTTCAGGATCCTGAGATCGGATTCCGCGTGCGTGCCCTCCTCGGCCAGTCGCTGTCTCCTCCGACCGACCCCGCCCTGCGCGTCCTGGAAGACATGTTCTCTGCACTGAGCATCCAAGTCGATGAAACCGTCGACTGTTATTGATCTCCAATTTCACTTTGCATCCACATTGTTCACTTTTGCAATGAAAAATATGACAAGCTCACAATCCAAAACACCCAGCTAGAATACCCATATATTACAGATACATGACAACAAATAATGTAATCATTTGCAAAATGTGTGTCTTCACATCGAAACAGTCCGCGAAGACGGGAGATCCCTCGAACACTATGTGGATCGAAAGTATTCGCTGCTTTTCCAGCGCTTTCTTTCTTACGTAATCTACAATCTGCGTGTTAGCTTAGGCTTACTCTTTTACAATTGAAATATCACACTATATAAAGAAAGTTCCCCAAACAATTGGCCCCAGAACATGCCACCGATTCGACTTTATCGATTCCTGGTGTAATTGACAACTGTATTCAGGCGATCTTGGCTTCGCGAAGTTCTGTTTCCTCCCTCTCGACCCTCTTCCGGAAGTAGAAGATGTTCCTGTACTTCTCGATCATGTAGTCCGCCTGGAGCTTCATGTTGAAGAAGACCAGCGGCCAGTCGTAGTTCGTCACAAATTTGTAGGCGTACTGGGTTCCTTCGAGGGGCTTCAGGGCCTCCTTGAGGTGCTTCGTGGCCTCCACCAGGTTGTAGTGAGGAATGCGCATGAACAAGTGGTGGACCAGGTGGCCATCAGGCACGTGGTGCCACAGCTCATTCACCCCCATGCCGTACTCTCGATCGATCGTCTGAAGCTGGCCACGGAGGTAGCCCCACTCCTCTTCGGCATAGGCCTAAAGCATCATTTGTTTTGTTCTCTCGGCTGGGGGACACCTCGGTCAAGTCGACATCCGCGTGGTTGAGGAGGGTCATTAGATTGATGAACATTCCACTGAACAGCTCGGGGACTACGAAGTACTTGACCCAGTCGCCGAAGGAGCCCGCAACCAAGTAGGCCAGGTAGGCGATTCCGAGACAAGAGGCTGAGCTAAAGAGACGTCTTCCGTTGTCATCTGGAGACCAATACCTGATGATTCCCTGGATCCTTTCCGTGTTGTTTGTGTAGAGCCTTCCAACGGGGAGGTAGTGGGTTCCGTCCCTCATTCCCAGCATCAGATAGATGGGGTTCAGCATGAAGAACTGCGTCAGGGGAGTTCCCACCAACCAGCGGAACCACTCGTCCATGCCGAACCACTCCTCCTCGGTGTAGAACGGGTGCACTCCGTCCCGATCCACGTTGTTTGTGTGCTGAAAGGGATTGCATATTAGAGGTTCAAGTGATCAATTAGAAAACTTTTATAAAACTGACAGCGTGGTGATGTTTGTGGCTGGTCTTCCAAGGGTAGAAGGGGACCATGACGGATCCCATGAGGGCGTGTCCCATAATATCATTCACGATCCAATTGTTGACCAGAGAGTTGTGGATGGCGTCGTGGCCGAGACAGAAGACGCCACACATGACCATGCCCACCAGCCAGTACCACACGAGGAGACCCAGCCATCCGCCGTAGCCCTCGAGGATAGGGAGGAGGACCAGATAGGAGAGGAGGAGGAGGGCAAAGTCCTTCAGGAAGAAGTACACTCCAAGGCTGTCGTCCACCACAAACACGTGGGCCGGCATGAACTTCTTCAGGACGTCCATCGAAGGCAGTTTGGTCCTGGGCTTCCGAGGTAGGTCCTTCGTCGACGGCTTCCGGTTGCTTTGGAAGGGCGAGTGGGCCGTCTGTTGAGAGGCAGAAGAGGTCGGGGAGACGGCCGTCTTTGCCTTCGAGAGATCGCTCCTGACGAAGGGGGCCTTGGTGGCCAGGGTAGTCCTCGTAGAGGCTTCGGAAGGTGGTTTGTTGGCCGAAGAGGCCAGTCCCGTCCTGGTTGACGACGAGATGGCCGTTCTGGTGGACTTATCCATAAGACGAGGGAAGCGAGATGAGTGGAGAATGAGGGAGGAATGAAAGGGAGAGGCTTATAAGGGGTGATACGTAGAATGACGTGAAGGAACGAGTGGGCAAATGAGATCAGGTGACGTGAGGGGCTACGGTAATTCCGATGAACATAGGTCCAGGAAAACATTGGAAAGAACGATAACGGAACATAATGACGATTGCAGCTTTTTACAAATCCGTCATGTTCGGCTGGCAGAAAACCACAAGAATACGAGATTTTGTTTCAGAAGGCATTTCCTCTTCGCTCATTCGTCAACTACAACCCCTCCCCGCGTAAGAGTTAAATCAGTAAATAACAAAACATTCATTCCCATCAACAAGCGAAGGAACATAGATTATCTAGAAACTTTTAAAAATAACTCATGTAATAAATCTAAGCCTTCTTCGATGACTTGCCGCTCTTCTGCGCGGGAGGCTGGAAGTCCTTGCCTGTGGCTTCCTTGTACTTCAGCTTCAGCTGGAGCAGAGTGGCGATGGCGTCCTGTGTAGCTTGCTAAATTCGGCCGTAATCGTGGAAAAGAGGGATCAATACCGATTTGGCGTCCTTGCCCTTCAGCTCCCGCACGAGGTCTCCCTGCTTCTTGATGCCTTCGGCGATGGCGTCTCCGCTGGAAGCAGCAGGTGCGGCGGGGACAGCAGCGGGTCCGGCTCCCGGCTTGTAATCCGCTCCAGTGGCTGCCTGCAAATCACGGGATGACCACATCCAAACGACGACCCACCTTGTACTGTTTCTTGAGATCCAAGAGCTTGGCGATGGCTTCCTTGGTGGCGTCAGACTTGGCGTCCTTGCCTTTCAGTTCGCGCACGAGGTTGCCCTGAGCCTCAATCTGAATTGCCTGTCATGTGGGTAGGAGTATCCATTACCTGAGTGTACAACGACTGAGCATCGTTAGAAGCGACAGCAGGTTCAGCCTTCGCTGTGGGGGCGACTCCTGGCTTGTACTCCTGTCCAGTAGCAGCCTAGAAAAAATGAATGCGAAATGTTTTTCGACGAAAACGCCCGGCCATTAACTAAGAAATCCCAGATCCGCTCAAAAATTTCTCACCCATCTGCGGAACAGGACCAAACTGAAATATACCTTGTACTGCTTCTTAAGCTCCAAAAGCTTGGCGATGGCTCCCTTGGTAGCGTCCGACTTCGGATCCTTGCCCTTAAGCTCACGCACCAGATTTCCCTGATCCTCAATCTAAAACGCAGGTAAAAGGAGCTTGGAACAACAAAAACCACCTGGGTATACAGCGAGTTGGCGTCATTCGAAGCCGGCGCAGTAACGGTCTTGGCAAGAGCGCCAGCGGCAGCAGTGGGGGCGGCTCCAGGTTTGTACTCCTGTCCAGTAGCCGCCTATACATCGACAGTGGTAAATTATAAGTTGTCTCACACCTTGTACTGCTTTTTGAGCTCCAGGAGCTTAGAGATGGCTCCCTTGGTGGCGTCAGACTTGGGGTCCTTGCCCTTCAATTCGCGAACCAGGGCTCCTTGGGTCTCGATCTGAAAATACATTACACTTCATTTCAAGATCGTAGTATCACCTGGTCGTACAAAGAAAGGGAGTCATCAGAAGGAGCCGACGCTTCGGTCTTAACAGCGGGAGTAGCTCCTGGCTTGTACTCCTCTCCAGTGGCGGCCTGTAAAATAGATAATAAACACTCAAACCATTTTCACACCTTGTACTGTTTCTTGAGCTCCAGGAGCTTGGAAATGGCTCCCTTGGTGGCATCGGACTTGGGGTCCTTGCCCTTCAATTCGCGAACTAGGGCTCCTTGAATCTCGATCTGAATTTACTGATTTTCGCAGAACCGTGAGCAATAACCTGGTTGTACAGGGAGAGGGCATCATTAGAAGCGACGGCAGCTTCAGCCTTTGCACCGGGGGCGACTCTTGGCTTGTAATCCTCTCCAGTAGCAGTCTATAAACCAGAGAACTTACCTATTCAACTGTGCTTTACCTTGTACTGTTTCTTAAGCTCCAGGAGCTTCGTAATGGCTCCTTTGGTGACGCCAGATTTGGGGTCCTTGCGCTTCAATTCGCGGACAAGACCACCCTGCGCCTCAATCTGAAACGACGGTGTCTAAAGCTTACCTGGCAACTACCTGGTTGTACAACGAAAGAGCGTCATTCGAAGCCACGGCAGTTGCGGCCTTGGAGGCCTCCTCAACGGGGGCCTTGTTAACCTCCTTAACATGTCCATCTGGGATGTAGATGAGGACCAGAGGAGTCTCGAGGCCACTTAACCAATCGTCTTCAACTTATAACCATGAAAACTAACCTGAAACCACTCTTTGCAGAGTAGGCGTGGTCGCAGATGAAGTAGCCCTTGCGCTGCAGCTGGATCATGTCGCCCTTCTTCAGAGAAGCCAAGGCTGGCTCTCCGGCCAACTTGGTGTAATGCTAAACCAGAAATATGCGAAGAGATGAATCATCCAACCACGGAATCAAAGTTAATGTACTGCTTCCAGTCCTCGTCCTTGCCGATGATGGCCTTGCTGATGAAGTGATCGTATTCGGCGCAAACCACGGGGATGTGAGACTTGGCGACGGTGTTTCCCAGCCAGGTGACCTTCATAGTCTTCTTGTAGTCCTGAAATACGTATTTAGAGGGGAAATTATAAAGAGATACCTTGTTCTCGAGGTCCAACTTGGCGCGAATGGCCGTCACATCCTGTCCCTTCCTCTCCACAGAGACAATCTTCAGATTGCCCCAGTTGACGAAGGTCACGGTGTCGCCGTTCTTCATCTCACGGGCGTCCATCTGCTCAATAAGCAGCTTTCCTCCACGAAGAATCTTTTTCGTCCCGACCTCGGCATTCTAAAAAAAAATTGCACAGAGAATGACAAGAACTATACCTTGGGGTGAAGGGCAACCTCAGCCTCTTCGTCAACCACGGGCTGTTCGACAATGACGTGAACTAGTTTCGATTCCTCGAGGGCCGTGTATCTCGGGACGATGGGGTCGATGACCTTCTTGTTGAAGGCCCAGATCTTGTCCCACTCCATCATAACCACGGAACGAGATCCTCCCTGGGCGACTATGAACTGCTTCAGGCCTTCGACGGTCATTCCACGACGCATGACTCCTCGCACGGTAGGGAGACGAGGGTCATCCCTAAAGGACCATTACACAATGTCTTCCTTCAAAAAGCTACCATCCCTCCACGTGGCGCTCCTCCACGAACCAGGTCAGCTTGCGTTTGCTCATGACGGTGTTGGTCATATTTAGTCGAGAGTACTCCCAGATGTAGGGCTTACGGATGGCCAGGGCATCGCAGATGAAGTAGTACTGGTCATCCCTAAGAAGAGGAATGGACAGAGTATCGAGCAAAGCAACCTGTCGTGGTACTCGGTCGTACGCAGAGCGTGTGTCACACCTTCGACGGAATCAACGATTGGGCAAGTGAAGTCGTATGTAGGATACACCCTAAACGGCGCGAATCAGTGAGTGTCACCCTCCCATAACCGACTTGTACTTGGTTCCGGTGCGAACGTGTTCCTCTGGCTTGCAGCGGTAGATGGTCGGATCGCGCATGGCTCCGTTGTTCGACTTCATGTCGATCTTGATGCGGACGCAGCACTGCACTCCACGCTCACTTCCCTTCTTCATCTCCTCCCACAGCGCCAAATTCGCCTCCACCGCTAAAAGTATTCGTACCCAATCTCTTCCGACACTCACGGGTGTCCCTGTTCTTGCTGTCGACGCGCTGTTCCCTCTCATTTCGCATCGTCTCAGTGTCCGTGTCATCAACGAAAGCTTTGCCGTCCTAAAAAGACGCAAGTATTCCTCTTGAAGGGATTTAACCTTGAGCAGTTTCTCGCACATCTGTAGCAGCATCTCAAAGTGATCCGAGGAATGGGTCCACCTGTCAGGCTTGATCTCCAGAAGAGCCAGGTCCTCGAGAATCACCTAAAACGTCGGTGAATGCCAGCTTCAACCGCCCACCTGCTCGAAGTGGGCGTTTTCCTTGGCGGGGTTCGTGTCGTCGAATCGCATGATGAGCTGACCCTCGAACGCTTGCTGGTAGTACTGGTTCAACAGGGCAGCCTTGGCGTGGCCAATATGAAGATAGCTTAACCAGATTTAAGCACAGCCTGTTCACAAAAATACCCGCTGGCCTCGGGAGGGAATCGGACGACAACCTTTCCCTTCTCTGCTCCAGGCAGTTCGACGAACTTTCCCTCGTCTTTCTGTTTCTCTTTGGAAGGCACAGCGGTCTAGGAAAACATTAAAAACTGGCTATGTGAATACCTACCGAGGCCTTTAGCGAGAACTTTCCAGTCAGCTTCAATGATTCGGTGAATTTGGCGTCTTCGGAAATCTGCTTAAACAGCTTCTCGTACTTCTTTTGCAGCTGAAAAATGACTTTGTTAACACTGTAAATCAAATAACCTCGTCGGACTTGGCCAAAATCGACCAAACGGCGATATCGGCGACGGTGATCCTTCCCTCAACGACGGTTCCATCCTTTGAGAACTGAATGGACGGCAGGATCTCGGCAGGGACCAAGTGTCCAGCCTGGATCTTCTCGCACAAGTCCATCACTTCTTCGATCTAAAAAAAACCCTTTGTGGTTGTTTAACAATAAAAGGAAGGCAACTAATAAATATACCTTGGCAATCTCGAAAATCGTCTTTCCCAGGAGATCAGCATTCTTGGTCGACGACTGAGCGATGATCCTGGCGATGGAAACGTCGTTTACGAGCAAAACTCCGTCACTAAAATTGATTTGTTATTATACAGATGTCTGAAACTCGCAGATTCAACAGGGTGTTCGCGTCGGCAGCCAGCTTCACAGTAGAAGCCACATTGAATTCAGCGGCATTCAGGGTGAGGAGGGAGGCGTAGGGCGGCTGGGCCGAGTTTCCCGAGAAGGTGATGGCTCTCTCAAATGCCACCATTCTGGAAAATACATTTTAAATTTATATTTAGACACAATAAAACTGCAAGAAGAACAAATAAAAACAGCGGCGGTGGAAATGCAAAAAGACCCGAATGTTTTGAAGCCGCCCTTTGATTACAGTATTTCGTGCACTCAAAAACACAATACGTAAATTCGTCCGAAACGTTTGTATGCACAGCGAAATAAAAGGAGTGGATGGTTTGGTTCCTCACCGCATAAAAATAGAACAATAGAAATGTCAGAGAACAAAATAATGTTAACCGGACAAACTTTTCGAAACTCGTCTATCCGTTCGCCCATGGCGGGGGTATTCAACTGCGGGAGACATTGCCATTTTAGGCGCCTAGGCAACGGGTAGAAATAAAACCACCGCAATGTTGTTATTCGCGTTTCCCTTACAACAACATAATATTTTCACAAATTTCGAGGGACTATCTTGGGTTATCCATTAGACTTTAAACTCTCAAACTAGAAAAAGATTTGTTCCACCTGAATATTTTTAAATTTTGTTCCACCTGAATATTTTTAATATTTCTTTAAAAAGGATTGCATAAAGCAAAAGACGACAACCGCAACCCCCTTCCTCCGCGGAAACAAGCGGTAAATTTGTAAGCTCCTCCATCAGGACTAGTTGGTTCAAAGATAAAGTTGTATACTTCTCGCCAATCCTAGTTCTTGGAAAAATGCTAATTTGTGCCAAAATTATGATGTCGTAGTTAGAAATTCTAATGTCAACAGCATAATTTTGGCACAAATTAGCATTTTTTTCAAGAACTAGGATTGGCGAGAAGTATAAAAGGGGTAAGACGGGTAATTTCAACAGGGATTCGGCAATCGCCAAAGAGAATACATTTGATTATGAAAACAAAAAAGAACTCTTTCAGAAACGACAACTGAAATGTCTAATCTTTTATCAAACTAACAAAATCTACAGAGGAGACCACACTTGTTTGGATGGTTTCCACCGTCGTGGCAGTGGTGGGAGTGCTCTCAACATATTTTGTATATTTGCCAATCCGCTACTTTCCTGGTCGTGTGTGATAGAGAAGTCTCATTTCAGCTGCTCATTATCCTCTGTGGAGTTTTGTGTCCAACAAAAACTCGACATGGTGAAAGGTTCTGGATAATCTATTTGATGTTTCAGCGCAAAATTGCAATTTGCATGGTTTGTGCACAAAAATCGCCCAAAGTTCAGCTTTTGTGGAAATCAGTGTAAAGTTATGTGTAGAATCGAGTGGTGGCCTCCGTTTGGGCTACATTCGTTTCAAGCTGACAACGGGGGTTTGTCCGGCCTCATACAAAATACGTATGAGGGAAAAGTAAGGAATGCAATATACGTATGCTTCGAGACGACCAAAATGTCATTGTTAAAGTACGGACGTTCCCACGGGTCCCCTCTTCGCCCACATTGCATCCGTATTTTACCCATTTCAATTCCGACATAAAAAGAGAGAAATGAGGCGAGAGATATCGTCTTCTCCTGGGCGATGAGAGTTAAGGCAGAAGGCGATGGGAGTGGAAGGAGGACAGTCGTTGGGCAATCTCCTAATCGTCAGCCCATCTGCTCCCAATGGAATGGTTAGCTATGTTTCTCGTCTTTTAGGTTTCGTTTCGTAATCAACTTTGCTCTAAACATTCAGTTCATCTGAATTGAGAGCGTAAGAGCGTTTTTTTCATTGTCGGATTTTAATCGAGTTTGAGTGAAAAAAAAGCGGGGGAATTGTCAGAACACTCTGATTGAACTGCAGGCAATTCCGTGCGATGCCTTTAATTTATGAGATCCCACAACGATAATTTTAGCGATTATTCAGAATTTAAAAGTATTTCCCAACTAACAGTGATAAAAATGTAATAAAACAGCTAAATAACGTTCCGTGGTGGTAGAACGAGTAGATTTGGTGGCAGTTCACATAAAAGGCGGCTGGATATGTCAAATGACTGTCTCTGGAGATGAAACAAATCAAAGACGGGTTGGAATTTCAAAAATGAAAATGCAATCTTCAGGAGGGAAAAATTTGTTACTTTAAAAATACGTCCTAAGGACGCTTGTCTCCTTCACAAACCCAACCATCGTGGGCTTCTCGTTCTTGCCCTTCTTCTCAGCCACAGGAACCTCTTGCTATTTACTATACTATCCTTCCACATTCAACACTCAAATGATTTTAACTGTTTTGGGAAGTGACATTTTTTTTTGAAAACTGGTTTTGGCATCCACCACCCACAGTTGGCCAAAATCTTGTATCGACTTAATGGAATCCTCGTGATTTCCCGCACCAAATTTCCCCCATAACACCAAACTGCTCCCATGATGTCCTGAGTTTATCCATTGCATTCCTGCCGGACAGAGTGATGTTTGCGGATGTCGTTCTGCTCATGGAAGTTAACAGCGCTTCATTGTCGTCAGAAAGATCCTGAAAATCACATTGGTGTTGCTCGGCTTCGGACCTTGAAAGACGAAAAGCTGAATGCGACCCTTCAGACTTCGGGGCCTTGTCCTTCTTTCCCCAAAGTGGACGGATGAGGCGACGAGGACGACGGGCAGGAGGAAGGAGAAAGTTAGGATGATGGTCGACCGAGATCAGTGGAGGGCAGAAGTGATGACCAGTGAGAGAGGGGAGACCCCACCGCACTTTTGACTATGGGCTCGTTCTCAAAAGACGCAGTCGTAGTGAGAGGAAACTTAATAGTAGAATTTAGTGGGGGGATTAGGTAGTTTAAGGAGGTCTGGTGTTGTTGCATTTTCGACTTTTAAGTTTAAGTTTAAGGCGATTCTTAAAAGAAGGAAATGAAAACTTGGATATTATGTAATGAACAAGGTCCGCACTCAGGCCTTCAGAAGCTTTCTTTTATGAATTGATTTCCCAATTTCTAGAATTTCACCCTATCCACATTTGTTCTGCCGATCATAAATAGGGTGGTGAAAATGATCATGCATTTGTATTCTAATTAGCGATATCGTGTTGTCCAGTTCGTATCATTAGCATTGGAAGAATGCTAATGAATGACAAGTCGTGGTCACTGAGACATTTCCCGGCCTGCGCCAACCGAGATGGGTTGGTTCCAGAAGAAAGAGCCAGATGTCCATCTTCCCTCCCAGGTTTCCTCTTATTCTACAGTTCAAGTTCCTCTTATTCTCCTTCAGGCGTCGCTGGAGACAGACCCCCGTTCTAGGTCCATCTTCGTCCACACTAAGATCCAGGGCGAATGGCACAAACGGGTGGCTTTTATCACTTCAACGGGATTTCTCATCCTCTACAAGTAAGAAATACTTCAAGGGAAATACTCTTTATTCAGGACTGAAACCATGGGAAAAGTGTATGATCTGAAGAACATGGACAGTTTCGAAATGAAGTACAAGAAGAAGGATATCAAACTCAACTTCAAGACTTCCAGTGGAAAGAAACTGAAGATGAAACTGATGGGTCCCGACGCGAATCTCTGGGCGGCTAAGATTATTCAGTTGGTTTATAGTTTGAGTGGAAAACGGTGGATCAGTTACGAGGAAGAGCTAAAGCACGACGGACACGCGGGAGATCAGCCACGAGTCTCGGACCCATGGAACTCTGCCAAAGACGGGTACACACACACAGAGAGAGAGAGAGAGAGAGAGAGAGAGAGAGAGAGAGGGTAGCCAATTACTTTGTTCAGATTCACCTCGTCCGCCTCGCTGAACTCGGTCGGAAGCCGCTTCTCCTACTCCCTTCCTCTCAACACTTCGAATGAGTCCCTCTCCAGGTGCTTCCTTCTTCTTATCTTGACACCTCAATACAGGAAAATCCACGAGCTGCGAGGGTCCGCCGGCCAAAGCGACGTAATTTCCCGTCGCTACAGTACCCGTCTGAGAGAGAACGTTCAGATCGTCCATTCAATTCTAACCGACAAATCCCTCTCCGACAGGGAGCGCCATCGCCGCCTCCACGACCGTTTGGTACCATATTTTGCTGTTTTCCCATCGCGAGTGTTTCAGGGCTCTCTGACTCCCATCAGCTGCCTTTCCTCCAACCTCGACATGTGGGAAACCTGTACTAACTGACTCCCTGCTGTTTTAGGACGCAGTCGACCGATTCCCTCAACTCCTATGCTCACACGATGGACTCTCTCGGCCACGTGGACGAAGATACACTGCAGCTACAGTAATTTTCAATTTTAAGAGCACAGCGAAAATCACAGATCTACACTAATAGTTGAATTCGCAATCGAATAATACTTACGGCTCATTCATGGATCTGTGTTTCACCGTTTTGCAGTATATCGATACTCATTGTCTGTTAGTTTCATGGTTAGGTATATTCAACAGTTAAGCATTTATTAAACTCTGTATCACAACACAATGGAAAGTAAACGCTCGCATAAGCCGCGCGATATGTTCTGAGATGCGATGTACCCGTGCCTACTCCTGTTTCCCTTCCTTCTTGCTCTCCTCGGTCTTCTTCGTCTTCTTTACGAGATAGGCCTTGTTGAAGAAACTGGAGAAAAGGATGAGGAAGGAGGCGTAGATGGCAAAACAAATAGCCAAGTTGTCGTAGGACTGCTGACACATCTGCCCGTTGAGCTTCAGAGCCAGGACGACGACTGAGATGGCCACTCCGATCAACATCTGCGTCGTTTGGAGGGCAGTGACAGTCCTGAATCCATGAATATCTAAAAAGAAGATGAACGAACATTGAGATAATCTTCGGAAGTCGGTAGCCCAGAGCGGCGATGGCGTAGTAGGTGTACATGATGGAGTGGACGAAGTAGTTCATCATTATGAACCAGCGACCGGCTGCAGTCAGCTCAACCGCTGAAATATTCCAATCATAAAACTATTTTTCAAAAAAAAACTTTTAGCTGACGATTATTTTATTATTTTAATAAACAACTGAGAATCAAAGAACGGCTGTCTTTTAACAGAAAACTTTGCGTGATCATCCACGTTTCTGTTAAAACAATCAACCAGGTTTCAAACATTTCTTTTTGGCCAAAAATCATTTTCGCGCGATTTATTACCCCTTTGACGACAGCCACTAAATGTGGCATTCTGCCGAAATCTTGGACATCAGATGTTCCGAAAGGAGCAAGGGTTCCTTCAGACACACGTTGTTTATGACATTTTGTGGAATTGTGTATAGCTAACAAGTTGAGTTTAACAGTATAAACAAGCACGTATATGTTGTTGTCTCTCTATTGCCTTGCTCTTCTAGATTTTCACAATTCATTATTTTTCCCTTCCTCCCACCCATCCCATCCCCAACTGTTTGGGATTTATCCCCGCGCGGTGACCGCTGTCCTCTCCGGTTAAGTCAACATTAGTATCGATTCGAATCGCTGCTTGGCAGCTCTTTGGTTTCCAGGAAACCAGGACAATTCCAACAAAAAATAGACGCGAGGGGAATCCGTTCTCGGTCAGTAGACAGGAGGAATACAAAGAATTCCTTTGGGGTTGTGCTATTGTGGCAGTTTGCCCGCCCCTTTTATCTGTTTCTATGGTCTTCACGACAAAGTCTAGCCATAATGCAAAGGAAAAGCTGATTCCGCCCTTCAAAGGTACATTTCAAGGTCGCTTCAACGTTGCGTCAATGGACAAAGAGTATCATTTCGAAACCGACTGTTTGGCAAATGGGATCAAATAAAACTTTCTTCGCTGAATATGCCCCAAAAATATCATTCTTTAATCAAATTAAAAGAGCTTCTTGCATCCTTTAAAGTAACTTTTGCTTTCTGAAAGAATTGGAGTATGAACGAACCGGAATGCCAGCAGAGAATGATGACGACTGCGTGATGGTACCTGAGAAAACGACTTTTCTAAAACAAACGAAACGAACCAGTGGAGGAAGATAACTGGTCTTTTGCGAAGAACGAGGAAGAAAGTATCTCCGAACTCTGCTATTTTCGAAAAAGAAAAGAGACAGGCCCAGAAGGCAGCAGGACTACGGGGATCCACTGAGAAACAGATGGAGTCCACCAACGGCCTGAAAATATCCTCGTTTCAATTTTAATTAAACTTTTGTTTATTTTGTTTATTAAAAAATTCTTTTCCGTTGTTCCGCTTACCTGTTGAATAGCATGTGAAAGAATTCGATTCCAAACCGCCATGTTCCCATGATGCTGAAAACGGCCAAAAACCCGTTCCAAAGGAGCAAAAGAGGTCTCATACTGAAAATAAGGGTACTGAACTCCCCATCTTCTCTTACTTGTAAGGCTTTCGGTTTTCCATAAACTTTTGTAATAGGTTAATAACTGCTACATAGATAATAGCCAGCCAAATGGAGGATGTCCAGTGCCGGGCGAAAAAAGCGTGGACTCCGTGGTCGTTCCAGTACTTCTCAGGGCCTATGCGGTCAGAGTACTCGAAGGGCGAATACAGGATCTTGACACCGTTCCCGGTCCACACAGAGTGACGGACATCCGCCGAAGCCATCTGAAGAATGAGACTGAGAAGAAGAGAATAAAAAGAGAGACAGAAAGTTCCTTCTGGAAAAATATGCATATTTTATTTTGTTGTGTCTGATTAAAAGTGTGTTTGGAGTGTTTGATCCATTTAGCATAAGCGCAGCTGATCCAAAATGGACGATCTGGGTGTTATTTTTGCGCTTGCAATAATCGGATTACGAAAAAGTGCAAAATAATATAGACTAACACAAGAGGGTTGGGTTGTTGAAAACAAATGACTGAGAGGAAAACTGCAACGGAGAAAACGAAATGCGAGTAAAAGAAGGAACGGAATGTGAAAATCGTAGGTCAAAAGACGAGGAGGCAAAATGACCACGCGGGTTGTTTTATCTGTTACCTGGCAACTAGCAGTTAGTGGGAAGTTTAGATATTGACTTAACCCAAGTGTAGTCGGAGGCAAATCAACTGTCAACTGAACAAATACTGTTTTAAGTAAAGGAATAGCATTTAAGGAGGTTCAGGAGAGTCTAATTAAAGCTTTCTATATACGCTTGTGGCAGAGGAACGGAGAGAGAGAGAGAGAGAGAGAGAGAGAGAGAGAGGAGAGAGAGGGGGGGAGAGAGAGGGAGGGGGGGAGAGAGAGAGGGGAGAGAGAAAATTGACATTGGAAAATAGTTGAAAGAACAGAAGGGAAAGATCCAGACAAGCGGAGTTGCATATATCATCCAACTGGGCGATTAGAGGAAAACTTAAGTTGTACTCAAAAGAAAAAAGAGAAAAACAAGTGAAAGAGACAAGTTTTCTGTGAATAACCTTCTTGGAAGTGTTTATAGTCTCAATGTGATAGCGCAAAACGATCGTTTGGCTGCCGAAACACCCCGACCTTTCTCTCTCGCCAGGTGTACTTTGTGCGTCTGTTTGTCGTCCGTCTTCCACAACTCCAAAGACAAAAAGGTCGAACATGCAGTTGATTGGAAGAGTCTCGTCGAGCAGTCGTGGCACTCGCCGAAGCCCCTCCCCTATGCTAATATCGATTCTTGTTTCAATAAGCGCCCCTGTACGCCATAAAAGTGATAGCGATGGGGGGTGGGGGCCGAGTATGCCCGACCGGTCCCCGGCGTTTACCCACTCTCGGCAGCCGGCTGTCTCTGCCGAAATGGGCAAACGCCTGTGACAAGTCGGGAAACAAGTCGGGAAGTCTACAAGTGGATGGAGCTAAGACAGCCGACTGGCAGAGCGTTTAAATAGTTGTTTTGACTGGGCGAACCTTGTTCCTGTACAAAGTGCGACCCTCGCGCGGACGCCCATCGACACAAGGAATTCTAAAGGTCGCGCCCCCAGGGTGGCTGGAATTGGGGACAGCCGACCCAGCTGTCACAATACTTGTGCGGCTTCGGCGAATATGGGAAGCCTCAGTCGGCATTATTTGTCTGGCCGTTGGATCAGAATCAAGAGTGTTCCCGCTAGGAAACGGCCTGGCTGGTTACGAGTGCATGTCAACTGGATAGGTCGGATCGCAGTGTGAATGAAATCCCGGCGGAATTGTCATGTCAACAGGTGTGTCAAAACGACCTTTGCACAATCGCATGGGTTTGAGAGGGAGAGGGAGAGGGAGACAGAGAGAGAGAGAGAGAGAGAGAGAGAGAGAGGAGAGAGAAGGGAGAAATAAGGGCATACATAAGAAGAAAAGAAGGACATGAAGAGTCCCCTCTAAAGTACAATGAAAGAGGGGGAAGACAAACTAATGGTATTATAATTTGTTGCATTTTTCGATTTCAAACAAACAGCAAATTCAGCATATACGTCTTTATTCTCGCCCCATAGCCACACGAATCAGAAAACCAAGCGGCGTCCGGTTTTCTTTCAAACAACACGTGAAAATACGTGAAGTTCATGCAGTTGATTTACTGATTTTAGATGATCTTTTAGGTTGGCGAAAGTAAGTTTTAAAAAAACTGGGTTAGGGAATAACGAACACAAGTGTAGGAAAGATAAAATGGAGGCTTCTGCTTGGAAAGAGCTCTTTTAAGAAGAAGCCATGGCAATTGTATAAACCATTTTATTGAGAATTGGCAGTCAACGTGGTGCTTTGACCACAAGCACCCTACGACATGAGCAAACAGAGCTGAATTCGATGGGCACACCAGTTGTAGGACACAGACAAAGAGGCAAGAGAGGAAGAGAGAATGAGAGGAAAAGGTAGCTCATAGATGCAAACAGGAATAAGTCGAATTCATAAGAAAGATTAGAAATGGAGGAAAAGGAAGAACGGATAGACCGCAGTTGTTTGTATTCGTTGCTTAAAAGGAATTTCTGAAATTACCCATTTTCCGTGTGCTAAAGATCAGAGTATTCTGCATTTAATAGTCCAATTTGTTTCTTTCGTCAATGGGAGAATGTGCAAAGAAATCGGCGAATTGCACAATCGAATTAGAGTTCTCTGAATTCCACATTTCGCAGCAAATGAGGCGTTAACTGACTGAAAAATTTGACCATTGTGGTCATTTCTAATCGAAACTATGAACTCGTATATAAATATAATTTTGGCTAAAGTTCGTAGAATAAAGGACAATTGCGGTTATCGCCCCTGACTTGATGGGGCGAGGGCGGTTGTCCAAGTAGACGACTCCGCAACAGGTTATCTGCAGGCGATAAAGATAAGGAATGGGCTCCTGGAGCAGCCTGGTCTTTGCTTTCAACTGCCGTTCGACCAACGGCAGTCGGCGATTGGCGAACGGACAGCTGCAACCAATGAATCACATGGACGCTGACTTATTTGTTTGCGAGAGAAGGTGACGGCAGAGAAAGTTTCCGCAACACTTTTTATGAGGACGGACGGACGGAAACAGATGATACGCGGTGGAAAGATTAAAACATCCAGAGAACACGGTGGATAGAAGAAGAAAAAGATACTTTGTGAAGGAAATATGTGGGTATATCTGTATGTGTGTATGTGTAGGTGTGTATATGTAGGTGTGTGTGCGTATGTGTGAGAGAGAGAGAAAGAGAGAGAGAACTACACAATATCACAGACACTTTTGTCATTTAACAGTGTGACGATAAAAGAAGACTGATTCAGCCCTGGAATATTGGAAACTTCTTTATCAGCCGTTATCGCATCAGATGACGTGTCTCCGTGACACGACGAATCCCCTGGGGCTGATGATTTGTCTGTCGGCGAAGGACCTGCAGAAGAGTCTCTCTTGCGGACACACTTGGAATCTCACCAGAAGGACTTTGAGCCCAATAAAATCTAGAAATTTAGTTACAACCGAAGAAAGTGCGAAGTAGCCGTTTTGAAAATTAGTACTAGAGAAGAATATTCTTCGAATAAACACGCTTCTGAAAAAAGTGATTCGAAAAAACTGATCGTCATATTTTTAAACATTTAGATAAATCCCTTCCAAATGTCTCTTTTGATATTATCATGGAACATGGAAGATTGATTCGGGCATACTGCAAAATACATAATTTTAGGACAGCTGTGCATTATAACTTAACGATTTATTTAAAGTTTGCATTTTGTTTTAAGAATTGAATTTATTAATTGCATTTCCATGGAGCAAGTTCTTTTTTTAGAATCACTTTCAAAGACAAATTGACTTAAGTCCCGCAAGGAAAAGTCAGACCACGCAAAACAACTATGCGGCATTTGCGTCAGTTGGTTTCTTCTCTTCTATTTACCCCTTTCTTTAAAGACTAAAGCTTTAGTATTTTATTATTCTTTGGGTATACATATTTGTAAATTAATAATTCAAAATTATTAATTTTTAATTTATTTACTTAAAACGTCCATAATGTCTGTTAATAACAAGTCCATAATGTCTGTTTTGAGGAGATCCCATGTACACGGACGAACTGTACCACGAAGTCGCTGAGATCATTAGAGGCGCTTTGGCGAAAGAAAAAAGCATTCGAACGGCTGTCTACGCCAGCAGGTATAAGGTCAGTCGTTCTAGTTATTAAAGCGCTACTTGCGGCGAGTTTTACTATTTTACAGGCGTTACCCGGGGTTCAATGGACTGTTTCTGTTTATTTTATTGTGTTCTTATCTGTTCCTTTTCCTTTTCATGATGTTATACGGTCACCCGTGCTTCAGGTAATATGTGTGGTGCCGATTCTGGTCCAGAACCCGGAAATGTGCCGAAGTGCAATCCGTTCGGCACGCGGTACCTGGAAGACGAGAGCCGCGTCTGGGAGCACAACGCCTGGGATAATGTGGAGTGGAGCGAGGAGATGATGCGAGAGGCAGAAGTGGTGGTGGAGAAGCAGAGACAGGTGCGAGTGGAGGCAGAGAAGGCGGAGAAACTGGTCGGAGAGCCGGTGAAGCAGTGGGACGCCTTTTACTCCCAGCACACGAACAACTTCTTCAAGGACAGGAATTGGCTGCTCAAGGAGTTTCACGAACTCGATATGGATTATCACAAAGGGGTACGTTTTCACTTTCCCTTTCATCAATACTATTTTCCTAAATGATTGTAATGCCCTTTCTTTCAGACGTCGACGGTGCGTGTTCTGGAGGTCGGCTGCGGCGTGGGCAACACCACTTTCCCCCTGCTGCAGTGGGACCAACACAAGAAGATGTTTCTGTATACGTCCGATTATTCCTCTGTCGCTGTCGATGTCCTCAAGTCAGATGAGAAGTATGACCCTTCGCGGATGCTAGGTTTTCAGTGGGACATCACCCAGCCCCCTCCACTCGAGGCCCCTGAGCCTGGCTCCCTGGACTTTGTCGTTTGTATCTACGTCCTCTCTGCCATCCACCCCTCGAAGGCCCAACAGAGCGTGCATAACCTCGTGCGTCTTCTGAAGCCAGGAGGAATGCTCCTCCTGAAGGACTACGGCCGCTTCGACCTCACCCAGCTCCGCTTCAAGAAGGACCGTCTGATTGAGGAGAATCTGTACTGCAGGGGAGACGGGACCCTCGTCTATTTCTTTGAGCAGGATGAGTTGGATGCCCTTTTGACGGAGGAGGGACTGGAGAAGGTCGTCAACATCGTCGACCGGAGACTCATTGTGAACAGGGCCAAGCAGGTCAAGATGTACCGCCAGTGGCTCCAAGTCAAGTACCGCAAACCCTTGTGATCCCCGCTCGCTGTTCTCGTTGGTTATTGTTATCGGAACAGTAAATCCGTGAAAAAAAGACTTCTTGATTGAAAACAAATATATTGCCTATTTCTAGACTGGCATTGCCTACTGGGGCCACGTTCCCATTGTTGCGCTCGTTCTACTTGTGTTACATGTTTTCTGAAAAAGAAAATAGGTTGAAAATAGGTTCAGGGGTCCTGCCAAGTATCATCCTTTTTGGCGTTCAGTTTACTTTGGACGCTTTCAAATCCTTTAATTCGATTCTCTTCAGAACAAGAAATCCCTCCTTCGTCTGGCATGTGAGGCCACCCGTTACAAGTCCGTTTTCGACGCCATTTTGAAGGTGAACTCCTAAAAATGTGGTATATTTATGAAAGTTAGGACAAGGACCTGAAGGATGTCCTGAATGACCCTCAGATCGAGCACAACGTCCCTCTGATGTACGTCCTCCTCTACGAGTTCCTTGTGGGAACTGGGCTCAACAGGGTTTCTTTTGTATATTTTAAATGAAAACCGCGGGATTCAGGCATCTCCGAAACTGAAGGCCGTTGTAATGAAGAAAGGGAAGCAGATCAAAGATCACGAGGCTATGTTGGCCGAAGAGGGCAAGGGTGTCAAATCGATCTCCGAGAAAAAGGACACCTCCAAGGTAGTTTCAGCATTTTTCTAATGTACCAGAAATATGGATAATCTTCGTTTTCAGTCAATTGAGATCCCCCGCTACGCTCGGATAAACACCCTGAAATGGGCGCCAGAGGAGGCAATGAAGACGTTGACAGAAGAAAATTGGAAGGTTGTGGAGCTTAAAAAGGGAGAGAACTTTGCCCAACGGGTATCCAAGTTGGCGGAGGACGAGGTTCTCGTGGATCCACACGTGAAGAATCTTCTGGTTTTCCCGATTCATCCGGATTTTCACACGTACTGGATGGTAGAACAGAAGTATCTCATTCTGCAGGACAAGGTGGGTCTCTCTCTCTCTCTCTCTCTCTCTCTCTCTCTCTCTCTCTCTTTCTCTCTATAAATGAATCATTGTAGGCCTCTTGTCTCCCTGCCTTCTTGTTGAATCCGCCAAAGAATTCTCACGTATTCGACACCTGCGCTGCCCCTGGAATGAAAACCAGCCACGCCGCAGCTATTTTGGGAGGATCCGGGTAAACAATCCCGCTTTTGTGAACTGAAAGGGAGATGATTCAGAAAAGTGTGGGCAGTGGATCGTGCAGATGACCGCGTGGCCACCATGAAAAACCTGCTGATCTCCAGCGATGCCCAAAACACCCACGTGTTTTCGGGGGATTTCCTTAGACTGAACGTCCTCGATAAACGTTTTGAAAAGGTAATCGCCTTATTTCTCCTTCATTCTTCTTCTGTAGGTAGAATACGCTATTGTCGATCCGCCCTGCTCCGGATCGGGCATCGTCAAGCGAATGGACGAGATCACGGGGGGAACGAATGACAAGAACAGACTGGACAAATTGAAGAATTTACAGGTTGGCTCTGCATTTAGTTATTCATACATATTGTTATAGGCGATGATTCTGAAGCACGCCATGAAGTTCCCCAATCTGAAGCGCGTTGTCTATTCCACTTGTTCAATTCATGAGGAGGAGGACGAACAGGTCGTCGATGAGGTTCGTATTCCCTAGCGCCACGGTGATTCGCCAAGCAATGATTTTTGTTTTATATTGCAACCAGTTGAGTCCAAATGGTAAACTCCCAATTTCAGGTGCTTCTGGACACCTACGTTCGGCAGAACTTCCGTCTCTGCACAGACGTCCTCCCCTCGTGGGAACAGCGCGGACTCGACTCCTACCCGGACATTGGCCCCCACTGCCTGCGCGCCGATCCCAAGAAGACCCTCACAAATGGATTCTTCGTCGCCGTTTTCGAGAGAATCGAGTGATTTCTCCGTGTTGCACCTCGATTGTTACTGTTCTTGTTGTTGATTTGAATATGAAACTTAGAATACACCCATGTCTATGTCCACCCTTAAGAATATACTAATAGGATAGATAGCTGACAATTAGACAACACGGGTTCAATCCTGGTTTACCGGATTCTATAAAAATTACCGGATTTTAAGGAATATTACCGGACCTTTCAAAATTACCGGATTTTTACCATTTTACCGGACCTTAAAAATATTACCGGATCTTAAAATTTTACCGGATTTTTGATGAATTTTTTTGAGGTCATGTTTCATATTTTTGCCATATTTTTCGCAATTTTACCGGATTTTTAATTTAATGGCTCTTTTTCACCTTTTACGTCCACGAGTTTTTTGTACGTCCGCTTTTTTATACATCCGTAAAAGTGTTATACGTCCGTCAGTTTTGTACGTACGTCGAAATATACCAATGAAAGTTGTTTCACATTAGACGTCCAATGATCAGTATTATAATTCCGATATAAAATTCCAATATTGTATAAAATAAAATTCCAATATTGTAAAATTTAATGAAACTAATTTAATGAAACGTGCAGCAGCGTGCGAATTATAAGAGTGCGCAGTGAAACCGCCAAAAAGCGGCTTCTCACATTGTCTGGAGGGCAAATGTTCTTTGGACTGTATAGTTGTTGCCAATCCTAGTTCTTGGAAAAATTCTAATTTGTGCCAAAATTATGATGTCGAAGTTAGAATTTCTAACTTCGACATCATGGTACGAATTAGCATTTTCCCAAGAACTAGGACCTGTCCAACTCTTATTTGCATATTTGGGATAAAAACAGAAAATTAATTGGACTGCGGCTATAGCATGCTAATTACAAATTTCACGTTCCTTCAAAACTTCCAGAGAGGAGAAAGAGAGCGGTTTTTGTTGTTCCGTTGCTAAAGAAACCAATTTATTGAACAATTCCCTCTATACCCGTATCCATCCTTCGTCCTCTCCTCAAACCGGCGACTGAGGAATCTTCTGAAACTCCCTGTGCGTCGCGTGCAGTTGTGACTGTTCCTCCTCCCTCGTCGGAGTGAAGATCGAGTCCCTCGCCCACATTATGGAGGCCCGCGTCCGCTGAAAAGAACTAAGCTGTCTTTCTTTCTTGTTTTTGCGTTATTTCCGCCGCCGGCGCTGTCGGACACGGTTGGGTGGGCCTTGTTCTGACGAGGATTCGACAAGCGGTTGGGAAAGCCGTGGAAATGCAAAGAGTTTCAATCGCCTGAGAAAACTCCAAATGGTTGCTGACTTTTGAGTTTTGAGAATTGAGCAAAAAGGAAAATGCTTTGGCACATTTCGTTTATCTACACTCTAGCGTTGACTAACACCCCGCATCCTAGCCATGTCACCTCGTCTATTCGTAGTTGGCATCATTAATCGCAAAACGTCTGTGGTAATTAAGCAAACGAAAGTGGGCTGGACGATAGATCACAAGAGAGCTGCTGCAATGCTCGCGTTGGAACAGCTGTGGCTACGGGAAGAAATATCTACCGGTTAGTCGTGGAAAAATAGAAAACTGTACTGTTTAATGAATTCTGGCAAGAAAGTGGGTTGAAGTTTGGGCTACAGAGACATATGCATTTTGAGGATGAAAAGTTCAAACGATACCTCGTATACAGTGGCTGGAATCTGTTGAATGTCGAGAACTTTGCAACAACGAAAAATGAATGCAGATGCCAGGGAGAAGAGCACCAATATGGAGCACATTGCGATGGCGACAAAGATCAGGGATGACTCGGGCGCAGCAGGGATCATTCTGAAGAGACGTTCACTTGGGTTCGAACAACAGTTGAGGGGAAATAGGGAAGTAGAGGATAGAGGAACAGGAGAAGGAAGGTTGACGAAGTGGATGAGGAGAGAGAGAGAGAGAGAGAGAGAGAGAGAGAGAGAGAGAGAGAGAGAGAGAGGCACGGAAGCAACTGAGCTATGGAAAGAGGTAAGTTTTCGACGGGGAAGTCGGCTGTCACCAGGCTTATTTGACGCGACGTCGAGAGCCGAATCCAGTACGCTCGATTTGAGCGCGAGTGACCGCCGCTTCCGGACGATCGCCGGAGAGACGGAACCACTCAGAGACACTGGAACGGCCTGCAGAGAAACAGCGATCAAGGAGGGGGCGGACTGACTCCCAGAAAACAACTGCGGAGAGGAATCGAGCGTTTTTTAATTGTCTGAGAGCAATTCAAATTAAATCGAGGTGTTTCTGACGTTGTTGACGGGTATTCCGAATGATGCCCGGTTTCACATCGATTTCCAGGACCTCTGAGAAGCAAATATGGTTTAGAAAAGTGGTTACTCTCCCACGCAAGGGAATGCAAACATCCGCTCGATGGGATTGGTAGAGGGCGATGGAAAAAGTCACAGACACACAGATATACATGTACACACACATACGCACATAGAAAGAGAGAGAGAGAGAGAGAGAGAGAGAGAGAGAGAGAGAGAGAGAGAGAAAAGAGAGTGAATAAAAAAGGAAAAGACTGGGAGGGGAAGGGGAAAACAGAGAACGGTTTTTAACATCCAAGTGTTCTTTTTATCATCCTACTGAAAATGTCGAAATAAACACGATTTGCGAGAGAAATTGAATTGAACCCGAGCACTCCTTCCTGCAGACTTCCGTCTAGGGGAAAATGTGATTTCAGTGGGTCTTACCTCCTCCTCCAGAAGTCCGCAGAGTGGCTTTTAGTCTAATATGGAAGTCAGATTCAGGGCAAATCGAGTTACGGGGTAACAGTCGCGTGCGCTTTTTGCATAGGAATTGTGGTTTTTTGTTGGGTTGCAGTTAAACATGCAGTTGAAATTTTAAAATAGCATATATATTTATTAATATATTAATTTTGTTTTATCGTAGAATAGGTTTTGTGGAGAATCTGTACTCTGCCTTCAGTTGCACCTGAGGAGCGCATTGCCTCTTCCATTCGTCGAATTCCTCCTGAATCAAAGGGTTGGTCAATCTTTTTGGGATGCCTACCCATGCCTTTTCTTCATATTTCCTCAAAGTCTCTTTTGATGCCCTAGATGCCAGTAATTGCTTTTGCCAGTCAGGAATCGGCCGATCGTCATACTGTAACTCACAATTGCTCTGTCAGGTACCGCACCACCTGCTGAATAAAGAACTGGGGTGTATACGTGCCACGAGCCTCCTCGATGAGTCTCCTCGTCTGCAAACATTGTCGTATCTGCTATCTGGTGACCACGTGATTCTTTTATGAGCTGTACGAGAAAAGACGCCAAACACTATTTATAGTCGTAGTAGAGGAGTGAGTCAAAGTAAGAGTGCTTACCTTATCGTACATATCGATTACCATCTGTTTCCTCCCGTTGTTCACATCCTTCAGTCTCTCTCCCCCTGCCAAACTCCTCAGATCCTCAATGACCGTCTCCTTCATGACAGGGGCCACCCCCTGTCCCTTCTCCGCAAAGCTCTTTGCCCTCTCCACTGATCGATGTCTCCTCTCACTCCAGGGTTTAGGCCTTGGTCTGATCGCCTCCTCCAGCGTTGATTCCAGATCCTCCAGCACCATTTCTGACTCAGTCAGTGTGTTTTGTCTTCGTCTTCCATGCAAAACCTCCCCCACAACTTGGGTAGAACGTCTTTCCTTCGACCGTCGAGAGGTGCTTCTGAAACCGGATCTGAGATCCCAGACTGTTTCCTTTGCAAAGAAACAAAGGACGCGTGAATTCAGAGTTTTCTTGTGATAACCGTCGGATTAGGGGTTCCTATCAGAGAACTCACCTAAGCGCATCCTCTTCGTGTTCGTAGTCCGGCGAAGGCTCTTTTCTCAAAACGTCCACGCTTACCAGATAATCGGCTAAAGGGTTCATTTACTCACGAAAACACTGGGAGCCAAACGTCTTTTGCGTGGTTTCTGCTGTTTCAGAGTGTAGTCAATGGGTGGCTCAGGGTTCGGAGCGAAGTGGATGACCTCAGCCGATCGGAGCAGGGAGGCAGAGGCTTCAGAGGGAAAAACACGCACTCCGATGTTGGAATACATTCTGTACTGCAATATTTCATAATAAAAAACATTTTGATGTCTTCAACCATTGAGAGTACATACGACTGATTGATAATGATGGACTGAGGCTGTACCGCCCAAAACGTACTCGATTCGCAGAATGGGGAGGCCATCAGTTTGAATACAAAAAAAGAACAAGACGGAAACCAGTTATTTTTTATTGAGGAAGAAGGCTAAATTTGTTCCCAAAGATAGACCAAAAGTATGTTTTTCCTTTGGCGCCAGGCTTCTTTTTGCGGGTGCGGTAACCAAGATAACTGTCTAATCACGAGAGGGTCAGCTGTTTTGTCAGGAACCCCCGAATTTCCAAAGGTATTCGGGATTCAGATTGACGGGAAAACCGCTATTTTAAATGTGTTAATTCCTCAGATACAGCAAAAAGAATATGGATGCTTAAAAGTGCAAGAGAAAGGATCTTTGTAGACGAGTTGCAAGGCCGTTTGTTGTGTTTGTCATTTGAACTGATATTGCTTTACCTTTGGAATGATATGATAGAATCAAAACTCAATATCTAAACGTTTTCAAAATAGGCACAGTTCAAATTCAAACCTTGAATATTGGGGACGATAAGAGCGTCAAGTGTGTTTGTAGAAGGATGGCGAATGACGCATTGAAACATATATTATATAGTTTGAAAGAACATTATTTTGATTTGCAAGCAACTCTGATGATTTAGCATCTAGTGCTTATCGCGGATGGGCGTGTAAAGCGCTGGAGGCAGTGTGGGACACAGGCGCCGGGAGTAGGCGTCGTTGAAAACATCTTATCTTCAGCCAAGACAAACACGGAAACGACGGTCTCAGATGACAACTGACTTCATTAGCATAAAGACAGAGGAAAGAAAAAAGAGAAAGAGAAACAGTGAGAGAGAGAGAGAGAGAGAGAGAGAGAGAGAGAGATTATTACGATAGCTTATTACAGCTGGTGGGTGCATTGAGCAATAACGTGTTTATTGAAATGTACCCGGGTGCTTATTACAATCTCGCGAATGTACAGACAAGTTTTGACTAGATCATAGGGCTCATACTTTGAGCTCTTCTTTCCACTGGTTGAGATCCATATCGGGGACCTCGTCGCACCTAAAACGAAATCTCAGTCATCAGAAGACCTCGAAACAAACCTAAGAAGTTCATCTCTGGCGCTGTTGAAGACGTTAAACGCCATCTGCGGAACGAAGGAAAAGTGTTCCCCTGCGTCACAAAGAATTCGGGCGATTGTGATCTTTTTGACCTGTCGCAATTGATCCAAAGTAAAGACCTTCTCATTCTCGTAGAAGAAACTGAAAATGGTTTCTATTTGGCTGTTCTATGAATTCTGGTTTCGCGAGACATTTGAGACCACACAGTTTTATCTTTACGTCGCTTTGAAGAGAGAGATAGCGCTTTTGAAACCCACCGATCTCCATCGCGGAGTCTTCTGAACTGCTCGCCAATGATGCAGGCGAGAGTGGGGCCAACCAGGGCGTCCTTCAGTGGGTCTTCGAGGAGGGAACCCACGTACATGTCGATAGCATCTGGATATACGCGTAATGACAAATCAGATGGGGCACCTACCGACGTGTTTGTAGACGACCTTTAGGTTATCGACGACCACTTTGTTGCTGATGAATTGCCTCAGGTCTTCAAAGTCTCTGATGGGAGGGAGACTGCAGAACTCTCGCCAGGCGGTGTATCCAGGTACTCCGTGGTCCCTTCCTCGCTGGATGTTGATTGATCCCAAATCAGAATTTCCGAAGATCCTCTCAGTGACGGCGGGAGTGAGGCGTTGAGGCATCTTGGCTGGGAGGGTAATCAATCCACGGAGGAGCGGGTCAATTCCATTGTTGAGGATGTGAATGCTCTTGAACATTCCTTCGTTAAAGGGAATGCCACCGATTTGTTGGAACTTTTCGTTCAAGAAGGGGTAGAACTCCTGAAGAAAATCTCTTACTTCTAGTCCACTTTCTCATTCTCTCTTTTCCAACTATCTTACCTGAATCATTCCATGTCCAAATCTGAAGGCGCAAGAAGTAAACTCATTGGCAACTGAAGGCTCCACTTCTTCATCATAGCCAGAATAGTCCGAAAGTCTTCTTTTGAAGTCAGTTCCCAGGATTCTGGGCAAGAACTCCCTGTACGTAATCTTCTGGATGATTCCTCCGACAATCTTCCTAGTCTCGTGGAAGATCCTCTCCTGATCCCAGTGGCTGTTGATTCTCTGCAGAGTGGAGGCAATGCGGTTGTGATAACGGAGGAAGAGAGTGTGCAGGGCGGCCAAGCCAACGAAGATGTTCGCTCTGTCATCACCAGCAATCACGTTCATGTTTGTATCTTCAATCACGGTATTTGGTTTTCTCAAACACATACCGACGGGAGGGAAGACACGTTCTTTGATCATCTTGGTCTTCAGGAAAGCTCCTTGTCGGAAGAGGAATTGATCTCTGTCGCTGCTTCCGTAGATCTGAGTTTGTGAATAAGCTAAAACTGACGTAAATGTACCATGGAGCCATCGATAAAAGCTGTGTTCTCATTGAATTGTTCTCGCTCGTTCGACTGCCCTGTTCCACATACTGGCGTTGAACGGGCCACTGGGAGACACATGAAGCGACCGAAACTAAAATGAAGAATCAATAGAACAGAAGTTAAATTGAATTGGAAATAAGGGAAAGAGAGGTCTCACGTGGGATCTGCTCGAGAGAGGAAGACGCTGAAGCATCGGCCCTTGTTCGAAGTACAAGCAGCGCATTCCTGGTTGTTCAACATAGTCGTCTTGGCCAAGTCGTGGGCGATAAATTGACCCCACTGCATAAGGAGGGCATTTGAATGGTGAGGAATAGCGTTGTTGGAGGCCAGAAGTAGACGGGATGCGTCACGAGATGACGGACGAAGGCGAGTGAAAGAGGCTAAAAAGAATATGTTTATTTGCAGTATATCCTGATTTTTTTCTCTTTTCCTCCCTTGTTTGCTTACTTTTTCTTTTACGTCTCCACAATCTCACCCGTAAACGACCCCTAAACTCGCTCCCCAATGGCCCCGCACCCATTCACTCACAGGTAGGTGCGTTCAGTCCATTGTCGTAGATCGGCTTCTTGAGTCTCATGAGGGCAGAGAAGGCTGATCCAGACATTGGTTTCTTCAGATTATTGCAAGTTCCGTCGAAACTTCTGAACCTCAGATGGTAGCAGAGGTTTTTGTTGCAGTCGGGTGCTTGTTGGGTAGGCGCACAGTTGTTGTTCATGTTGCTGTTGCGGATATCATTGATCGAAAGGGTCTTTCTGGTGGAAGTATCTAAAATAGAAGCGTTTGTTTTATTAAGAGATGGTACCTTCGTGGGTGGTCACGAAGGTGCAATCCTCCTCGCGGAAACCCCCATCTGGGCGGGAACCACTGTTTCCGGTGATTGCTCTTCCTGGAAATAGGTAAGGTATTTTCTTTTGTTCTCTTTCAGTCTCCCTCTCTAACCATCCCTATTTCTATCTTCCCTACCTTTGCAAGCCTTGCATGACCGTGGGCAATTGGCCAACATCCAGACAGCGTTCGTCTGGCACTCATTGATGTTGGTCCAGAAGTTGCATAGTCTGTGTCTGTCGATGCAGGTCATAGTTCCATTGCAGACGTCGCAGCTGACGGGGCAGTGGTCTGCCATCCATTCCTTGTTGCTGTCGCACTCTCCAATGGAACCCCAGAACTTGCAGAGGTCGTGTTTGTCGTGGCACATCTTGTCCTCCTCCACCGCCTCCCCGCTCTCTTTCATGTCCTCCTCTCTCTTCTGATTCTCCTCTTCCATATCTTTCTTCCGCCCTCCGCCGTCGTCCGGTGCCATCCCTGGACTTCCATCGGCGGCCACCTGCAAAGGATGTTTTCGTCAGAGATATTTGAGATAAGGTGTAAAATTTGACGGTCGGCTCTCTTTGAACCGGTCGCCGACTGGAATCCGAAGCGATGACGCAATTTTGACGTGAATTAAAAAGTGTAATGAGCGGCGACCTGGGCGGATTCTATTGCATTTCCTCGGGCGAGGAGAAAGCGAAAACTTCGATTTCAAAGTAAAAATGACCTACGGAAAAGGGTGAAAACAGTGGAAAAAGATGGATTTACTGGCATATGTTCTGATATTGAAAAACAGAAAAACTTTAAAGGCAGAGATTTCTTAAAGGCTGAAAGATTGCCTACGTGAAACTCAACTGGAACATTTCACAGTGGGTCACTCCGATTTACAAAGTGATTTTATAAAAATGTTGTAAATAATCTCTAGTTTTCGAATAGTTAGGTCTTGTGATTATGGTCGGTTAAGTCAATGGTCAAAAATGCGAAAAACCGACATTTTTTTAAAAACTTTTTTCGTAGTTTTTTAACTCTAGTGAAAAATTTTCGGGTAAAACATTTTTTTGTGTCAATTACATTATTTGTCTCCAAATTGAAATTTGGTCGAGTTTGAGGAAAGTTACCGTAACCCGGGACCGACAATCGATATCGACCCAAAAGTCTCAGAATGTCTCACAACTTTTGGGCCAATCGAAGACTATGAATAAATCTCATGACAATCTCACGGCTTATACGGCCTGCTCGACTTTTGATGACATCGTCTCTTAATGACAAATTAAAAAGGAAAAAAGAGCTGGAAATATTTTTTTAATTAAGAAAAGTTGTATTTGCTCAGTCAGTTGTAGTTCGGTGAGATTATATTGAATATCGCCATCACTCTTTCAGTAGGAAATTTTGCAAGAAAAGAAATTCGGCCTGGAGAAAACATAAAATTGTGCTGGAAAAAGTGATGTAGCACGATTTGTGAACCTTTGGCAGTTCGTTCATTCGACAGCCATTGTCTTGTGTGCTTCTTCTCCCTACCTCACTGGACTCTCTCTCCCTGCTGCTCTCCTGCTCCGGAGCACTCTCCGTAGTCACCTGTCCATCCTCTTCATCCTGGCACTGGGCTATCGGAACTGAAACGTCTCCATTCATGATCCCATTGTGGCGGCTAACGAGTGTTGCGGTCGGGAGCGGAACCCGTTCCGCAGGTGCGGACTCCCTGCGGCCGACACGCCGTAGGCTAATTTCACTTCGGCGCCGCCTCGTTCAAAAAGTGATTGTGTTCGTTTTTTATCTCTCGCAGGTGGTGACCCGGAAAGAGGAGCGGGGGAAGGGGAAACGCACCGGCTATGAGGAAAAGAAGGAGGAGGAAGGTGGTTGTGGTCGACGGCCTCATCTTGGCCAGGTTGCGGAAGCGGACTGGCGCCAGACCCCGCCCATCGCGCGGAACGAACGGGTCGTGGCCGTCGACGGCTGTTCTGCAACGGGAAAGAACGTAGCTGATGGATGGCGGATGCCACAGAAACAATATATCTCGAGAACGCTCAGGGCGGCCGAAGATTGGCACGCCGGCCCGCCGGGAGGGGTAAAGCATCGGTTGTGGGGAGATTTCGGTTCGATCCGTCGGCGGGATCACACTTTTTTTGACAAGCCAAATAAAACAATACATATTGGCTCTAATATAAATAAAGCGGAGAGGAAAATGGAGACCCATTTACAGGAGCCCGCCGACTACCAGAACCTCTCTACCGCGTGGGATGGTCCAGGAGGATGAGCATGTAGAACATCACCAAGACCTTCCACTGTCCCTTCCCTATTCGCGTAGAGATCAGCATGACAATCGAGTGGGTCATCAACGACTTCTTCAATACCGTCGTTCCGAAGAAGTTGGGCAAACCTGCAAATCTCACTCTAAAGAAGTTGACGCTAACCGTATTTATTGAAGTTAGTTCAAATGTGAAAAAGAGAAAAATAGAAAATGACTGGAAAACTGCGGTGAAGAGCACATCTAGAGCCTTGGCGAAAGAGGCGTTCTGAAGATATCAAACTAAGTGGAGATCGTCTCTTCTTCTCTCTTTCCCTCTCTCTCTCTCTCTCTCTCTCTCTCTCTCTCTCTCTCACACACACACACACACACACACAACACCCACAAGTATTATGTCTGACTCTTCCCCAGAGAGCAATCTCAGGAAAACTTCGAGTTCTGTCTATCCGACCGGTCTGCAGCCAGTCTCTAGGATTTCCCGAGGTTGAACGGCCTCCGAAGATCGTCGGGGCGGAAAGACGACCGAAATCGCGTCGATTGCACTCATTTCGTTCAAAATCCATTCCGCGGGAAAGTGTGAAGAAAGTGCTTAGGATGGGAGGCGCAGCGAGCACGTTTAAATTAGCAGAAATAAACATAAGAGAACAAACACATGCAAATGATGCAGAAATAAAAAGATTAATCCTCACAACCCTATTCTTCCTCCCCCTTTTTGTAAGCAAGTAAACTTCTTCTGTCTCTTTCTTTCTCCGTTTCTCTCGCCAGTTGTTCTTTGGGCTGTTTGTTGTGGCGCGTTCCACTAGCTGGAATCCACGAGATGTTATCACGCAGGCGCTAGTTAAGCGCCGCAACCAAAGCCTGATTTGTAGCCGATTTGGCGTGAAGCCAGATCGAGAGTCCACCGCCGTTCTCGCCCCTTGATTCCCTGCATGGTTTATGTGGGAACGCTCTCTAACAAGCGTGTCAAGATGGAGTTTTACAGCAGAAGCCCTGCCCCACCCCGTCATTGGGTCTTGTTGATTAGCGTTTAGCTGCCGTTCGCCGCCGAGAAACCAGATGATGCCCTTGTACAGCGCGCGCTCAGAATCTCGGCCGGTCCCGGGCGGGGTCCGACAAAGCAGACACGGTAGGCACAACCAAACGACGATGACATTCCGGCGATGCGCAACAATCCGGCTTGTTTTCGGGCCGAGACCAGTCGCAAATCGGAGACGGGAGTGGCAGCAAATGGCGATCGAAGGAGAAAAGTAATGACTATTTGGTTCCTTGGATCTTGGCTTCTTTTGAATGGCTGTAGTTAAATAAAGCAGGAAAAAGCAAAGTATTTGCCGCCAGCAGGGGTCGAACCTGCGACCTTGGGCTTATTAGACACACGCTCTAACCGACTGAGCTATGGCGGCCACACTGCATTTCAACTCCGGCGTCCTTATGAAAAGAGACACCTCTCTTTTTAGGTGGGTGCTCGTGCCACCCTTCGTTCCGCTCTCCCTTTCCAATCCCTCAAAGACATTTGAGTTGATGTGTTTACTGGCAGTTATATCACAGTGAGAGAACAATAAATAGTATTATGAGAGGCCGATATATAATGCAGATGGCTAATTACCCTTCGAAAATCACGGGGATCAATAAATACAAATTCCCAGACCGGGGCGCTTGTTCTACAAGGAATTATGCACCGGCTGAATCACAACGCATGGGAATAGAAGGGGTATTTACAGGTTACTGGGGAGGTCTTCTGAAGCCTAGGAGTAGCCCTGTTCCTAAAATAATTCCATTGGGAAAATAACAAGGGACCGACCTTGAGCTGATTGAGGTAGAGGGCCCTTTTGGTCTCAATCATCCTTTGTGGGAAGGGGTTCATGTCATTGAAGGCGATCTGAAGCAGAATCAGACAGGGAATGAAGACAAAAGACCTGGGCGAGGGCCTTGAAGTCAGTAACGCACTCGGCCACGCGGCTGAGGCAGGCGTGGACCGTTCCGATGGTTTTGCACTTGAGGACGGAGGGCTCACCGAGCTTCAGAAGAGCCAAGGCGAAGCGGAAGAGAGCCTAAATGAGGATGAGGGAAGCAGAGAGGGGAGGTTGCCTTGTTGCCTTCGTAGAGGAAGACGTCGAAGATGCAGAGATAGACGGAGTGGGGGAGGATGTCGACGAAACAGGTGAGAAACCAGCTCAGGGTGAAGAGCGAGAGATCCACCTGAAACGGAGACTCAGAGACGCAGAGGAAGAGGGATACCTCCATTCCCCTGAGGTGAGCAGCAAGTTTTGGCAGTTTCTCCGCGACCAGGTCCCTGAGAACCTTCTGGTCGGCCACTGCTCCGATGAGGGTGGCCGTGTAGTAGGCGTCTGGCTGCAGGTATTCCACACAGGCCACCATGAACCAGAAGGCGTCCTCCTCATCCAGGTAGAGAAGGGAGATGGCGGCCAGACGGTTCAGACCCTGGAATAGGCCCTCTTTCCAGGCTATACTGAGAACGGACCTGGCAGTAGCCGACATCCTTGTTGTGGTAGCGGAAGGCGTAGAGGACGTTGCGGAGGAGGTCGATCTTGGTGGATTCGGGGTCGTCGAAGTGCTTGTTCGTGGGCAGGGTTCTGGCCAGGTCCAGGTCAATCTGCAATGCATGGAAAAAGAAATAATGTCTGCCAACCTGTTTAATTGCACTGTCGTAAGTGCCGTCCTCAGTCTTCGTCCTGGCCTTCCTCAGCATCGACGCGTAGTAGCCATGGCCGTACTCGGCCACCTTGTCCTTCACCCAGATATTGACCAGTCTAAACCCTTCCTCCTCTCTTTCCTCAACCCTCCTCACCCCTTCCACACCCTCGTCCTGTAGGCAGGCGGCACTCCCGTCCTCACGAGATTCTTCAGATCTTGGCTGTGAACCAGCTGTCTTCCCACAAAGTTCACCAACAACGCATCCCACGACTGCAGCCAATTCATGTAGTCCTCCGACTGCTCCTGAAAACCCTCTCTCTGAGTATATGGAAGTCTTACCAGTTTCCTAGCCTCCATGATTCCGTTGGCCTTGGCCATATGTTTCGCAGCCACGTCGAGGAGGTCATCCGAAGCCTCGCTCTCCTCTTTCCGCTGGAGGTAGAAACCCAGAGTGTCCGTTTCCTTCTGCTGAGGATCCCTCGGGGGACGATTGGCCTCCTCCAGCAATTGGCGAAGGACTCCCGGCTCCATGACTGAAAATGGGAAATTAGAAATGGAAGATTTAAAATCTACAGGAATTCCGTGGTGATCATTGTAATTCCGGATAGAAACGGGGGCTGACTCACTTTTGCCTGGTTTCTCGGGCGATTTGAAGTGGTTGAGGACCATGAGATAGCGGCTTTTCAGCTGGTAATAACAGGCCTCGACGTCGAAACTCTTGCGGTTCAGGTCCCTCTCCAATTGGAGCAGGTTCTCCACTTCTCCGTGAAGAGCTGAACGAGGTTGAAATGGAGTTTTGGGAGAAAGCGCACCGACGACTTCGTTGCTGAGGAACTTGTTCTGCGCCTTGTAGCCTTCCACCAGGTCCTTCAACTCGTTGATGTCCCTCACCCCCACCGCTTCAAAAACCTAAAAGAGGGACCGAGTTCAAACAGCGCTGGTTTGCCCGTAGTTTAGCCATCTACCCAACATTGAAGTATGATCTCACTTGTTGTGCCTCCTCATCGCACTTGATGGCCGAGTGCTGGTCGATGAGAATGGCCTCCGGCACCTCCACTGAAACAATCCTTATTTCATCTCAAACCACGGATCCAACCATCTCCAAATGCCTGTTCGTCCAGGATCTTCCCTTCCCCGGCGTTCTCTTCAAACATCCGCATGATCAGCTCCTCCTTCGTGCGGACAGAGTCGCGGAAAGCCTCGACCGAGGATGACAGTTCAGCCACCCTCGACTCCATCTCGCTAAACAACGGACAGGTTAGACGTAAAAGCGGATAACCGCTTCTCAGCCTCGATCTGCTGGATCTTCCTGTTGAGTGTGTTGTTGTCCAATTGCAGCCGCGTCAGCTGGTTCTCCTTGTCCAGCAGGAATTCCCTCATGTCGTCGTCGCAGTGGAATTCCCCCATCGCCTTCCTAAAACTCAGTTGTCATTCTTAGAAACATGTAAATCTTTAGTTTACAACTGGAACAGTTACAGTACCATCCATTTGCAGGAATACAGGAGAAGATAGAGGGACATTTCTGACTGGAAATGACAGTCAGCTGACTGTCTCGTCTCAGGTCAATGTTTCTTGATAAAAAGGACGAATAAACAGAGGGAAGGCGGCAGGATGCAGGGTGCAAAATATACGCTTCACTCATTCATGCAACGGGCCATTCATGCAACGGGCCAGGAATGTCAAACCAGGCAAAATCGATTGATTCATCACTATTTCCGCGCGAATCATCAGTTAAACTATCTTCGTGTAAATTCAGGTATATAGCCTAGCAGGCAGATCAGATCAATTGAATCACTCTTTGCATATTGAAAGGACCCCGTAAACATGATATATCGATGCTTTAACCCACATGGATTCGACTTGTTTCTGAGCGGTGAGCAGTCCAGTCTTGAGCACTTTGACCATGTGCTCCATCGACGACACGTGTTCCTCCAAGTCGTGGCAGCGATCCTCCAGCGCTTCCGTGTGAGGTTCTCGCTAAACACAAAGTAAAGTAGTCCAACCACTGGGATACCTTTTTGCACTCGTCGCAGTTCTTCAAATGGAGGAGGTTCTTCTTCGTCTTGGCCAGTGCCTTCATCGGTCGACTGTCCGCCGTCCTCGCCGACAACTTCCGCAACAACCCCGCTGGCTGAAATTTAATGGTCAATTATTCCAAGGAGGCGCACTTCTTCTGGCATTTCCATGCTTTTCTCGTTGAGTTCCCCATCCGTGTTGAGGTAGAAGGTGGAGGAGGGGTTGAGGGAGAGAGGCTCCATGACGTCATTCGACATAGGAAGGCAACCCTGAAGGATAAATTGCGAAAAGTGGATGGGTTACCGAAGTGCCATTCTGGGAGTCCGAGTCCTCCGACTTCTCTCCGGCCAGTGTCTCCTGACTGGTCGATGAGCTCCTGGGTCCCAGAAGCGCATTGAACAGGTCCCGACTGGATCCCGTCACGCTGCCCTCCTCTTCCCTTTCGCCAAAATCCTCTCCCGCGGCCTCTTCGTTCTCATCCTGGGCATTATTCGATGACAGAGAGATGATATCCTGCAACGACTACAGTACCCTTGTCTCCCCTAACCAACCGAGTTGTACTGTATCTCCGACTGGCTGACCTTCCTCGTGTTCTGCAGTGTCTCCAACCACTCGTCCCTCTCCTGTTGGGAACTCGCCTCCAGCGTGTAGACGTCCGCACCCGCACTGAAAAGAATCCTTCTTGGCCGTAAATAGAATAAAATTACTGGATTTCGAAGCGTCCCTTCTCCACTGGGTTGTAGGTGAAGGCGGCTCCTCGCAGGGACAATCTGCCGATGCAGGTGATGTCATTGGGATCCTGGAGGGAAATACATTGTCCTTTTAAAACAACAGACTTTGAACCAGTAGAGGTAGTTGGATGAATCAGGGGAGAGGGCGAACCAGTAACGACGGCGGGAGATCAGCCCCATTGCGCGGATCTCCACCTGAAACATATTTTAAAAGCAACCATGTGATTTAATATATATTTTGGTCATTTACTTAATTGGAAAGTTCGCCCTGTTGTTTAAGAGTAAATTCCTCTTATAATCATAGTCAATAAAAATTTTGCCAGCCGCTTGTGAACGAATACAACCGTGAGAAATTATTGCCCAGCTTTGACGAAACGGAGGCAGAGTTGAAAATTCGCCCAGAAAAATCTAGGTGAGATGGAAGTACCTTATGGAGGAATCCACTGAAAACGGAACTACCGGCGCCGCCCGTGGGCGAGTACAAGCCGCTGGCGGAGGATTCAGCCTGCATACAGACACCTAAAGGATGGACTTGAAGGAGAAAGGACAGCCATGCAGATATTCAACGAAATACACGACACACGGACAATCAGAGGAAGAGATATGTGTTTATTAGAAGACATGGACGAACTCGTAGCTGACTCGTTAAAGACTGATACTCCACTGGGAGGGGCGAAGGCACAACGGATGGGGTGGAATTGTACTAATAGGGGAATCAAGAGTGGCGGATCTGCTGGCAGATGGAGTAGAAGACGTCTCCTGGGGCGACGACGGCCCCTTGGCCGCGGAGGGACTCTAGGCTGAGGGTGGTGAGGCGGAACCACCCGCACACGTCTTCACCGGAGATTATTCCATCGCCTGAGAGGGATCTAAACAGGGACTTAGAATAAAGCGAGATAGAGGAACGTGCTTGAGGCGGATGTCGTCGATGAGGATGCAGAGTCGGTCGATGTTCGCCCAGAGCACCCTGGCGGTCAAGTCATTGCGATCCACCTGAAAACATAAGTAGAAAACACTGATGACTCGTCTGGGTAACTTGCGGTGTTCTGAATCAGAGCGTCTTTTACATTCACAAAACACCCAGCTGGTTCGATTTCCACGACTTACAATGTGTATAAATTACCAAAAACTCCCAGGGGTTAATACATTCGTACCATTTTCAAAATAGCCTTCTCTAAATTTGCCAGGAGGGCTTCTAGATCGTAGAAGGTGGCGGCCGAGTTGAATTGGGTCATCGCCGAGTCGAAAATATCGTTGAACTGAAGAAGAAAAAAGTGAAATGGCGAAATTGAAAGAAAGAACCATTCGGAGGAAGTGGGCGCGGATGGTCTCAATGACGTGGTGGAGGGTGTTCGTGGTGAGATTGAAGTGGCGCCAAATGGGGAAGTACATCCTGGACGGTTTTCCTGAAGATGGGTTTAGGAGTGCATAAGAAGAGACTGACCTTCTGAAGCTATGTCGGCCAAGAGGAAGTGCATTCGGTAGAGTTTCATCCAGGAGTCTAGTCCCCGATTGAGCGAAGAAAACAGAGACTTTGGCACCAAATGGGAGAGAACCCCGTCCATCTGAACCAAGAATCCATTTGAATCTCGGAAATCGCCAACCTCGCAGCAGAGTTCTTCCGTGAATCCGGGGATGGCGATCCTCCTCCATTTGGCGACTGATGACACCTTCCCCGCGTGAAGAGCCACATGGAACATATCTCTCTGCGGACACAGCTGAAAAACCGATGTTTACTCACGCAAAGTACCGCCCATTCGGGTATTTGCCAACAAAATGGCAAAAAGGGAATGATCGTAAATGAAAAAAATGGGAATTCCGCCCCAAGACGTCAATCCTACCATGTTCTTGTGTCCGAGGTTGAAAAGAGACGAGGCAAAGTATGTGGCGACCAATCCAACGGTGACGTTCTGAATTGCCTTCGTTTTCAAACCAGCTGGTTCTCACCCTCATGTCGCGTAACAGCTGCTGGAAACCGGCGTCGATGGCCCGGCGGAACATTTCCTCCCCCAGGGCCACTGACAGCCGCTGGGAGACTGTCTCAAAGGCCACGCGGAACTGCCGCAGAGGAATTATGCTGGAAGGGGTCGGTAAAGAGAGGAACGCGAGATACCTCTTCCTCCAATCGGGCAGAATTACGGCGAATTCTTCGGAGAACCAGGTGGGGGGAGTGAAGAAAGAGGCGGGGAGCATATTGCGCATGACGACTGAACGGTGGACCTGGGGAAGGAATTAGAGGAGCAGTAGGAGCAATCGAACCACATCGATCTGGGCACTGGTCCAAAGAGGCGAGATGGGTATTTGCTTGCGACGACGGACTTCGAGGGGGCGGTCTCTGAAAGATTTGCATTATCTCTCTCTCTCTCTAACTTACGCATAGATGACAAAGTGGTTCTTCATGGAGGACAGGACGTGGCCCGTATGGTATAAGTGATCCATTGTGTGGAGAAGGACATTGTAGAATTTCTCCTGCAACCGGACAGCCAGCTCCTTCTGAACCATTCCCCCATTTCGTCTTCAATCCATAATTACCTGTGAGTCCGAGAGACATTCTTCCTCGATGGCCGTGACGACTAAAGAGAAGAATAGCTCCATCTCCTCGTACTTCCACATCAACGCATTTTTCACTGGCTCCACGATCGAGTGGAGGAACGTCACTTTCTCTCGTAGGGGCTGAGTCTTCCACACGACGAATAAGGGATCTAGATCTTCATAATAAAATACAGTCCTTTAAACAACCCACTGGAGCAGTCGTTTTTCAGTCGCTCGAGTTCCTTGCGATAGGAGAGCATGAATTCGGCGTAGAACTCGAGCCACGCCTAAATGTGCATGAAATAGATTAGAGAAAGTGGACGAACGGTCATGAACAGAGGGGCATCGCCCATTCGACTCTGCTGTTCGGAGAAGGTCTCCAAATCGGCCAATTCGAGGTTGCTTGGGAGGAAGCTTTGGGCGATTCCCTGGGAAATAGGAATATAAGTGGGGGAATGCTCACTATATGTTCCTGTTTGACAGGATTCTGCCGTCCTGGCTCCACCTGGTAGGCCGGTCGCAGATGAACTATCCCATCCGCGACTTGGAACATCTGCCGGCTCCTCGGAGGATCTGAAACGAGTGTGGTGTGGTCGTCCGTATCTCCGCCCTCACCTTGTCCTGTGAATATCCTCGGTTCAATGAAATCCAGCAGATGCCAGCTGATTCCCTGATGACTGGTCGTTATTCTAAAAACGACTACCGTATTCATTATTTCAAAGGCACTTCCCGCGTCTTCTCATGGACAAACTGAGCACTTTTGTAATCAGCCAATTTGTTGTCAAAAACGGTCTTTTCCTTGGTTCTGTTGGTCTTTCTGAGCTGATTCTCTGTCCTGAGGGGAACCTCATTTCCGCGGGCCGAGTTGTACCCAGAATCGACGAGGGAGATATCGTTGCTGCTGCATCCGGCGGCACACCCCTGGTAGAATTCGGCCTAAACAATCGGTCGTGACCAAAGACGGTGCTAAGTTTTGAAGAAAAGCTTCCCCAACTGACTTCATCTGCGAATTGGTCGAAGCAGCTCTCGGCGTCATCGTCGGAACAGGTGGTTCCCGTCGCCATAAGAAGGCACTGAAAGCCAGGACTAAACACAAACTACAAAAAGTAACGGTAACAGGACTAAACACAAACTACAAAAAGTAACGGTTTAAAAGCCGAAGAAAAACGGGAGAAAATAAACTAAAACGAATTTATCAAGAGGTTGGAACCTAGCTATCACACAAACAAAAGCAGGGTAGCACCCAAAGAGACTCGAGTAACACTGTGTACATCCTAGGGAGTAATCTCTTCTGAAACAACAATCCTAGGAAATCAGGGCGAGGGACTGTCGGCCTTTAAAAAATTGGCGGCGAACTGCTCCACACTCCGCAACAGCAGACCACACTTTCCTCTGAGCAGAATGTTAGCAGAGGGAGAAAAGGAAGACTTACTTGATGGTGGCCAGCGATTTGAGGGTGCCGTCGACCTTGTCGATGGCCGTCTTCTTCTGGTCCAATTTTTCCTTCATGTCGCGATGGACTCCACCCACAGCTGCCTTCAGGCCGTCGAACACCTGGTCCATCTCACTGTACCCCATTATTCCAATCAATATATTGTCACTTACCGCATGGCCTGTGTCTCGCAGTGGGTGGTATGGGCAGCAGAGACCTCAAAAAGTCAATTTGATGAACAAACAAAATGTAAGATGCCTGTTGCATCCTGGCGGCCAAATGGGTCCTGAACTGCTCCTTCAGGTGCTGTTCCTTCGCATTGGAGTTCCATCTGAGTCGCTCCCATGCGTACAGTCCTCCATAACAAGCAGCCGTGATGGCAATCACCTGAATTTGGGATTGTCACAAATACAAGGGGAACCATACCCGCCAACCGACTGCCTTGTAGACGACTCCGCCGATCACCAACACTCCGATGCTGCCGTTGGCCAGGTAAGCCGCAGAGCTTAACACCTAAACACAGAATAATCAGAAGGAAAGAATAAGAACTGGCCATCTGGGTCACCATGGCATTCTCTTCCACCGCCAGAGCCATCGCCTCATTGTGCAGGTCGTTCGCGGATTTGTGGGCGTGTTTCTAAAGAAAAGTAGACATGGCTTTCGTTGCGATACTCACCAATGCAATGGGAGTGAGGAGGTTGGTCTGGATGGCGGTCACGGGCTGGCCCGCACGATAAGCGATAATTCTGCGGATGACGGCAGAAAGACCGAAGGTGAAGCGGAATTCCAAGTCCTCGTGAAAATCACTGAAAATATTATTCAAAACCAATGAGAAGGGGTATTTACCTAGTGAGAGCGGGAGCATCGACGCAGATGGAGAACTTGAAGGGAGCCCTGTAGCGCCAGATCTCCTCCAATTTGTGCTGGTACTGCTCAGACAAGATCCTCATTACATAGACTAAACATTCCTTCGTAAATTCTAACCGAGTTCCCTACGGAACATGTCGTTCTCCAGATTCCAAATGCGACTCATCAGGCCTCCAGTACAACGAGCCTCCAAATCGGAACTCAGCCATTTGTCCGTGAATTTGGCCAATTCCTACAATGGAAAAGTAAGAAAAGAGTACTTTTACGAGTAGTTTTGGGGCGTCAACTGACCCTTTTGTATTCGGCGATGCCCTCGGCGGAATCGACAAAGGGCTTGTTGAAACGGTCGATTATTGCCTCCAATCTGCCGATTTCCTCGGTAAAGTCGGCGGAAACCTGGAAAGGAAAGATAACAGATCAAAGAGAGAAATCATAGCTGGACAGGTCGTGTAGAGGGGGTCCGCTGCGGGGGTGCGCCGAGGGGGGTCAACCAAAACTTTGCGGGGTCGCGCCGTCCATGGGATTATATTTTTAGCTTGCGGGACCCCCTCCATTGTGTTTAGGGGAATGTAAGCTTTCTATTGAGTGCTATTTTTCTTGACAATATCTTAATGAGTCCGTGCGCGACCCCGAAAAGAATCGACGCGACACTTACCATCACACGCAGGAGTGGATGCGGGGTCGCGCACTAACATCTATGCAAAACGCACAAAAGGGTTATCTACTCGAATGTCGTTGGGGGGGGGGGGGGGGGGGGGACGAAACATGCTGATTTCCTGGGTTGACAAATCAAATGGGCTACTTTTCAATTTTCATCCTTTTGCGGGGGTGCATAAGCCCCACCCCCTCGGTCACTGCGGGGTTGCGCCAAGCTCCCCGTGTCCTGGTATGAGAGAAATTAACCCATTCGTCAATCAAACTATCCAAAATCATGCTATGATATTTTGATTAGCATACTTTCCGCTGCGTAAAGTAAGTGCGACATGTGCGTAAACGCTTCGGCACGCGAAAACTACGACCCAACCGTCATTTCCATCTCTCGTTGTCTGGTGGAAGGTAGGGCATCCCCTCCCATCTCCTACTTCAATCCCTAGATGCAAATGAATGAGGACAAGGAACAACTGCCCACCGTCGGGGCAGAGGTCCACTCCGGCCCGCACACCTTCCGTCTCCTGGAGGCCATCGGCGACGGCGGCTATGGCTCCGTCTTCCTCGCGTCCGACTTGGAAAAGTGGTTTTAAAAAAAGGGCTGAGAACGGACTTTTTCAGCCACAAATGGGCGGTTAAGACCGAAAAGTACAGAAGGTCGATGCTGCACATCGAGGTGAACGTGCTCAGGGCGACCAATGCGGCCAACTGCAAACATTTCTGTCAGATGGTTTGTTTTCTGATGGAAGTCAGGGAATCGAAGGGATTTAGGTGGCCTTTGGTGCGGTCAAGCCCAGCTACACGTTCGTTGTGATGACTCTTCTCGGGAGGGACCTCCACCATCTGCGGAGTGAGATGCCAGGCAAGAAGTTCTCCATGGCCACCACGCTGCGCGTCGGCCTGCACTCGCTTCGTGCCCTGGAGGAATTGCACGCCGTCGGTTTCCTCTCTCGCGACTTCAAGCCGGGAAATCTGGCGCCGGGGATCGGCCGAGAGAAGAAGACCATCTTCATGTACGACTTTGGCCTGGCGAGGAAGTACGTGGACAAGGCGGGGAAGGTGCTGCCGTCGAGGGGAGAGGTGGGCTGGCGAGGCACCCAGCGCTACGGCAGCATGAACGCCCATCTGCGGTTGGATCTGGGCAGGCGGGACGACGTTGAGAGCTGGCTCTACATGCTGATCGAGTTCAGGAAGGGCAGTCTCCCGTGGAGGCTCATTCAAGGTATTGTAGGAGGTTACTAGCAAAGAAGACTTTAGAACGAGGAGACGTGCACAAGTCGAAGATTGCGGTGCGCACGACGCAGCGACAATCGCTGTTCGACGGACTGCCGGGGCAGTTGGACCAGATGATGACGATCATCGACAGCTGGGGCTTTGAGACGGACCCCAACTACGCCCAGCTGCAGGGGCTGGTGGAGACGGCGATGAGGGAGAACAATCTGACGGGCAAGGAGCGCTGGGACTGGGGCGAGGACACTTACTCGAACACGACGGCCACGCCCCGCCGCAACCCCTCGGCCAGAGACCTCGTCGCCCTCGGAACCAACGACGAGTAAAGAAACATCGCTTTGGATAGAAGAATTGTGACCAATAAATAGAAGACTTCCGCGTTTTTGAGTTTAGCCTTCCGAGGATTTTCATGTAGATCTTAATTTCCATTTGACAATTACCTTGAGGTGAACTTCTCCCCGGAGGTGATCCGTCTGTTCCCGATAAGCCCTCTCGAACTGCGAGAAATTGAGACGGCACTCGTTGAATTCCTGGCTGCTGTCCTGAACTCATCACATTTAGCCTATGGAATCCCTGAAAACTCACGGAGAGATCCTGCTCCAAGTCAGATTTGCGCATGGTTATGGCGTTGTGCACCCTCTCGATGTTGTTGCGCATTTTGGCCAAAATCTCGAGGGCCCGCCGGTTGTGGGCCTCGAATTTGGTGAGAATGGCTGACCTTTAGTCACAAGTATTAGAATAATGGAAGAAAGTGGTACCTGGATATGCACTGCTCGAAGTTTCGCTCAAAGTTCTGGAATTCCAGGAGACGCTCGCTGTGGCCATCCATCTGGTAGGCCTTCTGCTGGAGACCACGGGCCTTCAGACGAGACTCCAGCACCTGGGGAAGGCATAGAAATGAGGGGAAAGGGGATACCTCTCTGGAGGAAACAAAGAAGATCCTGTCTTTGACCTCCCGTTCCGAGCAGACCTCCAACTCGTTGACGAGGAATTGCCGGAAGCGCGTCAGGTGCTGCTGACGGACCTAAAGGAAAAAGCTGACTTTTACCTAATGTGACTGAGCCATACATCCTTTGAATACTCAAAACTCACGTCATCAACATGTTCTGCTTCAGAAGCACTGGCGTCCCATCGGTTGTTTAGTATGAAGACATTCGGCTTGCTGAGTTTCTTCGATACCCGAATGAAGAAGTTCTTCTCCTGAAAGAGGGATTTCAGGGGTCCTTCCATCAAATCTACCGCCTGGGTGAGAGTGGATTCTGCGTTGACGACCAGAACGAAGACATCGGCATCCAGACAGTGCTTGTCGATCCAGCTGTCGAATTCAGGCGACAGGTCAACACCAGGACTGTAATCATATGAATGCTAATCAGTTGGCCACTAACCTATCCAAAATGACCACGTCGTTCTGCAAAAGACGATTCTCGTTGTCTCCGCTGCCCTTGGGGTGGAATATCCTTAAATATTACTTTAAATGAGATATAAGCAACTACATACCGCAATAAGGAGTCCTGGCCCATGTTGCTGAGTTCAGAATTCTCAGAACTCATGGCGTGTCCAATCTTATTCAGTTTCCCAATGTCGATGCGTTGTTCGTCGTCGCCCAGCACCAAATAGCCAATATCCTCGTCGCAGCCTTGAACCTGCAAAGCCCGTATTTGTCTAAACTCCTGTATTTTCCTTTATACCTGTAGGAAACAGCAGGTGGTGTGTCCCATCCCTTGAGGCAGCACCTTTGAATGCAACATGGCGTTGATGGTGGTACTCTTTCCATTACTCGTTCTGAATACCCAATTAATTAGATAAACAAAGTGCCCACCTTCCGAAGAAAACGACCTTCATATTGTCGCGAGGAAAGGTGTCCATAATGGTCTTAATCGACTCCCGCAGGTTGCGCACCTCATCCGCCGAATTACCATTCATCCCATCGCCGTGGCCTCCTTGAGCTTCGGTTAGTTCGATCTCTAAAGAAATGACATAAAATTGTATACTCCAAATACAACGAAAAAGAAGAAACTCACTCTGGTAAAGTTCGTCCAACTCGGAGGCGTGTTCCCGGAGTTCTGAGAAAATGTCTCCCAGGGACCGTTTGGCCTCGGCGAACCGGAGCAGTGGCTCGGCGTCCCCGTTCATGCGACGCGGAGCTTTCCCAGAGACTAAGAAATGGGAATTTGAAGTAGAATGGAAAGGGAACTTACGAGAGACATTGGCCCTTCCGTTGAGGTCACCGCTGTGGGGAATATTCACGTAGCCGGACATTACTAAAGAAGCATTCACCCTGAAAAGTGAATATCTCTATGGCAAATCAACTGAGAAATCGTCCAAGACCAATAGTGTATGAGTAATTTGAGCAAGTGAAAACTACGAAAAGATTTCTCAATACACGTGTGTCTCACCCATTGGTGTGGCGCAGTAGGAGAACACTGCGCCGCGTCGTTGGCACACGGCCAAAAAATTCAAAAATACCACAAAAGGCGTTTAACCGAAAATAACTACGCAGACTGTATAGTGACAATTAACAACCGGCAAACTTGAATTTTTGAATTAGCCAACGTTTTTCACTAAATTTTCAGCTCGTACGTAATCCATTTTTGGTCAGATGCGACTTTTCGTTGGCGCAATGCCAACGACGAGTGCTACCGCGCCTCGGGACACATCGTAAATCCTTGACAACAGCATAAAATTCACTTCAAGAATGGTCTTGTGTACACGTGTGGTCATTATAGCACAAGGCGTGTACGCGACCAAAGTGCGGGCTAGTGAACGCGGTCATGCTAGTTTCGACATCAAATCAGAAATAAAATCAGAACCTTCGATAGAACAAGATTGAGAAACGATTTCAGCTCTTGGGTTACATTTAGCGACACACTCCGTTGGAAAACATATGTAACCTTTTTATCTCAAAAACAGTGAATTCATCGAATCAGACCTTTAAAAACTCCTAAAATTTCGGGTTCAACAAGGGATGTGTGAAATAACATTCGGAAACAATAAAAATGAGCCAGTTTATTTTTGCAAAATGTTCGTGCACAATGTAAGCTGCAACGAGGGCGCATAGCCGACGCAGTTGATCGTGGTGGGACCCCTTGCTTTTCAATAGCTTATCCGAATTCCGAAATGAATAATTGACGTTTGCTTTGCCGCACAGATTTGGTCGTTGTGTACATGGTTTCGCGTAAACATCTGGGCATATGCAGAATGAGAGGCCTATGTGGAATAGTTTAAAAATTGGATTGAGGGGTAAAAAAGCATAAAAGATGGAAAACGTTAGGAAATCTTTCTCCTTGTGCCGTCTCTCTCTCTCTCTCTCTCTCTCTCTCTCTCTCTCTCTCTCTCTTCGTTTCCCTTTTCATGCCATATTTTAACACAGAACCAATGAGCTGTTTTAATAATTGATTCCTACTTTCCCGACAAAGAAGTGCATTTTAGTGCATCATCATTCGTATACCCATTTCCAATGACCACATTGCAAAGAGTGGTGGTTGACCGGGAGAACCATACCTTGGGAATCAAATGAACGGGGTTTCAAAAGTGACGGGGGTAGAACCAATCTTTGGGTGAAAAGTGAGGGGGGTCATCTAAAAAATGAGTTAATACTTAAAATACACCCAATTGTCCCCGTAAAAGTGAGGGGGGTTACCCCGAAATACTGGCCCAAAAGTGACAGGGGGTACCTCTACGACCAGCCTTTCCCAAGGTATATGGAGAACAATAGGAAAGGTAGAAAGTGTAGTTGGCGTGTGAAAGGCAAATGTCTTGGCAGGTTTCATTAACCCCCTGTGTTTCATTAACCCCCTGTTGCCGATTTGACCGACCGACATTAAGTCCGACTTTTTTGAAGAGAGAAACATAGCCGTCGCCTCACTGCCAACTTTTCTGCTTTCGGTTAATGCAATTTTTTACTGAAACTAACCTTGAGCTATCAGGGCGATGTCTCTCCAAACCGGTCAAGGGACACAAATGTACCGTCAGATATGATGAATCTGCTTCTGGAGGATACTTCGGTGTCTGAACATCGCAAAGCCCCCTGTTCCCTACGAACCTACGTCAGAGGATCTGCATGTGGTAATTGACTTGAAACTCCTGGAAACGAGACTGCGTTCTTTTTAGTCGAGAGGGTCAATGTGAAGCGCATTCTCGGACAGGAAACCCCGCCAAGTAATCAACGGCAGGAGGAGGCTCACGAGGTAGGCCTATCTGTCTCTGATTCTGACTCCATCTCTTACTTCTGCTCTTGCCTCACTCCATTTGTTTTGCCTATCTCTTGTTCTCATACTCTCCCTTCCATGCCGTCAATCCATCGCACGAGCACGGATTCTACGTATTTGACAATTCATCCGAGGCATTTTCAGACAAATTCGCATTTGTGAATCAATACATGGCGAAGAACGGATCATCTCCATCTCTCCCAACTGATGCCTCCCCGCTGGTAACCAAAGCAATGGTTCCATTAAATTGAAATTGTGCAGGTTGTCCATGATGAGTCTCCCTCTGGTCGAAAGAGAAACAGTTCGGAGGAGCTCTTTGAGCCTCACTCCAAAAGAAGCCGGACGAGCAACGGCGAGATTAGCTTCCCGAAAAAAGGAGATTCCCGAAGAACGGAGATAAGGTACAATGTTTTTCGGAAATATATGGACTCCTTAATGTTTTAGACCGACTCGACCAATACGGTCCCATGCTCCCCCCATCCCTCTTGTGAGGCCATCCTGGAAATGGAAAGTCTTCTTGAATTAGATGACGACCCGGGCCAGAACGACATCCTCCACTTCTCCGATAGCCGAGGTATTCGACCAGTTACTATACAAACCAGATCCTACTCTCTCATTTTACATCTTTTGAAACATCTTCAAAACTTTTCGGAATATCTATCTTCCAATCGATGATCACTCCTTCCAACCGGTAAATCAACATTGCTTGTTGAAAATGTGCTGGCCTTTTGCCAATTTCCCCCCTTGCCGTGGCCCTTAATTTCCAAATAAGATTGAAAGAAAAGCGGTGGTTTCTTTTAGAACTTTCGGAAGTTTCACTCAGGGAAAGGATTCAGTCTTAATTGCTTTTTCTAATTCTCACTCCCAGTGGTATTCTTAAAATCTGGCAAATGAAACTAGGTTTTTGAAGCATGATCCTTGCGATCCTTCCCTGATGACACAGCTGAGCCGGAAGACGCCTGAAAAAAACCAATCGGAAGAAAACAACAGACAACGAAATGATATATGGAAATTGAAGCTGAAAAGTGAAATGAAAGGGTGTTTAAAATAAACGAAATTCAGGTTATGAAAGTTTGCAAAAGTGATCAACTAGAGAGGCAGGGAGGGAGGCAAACGCTGAAAGCGTGGATGATTGCATTAGAAAAAGGAAACTATGAAACTATGCAATCTCAGTTGGAAAGACCAGAAACATCTTCTTTCATCCCTCTCTTCAGAAGAGAAAGAAAGAAGTGAATGTCATCATCAAAGGTGTTTACAGTTTAGGAAACTAGGCATCATCAATTGTAAGAAGAAATAATGTATTTGAAATTAACAAATGAGGTTAAGAAGATTATTTCAAGAACACCGCTAAGTAGGGAGACAAATTTTAAACGGATGCAATATAACACTAGACGGGAGAATCGATGTATAACAGTTGAGGGGGAAAGGCAGACAGGAAATGGGGAGACACCTAATTTTCTCTACTGACGTTGTTAACCCTCTTTCCAGAAACATATCCGAAAACCACACAACTGGGCGCTGAAACCATGCTAATGCGTATTTTCTTCAATCGCCAGCCAGAAGAAATTGAAAGAACCCAGTTGTACAAAATGTTTTCGATCCACCGAAAAGGAGCTCCTGGAGGAGATATCAGTTAATCATGAGTGCATACCCAAATGGAAATCTCGTGCGTAAGTCCTTCCAGTAAATCCAACCATTTCTACCCTTTTCGGCCTGCTATGAGGTCATTCTTGGGGACCCCTTGCCTTTCAATATAGCTCATTTGAATTCATTATTGAAAATGTTCGTGCACAATATAAGCTGCAACGAGGGCGCATAGCCGACACAGTTGATCGTGGTGGGACCCTTTGCCTTTTAAAAGCTCGGCTTGCAGTTTAAACTGAAAGAAAAGCGGTATAAACGTTTATAGCGCTGTTGTTTTTGCACTTCCCATTCTTTATTCTGTTTTCTAATCTAAATTTTCAAAAATTTCCAGATATAATGTCGAACGGGGTGGGACAGTACCCCACCTATCTGCCACCTGCCTGGTCCAACGATGAAGTCATGAGAGGGCACATGGCCTCCATCAAGGTGGGAATAGTTTACATTCAATTTATATTTAATTTATAGTTATGGAGTTGCCTTTGAATTGCTATTGTTTAGGCTAGGTCTGTGAATTCAGTCGACCATGACAGGAAGATCAGATTCTGGTCGGAATGCATCGACGCACTCTGTCGCGAAGAGAAGAACGCCGTTTTCAACCTCGACATTCTGAAGAGGAAATTCCGCCGAGGGGATCTTATCCCAGCCGGATTGGCCACCGTTTTGGAGACGATGCACGGGTGAGTGGAGGCAACGGCGGGGTTCTGTTTGTAGATACGCCAAACACCGCGGCCTTTCCGCCTTATGTACGGGGCTCTGCGTACGCGTGAAGTTCAAAAAACGCCACCCGTTCAGTCAGCCGGCTGTCAGTAATCTTACTGTAGCCCAAAATGCATGTTGTTGACGAAAGATTTTACTGTAACCCAAAATTCATATATGTTGCCCGATTATACCTTCGTTTTCAATTTTTTATTATTTTTATACACACTTTATATAGAATACGGTAAGGGTTTATCATTATGTTTATATAGTTAAATTAAGTAAACGGCTTAAAAATTCAAGAAAACCCTTGAAATTGCTAGATTACACTGGTTTTCCATAAATTCTTAATGGAATTTGTTTGCTTTTTATATACATCCGCAAAAAGTATTCACTGATCGTGAGTTTCTGTCATTAGAAATAAAGAAAACAGCCGCTCGGCCTTTTCGTCACATTGCGCAGAGGATGCGTTGCTGCTGCGTCGCGGTCCACCGCAGTTTCACTTACAAGGGACTTCCGCTGCTGAAAGGCCGTGACCAGGGACTCTCCAGTGCTGAGCTATTTGTGGCAGGTATTCAGAAGAAAGACTTGTGTTCCGGAGGGAAATCAGCGAACATCCACCGAAATTTGTGTTATTGTTGGTGCTGGCGGCCAGTGACGGCCACTTTTAGTCGCGCATCTATATTATTACAGCCAGTTGGCTGTCTTTTTCTATGCACTTGCCCGTTTTGACCTAAAATGTCCCAAAAATAAGTGTGAAATTCTGGTCCCGCCGAAATGGGAACCGTATGATTTGAAAAAAAAAACTCAAATTTGCCCAAGCATATTGGATAAATGGTATTTTCAGAAGGAACGAATTGGTGACTGTGGACGAGTGGAGGGAGAAGCACGGCTCTTGGGTCTCCTGGGGAGCTTCGCAGCTCGGAAAGACCTCGTCCTGGCTCTTCGGAAAGCAGGGATTCGATGCAACTCAGAAGTACATCCACCTCCCCACCATTCAGGTAATTTACTCTCTGGTCTTCTAATTAACTTTTTCAGCTGCAAGCCGATAAAATCTTGAATCTCTACGTGGATGAGCTGAAATCGGAGCTGGATTGCACCGGAGAGGTCATATCCTTCGACGATTTGTACGAAAAAGCCAGGCAGATCGTGTCAACCAAGGTATTTCCATCTCCGAATTCAAATTCAGTCCGTTTTCAGGAAAACTTCGATATTACGTTGGAGCACATGATTGACAGCGGAGATGTAACCGTTGGTTTTGCGAGGAACGGCGAAAAAATTGTGAAATTCAAGGTAATTCTAAAGGTCTAAATGCCATTTTGCTCATATTGTAGAGGTCTAAAGGTGGCGTTTCAGGATTCTACGAGTGACAGTCCAGTGAGGTTCACAGAGGCAGACGCATCGGTCCATGACATCCGTCGAGCCATGAACAAAGTGGAGAAGGATATTGCCACCCTCGACGGCAAGGCCAAAAAGTGGGTGTTCCATCATCGTGGGACCAATTGTCATATCGTTTTATTCATAACCTGAATTATCCAATGGGTTCAGGTTCGATGAAGACACCCGTCGGGCGATTCGCAATGGAGACAAGACCCGCGCGGCCATGTTCCTGCGTCAGAAGAAAAGGTACTGTGCCTAAAATTCTAATTTTCCCTCGTTTACTTCAGGATTGAGAAGGACATAACGGACAAGGAGGGCCAGCTGCAGGGGCTGACCTCCATGCTCCACCAGCTGTCCTCCTCCAAACTCAATAAAGAAGTCATCGACGCCTACAAGATCGGAGCGAAGGCCTTCAAAGACAACATGGCGAGGCACGGCCTCTCACCGGAGAAGGTGGCTTCAGATGATTAATTGAGACTAAAATGGGGTTTAGGTGGATACAACAATGGATGAGATACAGAGCTCAATCGACGACTACAAGGAGGTGGAACAGACCCTCAGCCAGGGCTTCGGACTTAGGAATAGGGAACAGGTGGGCTGGAAACATGGCCTTGGCAACAAACCTTCCATTTGAAATGGATTGCCGGGATTAAAGATAAACGTGGTCGGAATGGTCGACTTGTGCGCAAAAACTTCCAATGTTTCTCACAAATCACGCTGGCTAAAAATAATTCCCACTGTTACATTGGGTTTGCAATCATTTCCTATTGGCGTTTCTCACGTAGGCATCGCTGCCAGAATGCTCCTTCAGAATGCTTAGTTTAATGTTACATTTTATTTGGGACAATGGCGTCTCAAAATGGTAAAGGTACGATATAATTGAATTGAAGCGAATATTACTCTTTCTGGGTCTTTGTTTGATTGGTTTTTTGGCCGAAGATCCAATATTCCGGCTGCTGTCCTTTTGTTATGAGTACACCAACACTATTTTCGGACTCCCACCGCCATATAAACACATATTTTCAGGACGATGAGTTGGAGAAGGAATTGGACGATCTTCTGAAGGAGTCGAAGAAGACGGCCCCCGTGACCTTCCCCGATGTCCCCGCAGGAACGTTTGGAATCCGCGAGGAGCCGATGGAAGAGGACGACGACGGTCTGGAGAGGCGTCTCCAGAGACTGCGGGAGACGGCTAACTGAGCCCTCATTCGAATTCAGCCCCAAACTGATACTCCCGGCATCCATTTCCAATGGTTTCATATCTACCGGTAGTCATTTTGCACATTGCTTAATAAATCGTCGGTTCCCATTTTAAACTTGTTCTTCGATTAAGTGAGAACACTGCAGGCAAGCATGGCTCTGGGCCGGCCCGTCATTTGAAATCCGCGGCCCGGCCCGGCCCGTTACCATGCAAACATGGAGGGTTCGGATCCACCCCAAGTAAAATTTTTTTGTGGGCTTTATAAAGACTTCACATTTGCTCTACAATAGTATATACAGTGCGTGCCATAAGTATACGGCCACCCCGAAATTTGGCCAACATGCGAGTTCTGTGAAGGATGAGGAGATACCAATGAGATCACTGGATTCACCATGTCAGAAAAAGTCGTTATGTTTATTTTCGGAGCTTCGGCATTCTAATTAGCCAGGATATTCGAATTTGTTCAAAAATCACCCGTGTCATAAGTATACGGCCACCTTAGAATTTTCACCAAAATTAGCTTAATTAATTTTTCCATCTGAACCAAACAAAATGCACCCATTACAATCTCCCTCCCTTCCTCATGCCGCGTGGTCTGCATCTCTCCGACATCGAAAAGGCGAAGATCGACGCCTATCACGACGCTGGGAAAAGCAACCGAGCCATTGCATCTGCTCTGGGACGCTCTCGAGATGTTATCAACAAATACCTGGCCAATCCTGCTCTCTATGGATCCAAGAAACGTCCTGGTCGACCGAGAAAGCTGACCTCCCGTGATGATCGTGCTGTTCAAAGGTTGGCTTCGAACAAAGTCATTTCTCTGAAGAAGATCAGTTCTGACGCTGGACTGAATGTCAGCAAAAACACCATCCTCCGTTCTTTGAAACGGACTGGCAACATCGCGCGGAGGAAGATGCAAACCGGCCCTCGACTGTCTGCAAGGCATCGCGCCGCTCGTCTTCTCTTCGCCCAGACTCACATTGCTGGAGCCACCGATTGGAAGAAGGTAACTTTTTGCAACATTTCTCAAAATACCACTCCACAGATTGTCTGGAGCGATGAGAAAAATTCAATTTGGATGGGCCAGATGGTGACAAAGGCTACTGGCACGATCTGAGGAAGGAGCCTGTGTTTCTGTCGAAGAGGGGATTCGGAGGAGGCAGCGTCATGTGCTGGGCTGCTTTTTGCGCCGATTCGACTGTTGCCATCGCCTTCATCACGAGCAAGATGAACTCTCTTGACTATCAAGACGTCCTCCGCCTCAATCTGCTTCCCTTCGTGAATGCTGCCCAGACGCCGTTCATCCTGATGCAGGACAACGCCCCCATCCACTCCAGCAGGTCAACGAAGCAGTGGCTTTGCAACAATAACATCGGTCTCCTGGATTGGCCTGCATGCAGCCCCGATCTCAACCCGATCGAGAATATTTGGGGAATCCTTACCCGCCGTGTTTACAAGGATGGAAAACAATTCGACGATGTTCCTTCGCTGAAAACGGCAATTTTGCATGAGTGGGGTCAGTTGGATCAGCGTCTGCTCCAGAACCTTGTCTCGTCTATGCCCAGGCGTCTTCTCCAAGTGGTTCAGCGTCAAGGAGGCCAAACCGACTACTGATCGACTGTTTTTCCCGTGTTTTGTTGATAAATATAGCATATTCTAAGGTGGCCGTATACTTATGACACGGGTGATTTTTGAACAAATTCGAATATCCTGGCTAATTAGAATGCCGAAGCTCCGAAAATAAACATAACGACTTTTTCTGACATGGTGAATCCAGTGATCTCATTGGTATCTCCTCATCCTTCACTGAACTCGCATGTTGGCCAAATTTCGGGGTGGCCGTATACTTATGGCACGCACTGTACATCTTTTTATTTCATTAGAAGTGAAACAAAAAAGTTTGCCCTGGGGTGGATTCGAACCCTCGATGTTTGCCTGGTAGGCGGGCCGGCCCGTCTCCCGAAATCCGCGGCCCGGCCCGCATTTCGGCCATGACTGACTGCAGGGTTTCTGGTACCATTGATTTCTAAAGGCCTAAAAATAGATTAAACCAGTCTGCAGCCGAGTCTGCGGGTTAATGACGTCAGCCTCTTTCCTTCGGGTACGCTCGCGAGTCAGAAGTCCAGTGTAATGTGACATTGTCCATTTCCGCACTTTCAAAGATGATTGCCTGTCGGTTCTTTACGCCTCTAATTTTGTTTCTACTTATTGAAGGTATCCTATAAAGTCTTCTTTTGCAGTTATCATTAAGGTTCACTGCCTCTTAATCTAGATGCATTGTACAAGTCCATGGCAAGCAAAATGGACAATGCCAACCAGGAGAAAATGCAGAAAACAATAATCAGGAATGTACCCTATGTGAGTAAAAATGTAAACAAATTCCAAAGTTTTTGAAGGGAATCGACAAGCCTCAACCGGCTCTAGCAGAATATGAAACGTTTCATCAAAATCATTTGGTAAGAAAATGCCCAACGAATGATCTCTTCTTAGAATAACTATATCCACAGAGAAGATGGAACCGTGGTATTCAGACAATTTCGAAGACTTTCCCTTTCAACGGCAAGCTCAATATTTTCAACCAATATAGTTCCTATTTCAGGTTCTGAACAAACACGGGCCAAAAGGACTCCTCAAGTGACAATTCTGTTTAATAAATGAACAATTCATTTTAACAACAAAAACAAATTTACTCGCTTTCCTCGGTGCGGATGCGGGCGTGGCCGTTGGTAAGCCTGATTCCGAGCTGGTTGGCTCTCTCGACGATGAGCTTGCGGGTCTTGGCGGAAGTGGCGTGGGCAACCTCGGCGATGTATTTGTAGGACTGCATCAGAACCATGTCGAGATCCTGAACAAACTCAATGCACTTGAAGATAATAGTTTTTCAGGGTTTCAATTAGACTTAAACAGAAATGTTTTTCTTTCTAGCAAGGTTTAGCAATGCACGATTAGGTATACGGGGCGACAAAAGAGGTGGTTTCTTTAAAGTTGAAACAAATCATACCTTGACGTTGCGGACGACGACCTTCTTCATGCCGCTGGGAAGGACGAACTTGGTCCTCTTGTCGGATCCGAAACCGATGCTGGGCATAACACGCATTCCACGGAAACGCCTGCGGACGCGGTTATCAATACCCTTAGGCTTACGCCAGTTGGGCTTCAGGCGGTTGTAACTGAAATAGACAATGTACTTCGGCACTTAGGAACAAGTAACTGGGAGCTCGAACGAGATGTATCTACAAATTTCCCCCTAATAAAAAGAACTCGTAAAATTCAGGCTTACCGGTCGCTCTCATGACGGGTGAACTTGGTGATCTTCTTCTTCACGATCTTAACCTTGGTGCCGGAAACGACGACCATTTTACCCTGGAAATAAAAAAGAATGTTTGGTGTGGAAACACAAGAGAATTTGAAGAATAAAGGACAATTTCTACGATTTAACACCCATGTCAAGCATGAATTCAACGTATTCTAGTCATTTTAACCTACAAAACAAGAAATTATCAAAAAATACCGTTCAATTACTAAAAAAAATGCGTGAAAAGAGTTAGAAGATTTTGGGAAATTGACCAATTTGGCTGCGTAGGTTGGGGTTCGGCCGTTGCCTGCCGATCAAATATCGGGTACTGTAGCGCCAGAGCATGTTTCTTACGCGGCTGTTTGAAACAGCCAACCGGTTGGCACTTGCAGATGAAAGTGAAAGAAAATTTGGCGATGAATGTTAAATGTCTGTAAAATTAAAGGAAAACTTCCATTTAATAACAAAAAATAGTAATGTTTATTACCTAATGGGTAAAGTATAATAAAAAGGGCAAACGTCAATTTAAAAAAAAACACGAACAAAGAAAGATGAGAGAAACGAAGAGAAAAACTGTGAACTTAGTTTTAATGAAAATTGCATCTATTGACCAACTATTGAACTTTGGAAATGTGAACAAAACGCGTCAATTTCACACCGGTTCCAAACGTTTTCCGTAATAGAAATTTTTCTGACTGCATTCCTTCAGTTTCGCCTTCTGATGCGGTTGTTTCCATTTGTTTTTCTAGTTTCGTCTACTCTGACCGTGAGTTGTACGTAAATTATGAAAACAAACGGTAGAATCAGTCTATCTCTGGTGAACCTTGCAAGGCCTTCGGGACGCTCGAATACTCACCAACCGTCGATTTCTTTGTGGTCTCCTATGATACACCTATTACTCAAGTGAGTTTCCTCTTTCTTTCTATCTGTCCCTGTCTCTCCCTTTCTCTCTTCTTCTGTGTCTGACGTCGAAACTCTCAAGGAGATACCTCTTTCTACTTTCTTTACAGAGATTCTACCTCGCCGGCCGTTGCTGGATTCGCGAGCCAAACAAAGTGCGCTTTCTGTCAAATGATGGTGTGCCTAGTTCACAAATGAAGACACAAATTGGATAATTTCAGAAAATTACAGTAATCTCAATGGCTCGGTAACCTTTGTTTTGAGCAGGCTTAAAGAATTCGAAGAAATCCAAGAGGTCGATTTACCAGGTGCATTCTCATGGATTCGTATATGGAAATCTTATTTTTAGCCAAGAGGAATATTATTGTTTTGGAGTTGTGCTCGAAAAATACGGAATGCGTTACTGAAATCAAAAGAACTGCGAATGGAACACAGTTTATAAAAGTTTTGCCTAGAGAGCATATAGGTACGTCACTCCATGTTTTATATTAAGGGTGAATTTCAGAAACATTCCTATATATTGTAACGGGAGATGTTGCCGAAAAACGCAAATTTCCTTATTTGGAATTGGAGTTATATTCCAAACTGTAAGATATATATATATATATATATATATATATATATATATATATATATATAGAGAGAGAGAGAGAGAGAGAGAGAGAGAGAGAAAGAGAGAGAGGGGGGGGGGGAGAGATAGGGGAGGGAAAGATACATGAATATTTCAGAGAGCACGATGCGGTGGTTAAAGCTGGTGTTGTTGTGATTCTGATCATAACGTTCTTCCTACTTTCATGTGGAGTCGGCTGTCATTCTCTTTGGATTCTGAGCCTTGTCTACGATGACTTCGAATACTGGAGAGAAAACCAAGACGCAATCGAATTCCGACCTCTCCAAGAACGGCAGCCCACTCCAGTGCCTTCCCTATTGGTCAATGTAAATTTATCTCTCTCTCTCTCTCTCTCTCTCTCTCTCTCCCTCTCTCTTTCTCTGTCTCTTTCTATGTACAAGGCTATTCTAGGCGACCCCCGTTGCTTCCGAAGAAAAACTAGACAGCACCCAAGCCAGCACGAGTGATTTCCAAGGGAGCATCAGTGGCTCAAGCAGTGAATCCTTGGTTCCTCTCCACCTCCTTGGCAGTCCCTATTTCGAGCCATCTAGGCGTAATTGAGATCCTCTCCAGTTTTCATAGAAATCCTTGCCTGATTTAAAGAATAAATCAGAAAAACACCTTAATTGTTTTCGTATTGACCAGGTCACCTAGGGGCCGCGACCCTTCTTTCTTCCATGGCATAATCATGTCCCCATGGCATATTCCCACTGCCACGAGCATCCTTCGCGCCTCGGACCACGACCTCAAACAGCTGCGACCCAATTGGTGGAACGAGGGCAGATGTCTTTTGTTTCTAGTGGACGATAGATGCGGGATTTTTGGATTAGCAGAGAATGATGGGTACAACAAAATAACAGTCTAGTAAACTACGTTTTATAAACAGAACTAACCATTATAAGATAGGAAACAAAGGGGAAATATTCAATGAGGACTTTTCTGATTCTTACTCTAAGTTTCTTTCACTGGGCTTTTTAACGGCTACCCAGCCATTCTTCATTTTTCAGAATTTTGTTACGTACTAGACAATTGTTCAAATAAAAACGAAGGAACAAAATGTTTGTCAGTGAGTGCGTGAGTGAGTCAGAGTGAATGTGAGTGAGTGATGTGAAATCTTCATAACTTAAGTAGTTTTGCAATATAAATTTTACATATTTCTGTTTCTATGCAGTGACTGGCTTAACCGTCGGTTGTCCCTCATCCGACGGTCGGCCTGTTCTTCTTTTCCCGCCACCTGTGTCCATTTGGCAGCGATCCAAGTGGGAGTGACCCAAAGGTGTGGCTGGGCTGCAAAACAACATCTCAGTTGACCCCTTCTTGCGCAACTCCGATTATACGAGCCACAGCTGCTCTCGACAGAGACCTCCCGCACACAGACCACCCCAACTGACGTCATCCAGTCATCCGTGGGACTTTCTGTTGCACGCATCAAATTAAAACTATTTGTTGTTTTAACGCCAGAGAGACTTTTTTGTTAGTTTTGAAACTGCCTAAACCATATTTGATAATTCACAAAGATTTTAAAACTTTTTTTAAATAACTAAACGCAAGTATGAAAAGACAGATTTAAGGCAATTTTTTCAAAAACAAAGTCCATTTCCTCGTTTTGACTTTTCTGCAGTGCCTTAAAATTAGGATGATTTTCAAGTGACAGCATTCCAAAACATATAGCACAAACTTTGGTAAAAGTTGAAAAAGAGAAAACTGGCGTCCTAGCTGAGAATCTAACTGTATGAAGTTCCCATGTGTTATTTCTCTTTTTTCCAAATTTAAAACGAATGCTTTTATTCCACATGCGATTGAGTTACCAATTATAGGCTGTGTTACAGTAATCCCGGGGTGACGTCATCACCCCGCCCTTTGCCGCCTTCCCGCTTTTCCAACCTTTCCCTCCTTCGCGGGTCCGCCCAGCCTCAGTCATTCATTTTGCACGCTGTCCACCTCCTCTAGCAGTCTGCCCTCTCTCGCTCTCTCTTCCCGCCCTCCCTTTCCAATCGGCGTGGGGTAGAGCCCAGACGACGGAGTGGGCGGGCGTGGCGGAGGACGCAGAGTAATCCAATGCGTCCCGCCCCCGGCGGACCCGAATGGGTGGGCGCCAACCTCGCCTCCCCCCTATGCTTATCATAATTACCTTCGCCTACCTGATGGTCACTTCGGCCCATTGGTCCAACCAAGACCAGACTCATCCCGCTTATGATCCTACAGTAGCGCATGCACTATCGATCGCCTCTTCTCATTGTAAAAAGGGACACATAAATTTTAGGCCAGCGCGCCAGGACCCCAAAGACCTTCTCTAGCCCTAACTTTGGTTTAGAAACATTTCCAAACTTCCTCCTAATTACATTTTTTGGTCTGCGTTCAAATTTCCCGCGCGCAAACAACTGCTGGCGCGACGCCAAATGCCCTTTGGTCTGCGGCGCACTCCTTCCGCATCGGACACTTCTCGCCTCTTTTTGATTCTCGTCTTATTCTTAGGAAAGTCATTTAAAGGTCTAATCTTTCAGAAATCAATAACCATGAGCGCTGTTGAGAGGACCGCCGAGAAGAGGCCCCTGGACAAGGGAGACGAGAACGAGGTCTCCGCCAAGGAGCCCAGGATCGAGAACGGAAAGGAGGTTAGTTTTGCTTTCTTTTGGGGATCTCCTCCTCATTAGGTTTCGATTAAACCAATTTCACATCGACTTTCTAATTGATGATACTTATTTCTCTTTCAGGTTGAGCTCGTGAAGGAGAAGCCTGTGAAGGGTGAGTTTCGTGTCTCTTTTCTCACTCTAAACTGTCTTTATCTGTGTGTGGAGGTGGCCCCAGAGTGTGTGTGTTGGTCGATAGGAGCGCGACGGGGACGCACAGCCGCCGCCCGTCAAACGAGAGAGCGCGCGACTGGGGAGGGGCAGACCCGGCTGGTCTCAGACGACGGGGGTCTGTGGGCAGAGACGCAGAAGGCAGCACATTCAAACGCAGCGATAACACACAGCCTCGAATCGATGCTAAAAGAGCTAGCTCTCAGAAACACGCGCGGATTCTGAAGCATGACGAGTCATAGAGATTAGCCGGACTGGATTAACATTAGCAACCACAGTCCAGCTATAATTAGAAAGATCCCAAAAGCCTTGGCAGTTGGCCTAATTGCAATTAACCTACTTAGACTGTGACATGCCGCCAATCTCAATGTTGTTAGACCCGCCGCACTTGCGACACAGACAATCTTACCGTTGAATAAGATAAGCAGAGTGTGGCCATATTGGCTTTGGGTAAGCACAATATGGAAGAGTATTTTTCAGACGTCGAGGCCGAAGGAGAGGAGGAGGTCGATGACGAAGATGTTGATGACGAGGACGTGCACGACGAGTCCTCCGAGGGAGAGGGAGAGGGCGAAGGTTCGGAGGGTTAGTGTTGTGCCGTGCAGTGTTCTTCTGTCACTGACAACTCTTTTAATCCTTCTGTTACAGGAGAATGCGAGGAGGACGAGGCCGCCGATTCCGGAGAGGAGGGAGATGAGCCCGAGGGCGGAGAGGAGAGCGACTGAGCGCCTTTCGAACCACACCATGGCCCCCGGTTACCGTAACCCTCGTTCCTCATGCGGCATCTCGCCCTTCACCGGGTCAGACACTCATTGTTCTCTCACGATTGTTCACTCCCTGTATTCTCATTGTTGCCTATATTTATCTGCGACACTTTCTATATGCATCCCTTGATGTCTATGTTTCATTTTGTGTCCGACCCAGACACATCTCCCCGTACATGAATGAACTCGTAATCTATATGGCTTTTTGTTCTTTGGAAGGAAATCGGAGAGCGGCGGACACCTGTCCAGGCGGATAAATGGGGGTTGGGAGGCACGCAATGGAATTGACGCGGGAAAGTACATGGAAACGAAACAGCTGGCTACTAAAGCCAGACGAAGTGAAATGGATTGAGTATCTAACGAGAGAGAAAGAAAAGAAAGAGACAGAGAAAATAGAGAGAGAAAAAGAAAGAAAGAGAGATGACCAATGATAACATACATACAAACGGTTTATTCTATAGGGATACACCCTGAACCGCCAGAATGAATTACAGTTGTCGCTTCGGTCGCTCGAAGAATCTTGTTCAATCCACAGTTTCCTTTGAATCGGCTATGATTGCCCGCCGTCCAAGTTGCTGGTACAGCTCTCCTTGTCGTGGGCAGCTTTTTCGCAGGCTTCTGGGAGACTCGGGCGACTGCAGACGACTTCTGTAGCTCATTTGGGTGGAGCTACGTCCTCACGGGGCTCCATTCCGGCTTGGGGACGGGCGATCCAGGCCCGGTTGGAAGAGCGGGGGAGAGACCGACCGCACGGCCGCACGAGACGCAGGAAAGTAAGGAAAGACCAATGATAAAGCTACGTAATTTGCATGAATTAACATTTAGTTCCGCCAACCGTCGTCACGTTGCGTAGCATTTCCTATAAAATCCCCTCTCCGGACGGTCTCGCTCATTTCTGCACTCATTTCAGTCGTTGCTCATCGACTTCCTCGTCTTTCTTATTCTCTTCTATCTCATTCTCACAATCAGCAACAATGTCTGATAAGGGTTCTGTCGATTCAGGTTTACATCCTCTCCTGCCTCCCCAACATCCTCCTTTCAGGAGTCTACTCGAAGTCTCCTCCTACCTCTTTTCCTCAGGACTCGGGGGGTCCCACCGGGTCCCCAAGGGATCTGTCGCCTATTCTGCTCCAGGAGCTCGCCTGCATGACGACGCATGAAATCGCGGCAAGACCCGATGTCGGCAACAAAGGAAGGAAAATCGCCATTCGGAGCAATTTCTTCGAGATTGATGTGACGACGAACAACATGATGGTCATGCAGTACCATATCAAAGTCCACCACCCCAGCAGCAGGAAGATTGACAAGTTGGAGAAAACAAAAATCAATATATTGTTGTTTAAGGGATGAGAATAGGATCATCTTCTGGCAGACTGTGCTCAGCCGACCGGATATCTTCCCCAGGAAGTTCGCAATGGCCTACGACGGGGCCCATCAGCTGTTTGCGATTGATCGCCTGGCCTTCCCTGAAGGACGAAATTCGGTATATAACTTTCTCCTTCGCACTACGACTATCCTTCAGATGCATCTGGAATGTGAAGTTTCGCTGAAGAAGGACTCCCGTGACCGTTCCAGCTGCGCAGTCTCCTTCCAGTACGTCGGTCCTGTCATGCTCAACATGGACCGTGCCCGCTGCGGGAAGCTGCAAGATCGAGTGTTGGCTCCCATCCAAATCCTGGACATCGTCTGTCGCCAGAGTCTGACCTGTCCCATCCTTGAGTTAGTTCGTCAAGGAGTACGGTAGAACCCCCAATTCCAGGCACTCGTCCAACTTCTACTCGTGGAAGGCCTCTTGCTTCCGTATTCCTGTCAACGGGTCGAATGCCCTCAATCTCGAGGGAGGGAAAGAGCTCTGGACGGGATTTTTCTCTTCCGCTCAGATCGGCAGTGGCTACAAACCATTGCTGAACATCGACAGTGAGACCTCCCCTGAATCTCCTCGTAATCTAACTTCAGTTGCTCACACTGCCTTCTACAAGTCTCGCATCCCATTATCAAATTCATGTGTGACGTCCTCAACGAGCGTGCCGGGGCCTACCGTGGTCCTCCTCGTGGCTACTCCACCCGTGGTGGTCGTGGCGGTGGTCGTGGCGGCTACCAGCAGTACGGTCAACAGCGCCCCCATTGTCAACCGGAGACTGAGAACCTCACCCCCGCGAGCCTCTACGGCGACTTCTCTCTGTCTCATCACGAACTGCGCATCTTCTCGGAAGCCATCAAGGGAGTCAAGGTCCGCTGCAACCACCGGGCGGCTGTCGTCCGTGTCTACAGAGTGAACAGCGTAACTCACGTGCCGGCTGGACAGCTCACGTTTGTTTCATACATCTCGCATTGCACTGACGAGGTTCAGGTTCAAGACCACCAACGAGCATGGCCGTGAAGTGACTCAGAGTGTGGCCCACTACTTTGCGGAGAAGTACGCTCCGCTGAATTTCCCGAACCTTCCCTGTCTCCATGTCGGACCTCCGGGAAAGAACATCTTCTTCCCCCTGGAGGTGTGCGTCCTGGACTCTCCTCAGAAGTTCAACCGACGCCTCACGGAGAAACAGACCAGCGCCATAATCAGGGTAAGTAATCTAACATGACTGCTCACGGCGTATTTTAGGCCGCAGCCGTGGATGCAACCACCCGCGAGGAGCGTATCAATCAGCTCTACAATCATGCCGGCTTTGACAAGGACCCCTTCCTTAAGTGAGGTCCGATGTACTGCCATTTGAACTTCTCTTTCTAGGGAGTTCGGATTTACCGTATCTCCTCGGATGTTCGAATCGATGGCTCGAGTGATCGAAGCTCCCTCCATCATGTTTGGCGAGAACAACCGAGTGAACCCGATTGTCCAGCCGAAGGACGGTACCTGGTCCTTTGACAATCAGAAGCTCTACATGCCTGCCTCTTGTGCCGGATTCAGGTTGGATTCCACAAGGTTAAACGAATGTTTGTTTTCAGCATGATCGCTTTGGTGAACCCGAGGGAGCAGATCCAGTTGCAAGGTTTCTGTGAGGCCCTGCACCAGAAGGCTTCCTCCATGGGAATGAACTTCCCTCGCTGGCCGGACCTTGTCAAATACGGAAGGGGCAAGGACGACGTGATCGGTCTCTTCAACGAGATTGTCATGGAGTACAAACAGACCAGCACCCAATGCGACCTGGTGATTGTGGTGCCTCCTGGAAAGAACGCCGACTTGTACAGTACGTTTTAAAAGTAAGCAGCCATAAGAGAAGGGTTTAGTGACTGTGAAGGAGTGCTCTGACCTGCGTCATGGAATAATGTCTCAGTGTGTGTTGATGAAGAACGTCTCCAGGCCCTCGCCCGCCACCTGCTCCAACATCGTTCTCAAGCTCAATCTCAAAATGGGAGGAATCAACTGCCGCCTGGTGGCTGATAGCATCACCAACAAGTACATCATTGACCAGCCGACGCTCATTATTGGCATTGATGTTACTCATCCTACCCAGATGGAGGAGCGCATGAACCTCCCTTCGGTCGCTGCCGTAGGATACAGGGTTTAGTCTTTAGTCGTTCTCTTCAGATCGTCTCCAACATCGACCAGCTGCCCCAGATGTACGGTGCCAACGTGAAAGTGCAGCGCAAGGGCCGCGAGTCCGTCGTCTACCTGATCGATGCCATCCGCGAGCGTTTGGTGGCCTTCTACCGCCACACTGGCAGCAAGCCCACCCGAATCATCGTCTATCGCGACGGTGTCTCCGAGGGCCAGTTCGCGGAAGTCCTTCGCGAGGAGATCCAGGGCATCCGTTCGGCTTGCGTGATGCTGTCCGCCGACTACAAGCCTCCGATCACCTATGTGGTGGTTCAGAAGAGACACCATGCCAGGGTCTTCTGCAAGAACAGTGGGGACATGGTTGGAAAGGCTAAGAACATCCCGCCTGGCACCACCATCGACACGGACATTGTCTCTCCCGCTGGATTCGATTTCTACCTCTGCTCCCACTTTGGTGTCCAGGGAACTTCCCGTCCCACTCGCTACCATGTGCTCTGGGATGACAACAAGTTCACGGCTGACGAGATTCAGGCGATCACCTACGGGTAGGAGGCCACTCATTGACAAGGAAGATCCTTCATTTAGAATGTGTCACACCTACGGCCGATGTGCCCGGTCGGTGTCGATTCCTGCCCCCGTCTACTACGCTGACCTCGTGGCTACTCGCGCCCGCTGCCACATCAAGCGCAAGATGGGACTTCAGGACTCGGATGGAATGTCGGAAGGAGGCTCCATGACCTCTCTGATGCAAAGGGGACGTCGCCATAATGGAAGCTGTAAGGGTAGACTGAAGAACGGAGTTTTAAAAAAGTGCTTCAGACGGATCCGAGAAGGACAACTCGGCGCAGGACGCCGCTCTGCAGGAGTTCGTCTCGGTTGCGGAGAAGTTCAACTCGCGCATGTACTTCATCTAACACACTCGTTTCTTCTAGACGACTTTGAAATAAAAGTGAAATATATCTTGTTTTCTTTTCTCTTTATTAATTATGTCTCAGTATAAATTTATCCAACCATTGTAGGATTCAATCTATTTTGAGCCAATCGAGACATAATCTTGTCTTTTCCGACGAGGAATAGGTTCACATTGGGTACCACGTGTCCATATTGCATGTGTCTGTCCGCCATAAAGTTCAGGTACTTGAAGGTGTAAGGAGCCCTTTCGTTTGGATCCGACAGGGTCAGCGGGAACTCCATCGCTGAGTTCAGAATTCCGTTTCCAAATCCTAAAAGAAAATAAGTGACTATCTACTATTTAACATGTTTACCCTTTAGCATGATTCTACCATCAAAGTCAAAGAGTTCATTGACTCCAGGAATCGGTAGATCCAGATGGCCTGAATATTTCTTATAGACTAAGGAGAAACCATACCGGAAACTTCTCTAATCTTGCTCAGATCGTACTCAGCTCCAGTGGAGAACCCAGTGAGGAATGGCTGGTACATTCCGTCGTTTCTATTCAACGGAGCATCCGCGTATTGATCGAAATTTTTTCGTACAGCTAAGTTGAAGTTATTCACCCCCTAAGTGATTGTTAGGGCTGAAAAGGGACTACCTTACATTGACAGCAAATCCTGTTCCCCACGAATCCACCAAATCCTCGTTGAACGTGGCTGACACAATGTGGGTAAACGGGTTGAAGGCAGATCGAAAGGATTCTTTATTCTGGACGTTGGATCGCGTACCTTCCAGTGAAGACAGCCTCCTGACCTGGGAGATGAACATCTGGGACTGACATTGGCTTCTGTCCGGCTTTATCTCCAGCAATGTAAAGATTCGGGAAGAAGGGGCCAGACCTTTCATCTGTCATTCCAGTGGGCAACTGAAGGAGGCCGAGACCTCGAGGACGGTCACGGAGGAACGGGGCTAAAGAAGGCTGGTAAACAAAATTACAGGAAATGACAAACCTCGGCTAAAAACGGTTTTCCAAAGTACCATTATCAGGAGGAAGCGGCGCATGGCGACTGATGACCCCTCGCTGTGATTCCTCTTTTGTAACCCTGCGCCCACCTACTTACCACCCACGAAGGTAAGACAGGATACGGAGGAAGTAACGAATGATTCATAGTTCCCAACTTTCTTTTGCGACGGATCAAACGGAAAGAAGGTAGGTGCATTTCTTCATTCTCTCGTTCCTTACATCTATCGATTGTCTCGAGTGAGTTACGGCGCTTAAGCATTTTCTATGTATCGTGAAAGGCGATATAGCAACCCTATTGATGAGACTTTGCCAAGTAGCCAATCAGAAGCATAATTGAAAACAGGAGACGGTGAACTAATTCGGCTAACATACCCGAATTTCGCGATAAATCCAGTCAATCCAGTCTCACATTTATTTCTGCTCTTGTGAATCTGCGAAGAAATAGGCGCCAGTTAACGATACAAGAACAAGAATATCAATACTCTATACAACAATACAATGCGTTTAAAATTTAGCCTCTCTTCAGTCATCTCAGTCTTGCAGTGGCGATATTATTACGTTTATTATTATTATTATCACCCGATCATGGTTGGATTGAGTCTATTCTGCGTGAGTCTCTCCATAATCTTGTCTTTTCCGACGAGGAATAGGTTGACATTGGGTACCACGTGTCCATATTGCATGTGTCTGTCCGCCATAAAGTTCAGGTACTTGAAGGTGTAAGGAGCCCTTTCGTTTGGATCCGTCAGGGTCAGGGGGAACTCCATCGCTGAGTTCAGAATTCCGTTTCCATTTCCTACAAGGGAATGCAGGCCACTCGTTGATCAACTCACCTTTGACCATGAAGCGCCCATCAAAGTCGAAGAGTTCATTGACTCCAGGAATTGGTAGATCCAAATGACCGGATATCTCTTTGATTTTGCTCAAGTCGTACTCTGCTCCAACTGTGAGACCAACTAAGAACGGTTGGTACATGCCGTCGTTTCTGTTCAATGGGGCATCCGCGTATTGGTCAAAGTTACGCCGCACTGCAAGGTTGAAGTTATTGACTCCCTAATCGTAAGAACTATTTAGCGCGGGGAGGTGACCTTACGTTAACGGCAAAGCCAGCACCCCAGGAATCCGTTAAATCATCGTTGAATACAGCGGAAACTGCATGGGTGAATGGGTTAAATGCTGATCTGAAAAATCCTCCATTTTTCATTTGTGCACACGTTTACCTTCCACTGAACCTAACTTCTTGACCAGGGAGATGGACATCAGGGACTGCCATTGGTTTTTGACCAGCTTTGTCTCCAGCAACGTAGAGGTTGGGGAAGAATGGACCAGACCTTTCGTCTGTCATTCCAGTGGGCAGCTGGAGGAGGCCAAGACCACGAGGGCGGTCTCGAAGAAACGGTGCTAGAATGATAGGTTTTCCAATGAACCAACATGGTATTACCGCTACAGTAACACAAGAAAAAAACTTATCTGTATTTATTGATCAACTTAACAAAACACAAATGGTGTAAACTATAAAACAAACCTCTGGCAGTGACACAGCCTACGATAGACAGAAGGATGAACAACATGCAAGCTACAGAAGACAAGAGTTCATTCTGGGGTCAGACAGGGCCGATTCCCGCCCATTCGGTGGTGACGTAGTGTGTGAGCGTTCTGCCCTTTATCTTCAAAAGCTGTATGATTTCCAATCATTCAAGGAAAAATTCATTTAAATGAAATAGAAGACACAGTAGAACAAACAAATTCATGCGATATACAATTGATGGGAAGCATTATATGATTTTGCAAACATTGTATTTGTTACAAAACATCAGCGAGTTCACTAAAGCTGGTAGGGCTTTAATTGTACGATTACGAAACTAAGAAACATAAACTGAGAAGGCTTTTATGATAGGATTTGAGGATGTTTCCGTTTGTAACGTTTAATAAACGCACTTTGTTCAAATCTGGTGGTAATGATCTTTACCAAGCAGGGCCGAACATTTTGGGATACGGGCCGGCCCCCTTACCAGGCAAACATCGATGTTTCGAATTCACTCAGGGGCAAACTTTTTTGTTTCGCTTATTGACACTTGTAATGAATTAAAAATATGTTTATATTATTGTAGAGCAAATTTAAAGTGTTTATAAAGCGAGCACAAAATTTTGACTTGGGGCGGATCCGAACCCTCGCCTTTACTAAAGCTGTACTTATAATCGGCACAGAAATCACATCATCGTTTAGTTTTGAATTCGTTGCGTATTTATAGAATCAGAAGAGGGTGAGATGAAAGGCATCAATACGGATGTGCGTGATGGATGAAATATTTGTTATTTTTCCTGTAAAAATCAACAACAAAGAGAGAGAGAAAGAGAAAGAGAAAAAGAGAAAGAGAAAAAGAGAAAGAGAAAGAGAAAGAGAGAAAGAGAGAGTGACCTCTTTGGTGATACCCCGGGACGCCTAGCTTAGTTACGATTAGACGAAGGCTTGAGTTTTCTTTCTTTTTTTGACGAAGCAATGTCGTTAAGTCAACAAGACAGTGCTTTATATAAATTTACCAGCTGAGTTCTTTTAAACATGGCTTCCAATAGCCCCCCCCCCACTTTTTTCTATTCCTTTGGTATTCCTTTATTAAGAATTATCCGTCTAAGTCTCCTTTCAGTCATAACACTTGCAGTGGCGATATTATTAAGTTTATTATTATTATTATCACCCTATCATGGTTGGATTGAGTCTATTCTGCGTGAGTCTCTCCATAATCTTGTCTTTTCCGACGAGGAATAGGTTCACATTGGGTACCACGTGTCCATATTGCATGTGTCTGTCCGCCATAAAGTTCAGGTACTTGAAGGTGTAAGGAGCCCTTTCGTTTGGATCCGACAGGGTCAGCGGGAACTCCATCGCTGAGTTCAGAATTCCGTTTCCGTTGCCTAAAATAGATGATTAGAAGCCTTGGAATGGAACAACCTTTGACCATCAGTCTTCCGTCAAAGTCAAAGAGTTCATTCACTCCAGGCACTGGTAGATCAAGATGACCTAGACACAAAACTTATGGTAAACAAAGGGAACAACCTGATATTTCCTTGATTTTGCTGAAATCATACTCAGATCCAACTGTGAAGGCAGTGAGGAATGGCTGGTACATTCCGTCGTTTCTGTTCAAAGGGGCATCTGCGAACTGGTCAAAGTTGCGGCGTACCCCCAGATTGAAGTTATTCACTCCCTAAAGAACGCATTTATGGCTATAATATTATAATAACAAATTACATTGACAGCAAAACCAGCTCCCCAGGAATCGACCAAATCTTCGTTAAAAACGGCAGATACAGCATGTGTAAAAGGGTTGAAGGCGGATCTGAAGGATGTTGATATGACTCCAAACAATGGAAATTACCTTCCACTGAAGACGGCTTCTTGACCTGGAAGATGCACATCTGGGACGGTCATTGGCTTCTGTCCGGCTTTATCTCCAGCGATGTAAAGATTCGGGAAGAAAGGACCAGACCTTTCATCTGTCATTCCAGTGGGCAACTGAAGGAGGCCGAGACCTCGAGGACGGTCACGAATGAACGGTGCTGAAAGAAGAAATTACCGTTTTGAACAACGACTACGTATTTATAAAGATACGTCATTCTGGTTTACCTCAAGAGCTCGCCTGAATAGGGCTTCTCAGAGAAAGATACAAAGTCGACTAACACAAAGCACAGGGGCTCAGATACACACAACCACTAGGACTAATCGTAAGTTCATAAACAAACCTCTAGCTGTCACATACTGAACGACAAAAAGAAGCAGAAGTGGCAACAGCATCCCGTCCCGGGTGAAGGTTCAAGGGCCTTGAACGTTCAGCGGTGGCATGGGAGGACTGGATCGGCTATCATATCCGCCCGCTGGATTCGCCTTCTTTCTCACTTTCAGTTCGATGTTGAACCTGCCTTTCCTTTTGTCCTTGGTGATAAGCGCCGTTGCTTTGACCCGGGAAGAGCTCATGGAACATCTGGCGAGCAAACAAGAGACGGCAAACACCTTTGACTCCAGGATTCCCAGACTCATTCGACCCATTGGATACATCGCTGGAGAGTTAGTTTTACCCTCAAATCACGTTATGTCTCCTTTAAAACTCATTCTCATTTCAGACCCATCTGGCCACGTGTTCTTGAGCGTGTACAATCAAAAAACGACATTTTCTTTGACGACGATAACTTTGCCTACGCAGTGAGTCAATCCCTCTTATTATGAAACCCTCTTCTTCAGCTCCCTCGTCGGGACGTGGCTGGTCTCATAAGGAAAAAGGACCGTGAACACAATTATGAGAAAGTGCTGCAATTCCTCGAAAGATACGTCAACTAATAATAATAACAAGTTTATTGTACAATGGGTTTGGAGATAGATCGACCCGTGTCTGGGACCCCTGAAGCCCTTATTTGTTGTCCGGGTAGTTTGGATTGAAGAGCACTGGCTTCATCAGTTCGAACATGAGGACGATCATAGACACGGCGAAGGCGTAGAAGATTATGAAGAAACACAGCTCACGGCCCTGCAATTGGCAGATGACACGGAGACATTTAGATATGGGACCTAATTGAACTATGGCACGCGACTTTCTTGAAACATCTTCTGAGAGCGGGTAATTACATTTTATGGAATAAACCTTATTTTTATCATCACGAAAGAAAACCACAAAAGATGAATACAATATCGTCAGATAAAACAAATTCCCTTTGTATTTCCGCTTTTCTTATTGCTTCCAAGCGTTCAGAATACCTTGCCTGGCCGAGGGTTTGTCCGCTTGAGTAATCCTGCCCTAATCTCTTTTGACGCCGCTCTCGGTCAAAAACACGGCCAATTCTGAATCTTTCTTGGAATTTAAAATCTGTTCCGAGTAAAGAAGTGAAAATAGACAAGTTTAGTACGAAGGAAGTTACGACATGGAAATATCCTTTCTTGTAAACTGTTGCTAGAATTTTTTAAATAGACTGTTACCTTAAGAGTGTGAACAAGTTCTTCTTTATTGAATGGGTCCTGAGCCGTTCCAATGACGATTTCTGAAAGACATTGGCTGAGTCGCACAACTAATTGTGTTTTCCTGCAAGGTTTCTACTCAGACTCGTTGTGATTGGGTTGCAATAGACCAAAAATCTTTCATGAAGCTTCATTTAAAATGTGGTCTACTTAATTCTGAGAGCACACCTTTGGTCATGGCTGCAGGCAAGGCGACTGAGGCGTGTGTAAAATTAGAGAAAGCTGTTGGCCGAGCGGCGTGACACTTCCGCCTGTCAACTCACGTCTGTTCATTGACGTGACGGAGCGCTTCCCGAAAGTGTGCATGTTGTGAGGAAGAGACGGTGCGGACAAACAGGAGACGAAGGGGACGGAGGCTGTGTTTGCCGTTTCCGGGGGATATGGGGGCAGCCAGGCCGAAAATGAAGGGAACACGCGATCCACGCACACCGGACCACGGCCAGAAAACAGCGGAAGAGGCGTGAGCCGAGTAAGCGGCAGTTGGCGGAGGAAAACAATCGACGAACAACAAGAGAAGGCGGCACCGAACGTTTAAGAGAGGGCGGGACTGTGAGGGATTTGAAGGGAAATGACCCGTATGGGTTAGAGATAGATATGGAAAGAGAGAGAGAAAGAGAGAGTGAGAGAGAGAAGGAGAAAGAGAGACAGGGAGAGAGAGATAGAGAAAGAGAGATAGAGAAAGAGAGAGAGGGGAGAGATAGAGGTCAAATTGCTTTGTAGCCATCCATAAAATATTGATATCCTGGTAAATATGAAGAAAATGCAACTGAAATACGCAGTGTATGATATGAAAAGAAAGCAAAATACACGGCGTAAACTGTCACAAATGCTCGTGATAAATTACTACTTTCTTTTACAAGTTTCTCGATTTCGAGTAGGAATTGCCTGTTTTCTCTTGTCTCCGTAATAATTACGAGTTCGGGTGTCTACCTGTTGAGTTCCACCCGGTTCTCTCTGACCATGTCTGACAGTGAAGTAAAGCAGAAGGAACCCGCTTGTAGTTGTATTTTGAATTTCTATTCCTTTTTATTCCACAAAGACACACCATACATCTTAGGACAACTTCTTCACTGTGCATTTTCAACCAGTCGTCTTTCAAATTTCCTCCGAGTCGCTTTCAATTTGAGTCGTCGAAGGGAATAACAAGCCCTATAAGGGACCACAAAGACACAAATTGGACACACTTCCGTCGGAAAGTGGACAGCTGCAAAACGGAAGGGACAGCTGCAAACTTTCATTTGGGGACGCTCGGATGAAACATGCGCGACAAGCGGAATGGCAAGAGATGGAAAAGAGCGTTCGAATGTTTCACAGGGTTGTGTAAAAGAGAAAAAATCAGATTGTTCATTTTTCAAAACAAACGCGAAAATGCGTACAAAAACTACGTGTTCAAGCATACGTACGTAATACTGCATCAGGGTTACATTAGCAAAACTAAGATTGGAGACGACTATACAGGGGAGGCTTGCGCAATTTGGGCGTTAACTTATTTGTGTGAAAGTTAAGGAATGTGAAAGAAATCATTTCTTACACCCTTTCATTTGGCACGCACAAGAAATTAATTGATAAAGAACGGAAAGTGCCTGGGAAATATTTGGCCAACAGACACAACGAACTTATGATGGCTTCAGGCGCGGAAGACGGAGCAATCTCACACTAAGTCTACCATCCAAAATGTTGTTCGGCAATAAAATAGTGATTTGTTTGTTGTTATACATATGATACTAAGCTACCTCTGAAGAATCCCATGTTGGTTGTCCTTGGGAGCGTGGTCTTACGGCAGGGAGTCGGCATGCGAAGTAATGGGGCAGGTAATCGAGCGCAGGGAAAGAAAACAGCTGCTTTTAACCACGGGGCACTTGTTTTGCTTTGTCCCTTTCACCCTATTTGTCCCCCTTACCTTTCGTGTATTGTCTTCCGATGCTTGCCAGTCTCTTGGGCGGATCACGTGGTTTTGAACCTCCATTGGCGACCATTTCAAGGGCATCGGTCTCATTCATTCCTGGAAAACAGCTGTTGAGAAAATTGAGTTACGGGCCGAAAACAAGCGTAAATGAGACTGGCTTTCAACATTGAGGCAATTGAAAGTGACAGGGTACTGGCATATTTAGAATGAAGGGGATATTCCCAGCAAAGGAAATGGCTCTCACCCATTTCGTCACCTTGGTGACGCTTGGGAGAGGACACTTTTATATTAAAAAAACACGTGTAGTTTGTTTACCTGGGGAGTTCGATTGGCGACGTGAAATATGCTTCTTTGTTGGGCGAGGAATATACATATGAGATTACCCTTAGATTACCCTGTCGTGATATAAGATCTGAGATTCGAAATGCACCCCGTCGGGTTTACGAGGGACTTGCATAGTGTCAGTCTCCGATTTTGAAAATCGGCCGATTAGTTTGTTGACAAAAAGTGCCGCCGACCCTCCGTTTTCGAGATAATTAGCATTTTAGTTTTAGCATGGGATTTATCACCGACCGCGCGGTGAATGGAAACAACCCCGCCGTGGTCAGGTGGTCTAAGGCGCATTACCAATTCATATGCTATATCGTTAAGGCTGGTTCGGATCCTTTTAACCTTTTTTGTTGTTTTTAACGGTTTAAATTATTCTTTCATCATTATCATATGTTATTGCTCTGTGAGGTGTTCGTATTGTAATAACACGTTTTGTTTCCAATGTTTTGTGAAAGATTATCATGTATGTTAGTCGTGTTTCAGTTTATTGTTTTTCTCTTTTCCTTCTGTTTTTTTCTCTTTAATTTGCCACAAATCCGCTTCACGGGATGAAGAGAGCATGAGTCAAATAAAACAACGTGACTATAGGGAGTAAATCGGCGGATTTCCTCCGGCAAAGGTGGCCGTCGGGCGTGAGAGAGGCCGCCGGAGTGCAGCAACCGGCGTTTCCCGGATTGAGTTATCCGCATCCGGCCGAGTACGCAGATTGACGAAGGCCGACGTTCGGAAAGTGCCCACAATGGACGCAAATAGAACAACGGAGAGATTGGGGAGACAAAGTCTCTCTCTCTCTATCTTTCTCTCTCTCTCTTTCTCTCTCTTTCTCTCTCTTTCTCTCTCTCTCTCTTTCTCTCTCTCTCTCTCTTTCTCTTTCTCTCTTTCTCTCTCTCTCTCTCTCTCTCTCTCTCTCTTTCTCTCTCTCTCTCTCTCTTTCTCTTTCTCTCTTTCTCTCTCTCTCTCTCTCTCTCTCTCTCTCTCTCTTTCTTTTTCTCTCTCTTTCTCTCTCTCTCTTTATCTTGCCTAGAAGCATCAGAGGGAGCACGGGGAGTGGGAAATGCATAATACGATGCTCTGCGTTGCAACATACACGAAAACAAGGGGCTATGCATTTCCAGAGGGAAAACTCAAGGAGATGCGCCGTGAATCATTCCAGGAGGAAAAAGAAATACGGAGAGAGAGAAAAACAAGTGAAATTGGTATTTGAACATTAAAAAGTTCTGAAGCATAGACTGAACATTGAGAACGCACTTCGTGTTTCATCTCCAAGCAAACAAACCATTTTGACCTGACGGACACGGACCTGACGGACATATTTATCATATTCCACCTTTTGATGAAAATTCGTCAAATTTCGTGGGTTTTAGTTTTCATGGGAAGAGAAAAGAGAAAAATTTCATCGGAAAGGAAAATTTTCTCCACGAGACACAAAGTCTCAAAGGCCTTGTGAATCTATTTTAAAGTTCACTGGAGCGAAAGAATGGCTTCATTTGAAACTGGGGAATTAGACAAGTTGAGGTGGATAAAATGGAATTGAGGAAGAAACGGGATTTAGAGAAAAGGTCGACTAGTTTAATTAATAAAGAAAGAGAAAAACAGAAGCAATAGACAAGGCAGAGACAGAGCGAAACAGAAACTTTTTCTCTTTCAAAGCCACGATCTTTGGTGTTTCTTCGAGAGCAATTTCTGAGGTCATTGAAGCGAAATTAACAAGAAAGGTCTGTTTAGTACTTTGACAAGCTGCTGATGCGCAAAGTATGATAGATGTAGAAACAGATAAAATAAATCTAGGCAGAGAACCGTCGTTAAGATAAATTAAATATAGTAATAACGCCAAAACAAGTCCCCAACCCAGAGGCGTCCATGTGGAATCCCAGATATCCGGTTGCAATTTCCTGCCTACGTCACATTCCCGTAGGGCTTGGCCTAATGTCACATTGCGTAACAGGAAAAGGGGTGATTAATTGCCGTGGGTCTCGAAGCGATTGTCGTCCGGAGCCAAAAAGGCGGTTGGACGTGTGTTGACGCTGCTGGTCCGAGTGTTTTCATCGCACATCGGACCTTATTTCGGGCGAATCAATGAAGTCTCTCTCTCGGAAGGGCTGGAACCACTGAGGGACGAACGCCAATTAGCCAGTAGTACCACGGACGGATGGACCACAAAGGAAAGGAAGACGCCTGTTTTCGGAGAACGCCGATTTTCGGAGAAGGGTAGCCGTGGCCGCACACAAAGGACGGCCAAGAGGGGAAGTGTTAATTATTCATCCCACTGTCCTTAGGGGTTCCCTGTCTCTGTTTCTCTAACTCTCCATGTCTCTAATTCTCTCTCTCTCTCTTTCTCTACCGTGCCCAAGTTTTGTGATGAAAATTGTTGGTTGAAAACCGACTCACTAATTCCGTTTTCCCCAATTTTGTACACACATAATTTTTGTCTAAGGATCATTATCGTAAAAATATAATTATTTGCAATAAAACAATAGAGAACACAAATGTTTGGCATGGCATGTTGGGCATGTGTTTGGCAAATATGTGCTGTCTTATATGGCTACTTTTGCTTTTTGTAATTTTTATCGCTATGTGAAGTTCTCTTTTATTGTTTTCATTATCAAGCCGCTATCTGCATTTGCCACGCTGCAGCGGGCGCTGTACTTAGGCGACGGCGGCAGCGAGAATGACAACAGCCGCGTTGCCGAGTGGTCTGTGGCGCATTCCGCGCCGCAGGTCGCTGGTTCGAGGTCCGCTGATGACATCGCATTAACCACCGAGATTTCTGAGTCTTGTGATTACTATTCATGCAACACCAACTGAGGACATTTTTGCTTTTTAAAATAATTTTATTGTGCATCGGTTTCAGCTGGGAAAGCTGCGTGTACATGGAAGGCGCGTGCAAAAAGGGTTGGTGAACTCATTTGGTGTCAATCAAGGAGAGTGTCCTCCATTTTTCGTCTGCAGCTCCACTTTTCGACGGTCGCTGTACCCGTTGCGCATGTGATGGATGATGTTGTTGATCACCCTGAATCAGGATTACGGTAGATCGAACTACAGTATACCTCTGCCAGGCTAGGATCGTCTCGATACGACGCGTTTCATCGGAAATGTAGGACGTAACAGTGTCTTCGATGGTCTCTGCCATGCAAACCTGCAGAATCAGGTTATAAAAGAATTTTAGCAAACGCCACCAAAAAGATGTCCCAGAAGTTGGAATGGAAGCCTCGGGCGATGAAGTCTACGTGGCGACGACCCAACTGTTCACAGGCAGTACGGACCTTCTCATCGTCCAATTCGTACTTGACAACGAGGGTAAAGAAGAAGTTTTCGATGGTCGAATGGAGACCCATGAAGGAGGCACTGCTCTCAAGAGGAGCCGACTCTGCGATTCCAAAGGCCTTCTGGAACAGAGGAATTGAGGGTGAAGAAAAGAAAGGGAAGTTAAAAGACACTCAAAATAGAACCTTAATCGAAGTGCTCCTATTGGCAGACTTGAACCACACCGTCTTGAAAAGTGCGGGTTCCACTTTCAACAACCTGAAAACACTCTTATTCTCCCCTCTTTGCATAAGAAATCTAAAAATAAAAGCTTGTTTTTCCCGCTCCCTTCCCCTAGAAAGGTCATTGTCGGTCCTTAATTCTTCCAGGTTGTCCTTTCCGCACTTCCCACAATCCGTATTAGTCTTTCGGTGAATCGCTGAATTTCCCAGGCGGAAACGCAATCGGAAAGAAAGAAGAAGAACGAACCTTGGCCACTCCTGGATCACGATCTTCTTGCTTTTGGCCGCCACTGGGGCTGCGTCGGTGGCTCCGATGATTGGACCGTCGCGCTTGCCGCGGATGGTCGACAGAAGACCCATCATCACTCTTCTGTAACACAACATGAAATTGATGGAAAGGAGTATTTGTTAAGAAAAAGACCTTAAGAAGGAGACGAAGCGTGGAGGGGGAAGACACATTTGTTTGGGCGAGGGGGAAGGTCCGGGCGGAATCCGACCGAGTCATTAGGGACTCTACGTCTGGACCTGACGAGCCGGGCTTTCATTACGCATCCGTGACGCGTAGACGAAAAGGGCCAAACACCGATGTACTGGGGTCCTGGGGGAGGAGGTGGGCAGAACTACATGGGGGTACATCGTTAGGGGTGAAACCAGTTTGATCCGAAACGGATTCAGGGTTCAAATAGGAGCAAAAATAAGGAGGGTAAACGAGTGAAAGACACGATTAAAATGCAATCCTAACATCACAAGTCATAAACTTTTTAGGGAAAAGTGACCTATTGGGGGGGGGGGGGGGGTGGAGCCAGAGGAAAGCTGCAGAAATAAGGCCAAAACTCAGATATAGAAAGATCTAACAACGTAACGTAGCGCACACTGAAAAGATATATCGCTTTCACAGACCGACAACAGAATTACCAGGACGTAAAGAGAGAAAATGCACTTTCACAGGACAACTACACATCTACACTCACACAGACAGACACATAGAGATAGAGATAGAGAGAGGGAGGGAGGGAGAGAGAGTGAGAGAGAAAGAGAGAGAGAGAGAGAGAGAGAGAGAGAGAGAGAAGTTAGGCGAGACAATCGTCCGTCCGAGAGCCGAGTGTAATTGTGTCCTCTTCCTGGTTTTTCCTCGCCCGCTGCCAGGTCCGCCTCTCCTGAATTAGAAGATCCGGATCTAAAATGAAACTCTTCGATCGGAGGTCGCCCTGTGGCCGCAATTAATGTCCGGACGGATATTCGAAACGTGATGTGTCCGAGTTTCGGCCGACGATGATTGTGCCTTCGTCCGCCCCCCGAAGAGGCGATGTTTGCTCGTCGCCGGAAGACGGCCAATGGGTGCTGATCACGGATGGACGGACCGAGGAACAGACTCTCTCGTTTACAATTCCCGCACTACATTCACCTCGTCACCTGGGAGATGGCCACAAAAAACTACCCAAGCGAGGTTTCTGGGAAAGGAGGAGGCCAAAACTACAAAAGACGGCGGGATTGGACCCTGCAAACTATAAGAGGGCGTTTTGACTTGCAACTTGATATTTAACAAATAAGTTTTTCAACCTCTGGTCTTGACGAGATATTCAAGAGCAGGTGGGAAACTATTTCAATCCGAGAGATATGTCGAATGACGGGGATTGACCTGAGGAAGGATTTCTTTATTCGACTACACTCTTTTTACTCCTTCATTCTATTTTCTCTCTCGAAAAAGTGTCTTTTAATCTCAGTTTTTGTTGCAATCTCGCCCTCGTTTGCAATTCCCGTACTGATTTCCCTGACCTGTGATGAAAAAAAATTGCAGTACGAAAGGAGTGGATTTCATGTGGAAACTCCAAATGCAGCACAACACGTAGGAAGGAAGTCTGGCCGTTTGCAAGCGGCAGAAAGGGGCTTCTGTCAAAAGTGCGTTCAATTTAATTAAGCAACGGAAAAACAAGCAAATCTTAATTTTCAGCAGACCAAAGGGAGGTCACAATGAGTGAGAGAGTCTTCAGAAACAATGAAAATTGTTCCTTGTTGCCGCGTCACTTGGAGTAAGATGCGCAGGTTACTGTAGCTGTTGGTCGAATGAAAGAAGATGAGACAATGAGGTCTGTGGCGGCAATTGGAGCGGATGTTGTTAGTGCCAAGTGAGAAAATGAGACTTTGACATTCGAGAGGCGAACACACTTGTTTGTGATGGATGCTCATTTGGGATGAAGACCAAGTGAGTCATACGCGACAGAGGCGACTGTGAAGGAACCACTGAAGGGTACTGTAATTACAGATGGGAGGGCGGGACATATGTGAGACATTCACTCACCAACGGCTAGTCACCATGTAACACGCGAATTTATGATCGTAAATGTGAGAAACTGCTTAAAAGGTAAATTAGTAATTGTGAGTGCGAGAGAATGAGTAAGTGATGCGCAAGTGAGTGATTATTCTTTTCACGTGAGTGAGCTGTCCATCTGAAGCGTAGATCAGAGGGCGTGGGAATTCCCAAGGATCTCAGAGGGCGAAGAGCGAAAGGCGTTGGAACAAGGCTCCCCAGGGACACCTCTCCCTTGGTAATTGGGTTTCAACCGGGCCAGCCGGGGCGCGAAATTGTTTTCCAGCCATCCTACGTGCGACTTTCTCATTCCGATTCGCCGGTCGTTGTTTGCCTTACTTTCGGCACGACAACCCTCACTTGGACACCGAACACAGCCATGATTGGGCCCTGTTTTCAATGTGAAATTGCAGGAATGGGAGAATAACGCCATAGGGGACGAAAATAGGAAAAGCAGGTGACGTTTAGCAAAAGAACAAGTGAGGCTCTTTGAAATTCAGAGCAAACACAGACTCAAAAATATAAGAGACTCATTTTGGAGCGAAAACAAGTCCATTTTGGCCAATCTTTGCTTATGAAAGATTCATTCTCTCACGTGGTCACTGCCTCACCTCCTCAGAACTGGAAGTTCAATCAAGCCAGTGATAACATCTGGCGCCTACCGGCAAAGATGAAGGTGACCAGATGCCCCGTCTTTTTTGCACAGACGCCGCTGCAGCTGAAACTCGAGAGGTTCCCGTTTTTAAAGAGCGGGTGTGAGTTTCCGAAAATTGTGCTGGGCGTCGCTTGAAAGTAGAAAGGTGTGCATGTTCCAGGGGAAACAGCATGGAGTCTTTGTCAAGACGTGAATTATTCACGGCCAGGTCGCCCAACTGATTTGTAGCGTAAACTGAGGCGGAACGCAGAAAATCATGTTTTGCTCTCTTATATGTCTTCTATCAGTCATACAGAGGATACCAAAGAGATATCAAAGGGACAGAATACATAGATAAGTGTACTAACGAGAGGTGCACTTTGATGTCCCGTTCCTAAACGAGAGGTCCATCAGACCGAGACCTGAGCCAGAAAGAAGTGCCGGACAGGCGTGGGAATGGCTAATTAGATTGATGGGCGGAGGATCCGACGGTGGATCCAAAACAAGCGGGAGAAGCCACGGCCGTGTTTAAAGTGGACCACGGGCCTCTTTTTGTGGGCGTTTTTCCCATCGAACAAGGCTGTTTTGAGGATATTGATAACTCGGATGGTACGAAACACGACTGCGAATGTCTCAAAAAGCAGATTCTGCCCAAAAGATCAAACTTAGGATGTGGTAGAGAGAGAGAGAGAGAGAGAGAGAGAGAAAGAGAGAGAGAGAGTGAAAAAGAGAGAGAAAGAGAGAGAGAAAGAGAGAGAGAGTTTGGCATAAGAACAGCGATGTTTTCTGAGCATTGAAACTCTTTGGTTGGAGCCGGAAGAACGTGCCTGGCGGAGTGTCAGGGAAATCCCTGCGTAAGCCCCCGCCTAGTCTCCAGACCCCTCGTCAACCACGTATTTCGCTCTTTTCGCCGAAATCTCTTTGTTTTGGCCAATTCCGTCTTCTGACAATTCGCCACACCCGTTTATCCTCATCAGCGAACATTCGGAATTGCATCGTAGTGCCAATAAACGCCTGGGAGGGGAAGTTCCGCGTATTGGACAAAGTTCGTCAAACGGTGGAATAAAAAACAAAACATAGACGGTAGGTTCTAAGATTTTCAGAAGACGCAAATATAGCACACACAGGAGATGGATACCAGGCTCGTTGGTCGCAAGGGAACGCTTTGCCAATACACCATTTCTGCATATATATATATGTACTAGAACAGAAAATACGAAAAAGCTTTTCAGTTTGTTTTAATATTTGGAAATGACTAAAGGGCATGCTAGTCAGACGTTTGGCCTGAATGCATAGTTTGGTTATTCTTCATTTTCGAGCTATTTCTCGAAAAAAGCGGAAGCTTCCTGGTTAGCACAGCTGAACATTATGTTTCGATCTACGAAATGTTACCCTTTGACAGCGGCGGAGATTATAAGGCACCCCAATCGCTAGCGACTAATGGATACTGTGGCGCAGCGTCAGAGCATTTGCGCCGCCCAACAGGCCCTGGATCAGTCCCGCCCGCGGCACTTTCTATTGGTGGTCTTGTCTGTTCAAAACTGCCTCAAAGTGACCGCAATAATGAAAGGTTGGAGTCAAACCGCCCGGAATTCACGTTTCCGTGTGGCTCAAGAACCAAGCAACACTTTTGTTTGCGTGCGCATCGCAATGTTTTGACGGCCCCGCCCAAATTAAAGATATCACATGAAGCGGGCGAAAGAGGGGAGAGGGCCGTTAATGGTTCCAGGTACCGGGAACTCGAGAGTGATGAGATTGGAGAGGGAGGGCGTAATTTGGCAGAGGGGGCTTGAAGTGAAGAGGCGGTTTAGGGACATAGATTCGGTTAGCCAAACTGAAACGGTTAGTTTTGACAGAGTATATATCTTTTGGTGGGAGAAAGGTTGTCCTAGAAAGAATCACTTGTGTTTCTTCATTCAGCATACAAATCAAAACACACTCCTGACCAAATACAGTTAGTTATTCATGTAATACCCAAATAGCCGCCAAGCCTCACTTGGTTAATTAGAAATTTGTACATATGAAGAGCGAGGATATTCCTGGTAAATGTGGATAGTGTGGATAATTAGGACGTCTAAGATGATTATCCCTTATAACAGTTGGCCGTTTCTTTCTTTTTGTTAACAGCGCAGCATGTTAGGCAAAAAAAATGGCCAGCCGCATTTCCCAGGTAGGAGACCGGTCATTCGGTTGGAAGGGCAAAATTTTTAAATTAGCATGAGCCCAAAATTTGCCATGGGGTACATTTGATAGATTTGCGGCCGAAGGCCGCCCCAGGAGTGTAGGACCGCCGAAGGCGGGCCGTAACTCCTGGTATTGTATATCTACACCTGGAAAAAACCTTGCGGCCCTGCGTGGCCTAATTTGCATTTCTCAAAATCATTCATTTCCACCGGTGCGGTTTGTTCACTTTCTTCGCCTTTTCAAAGACCATTTAAATTTTTACATTGAGAAATGTTTCGATTTCGATCTTTTCTCATGACAATGTAACGGATTCTAGCTATGAATTTAATGGTTCATTTCAACGCATTCCTCTCTTTCGAAAATGTAAATGGTCTTGAGCCAACCGCACAGGTGGAAATGAGTGATTTTGAGAAATGCAAATTAGGCCACGCAGGGCCTCAAGGTTTTTTCCAGGTGTAGATATACAGGCGAGTTCTAAGATGTATGACGCGTGGACCTTCAATGAACAGCCGATCGTCAAAACAACCGCTTCCTTTGAAGAAATCATCCCCGAAATAATGTTTGGTGTCTTTGAAGTCTCCGAACGCTGGCTTTGTTTTTCTACTTCAACTAGGTATTGTAAGGACGTGGTTTATACGAATCTTGCCATCTAAATCTATAAAACATGGCTTCATGGAATAATAACCCCACCGATTGTTGTAACCTGGTGGAACTGTGAATATACACGAAATAGGGTTTTCAAGGGCCTTGTGAAATGTCTAAGTTGTTTTGAAAAGTAATTTTTAAGGTTTTTCTCTTATAATTGAGAATCTCACGACTGACTGATATGACCTTCCCCCCTCGTTTGTCTTTTGTGTCTAAATAGAGGTGATTTTCCTCCTTCTTTTCCTGTCCAAACTGTTCGAGTGACTCGTCCCTCCGTCGCTGACCAGCCGTTCTTTTTCCCAGTCTCCAGCCTGTTCGCCCTTGTTGACACGCGTCGCAAAAAGCGCGAAAGTCGTCGAGAAACTCGAGAAAATCATGCGCTCTGGTGTCGTTGCGACCCGCGGCGCGTCGGCGCGCGCTGCGCCCAGCTGTTTGCCCGTCGACCGGCGCGTCGCGCGCGAGTGACCGCACCGCGCCGGCGCGCAGTGTGAAAAACTGAACAAGCTATAATAAGATGGAGAGCAAACAGACGGCGACCGGAAGCGGCCGGCGGCGGCATTGCGGACGGCGACGGATTAACCGCAACACGAGCCTTTCAAATAGAGGTGCGTCAAACAGAAGACTGGAATTCGTCCGGAAACGGACGACGGCCGAGAGTATTTGATACAGACAGGGACCGGACGCAAACAAACAACTAAGAGATACAGGAAGGGAGCAGAGATCGGATGAGAGAGGCCACGGGAAGATGACACTCCACAGGACATGGGAACAATCCTACTTTTTGAATTTGTAGAATTTGAATTTTTGATGCCTTCAGTTTGCCAAGAATCCAGAGGGAAGGTGTTTTTGTGGGGGAAAAGGCAACAGGCTCCTCCGAGCAAAGATTACTCGGGGGACACATTCACTAAACCGGATTTTTTACCCGATGGGTGCAAACTTTCACGTGCAAAAAGGGAACAAACACACTGAAACGCGCCTTGTAAATCAACCAATGCCACAAATCGGGCGCTCAAAGAAGGTTAAATGTGGCCACAATGTTGTGAACTTGTGACCTATCACACTCACAGTGAATTATGAAAATGACCATAGCAATGCTAATGCGCCCTTATCGTTAGTCTTCTCATCTCTCTTGCTGATTAGATGTGCAGGTTAGTTTAATCTCATAACAAGCTCGATGGGTAGGGAGTATAATTGAATATGAGTGGGATTGTTCACAGGTTCACATCATCTTGGCTTCCCGATTTGTGGCAGTGTTTGGCAGTTGATTTCGCTTTGTAAGTGAAAGTTTGCACCCATCGGGTACAATACCCGGTTTTTGTGAATGTTTCCCTGGAGAAATCTTTGCTCGGAGGAGCTTGTTGCCTTTTCCCCACAAAAAACGCCCTTCCTCTGGATTCTTGGCAAACTGAAAGGCGTCAAACCAGCCGCGCCTGAGTCTACATCTCGCGCCAAAACATCAAGCAAACACGCGTGGGTGCGGTGCTCCAAATCGGTGAATCAGGTTGCCAAATCCATAGAAATCGAGAGATTTTCAAGTAAGAAGAAGAAGATCTGAGGAGATTCTGAGAGTGGATCTTGAAGTACAAAAGGTGACACCCAGTTCAATTGGTAGGTACGCCCCCAGGATAAATGGGTGTTTAGGGTCAATTGCCTACAATTTTTCCTCTTCCGAGATTTCATTTAAGAAAGTGATCTAAAAGGATTCTGAACTTCCTCAACAAATAGGGGGAATAGGTTCAGATTTCAGGGAATCACAATTACTCTCAGTCATATTAGCTTATGCATTTTATGTAAATACCGTGGGTATTTGAATACGAACACTTTACCAAAACATAGCACTTTGAAGCAAACAGCATACTGTAACTGATGTGGCCACATCTTAATCAGATTGCTGCATTTACATCCAGTTCCATATTTTTTGTAGTTTTAATCACGTTTTTCGACAACAATGAAGATCTGAAATAAATTTTTTTAAACAGTCAGAATAAAAATGATAAACTAGAATTTTCTTGAGCTTTCGTGGATTTTGAAGGACACTTGGATGAAGCGCACTGAAACTGTAATCTGATTTCATGCAACGACCTTTATTATGTCGGTTCCTCAACTATAAAAGAAGAAAATTACGATTACAGTATTTTTCCACAAGCAAAATTTTACATACCAGTGTCTAACTTGAACTTTCTGCTAGAAATCATCAACTTTTCTGCATCTCACATAGCAACGACTTGTTGGAATGGGTGTCTTTTAGGCGACTCTATGTCCAATGCCCTATTGGTTTCTAGAGCAACTGTTTGTGTTTAGAGAACTAGCCCAGGAGTTTTCTTTCTCTTATCGGTCAAATTATCTCGTGTGATTCTGTGGTTCTTCTTCCTTTCAAAGCCTTCGTCTCTCCTCTGCTCTCTCTTTTTCTCTTTCCCGGAATGCGGTTGCCGCCGGGCGTAACCCGAGGCGGACAGTTTTTCCGCAGCGACCGGCCAGAGGCGGGGCGGCCCCTCCGGCCTATAAAACCGTCGGCGTCGTGTGCTGGACACGCCAAACATGCTCAGCAAGCACCTCTTCCTGGGTTTTGCCTGCCTCGCCATCGCATTCGCCGCTCCTCAGAATGGTGACTTTTCATTCTTTTCCTGTATCCACCTTGGCTTCTTCAATTCCTTCTCTCTTGCAATCGCTTCTTTCAGAGGAGGGCAAGAGCGAGAAGCGCCGTCAGTACATTGCGCCCATCGCAGGTGCCGCTCAGGTCCCGCGCAACATCGCCCTCGCAGCAGGTTTGTGTTGATTCTCCTTTTGTGAACCTTATTTCGCACTCTCAAAGGAAACTCCCATTAGAGACTCAGGCCACGTTGGAATAATGACTAGCAGTCACAGCTTGGCTTCTACCCATTTACTGAGCAGCTAGCTAAAGCACTGCGCTAAACCTGAAAGTGCAGCTTGGATAGCATTTTATCGATCCGCATAAAGTCGTCTATTTCTGTTACCATAAAATCGCCAGCTAATGCATATCTTCAGCTGTTCCTATGGCTGCCCCCATGGTCGCCGCCGCCCCCGTCGTCGCTGCCCCCGCCCTGCCCGTGATGCAGCCCGCCGTGGTTGCCCCCGTCGGTCAGTGCCCCGGTGGTCCCTCCCTCCCCATCGAGTGCGACCCCAAGCGCCCGTGGCCCCAGTGCCCTCCCCAGTCCTACTGCTACGCCACCAACTCTGTCGACATCGGACCCTACTTCTGCTGCCCCGTCTGTAAGTCCCGCCTTCTGACACTCTGTAATCCTTACCCTTAGGGTCAACCTACGGAGCTGCCTGGCGTCCGGCCACTCCCTTCTTCAACTACGTCCCTCCCATGCCCGCCAACTGGCCTGATGTCATGAAGGTGACTGCCAACTGGCCCGCTGCCGCCGTCGGACTCCCAGTGAAGGCCCGCAAACAGGCTGCCTCCACCGACGAGGAGAAGGAGGAGGACAAGATCGGAGCCTCGATCAGTGGATGGATGGGACGTCAGCAGTAGACGAAGGGAAAAGAGTGTCTGTACAAAGAAGTGATAACTTATGCGCTGCCAGCAGTATTACAAAAATAAAGTTTTCTACGATTCAATTCTTCTTTTTCATCACTATTCTAATGTTGAATAATTTACGAATATAAATAGTATTTATCATCTGTTTCACAGCGAAAATAAATGATTATGTCTGGTACAAGTCGGTGCACACGCGGCCTACGATATGGGACTATTCGAGAAGGCAAAGGGGAGTGGAAGGAGAGGCCATCACCAGACGACGCACTTCTTCACTGGGTTCGTTGGAGATCCGACTGGACAGTCGTAGGCAGAGGCAAACTCTTTCATGTTGGACAGAACGCCGATCACTCGGAAGACTTCTGGAGAGTGCTCGTCCGTCAGCACCTGCTGCATGGCCGCAGCCTCCTTCTTCTGACCACACCAGAACTGAAAGGAAATGTGATATGAGAGGAAGAAAAAGCTCACATGCGCATAGCTGAGGAAGAATATCTGTTCGTTCTTGTACTGCTGAAGCCCCGGTAGCCTCGGCTCTTCGCCATTCGCTTTCATAAAGCTTTTGTATGCCTAAAATTCCTAATTAACTCTCATCAGCACTATGACTCACCCTAAACGCTTCCTTCACCCCTCCGTTATCTGCGATATTTTCCCCTTGGGTTAATTTCCCGTTGACTCGATAGGTGGTCTTTGGAATGACGTATTCTCCATACTGTTCCACAATGCACTGTCTCCTTTCGTTGAAAGCCTTCAGACTCTCTGATGACCACCAATTCTGCAGATTACCAGCCTTGTCGTACTGGCTTCCCTGAGTTTCCAAAGTAAAACATTCAAGGGAGGGATTCACCTGGTCGTCGAAACCATGGGTTATTTCATGGCCTATTACAGCTCCCATTGCACCGTAGTTAACTGCCTTGGGGAAGGAACCACTGAAGAAAGGAGGCTGGAGGATGCCTGCAGGAAAAGCTGAAACCGAAGGAGTTACATAACAAGCAAAGTAGTTACATATGGCATTGCGTTCAGGAGAATAGAAGGCATTGACAATGGCAGGAGAGACATCGAATTCCATGCGATCGAAGGGTTTTAACAATTTCCGGAATTCTTTATTTTGCATCCAGACGACCGCTTTGATCATCATTGAGTAGTAGGTGTCGGTGGGAAGGATCTCCAGCTGAAGAGATCGGTTGTACTCTCCCTCCTCTCTCTCTCTCTCTCTCTCTCTCTCCCTCTCTCTCTCTCTCTCTCTCTCTCTCTCTCTCTCTCTCTCTCTCCTTACCAATTCATACTCCTTGTCCAGTTTTACTTTGTCCTTGATCAGTTCCGGATACCCAATATTGTTGATCATCGAATTCGCCTTCTCCACTGCAATGGTCTTCGTCTTGTTGTCCATCCAATCATTCTCCATCACTAGCCCCGTAAAAGACGTTCTCAGAAGACGGATCATATTCTAAATGCCATTTGCTCTTCCCCTGAGAATCATTTACCATAGCCTCTCTTTTATCCTCTGAATTGAAATGTGCATCTACATAGATTGCTCCAGCGGCCAGGGGAAGAATGGTTGCGGGTACCTGGGCGCAGTCCTTCCATCTGGGGCTCCGTTGCTGCTGGCCCGTCATCACTCTAACGAAGTCCTGAAAACAGATGCATTGGTAAGTTTAGAAGTTGCTTACCTGTTTAATATCCTCAAAGCGTTCATCAAGGAAACGGACGTTTGTCTGGACCACCCTCCAGATGATGTAGTTGACCATGACGTGTGGGTTGGTCTCCTTCAGAAGCACAGACACCTTCTTCAGGAAGTCAATTTCACACACAATCACTTCAGTGTCGTTGTGGAAGAGGTGCTTTATTTCTTCTGGGCCTATGTAGCGGAAGAAAGCCAACCATTCAACCTTAAAATGCCATTATTCAGAACTTCAGATAGATTACGTCAGGAAGGTACTCCTGGAGATCGTTGAAGGTACGGCGGTTGTGCATTCGGGTGTTGTTTCTCCTCTCATCTTCAGCTACAGTAATCTGGAAATAGGCGTTGACTAGCATTTTCTAGGAACCAATTGCTGAAATTATGGACAGGGGACACTCATCCTCAAATTGCTCAATTTCTCGAATTAACGCAGGCCCAATCAGGCCTTTTGCTACTGACCATAAACCAATTGGAGCTTATATTAGCCGTCTATGTTACCGTAACTCACATTCGCTAGTTTCGTCTCAAAGGCAATGACGTCATCAATGTCCTTGTAGATCTCTGTCGTGTCCCTTGTAATGCCCAAATCGTTTTGCAGCAGTTTTACCACCTAAATAGAGTTTAAAATTTTGATTATTAAAGTCCCCACGTTGAAGAGATATTTTCTGTAGGCTGTCATGTGAGCGGAAAAGAGGGTGTTGTTCAAGTAATAGTCTCTTGCTCCTCTACCAAGGGTTAGGCCTCCTTGGTCGATGAACAGAGTGTTTCGGGTGGTGTTCTTAGCATCGGCGTAGACATACAGCTGGTAGAATACATCAGCTCCGTAACGGGCACGGGCACGGGCCAACATGTCTGAAATCACTCACTCACAAGCTCACAAGCCTGAATCATGCGATTTCACTGCCACACATTCACGTGTACACGTTAATATACCTGTAAGATTGAAATTATCAGCTGTCCAAGCGGATGTGTTCAACAATGGCCACCCTCCCAATTCCTCAATGGATTCCACGAGAAGACTGGTCTTCAGAGTGTCCAACTGACTGACATTCATACAAGTCTTGTAGGCAATCCTAGCCATATTGATAGACCTCGTAGGGGAGGCCACTTCTTGTTCCAGCAACACTGAAGTGCCATTGCCTCAAGACAGAGTCAAAACTACCTCTCGACTGAAGTCTCACTTGTTCCCTCACGTGGGAGAACGTTCCAAAGGCAAACATATCATCAGGGATAGGATTGTTTGTGTTCCAAGCACCACAGGCAAAGTCGTAAAAGTTTTCACAAGGATCGACCGACTGGTTCATTGCATTCAACTGAAAATGGGTCAGATCAAAATTTTTCGCATTGAGAAAAAACACGAGTTCTACTCATATTTAGTTAAAACATAGTTAACACTCACTAGATTGTTTGCAGCTCTAACACAACCAGGAGTGGTGCACACGGCAGGAGGAGCCTCGGTTGTAGGCGGGGGGCTATCGGTAGAAAAAGAAGGCAAGACGATGGAATTAGTCGTTTTCAGAGATTCGATTCCTAGAATACGCTTGTTTCACAGAATATTAAAATGTTACCTCTCCGTCTGTCTAGAGTTAAAATAACAAAAATAAGAATAATGCACAGGAGGAGGAGCATCAGGCCGACCGACATAAGCACCCTCTCCAGGCCAGTCCGGCCTCGCCACCATCTCGCTGTTCCCTGAAACTAAGTGTTCCTTTGCGCGGGAACATAACACTTTTCAAATAAGTTGTATCGTATTTTTCGTCAAATTATGTGTGAAATGAATTATTTCCGTAAAGTGATCGTATCGTTGCCACGTCATCTGATTGGACATAAATCCCCAAATCGCGTAGTAATCCAGACACAAGTGCACTTTGTCACACACTACTTTATGACGCATTTCTATTGTCTTCACTTGTGAACAAGGAATATACAGTCATAACCAAAGCTAGTTCACTTTAAAAAGTGGTTTGTGGGCAATTCGAAAACAACATCAAAATAATTTCACTTGTTGCAAAACTCGCTGATCTAGGATTGTCCGTGAGTATATGTGAATATTCTGCAACAATCAATACATTTTGTCTCCCTGCGCTTGAACTTTATAAAATCGATGTTTCAGGCCCATTTAATGTTTTCATGAACATATAAACATCAAAGTGAAACATAAGTACGCAACTGTCAAACCTTGCAGCCACAATGAGCCGTATACGGAGGGAAGCATTTAAGTAACACAACTATTGAAGGTAAATTTTAACAATAATATAACCCGATAAAATTAGTATTTGTGGTGTAGTAAGCAGAATACGAGATTGTTTCTTAATAGAACCACGAAGAAGAAGAAAAGTCTGACCTCTTCTGGCTTTTTGGTGCGTTTGTCCATGGGAGCAGTGGATGCACCTACATGGGAGGAGCGCCTTTTATGGAAACAACTGCGATTCGGGAGGCGGTTTTTGGTTGTCGCCGTGTTTTGCGAGGGATTAGAGCAGACTCGATTAGAGCCGAAACTGTCAACAGCTACTATTCAATGGCAGCAGGCAGGAAGAGGAAATTCACTGAATCTGCAGCTTCTGCAGGGAACCTTCCCTTCATCAGGAACTCTCACACATCTTATAAGACCTTTGGTTAGGTTTGATGGCTAAACAAGGATGGCTACGGATCATCCTTGTGCCATCCTTGTTTTTTTTATCCTCCGAACCGTGCGCCCTACACGATAAATATCGAGGGTTCGGATCCGCCTCAAAAAAGTTTTTCCGGAGCGGATCTGAACCCTTGTTGTTTGTCTGGTAATCCTGGGCCCGGCCTGATCCGCGTTTCAGCCACCCTTTGTTTTTTTTTAACTAACCTTTCCAGGAATGAAGATCACAGCCGGTGGTTCCTCCCTGGGTGGTGGTGTGCTGAAACACGGAGAGGAACTGGACGGGGTGTGTGTCCTTCTCTTCTTACCTGGCAGTGTCAGTGCTGTCCATGGCAATCAGCTGCATGTGGCTCTCATTCGTCCTCATCTGGACATAGTCGGGTGCATCCCCGAACGGCATTGGGAGAAGGAAGAAGGCGATGGAGATACAGGGCTGATATTGGAGACTCAGAGAAGGACTGAAGACGGTGGACTATTTCCGAAGGAAAGGAAAACAAGACGCCTACGCGAGGACATCACGAGGCAACTATTACAGGCAACAATGGGGAAAGGAAAGAAAGGGCGGGGATACAGAACGACACTAAGTGAGATGAGAACTTCGGTTCTTGTCTATGACACGCTACCCGTATTTTATAAACTGAAACTTAGACCACTTCTCAACTCTCTATTGTCTCTTTCATTAGTAATCTCACTAGATATGTGTTTTTATTATAAGAAAGCCATTCCATTGTTGGAAACCACTAGCCCAATTCGTCGCAGAAAAACAACAGAGCAGCTCGGCCACCCTGTGAAAGAGGATTGCTACATTTGCATCGACGCTGCAGCACTACAGAACGATCAAGAGGGGGGATAGAGAGGGGCCTCAATTTGACTATCGTTGACCTAAGTGTCCTGTGGCATTAATTCCCGTGGTTCTCGTTCTCAGTCGCCCGTGGCCATTAGCTCCTCTAGCCTTTGAGCAAATGATCGCAATGGTCTCTCGTGACCCATTCATTATATTATGAGCGATATTTCATGGCTCGTTGGTTCCGATGAATGGAGGTTCGGCTGATGGCATTAGGATCCTACATTACAAGGTAAACGTTTGCTGTAACGGCTGCGGATAAAGGATAAAGTGCAGTGTGAAACGGGGACAGGTTCGGTTGGTAAATCCATGGCATTCTGCACAAAATGGGATCACGCGTTGAGTTGGTGAGCGATCTTCAACCGATCAGCCTTTGGAGAGGGAAAGAAAGAAAGGGAGGGTAACAGAAGAAGCAAGAGAACGAGACAAAAGGGGATACATACATAGATTGGAAGAGAGATAACGATTCACAGATTAATCGATATCCTTTCCATCGATGTAGGTTAATGCACATTTAATGAAGAGGATGTTTGTAAAATAATATGTTAATCTTTTTAAGAAAGAGTGATTTGACCCACTTAATCCAATCTAATCTTTCGAATAGTTCAGATGCCTTGTGAATGCAGGAGGTGCATTCGTGGGCGTCTCCTCCTTATTAGGGCTGCAATCGGAGTGTTCCTTCAGTCGCATGACTGTTAACAATCCGTGGCCGGAACTGTGATTAGTTTAATTGCGAAGGCGTCGGCGCCGGGCGAAGACTCGCCGATCGATGGGGAGCCGTGCCCAGAACGCCCTGGCCAGGCTCCCATTTCCTGGTTGCGTGATTCTTATGAAAATTTGCTCTGGGTAAATCAGGTGTTCTGAGGTTTAAAGCTAATTTCTCCTGGAGGCAGATCGATGACAGGCGTTTTGGGACGTAGAGTTACGTTGACGACGGGTGGACGGATACTGTTTCAATCCGAGTGTTTATATTTTATCGACCGAAACTCTGTCAGAACAATTTGGACCCAAATGTTGGTCTCAAAATGACTTACGAGGGGATCACAGCCGTTTCGAAACATGCCTAAAAAGCCACGTTCACCAGGCAGCTTAATTTAACAAACAAGTTCACAAGACAATTGAAAGTGAAATATTCATTCATCTCAATATACAAACAGCAAACGAAGTACCCGTTCACTTCCTGCAGCATCGTCCGTTGCAGGGAGAGTACTGCTGTGGGCAGCCACAGCTAGCCTGAGGGGTAGCCGGCTGGCAGGAGACGGTTGCCGGCTGGCAAGAGTTCAGACACGACTGCTGACAGGCAGGGGCACACTGCGTCTGGGGCTGAAATGGTAATAGTCTGTTTGAAAGGCAGAATATGTACCTGAGACTGGGCGCACTGGGTGTTGCAGGTCTGTTCGCACATGGGCTGGCACTGGGGAGACTGCTGGGAGACGGGGACCGAGATGGTCAGCTGAACGACCTGCTGCTGGACCTGGGGCTGTTGCTGCTGAACACAACTGGGCTGGCACGCCGGCTGGCAAGACGGCTGGCAGGAAGGCTGAACCGGCTGGTAGATCTGCTGCTGAACCTGAGGCTGCTGCTGAACGCAAGTCGGCTGGCAGGCTGGCTGGCAAGCGGGCTGGCAGGAGTTCTGCGTAGGCTGAATGGGCTGCTGCTGACAGACGGGCTGGCACTGGGCGGCACACTGCTGGTCACACTGGGGCATCTGCTGCTGACGGCACTCCTGGTTGCACACCTGCTGACACTCCTGGCATTGGTTCTGGTTCTGGTACTGCTGAAATGGTTACTGTAAGCGGATTACTATAAGACGAACCGGGGCATAGGTGACAGGGGACAATGTGGAGGGCTGGGCGTTGCAGACGGACTGGCAGGACTGTTGGCATGACTGGTCGCAGACCTGCTGGGGCTGACCCGCCTGGGCACACTCGTTCATGCAACCGTTTTGGCACTGCTGGCACTGGTTCTCATCCCTGTAGGGCTGGTACATAGGGGTAGAAGAAACAGGAGACATGGTGGAAGATGGGAGGTAGCCAGGGGTGTTGTACATCATCTGTTGCTGCTGCTCCTGGGCGTACTGCTGGTTGGACATACTGAAAAGACCAATCTTCAGTAACTCTTCCCCCACTTACCAGTTGGTCTGACAAGTCTGCTGGCACTGGGGCTGAGCCTGAGGCTGGCATCCGGCGTTGCACTGCTGAAGGCAGGAAGGCTGCTGCTGCTGAATCGGCTGGAAGCTGGGCTGCTGCTGGGCAGGCTGGCAGGCCGATTGGCAAGTGTTCTGGCAGGAAGCCTGGCACTGGGCAGCTGGCTGCTGCTGGGTGGCACACGACTGCGCACATGAGGACTGGCAAGCGGGAGCACACTGCTGTTGTTGCTGTTGGATCTAAGGGAGTAATTGGTTGAAAAACAAAGAAATGGTTACCTGCTGGGGCTGGGCACATCCGCAGGCGGGCTGCTGGCATTGGCAGTTCTGTTGGACGCTCTGGGCAGCCACGGGGGAGCAGGAGCAGGTAGGGGCTGCCTGGGCACAGCCGCACGCTTGGCGACGAGCACGGAGCTGAAATGGGACTTCTGAGATTCCAAATGGAGAAAGCTTTACTTTTACTTTCTTGTGGGACACAAATGTTCAAGTAAAACTAGAATATTATCAAACTGTGTCATTTAAGTAAAAACCCGCAAATCAGTGTCGAAAGAGTCGGAAATCAATTGGAGACAAATAAGAGAAAAGGGCAGTTTCGATGAAAACACCGTTTGTTTCTGCAGATGTTCCGGAAAAAAGTTATGAATCAGTATTGCGTACCGGTTCGGCGGCTGCGAGAGCGAAGAGGCAGAAGAGAAGTGCGGTCCTCATGGCGTGGTGTCGTTCCCTGGCGACCCCTCCCTTATATCCAACCGTCTGGGGCCGGTTCCTCCCTTCCGGACGGATAAGCGCCCGCTTCCCTCTGATTTGTTTGCTGCCGTCCGCGTCGTTCTCGTGTTTGCAGTCGCGTGAGCATCTTACGTGAACTCCGGTGGTTCCCCAGACGATGACAAACCAGCAAGAATGCAGCCACCCAATTCAGTGGATCTGAAGGCAACTTTCGGTAGTCTACGGTAGTCCATAAATAGAAACGTCGTCGAGTTTTTGAGTTGGAGCGTCACTTCGAGAGGATCTGTTTGCGCACTGTTGCCAGCCGGTGCTCAAGAAACAGCTCCTGTCCAACAAGCGGCTTTGGAGAAAATTAGAGAAGTAAAAGAGAGCCATTTACGCGTTATACCTACTTATATAAAAACTAACCGTTTACTGCAAGGCGAAGATTCTTACTGAATTGTCGCTCTCTCATATTTTCAGGAATTCACATGCACAAGTTTACCGTGGGTCCTTGCAAGATAGACGTCTTGAGTTTATTTGCTCCTGATTGGAAACTGCGCAAAGTTCCGGATTTTGAGTCAGCCCAGTGTAATCAGGGCGTGAGAGTCAACAAGCACACGCGACTCCTGACCCGTAACTGGTTCCAGGTCTCAGGAGGGAAAAGGAGTTTAAAATGATGGGATGGAAGACGGTGACGAATACATAGAGAAAGAGAGAGAGAGAGAGAGAGAGAGAGAGAGAGAGAGAGAGAGAGAGGGGGGGGGGAGAGAGAAGAGAGAGAGAGAGAGAGAGAGAGAGAGAGAGAGAGAGAGAGAGAGGGGGGAGGGAGGGAGCGAGAGAGAGAGAGAGAGAGAGAGAGAGGGAGGGAGAGAGAGAGACAGAGAGAGGGGGGAGGGAGGGAGAGAAGCATTACCGCAACTGCTTTTTTGAAATCGTTTTGTTTTCTCAGGTATATGCACCATCCAGCAGCAGGTCGTTCAGAGTATACGCCAGTCAAAATGAGCAAGTATGGGGTTACCCTTGTTCGACGACTTCTTGGAAAAGCCTGAAAAATCTGTTAAATATTTTATTAGTTAGTTTATGTGTAATTACTTTGAATGTATAGTAATTGTAAACATTCTCTCCTGAATAATTGTTGAAAGAAATTCAAAATTCCCGCGTGATATTTTTTCCCAACGATTGTTTCAAATAACGCCAAAAAATTAGCACCTGGCCTAAATTCTCCTGGGTAAATTCTTATAAGGGATTTACCATCGCTGTATTTTGGGTTATGGTCTAAAAATGTTAAAAGCTTTCGACCCCGTTCAATGGTCCATAATTTTTAAAAAAAGTTTTATTCGTCCTCTGTCTAAGCCCAAATTACGCAGATTTTCAGGTTTTTTTCTCTAATTTGATACAAACTTCATACTTCGTGATGGCTGACGTTGCCAAGGAAAATCCCCCGATGGTTCTTCCGGTCGAAGTTCCTGTTGTCGTGGACGAGGGCGGCAAGAAGAGCAAGAGAGGCAAGCGAACTTCTCGCGCCAAGAAGGTATTTTTACCTTGTTGTTTCTTAATTAATACGTGTTTAAAGGATATCTCGACCGAAAGCTTCCCGGAACAGGTTGAGGGTGGCAAGCGTGATGAGAACAGCAAGAAGCGCCGCTCTCGTCGTGTATGCTACCTTGACGTTTGAAAGGACAAGGCTTGTTTAGACCGGCAAGGGAAGGAAGAGAGACGATACTTCGTCTCCGGAACTGGGCGCTAGCGTCTGCCAGTCTGCGGAGGTCACGTGCGACTCTGTGACTATCGAAAGGTCAGGACAATTTTTAGCTAATGTAATTAGTGACTCCAGGTCTGTTGCGAGTAAATCTACATCGAGCAAGAAGAACAAGAGCTCCAAAGGAGATGTCGCAGCGGGAACCACCAAGGCTTCCCTCAGCCAGGAGGAGTTGGCCTTTATCAAAAAGATCCAGGAGCGGTCCCTTGAGCCGGTATTCCATCACAGTTTGTTAATGTACCATTTAGCTGAAAACTGGATCGATAACTCTTGCCGAGCTGATGGGAACCCCCGAACAGACCAACACGATCGGATCTAGTCTTCTCCAGCGTCTGATTGAAAAGCCCCTCACTGTGCAGAACATCCTGGAAGCGGCTGCTAGGGAGCGTCCTCCTGTTCCTGGTTTCTCCCGAGGTACACCATATATAAGAACAATCTAAGTCGTTTTCTAGGTCATCCTAACCAAAACTTCAACGTCCGTCCTGAGCTGTTGCACACTGCTATGGATGTGTTCCGCAAGGCGTCCCAGAACTACCAGGGATCTCACGGCCAGGGTGCTTCCAATTTTCAATAATAATATAAAAAAGTTCGTTGTTTAGATGACCGTTTTGCGCCTACCACGACTCCTCGCTCTCACCACCGTGGGGACTTCCGTCCGGATACCGCTGACCGCATTCCTTGGATCCCCCTGACTCCCATGTACCCCTTTGAAGACCGTCACCAGAGAACTCCGCAAAATCTGAGCTCTCCTGTGTCCAGGAGGAACTCTCAGCCAATGAGCTACCGCTCGTTTAGTGGCCACACCAACATCAACAGAAATGGGTAAGCCCTCATTTTGGCATATAAATTCTTAGTTTCAGACCCACTATGACTTCTTCATCGAGCCACAGTATCGCTCCACCGGCCGGCCAGAAGACGCGGAAGCCCTTCTTCATGCCGTACTATAGCGGCGACTACGTCTCCAGGGGTCTCTCCACCGGAGAACTCTTCAAGGGCTCTCTTCGCGTGAACCAGCGCAACTACGAAGAATCCTATATTGACAGCCCGGAAGGAGACGACCAGTTGGATTTGCTCATCCTCGGTCTCCACGACCGTAATCGTGCTTTGCATGGGGATGTCGTCGTCGTTCGGCTGAAGGACAGGAGCAATTGGGTGGTTAGTTGTTTTCCGTAGTGTTAAATGTAACCTAATTTAGGTGCGCGAGAGCCTCTACCAGGCGTGGAGAAGCGGCCACCTGGACATGTCCCACGACGATGACGGAAAGCCAATGACCGTGCCGCCCGTTCCTACTCCCCACAACGAGAACGTGGTCGAGGTGGCATCTATTATCTTCTTTGTTTATACAGTCCTTAGGTATCGCTCGGCGGAACCGCGGAGATCAAGATTGCCAAAAGCGACTTGAGCAAAGAGATTCCTGTCAGCAATGGCTTGCAGTATGACCGTCTGGACATGATTCTCATGGGCGCTCAGTCCGAACTCTCCCGCCGTGGAAAACTCGCCGGTGATGGTGAAGACAACAAGCTCTTCGCCTTGGAGCCTCAGCTAGAGGTTAGCTCTCATCCATGTTTGCTGAAACATTCATTCAGAATTTGATCGATTCCCTGTCTCTGCGCCGTGTAGATTCGAGGGTCGCTCCCCCTACGCCTGTGCGCAGGATTCCTGCTAGGAGGGCACTCGGCCAGAGCACGAAGAAGTGTTCGCACAAGTTGCTGTCCGACATGCCCGCTGAGGACTGGGGTGTTCCTGACTTCTGTCTCCAGAAGACCGCCGAGGTTAATTTTATCGCATCTGCTCATGCAGTTTTAATCCAGGTTGTCTTTATTGCCGAGCTGAAAAACTGCCGTGCTGCGATGGGTCAACTGCGTATGTTGTCCGACGGTAACCGCAACTGGGCTCTCTTCTGCCCCGCAGACTCCCGCATGCCGCGCATGATGATCCCCGGTGACCAAGCACCCCTCGGCTTCTTCGAGAGACCCCAGGACTTTGCCAAGTTCATATTCGTTGCCAGGGTTGTGGAGTGGCAGGCGACGGCACAGTTCGCCCGCGGACGCATGGAGAGATCTCTCGGATTGGCTGGAGATGTCGACGTAATTGTCTAGGTGTTCCCATACAACCACAACATTTAGGCTGAAACCGAGGGTTTGCTCTTCTCCAACGACGTGGATACGAGGGAGTTCTCCAACGAAGTCCTGTCCTGCCTGCCCGACACCAGCTCTTGGTCTATCCCCGACGATGAACTTAAGGATCGTCTGGATCTGAGAAACGAGGCCGTGTTCTCCATTGTGGGCGATAACTCCAAGAGCATCCACGTAGCCATCCACATCACTAAGAAGGAGAACAGTTGGGAGGTGAGTTTCCTCACTCTAATAATTGTTCAATCGATTGACAGATTGGCCTGCACGTTGCTGATGTCGCATTCTTTGTCAACGAAGGCACGGAGCTCGACAAGTGGGCCACTAAGAGGGCCAATGCCGTTAAACTCGTCCACAAGGTAACAATTGTTTATGTTCTTAAATACGCCAATTCAGGAAGTACCTATGCTCCCTCGCGCGCTGACCGAGAACTTGTGCAGTTTCATCGAGAACACCGACCGTCTCGCCTTCTCTATCATCTGGGAGCTTGATAACGATGCCAACATTCTGAAGGAGAAATTCGGTAATTTAGTGTCGTATCTGTCGACTGTTGCCTAGCGCGTTCTGTCATTCGTGCAAAGTGTAATCTCAACTACGACGTTGTGAGGCGTTTCCTGACCAACACTGTTGGAGACGACATCAAGTTTGGCAGTTTGAGCTCCAACGAGCTGAGTGAAAAGGTACAATTAGTCTAGCAATATACCAGGGTTTCTTTTAGATCTTTGCTCTTCGTTCCATTGCGACCCACTTAGGCGTTAGGCGCGAGGAGAAGGGATCGCTTCCTCTGGATCAGACCATTCTGCAGTTCGAGTTGAATCAGGAGACGAAGATTCCCGAGGAGGTGTCGCTCGTCCAGGTTTGCGGTTCTCCGTTTTGCTTAGTTCGTATTTTAGAAGAGCAATGGAGAGCTCATGATGGAAGAATTCATGATCCTTGCTGACCTTGCTGTTGCTCATGTCATTGAGAGCGCGTGCCCGAAGACTGCTCTTCTTCTCCGCCATCCTACTCCCAAACAGAAGGTCATGCGCGAAGTTGTAAGTTCATTTTGTGATTTATTTTTTTGAGTTCTTGTTTAGAAGGAGCTCTGCGAGAAGATAGGCTTCCCTCTCTACGGCGCGACTTTGGCTTCATCTCTGAGAAAATACCATGACAACGACAAACTCAGCTCGGCAGTTTACAAGGTACTTTCTGTTTCATTATTCTGATAATTTTCCTTCAGATGCTGTCTCTGCTTCTGAAAAAGCCTATGCAGACCGAGCAGTACTTCTGTGTCGGCACACAGTCGAGCCCGGCGAACTACTTCCACTACGCTTTGAGTTGCCCCTAGTAGGTCCTTTGTTTAAAACCATATATTTTCCCTTTTAGCTACACTCACTTCACATCGCCTTCTAAGAGGTATGCCGATATCCTGGTGCACCGCTTCCTGGGTGCCACTCTCGGTTCGTCGAAGGCCCCGTCGATGTCTATCCAAGAGATTGAGCGCTGCGCCCAGCACTGCAACGACAAGAAGGTCGCTGCTCTAGCGGCCTTGGAGGGCAGTCAAGAGACGTTCTTCGGTCTGTTTGTCCAGCGTTCCGGTCCGTTCGACGAACATGGAGTGATCGTCGCTCTGAGTGACACTGCCATCGATGTTCTTCTGCTCAAGTACGGTATCGTCAAGCGAGTCTACGTCAACGTATGGTTTCCATGTTTTCTTTAATACTATTGTGTTTAAGAAGTTGGACATGGCGCGTGATCCGATCTTCGTGGAGGGCGCCGTTCCTCAGCTTACCTTGTTCTGGAATACCAAGGGTCCTGAAAACGCTGCCGTCGAGCAGGTCATCCAGGTGAATTCGGCACTGTTTCTCGTCTTCATGCTTTCGTTATAGATCTCCACCGTCGTCAGCGTGACTCTCATTGGGTCGCAGACTGAGCCTACCAAGTACCAGGCCTTGATCAAGCTGGATCCCACCCAGACGCTGCACGAGCTGTTGGAATCTGGCACTGATCTGTAGTTTCCTCTAGGATCCCATTTTGTTAACGAACCTATTGTTTACTTCAAGGCACTTGCCTTGCATGCTTTATTTTCATGTTCATAATTTGATAAAATCGAAACACCTTTTAGACAACTTGTTCTATTGTTTCCAATTTGCTTGTTTATTGTTCGTTGGCTCTTCACTGTGCTCTCTTAATGAAATTTTACCCGAAATCTGTTTTTGCTGGTCACGATGTGTCCCAAGCGCACTAGACACGTTCCTGGAACTCTGCCAGAAAAGATACCGTGCAAGCGAAAATATCACGTATCTGATTTGGGCTTTCAATTTCGAGATGTTACTAGGTCATTAGTTTTATATTAACATTGAGATTTAACATTGTAAATAAGAGTATATGGTGCAACATGTGTTTTACGTGGAAAAAGAGTCAATATTTTCCAATGTGGATTGATCCGCAAATGTTCTTCGGTAGAGTTTCCTTGAAGTTTCTTGTAAAACCGATCTGATTGTTCTTTTTGAAAAAGATTTCAGAAAATGGACACTTGGGGAGCTCTGACCATGAAGTGCGCCTCCTGCCCTCCTGGAACCCATAAGAATTGGCCAGTGGCCATGCTCTACGAACACTTTGCCAAGGTTCACATGGGTGAGTCTCCCGGTTTTTCATCAATCTCTTCTCTTTCAGGGGAATTCTACCTGTACACATGTCCAAAGTGCGAGAGGAAGCATGCTACTCCACTCGCAGCCAAATACCACCTGGATAAATGTGGTGTCGACAAGGAGACCCAGGTGAATGTGTCTCTCTTTGGATCGACCCTACGAGCTGTGTTATCTTAAACGGCTTCTTTCAGATGACCGAGTACACGAAAAACCTAATCGGCATTTCTATCGCCCGCCTAAAGAAGCTCCAGGATGGAGTCCTCGACTCCATCAAACTCCACGTGGCTGAAAGTAGACTTGCGTATGTCTTCCCCTATGCCTCATTCTGGTGATGGAAAAGCCGAAATCTACGGAAATGGGAGTACAGACCGAAGCGTCAGATGACATCGTCACGCTCTCCGATGACGAGGTGTTTGTGATGGAAGAGGTGGTGGACCGGCTGGAAGAAAGTCCCACCGAGGTGAGTTCTTAACACATTATTACATTAAGACCATGTCTTTCAGGGCATCGTTGAGGAGGCGCCCGTTCATAATGTGGCCATCAGAGCTCAGCGCTTCTATGAAATTCCGCAGCCCAAGATCCAGGGAGGAGCCGTCTCCACGAGGAGCATTGTAATTAAGAAGAAACCCACGCTCAGGTATTTAGAAGATGATTTGTCACAGTGATGCGTTTACCTATCCAAGAGAATGTCCCAAATTAATAATTTGTGAATTCTGAATTAAACACTTTTTCCCAGCCATCGCTCGTTGCCCGTCGTGGGCATTTCCTCTTCCACCAAGATTCACATGCCTTCCTTCAAAATTAACGCCATGACGAAGACCCCCTACCTGCTGCCGTCGAACCCACTTCGCCCTTCGTCGACCACTTGTGATCCTGCTGAAACTGCCACAGAAACTGCGATTTTGGCGCCCACGACGATAGACCGCAGGAAGGGCGGCGTGACGTCAGTCGCTTTCTAACGGCCCATCCAATTAGTTTTTTTTGCAGCAAAGAGTATTTCCAAAAGAAAACAGCAAAGACAGACGTCATCATTTTGCTGTTAGACAACGGCAAACAGAGGGAACTCCACTTCAACAGCATTGTAAAGAAGCGCCCTTCCAACTGATCTTCAGTTTCAGTTCCTCATGAATTACTCCAAGTGGTTTGAAACGAGACTGTCTTCGCCCTCTACGGTGAGAGTTTACATGGCTCGTCTCATATTTTCTTGCAGAACAAGGAGCGCTGGGAAATCTACACGGAGTACTCGACGTTCTATGAAGCAATGGCCTGCTTCCACTTCAAGCAAATCCCGGAAATGAACCTCTTTTGCGATAAAAACAACGGCAGGGTATTGACCCACGGTTGGTATATTATAACAAAAACCGAAGCTGAAGAACTGGGGCCTATTTGAAGAATGTCATTTCAGAAAAGCGCCTGCTGGATCTGTGCAGCTGTTCGAATCGAGGTGCCATCTGAATCAGAAGGAGAACCACTGTCCCACCTGCATCGACAGAGTGGCCGTCGCCCTCCGCTTCACCTACTTTGAGATTCCCAAGGTACGCTTTCTCTAAGCATCTCAAAGTCTCTTCTTGCAGAGGCTGAGGTTCTCCCAAAGCGCAGTTGAGCAGTGGGTGGCGAGGAAGGGAACCGTCGCCCACCAACTGAACAACTTCGACGCCGTGGTCGCCTACCTGACGCAGACCTCGGCTCCTCCCCTTCGTTGATGCGACCCAAGCAGTTCTACACCACGGGTCAATTGAGATACTCTTCGTTTTGTTCACGTTTTCACTTGTTTCACACCTTTTATTGTTTGACCTGCAAGAAAATTTTAGTATTTATTTTCGGATTGAGAGGTTGTTAGGGCATGGCTGACAGGCTAGTCTCAATTGGAAAGAAACTGTACGAATCCTCAGTTTACTATAGTTGTACAAAAACGAAAAGCCAACGACCTTTTTCATGCTCCAGTTATTTCAAGAGGTTGGTATGTTCGTTAACCGGAGCATTCACGGTTTCTTAGGGTCGGAAGTCAGGGGAAGCAACATATAATTGAAAACACATCAAATATTGTATTGAGGAGAAGCAAACTGGATATAGAAAACGATTGGCCATCCGAACTGTTTATTGCAAAGTGGATCAGTGCTTGCTCTTCTTTCCCTTCTTTCCCTTCTTGCCCTTCTTCACCTTGACCTTCTTCGCCTTGGGGATGTGGCGCATGCGCTCCTTGGTCATCTTGTTCACCAGACACACGTTGACGAAGGCACAGATTCCGGAGACGATCAGCGAGATGAAGAAGGCGATCATGAAGGGAAGGACGAACTCTCCCTAAGAACAACGATTGTCTGCAGGGAAAGCTTAATTCACCTGGCTTTCGATCTTAACGACCGTTTCTGGCTTAGCCGTTGGCATGGGGTAGACCGCAGCTCCCGAGGGTGGAAGACGAAATGACTGAACAGGACAGGGAATGGGGGAGGCCACGTGACACGCGGATTCCACGATACTTTTAAGATAATTTCATTAGCGTAAAGAGACTTTGCTCTCAATCGGCTTCAAGAGTTTCTCTCATTTTCTCAGTCGCTTTCTCTCTCTCTCTCTCTCTCTCTCTCTCTCTCTCTCTCTCCTTGTGTATCCCTTTATCCCTTATAAATGGATAAAATGATTATTTATCAGTTAGTTATGAAGTATCTCTTGCAACTGCTGTGCTTCGATCGGAAGGAACTGTGCGTGTATTTCCACCCGACGCATTTGCAAGGGAGGGCAGAAATCACAAAAGGGAGACTGGAATGGGCGGATATCGTATCCTTTCTCGACTTCTGAAGGAAATTTTTCAGTAGGAGAGGCAGTCAGCTGCAACATTCATGTCCTTCCTTCGGCTCCTCTTTCTCATAGGCCTTGTGGTTGCTCGAGGTGAATTATTGGGGTTTTGCTTTCCTCATTTTGTCAAAAAATTAAAACACCCTTTTTCATATTAACAGCCACGCATTATAGGAGATGGTTCGATTACCTCACTGTAGTTCTCTCCTTCAATTCCGCATCGTGCCGTTTGTGATAGTCAGCTTTTATAATAAAAGGAACATACTCTCGTGGAAAACAGGCGGGCCAATCCTGATAGATAAAACGAAGATTGCGCTATATTTAATGTGGTTTAGTGATCAAGTCTGAATGGCGTCGGTATAAGCTTAAACTTCCGGGACGTTTGAACTTTGGCCACATTGAACCATCTTTTGACCCATATCTGAAAGCGTGGGTTAGCGAATATTGGCGCAGAAAGTGCAGGCTTGCGAGAGAGTGGGAATGTGGTGGATGGTGGAGATAAGTCATCAGACGATAGAACGCCGCGCGAGGAGATAGCAGACAACGCAGGCGCAGCCATGCAGTCAACCGAGGTCAAAGAAAGCTAGACACATGGGTGTTCGCTTAAATTGAAATTGTGCTTTAGCCCCCTTCTTACGAGAGAGACCGCGGGGCCTCGGCCTCCTCCAGCTGCCCACTGGAATGACAGATGAAAGGTCAGGCCCTTTCTTCCCCAACCTCTACATTGCCGGAAACAAAGCAGGAGAAAAGCCAATGACAGTCCCAGATGTGCATCTCCCGGGGCAGGAGGTGAAATTCAGTGGAAGGCAAGTCTTAGACAAGGATTAACTAACACCACTTCAGATCTTCCTTTAATCCGTTCACTCATGCAGTTTCCGCCGTTTTCAACGAAGACATCACAGATTCGTGGGGATCCGGATTTGCAGTCAACGTGAATTTAATTTTCTAACAGCGAAATAGATTTTTCAGGGAGTAAACAACTTCAATCTTGGAGTTCGTCGTAACTTTGACCAGTTTGCCAATGCCCCTTTGAACAGAAACGACGGAATGTACCAGCCATTCGTAACGGGTTTCGCAGTTGGAGGCGAACATGATTTGAGCAAAATCAAAGAGATATCAGGTCACATGGATATTCCCATCCTTGGAGTTAATGAACTCTTCGACTTTGATGGGCGCTTCATGGTCAAAGGTGAGTTGATCAACGAGTGGCCTGCATTCCCTTGTAGGAAATGGAAACGGAATTCTGAACTCAGCGATGGAGTTCCCCCTGACCCTGACGGATCCAAACGAAAGGGCTCCTTACACCTTCAAGTACCTGAACTTTATGGCGGACAGACACATGCAATATGGACACGTGGTACCCAATGTGAACCTATTCCTCGTCGGAAAAGACAAGATTATGGAGAGACTCACGCAGAATAGACTCAATCCAACCATGATCGGGTGATAATAATAATAAACTTAATATTACAGGTTTTATAAAACAGTTCATTGTCGACAAAAACAACAGCTTTGAAAGAGAAGTACCCGTAAAATCACGAGATAACTCTCACGGAGAGTGAAACAAAGAGGTTACTCCTTACAACGGGAAGGAGACCTTGAGAGCCTTCCTCTCTGCAATCTCATTCAACACTTCGTTCACGGTGCGTCTGCTGGTCTCCGGGCAGAGCATCCACATCAAAACCAGGAAGACGGCCGTCGGAAGGAGGAACATCAGGAGGCAGGGGGCTCCGACCATAGAGGCCATCGGGTAGAAGGAGAACTCCACTGCGATCTTAGTGAGAGCCTCGAACATTGTGAGGGTGGAGACAGAGGAGAGAAGAAGAGAACGGGGGACCAGCTCAGCCGAGTAGAAACGGGAGACGGAACCAATGCCACAGGCATTGATGAGCAGGAGAACTGTCAATCCCACGAAGGTGGCAATCTTCCACTGCCAGCCATAACTGAGAGCAGCGCCAAGAATGAGACGGCGGTGGAGACGATCATCAGAGGGCGTCTGCCCAAACGGTCAACAAGGAATACGGGCACCAGAGTAACAGGGAGGCGGAGGAGACCTAATAGAAGGCGTGTGAAAAATTGGAAAACAACTAACCAACTACAAAGGAACCGTAAAGGGCCTGTCGGAACGGCCATCCTCCCATTGTATGGAGGATGAAGGTACTGTAGGAACGAAGACAACGGGCTCCTGTGAAGACGTAGGCAATCTGAAAAATATCCGTCATATGGTCATCAGAAGACAAACCTTGACCATTACTCCTAGCCAGGCCGCGTGTCGGATGACCTTGGACATGACGTCATCTGCCTTCCATGGGTTGAACATAATGGTTGGTCCACTGTGCTCATACGCACTATCCTTCTGAATCACACGTTATTTGCATTCTGAAGACATCCTCACCATCTGTCCATTCTTCCCCTTTGCCTTCACTGCATCTTCGCATATTCTCATCTCTGCTTCGACCGAGGGATCGTCGACGGACACTCCGTGGTACGCAGCCAGAGCCCTTCGTGCCTTTTCCTCGTCTCCCTCCCTCTCCATTATGTACTGTGGGGATTCCCAGACGAAGCAAAATACCACCATAGACACCAACACCACAAAGACGTTTGGAAGGAAGACCAAAGGCCAGAGGTCTTCGGAAGAAAATGGTACCCCTACCGCCTGTGTCATCAGGGATCCTAGAGGGCTATTGGAAAGGAAATAGATAAAACCTTACCAAGGGCCATGAAGAACTCCTGCATGGCAGCCATGCGTCCTCTGATTTGCGGAGGAGCGCATTCTACTATCCAGACGGTCGCATTGACGCTGTTGATTCCATTGGCCAAGGACCTGGAATATAAAGTACAAATGTGACGGGTTCTGGTACCAGATGATTCTTCCAAGAAAGAGAAGTTCAAAGTAGCCTCCAAGGTATTTGGCCCCGGCACACAATAGGGCTCCTGGGATGTACATGGCAGAAGCAAGGAGGGCAGTCCTCTTGCGACCAAGACGTTTGCACATCCAAGCGGCGATGAACTGGCCGAAGATGGTAGAGACGGGGAAGGACACGTTGAGCAACGACCACACCACGTTCTGAACACGAGAGGATTATGAGACATTACGGGAGGGGCAGAGAACGAAATATGGGGAATTTACCAGGGAATTCCTGGACATGACCTCTCCCGTCCGATCGATCCAGGAAGCATTGATAAACTGTTCGATGTAGATGTAGGGCTGGTTGAGGACAGAAGCTATGTAGCCCTGTTGAAATCCGGATGAGAGACAAAGGGCCAGGGAGAGGGCGTGGATCGAGAGAGACGGCATCTGGAATGAGAAATTGAGGGTGGACGTTTGGAAGGGAAGAGAACTTTTTGAGAACGGAATGTGACTTTGGTGGGAGAGATGCCTTTATACGCGAGAATTACATCACAGTCGGGATCACATGCAAATGAGGGAACCCCGCAGAGGAGTAATCGGAAGTGGTCGCTCAATGGACACCAATGCTCTAAAGGGCACGTGAATAACAGGCGCACTACATCTCACTTTTAAAGGAAAATTCGAGAGAGAGAGAGAGAGAGAGAGAGAGAGAGAGAGAGCCTCTGCCACTGCTTATGGCGGGTCATTGGTTGTTTTACCCCCGGGTGATGTTCACGTCCCAAAATAAAGGAGGCGCTATGTGCGAAGGATGCACGTTGTGCTGGAGGAATTCTTCCTTTTCACGGTGACAACATACATTACAACCATTCCCATTTTTGGTTTTACTTATATTTTTCAAATGAGAAATCAGAAAACCAGATAAAGTTGTATTTAACCAAACAGAAAGCAATATCAATCGAAGATCAGTGTTGTAGAATACTGCATATATGCAGCTGAAACAACAATTGATAGAAAGTTTAAAGGGACCATCAGCATCCTTTTCAAAATGACGGCTAATCCTATGCTAATCAGCCCATTTGTGAAAAACCGTTGCTTGGAGCGGTGTTGGAGAAAATTAACCCAAATGAAATGAGCGAATTAGAATATGTTTCATTCTCATTTAGAAAGGAGGCTGATGGTCCATTTAATATGAAGGTTTTAGTTTTATTGTTAAAGCATCTAGTCCTGATATGTTTTAAAACGTCCTTATCCAGTATCACAAAGGGTTAAGATATACAAGTGTTTCAGGTCTTCTGTGCTCCGCGGCAACTGACGCGTTTCCGTCCCCGAGCGTCCTTGTTCACTTGTGAGCAAGGTGTTAAGTTCTGGCGGACATTCTCTCATTTCCACGCAGGAATCCCTGGGAAAGCAAGGATTATCCGCCTTTGATACTGTAATCCACAGAATGTGTGAAATACAAGGAGTTTGAGGTTCCCACGCAGAAGCTCGTGAGAAACGCAGACTGAGTCAAATACTGGTGCATTAGATGAATGTAAGATTCTAGCATCAGTAAAATCTTAAACTTTTTGCAACTTTAGTGGATAGGCATAGATAGTTTTACGAGTGCTTCGGCTAGTGAAAACGTGATCGTTATTCTTTACTCGTTTATACCTAAAAATGCTAATTTTGGAAAGAAAAAGCGTCTGTCGTTTGAAGATACGCCCCCTTTTCCCAGACTTGCGTCTGTCCCTCCCCCATCCCTGGTGGGAGATTCCCTGCGGCATCTTCCCCAGCCACGCCTCTTCATCTACACCGCTTTCGCCAGTTCCTCCGTGTTGTTCCCTTGAGTCTGGCGTGTGCTCCCTCATTTCAGCCATCCTCCGAAGCTCAGTCATCAATTAGTTTTTTAGAATGGACTTTGGAGATGGCAAGTCCCTCAAGTGCAGGAAGGAGAAGGAGCGTCGGACGAGGGAAAACTACCTGATGGAGGATATTAAGAAGTTCATCATTCAGAACGAACCCAGCTGTTTCGGATCGAAAATGGAGAAACTGGATGTTCTTGTCTTCACCAGAGATTACATTCAGAAGGCATTGGGTAGGTGCAGTTTTGTTTAGATACAGTCGAACTATACAATCGAAGTTACCTATATGTCAATTTCTTGCAAATCTTCTTTTTATTTTTTGTAGTAGCGGCCGTGGAACATTTGTTTCTATCTGTTTCGTATTGTTTGGTCCAAAAATCGTTAACCTTTGGAAATTCAGCATAATCCGAGGTTCCCATGAGTTTAATTACCCTGTGACCTTGCCCACGGGCCGCCAGGGATGTACGCGGCTCCTTTTACAACCGCCAGGGATCTATGGGAAATACAGTCAAAAACATGAAATTATAAAAAAAAGTTGCAAATAACATTTATCGAAATTTTAGCACAGCTGGAGATGAACAGGATGGAAAAAGAACACTTGGCCTATCAGAACTCGATGCTCGCCCAGCAGTACGCTGTTCTTGTGGCAGATATGCAGAGATTGGCCACTGAGATCCACATGTGAGTTTATTTAAGAAAGTAGAGGAATTGAATACTCGCATCAGATCTGATGTGAGGGATTACTATGGATTACAGCAACGACCAAAATTGAAAATCTAAACAGCTCTTTTTCCAGAATGACAACGGGAATCGATCGAATAAACAAAAAATTTTCACCAGAATCTGACGAAAGGAAAACCCCATCTCCCCCTCATTCATCCGAAGAGCCTGCCTTTATTTCTCCTGATTCTGGAGTCTCCTCTCCTCAGTCTTCGGTTTCTTCCCTCTCTCCCAAGGACACCCCCACCAGGACATCCAAGCTCTGGCGGCCATTCTGACTACTTGTGTTCCATATTTTGTTGTATGAAAGGGAATATAATAAATTTATTAAATTTGTTGTTCTAGAAATTTCTGTGGGAATGGGGGGGCCGCACCGTTTTCTCAAAATCTGTGGCTCGGTCCCCCGTTTCAGCCACTCTTGATCAAGTCGATGTCAATTCATATGACCCTCGTCCAAGAACCTTTAAGTCAAACTTTTTTTGTTGTAAGACATATTTCTAGAGTTCGAAAACATCTTGTCACTTAACCAACAATTGCGGGGTTAAATCACAATGACTCCAGAAACTTTTCTTTTCGATGTGAAAGTAAGATGCGGGAATGACGTCATTAGCACCCCCCTCCCCATTTGTGCATGTAGAATTCAATTCTGTATTCTCTGAGAATTGTCTTCCAAGTAAATCTAGGAATATCAAAACCCAAGTGTGAACGACCCCTCGACTCCATGCATTTACCACCTGCAGACATGCCCCTGTCTTTGTGTCTAATGCCGCGGATAACCGCCGAGGGACACAAACTAGTTCACAAATTACTGTTCTAAAAATGAAACTACTATGGCAAGACCCGTAGAACACACTGTCGCATCTATTAGGAGAAAAATAATTCAAAGTTATTAGGCAAACTAAGCCTTCTCAGGCACATCAACGAGTTGGCCCCCAGTGCAGATTATTGGGATTAACCCAATTTGCACGCCCTAACAAAGGCAAATGAACGTCTTTGAGAGCCTTCTCAACTCAGCATAGAAATAATCCAAATGACACACGTTCTCCCAGAACCTTCCCCTGCTCATCAGAATAACCGTACCCCAGCATTGCGCTGCCTGTGCCCTCTCCATTCGCCTACTCTCTCCTCTCTCTCCGTCTCATTAGCCTACCCCATTCCCCTTTAAAACCACCCTGCCCCTCCCTTTGCCTCATCCATCGCAATGGCCCAGTCCGTCCCTCCCGGAGATATCACCACCCAGCCCGGGTCGAAGATCGTCTTCAACGCCCCGTACGACGACAAGCACACCTACCACATCAAGATCATCAACGCCTCGGCCCGTCGCATCGGTTGGGCCATCAAGACGACCAACATGAAGCGTCTAGGCGTGGACCCCGGCTGCGGAGTGCTCGACCCCAAGGAGGCCATCCTCATGGCGGTCAGCTGTGACGCCTTCGGCCAGGAGGACACGAACAACGACCGCATCACGGTCGAGTGGACCAACACCCCCGACGGCGCCGCCAAGCAGTTCAGGAGGGAGTGGTTCCAGGGCGACGGAATGGTCCGCAGGAAGAACCTCCCCATCGAGTACAACCCCTAGGGGACACCAATAAACGTGCAACTATATGTATTCTGTGTTCTTTTTTGTTGCTTCTCAGTGATTCAATGTTTCTTTTCGGCGTGTTAGCCGTGGAAATTATAAGTGGGCCAAATTATTCTCTCTTAAAATTTCACAAATCTATCTCTTGCAGAACACCCCCTAAGAACTTAAATATAAATCTCATCCGCATTTTAGTCTAATGCGTGTGCGTGTAGGCCAAGTTTCATTCGCGTGTTTTCGTCCAATTTCTCTCTCTCTCTCTCTCTCTCTGAGGTACTCTCCAATTATCATTCAAAACGTTCACAAGTTTAATATCAAAATACAGCATCTGTACATCACAACACGTAAACAGAGTTATGGCATCATACACGTACAACTTTTCAAGATCTACAAGGAATATGTCTTCGCTTCAGTCCTTTCAATGTTGCGAGGTAGAGCAACCGGGGACATCCGACAGGGGGACGGTCGGAGTGGTTGGCGGCTGCCGAACCCTTCGAATACGAGGACGGGGTCTGTCGATGCACGATTCCCCCTCTCCACAGTCGGGAGGGTCTATCCTGGCCCGAATTCTCTTCACCTCTTTCTCCGACAGACGACGACAGCCCCTCTCGGCGATGGCGATCAAAGCGTTGGCCATCTCGGGAACGGAGAGCTATAAAAGCCTGATTCTGATATGCCCACCAATTACCAAGTAGATGACGTCGCCAATGTGGCTGCGTAGTTTCTTGCTGGGGTGGTTAGGGTACCAGGTGTGGATCACTCTTCCGGGCATGCTGACAGCCGGCTGGCAGAACCAGGACTTGTAGCTGGCCATCTGATTGGCCAATTATGAACAGAAGAAAAGGAGGATACCTGTCTCATATCTTCACTGGGCCATTCCACCAGCGGTTGACCAGTCGACTTCAGGGGCTCGTTCAGGTATTTGAAGATCTGGAAATGCTACGGTTATCTTTTCTTTCTCTCCTACCTGTTCTAAATCGTTGATTTCCAGCCAAATCGGCTTCCCCTGTTCATCCAACTGGGTGGCGAATAGGTCCCTGTCCGTGTCGTTGCTCTTCGCATCTTCCTCCTGCGGAGGGGGTCCCTCCATACTCACCTAAAAGTTGGTATTGGTACAATTTCCTAATTCCTTTCTAACCCGTTTGATTACAGTAGCCGGGGGCGTCTCTGCTGTCGTCGATGACTTCTTGCCCATGCTCGGAGTCTCACTGTGCGGCCTCCGGGCCAAAGTCACTCTCGCCGTTCCGTCGGCCGTCATTTGCACGATCGACTGCTCTCCGTAGCCCTAAGAATATTTTCATTTACAATTCAAATTATCACTTCTCTTGAGAACCAGCCCCACATTTGCATGTACTAAGCACTAGCAGGCATGCGCCCGCTTTTGTTGTTGCCACAATAACCGACAGGCAACCAGTCGCTTTAAAATTGTAGTAATTACAAAAAGGCCAGTCACAAAGTATATTTCTGCCACTCTCCCATGTCTACCTCTCTGGATGCCTGACTGGTCCTGTCCTCCTGGTCCCTGGCACTCGGCAGCCCAGACGGCGGGGCACATCCGCCCCGGTTGGAACTCGTAGACGGTCCGAGGTGCTTCCTCAGACTCCTCCAAACCCTCCTGATTCCATTGCCAATAGCCTAAACCCCTCTATATTCCATTGCTTAATTAACAATACCTCAAGAGTGATGGTTGGTCCGACGATCCGTTTGATCTGACTGTGCGTATCGACGAAAGAAGTGGTCAAAGGGGAAACGTAGATGGGGTAGCCGACTGGCTGATCGGCCGAACTGTTGATCATATTCCTGGAGATGTCTTTTTCAAAATGAATACTTCAGAAGGACTACCTGAGAACCTGTCTGGCGTTCTGAATACTGCCCCTTTCGGGGTTGCGGTTCCTCAGATAGATGAGCTCCTGTTGCTGGCCTGCCCAGAAGGCACGGACACACTCTCGGTTCAACTTGATCACTCTGAAACAGTAGGTGATGAAAGATAGCTGGGATACTGTAGCCAAGACCACGGCAAGGGCCTAACCTCATATTGAGGTGCATTTTGTTGAGCATGATGATCTTGTAGTCGTCCTGTCCGTCGTCGTACATGTGCCTCAGAGCAAGAAGAGAGCTGGTGTTTGAGAGAATGGCCCTCCTCCAGGCAGGGTCCTGTTCGTGCGAGATGAAGAGCTTTGTTTGATGCTCGGAGATCACTTTGTAGAGGGATTCCACTTCGTCAAAATCATCGACTGCTGCAAAGTGGTCCTGGTGCAATTTGAGAGCCATCTTGACGGCCGGAGAAATGACCAGACGGAGGAGATCCATGTCTGCGAAGACCCACTCGTCGCGTTGGCACTGGATTCTGGAAAGGAATGACTATGAAATAGAAAGGGAATGGGCTACCTAAAGTCTCCTTTGAACAAGGCATGTAATCCGTATAAAAAGGACTCTGCCGCAGTCGAGTGTCTGTTGTGGGAGGCAGTTCCCAGAGCCCTTCGTCCGAGAAGCGAAAGGAGGTAGCAAAGACAGAAGAAGTGGTCGTTATTCCTGAGAACTGTATTCTGCTTTCAAATAAACAGTCCTACATTGGCTCCTCCTGGCCAGTGTCTTTCCTCATCGAGATGCAATACATAATCCAAGGAGAATACCACTCGGAGAAGCTCGATTTCGAGATTCCCTGGAAAAGATGGGCTTTCTTTCCCCAAAGGTGTGATTACCCCGACGCCGTTATCGTAGTCCTCGTCGTTGGTAGCGCCGAACATGTGGTCCACATCTGAGTATCGGTTGTTCTCAACGATTGGCATTAGGGCGTGTTTCTGAAAAGTTTCAGTTTGTTGCGCTCTACTATTTCCTTTCACAATCGTCTCGTTGTTCATCCAGGCCACCAGTTTCGTGGAGGTCGATGCGTAATAGATGATGCACTTGACATAGAGAGTGACCAAGAGACGGCGCAATTCATGAACCTAGGTTACGGTACCCCAGACTTTAGCTTTTTCTACCTGTAAGAGGTTAACGGCCGAATTGTCCGTGATCGAGTAACCGTCAATTACGTACTTCGCCGCCACTACCTTAAATTAGGGATTGCCTACTTACTGAAGATCAAAAGGCACCTCCCATGCCAGCCATCGGAGACTCCAGGCGGTGTTCAGAGAGAGGAATCCAGGAAGTGAGCCAGGGGAACAGCAACAGAAGCCGGCTCCTTCGGTCTGATCCTCCGAGATGGCTTCCACCTTGTGGCAAGTGTCAAGAAAGGGTGAATAACAGATAAACCTCTCGTTGATGGCAGTATGTACCGCGGAATTCGAGGCCGCGCAGTTGGAACGTCACGAATCCGTTTCCGACTTCGACGATGTGGACTAGACAGTTCAGGTAGAAACTGAAACAGGCATTTCCTATCTCTTTCTAATGCCTACCTAGCCAGAATGAAGCAGTCTCCCGGCTGAACACTGGTGGCCCATCTGCCCATCAGGAGGTCTCCCGCCAGACTGGTCTGTAGACTCCTAGTCAGATGCTCATAGAACACTGCGTTGAGGTTGCTGTCATCCAACATAGGTCCCCGATCGATTTGAGAGGCTGAATGCTTAATTGCTGTCTTCAGAAGACCCATCCTTACATAATCTGGTGTTCGATGCATCGCACCTCTTCGTGTTGTAGTCCCTCTCCCAGAATTTCACAGGTCTCACGTATGATGTCATGAAGAACGAGGAACCTAGAGGATGAATCAGAAGTTATTCGAAAGAATCCCTACCTAGGAATGGATTAAGAGGAGCACTGAAGACACTGGAGACGATGGTCTGAGCCCAGATGAGTGCCGAGTGAGGGACGGAGAACGGCTGGGCGAAAGCGTGGAAGGCGGAACCCCAGCTGATCTGCCACGGAGCCACGTAGGCCATGATGAAGTTGATTTTCAGGTACAATTCCAGCCATTTGGGATAGATGACGGCCATCAAATAGTAGCAGAGGACGAAGAGCGCCGGTTGAGGCAGTTGGGCGGTGAGGCCGAAGGGCAGGTGGTGGGACCAGTCGAAGCGAGTGGCGATGAAGGAGAGGACGAGGGGAACGTAAAGCATCTGAGGGTGGGAGAAACCCCCTCGGAAGAGACGGAGGGCTATCAGAGGGGCGAGGAAGGTGGCCGCGGGCAGAGACCAGGCGGCGTCACTCAGCTGACACATCACAAGCAGGGGGAGGAGCTGAAATTGAGATAATGAGGAGGAAATATTGAGGATGTAAGCAACAAGGGGCCAATTAGGAAGAAATTCCCAGGCAACGAGCAAATAAGAAGTCTCCCTCACCAAATTCTGCTCCACTGCCTGCAGCCACACGTGGAGCCTCTCGAATCCCATCAAATGAGCCTCCTTTGAACACTCGAAAAGGTTGAATTCTCCAGAACGCAGCACTGGTTTAGCCAACTGAAAAAGAAAGAATACAACACTTGGGTAAAATTACAAGTTTCCAGGGAGTGTGAGATCGAAGCTGCATGTAAATGTAGTGGTTGAAGACGCTGACGATGGTGCAGAGAGGGACGATCACTTGCTGAACAGGGCCATTTCCTGGCTCCAATTACTCAACTCACGATGAAGTAGGGCCGAGTGGCTGAGAAAACGGAGGTGGAATGGAATCCAAAGGCGGCGAGGATGAGAACGGTGGCGAAGAGGAGGTCATGCCTCGCCCTCAACCCGACGGTCATCTTTAGCCTCTCCGGCAACGCATCCGTCATTATCTCACTTTCTTCCTCTAAAAATGGGATTATCCTTCTAGAGAAAGAGGGAGGAACCGCACCGACATCCTCCTCATCCCGGGTGTTGCCTCGGCAAGGACGAACCAGTCGCTTAACTGCATCTACGACGCACTGACAAAGGATCATAACAAGTTGAGGATTAGAGGAGAATCTGAACGAGCGGTGAAAGAAGGAGACAGAAGGAGATGCCTGCTGAGGACATAGGAGAGACCCAGGGAGACGGCTAGGAAGGCGGAAAAAGCAGGGGCCTGAGTGGTATTAGGATTGGTGACATTGGCCACACGACATCTGCAACAAGTACCTTAGCCTCTCTCTCTCTCTCTCTCTCTCGCATTCAACGTACAATGCAACCAGTAGCGCCCATGCTCCAACGCTCTTCAGAAGCTGCAAGGTGGCCGAAGCGACGCTAATCGAAGCCGTTCCTCCGAAGATGTGCATCTCAATCTGCTCGAACACGTGATGTGTCAATGTGTTGACCTGAAATCGATTCTACCGTGTAATCATGGGTTACGGAAGTCACCTGTGGGAGCCATCCGAAGGTGAAGCAAACCGGGAGGAACACGATCAGAAATGCCACAAAGTCTCGACAGGCCAGCAGAACCATTTCAGAGGTGGCGTCGTTGAATCTGCAAAAAGAAAGTCGGGATTCGATGAGCTGTTTCACAGTCAATCGGAATATCGAGTAACCAACCTGTACGGATTCCAATTCCATGGTATTTTCGTGTTCTGTGGATCGTCGCAGAAATGATTCAAAGTGAGCAGAAGGGAGCAGAGGATGCAAAAGTAGACGGGTCTGCTGTAGGCCACGAGCCAGTTGAAGCCATGGATGGGAGAGGCGGCGTCCGGCTGTACGCTCTTCAGGAGGGAGAACTGGAGACATTTCTATTTTATTGAAAGAAAACAACTAACATGGGCTCCTGCGACAACAAAGGCGAAGAAGAAGAGACTGAGGTCGTAGTAGATGCCAGTGGACATGACCAACCCAGCCAGGGTGGCCACACAACAGGCCAGCACGGTGTCAAATACACAGGAGGCGATTCCACGGTTACGGTCGAAGAGGGCCGACACGGCCAGACGATCCATCTGAATGAGGCTGCACTTGAAAGCCTACGGTAACAAACCTTTAATTTGAGGCTCTTGTTGGTTTTGGGGAACATTTTCATCTGGTAATAGTAGCTCTTCTTGACAGCTGGGGCTCTTCTGGAGGGTGCACTTCCAAATTCAGAAAGGCCTGAACAAGATATTTTATACACCAAAACTTTTTTATGACTTAATTCTGTATACACATGTTTTAATCCTACCCTGACTATATTTCTTCTTAAGGTGAAGATCTATCTATTTATTTAACATATTTAGGTTTGCGAATGCCCACGTTCTTCCAGAACCTTCCCCTGCTCATCAGAATAACCGGACCCTAGCATTGCGCTGCACTCTCTCCTCTCTCTCTCCGTCTCATTAGCCTACCCCATTTCCACTTAAAACCCTGCCCCTCCCTTTGCCTCATCCATCGCAATGGCCCAGTCCGTCCCTCCCGGAGATATCACCACCCAGCCCGGGTCGAAGATCGTCTTCAACGCCCCGTACGACGACAAGCACACCTACCACATCAAGATCATCAACGCCTCGGCCCGTCGCATCGGTTGGGCCATCAAGACGACCAACATGAAGCGTCTAGGCGTGGACCCCGGCTGCGGAGTGCTCGACCCCAAGGAGGCCATCCTCATGGCGGTCAGCTGTGACGCCTTCGCCTTCGGCCAGGAGGACACGAACAACGACCGCATCACGGTCGAGTGGACCAACACCCCCGACGGCGCCGCCAAGCAGTTCAGGAGGGAGTGGTTCCAGGGCGACGGAATGGTCCGCAGGAAGAACCTCCCCATCGAGTACAACCCCTAGGGAACACCAATAAACGTGCAACTATATGTATACCCTGTTTTGTTGTGACAATTGGACAGTTTCTCACCTGGTGCCCTGTAGGCAGCGCCCATCTCGTGGAAGAGTCTTCTGTTGGAACTGGAGACAGACCCAGTGTCCATGTGGAACATCCTCTCTTGAAAGTCCATCATTCTCCCCTAAACAGCCCCTTTCCTGGTTATTCTCTCCCCTTACTTGTAAAGAACTGGTGGATCTCCTTCTGTCAACTCCTGGAGCCCTCCTGTCCAATAGGTCTATGATCTGATCCAGTTCGCCCTGCCTCTGACGTTCTTCCATCGGCTGTCTCACTGCCGATCTCAGCCTCGATGCCACGTTCACGAAAGACACCATCTGGTTACGACTAAGAAAAGTTTAATAAACTATTTTTAAAACCCCTAACCTTCGCGTTGCTCCTGTGCCTGAGCCGGCATGGAAGATGGAGGTGGGAACGGAGGGAATGTAGGTGTAGCTCTCATTGCTGGAGGAAGACAGGGCTCGCTCTCTTCTAAGTGCTTAGTCAGAAAAGGTACACAAGAAGGGCTACCGAGTGGTCTGGACAACGGGGCCTTGGGAGGTGCTGGGATGCTGCTCCACATCCTCTTCACTGCTGGCGTAGGTGGATTCAGGTAGAACCTAGAGGGGCCACATGCTGAAAAAGAGGAACACTTACATCTAAGAGAGTCCTGTTGTTGCCGGGCCCTGTGCTCCTCTCTCGTTGAATCATCTCCAAAAGAGTGCTGGCCGATCCTAGCGGCTGAGCTGTTCCCACACCTGAACGACATCGTAAGGAAAGATGAAAAGTATGCCAACCCTGTTCATCGAATGAGTAAGTCCACCAATTGCCGTCCTCGTCCTGGAAGGAGTGTACGGCTCCCTGGGTTGTATCCTCGTGGCCTGCAGCTATATGGGTCCCGTCACGAACGGCCAAGTCGGACAAGGCAGAGACGGTGGAAGAGGAGGAACGACGGCTGAAAAAAAACTCTTTGACCATCACTCCCCTCTTTCCTTTGCGCTCTCCCTTCTACCAACCCTGTATTCCTGGAAGTGGAAGAAGAGCTCTTGGCTGCTCTGCCGAGGCGACTCATCCGCACACTCTCGATGGCGTCCAGTGTCTCCGGATGCTTGTCAATGAGATCTTCCAGAAACTTTGTGATTTCTCCCTTGATATTCGTTGAACCATCCGAAGGTCCTTAAACATCTATAAAACTACCGTAATGCTCCTCTTACCTGGTCTGTCGTCCAGTCTGGTAACAGAAGAAGAAGAGGGTCTGTCCGAGTCGTTCAGGGAGACAATCACGGGCACCCAGCCAGCACTCGAAGTGGAGGGAATGTCCGCCTGAATAAGAAGAATACTTTGTTAACTCCAATCCACTGAAGAAGTGAAAAGGACCCACTGGGTCGTATTCCATGTGTTTCTGCTGTCCCATCTTTGGGTCGATGGGTGTTCCAGCGCGGAGCACAGGCTGCGGTCTAATGGGTTCTCTGCTGCTCGCACGGGCTCCTTCTTGCTGAAAGGCTTCAATTTAAGAGGAAATGGGATGGCCTACCGGCCCAAAGACCCTTGGACTGGAGTCCTTCCAATCACCCGTGTACTGGGCCACTTCCGCGTCTGCATTCATCTCAATCCCGCTCATTTCTGCAACAAAAAATGATTTTGAAGACTTGGAAAGAACTTGAACTACCAGACTGGTGTGCGTTGTCCGACGTACTCGATCCAGCAAGGTTCTGTTTCTTGGTCAATTTCCGCGAGTGGAATTCGTCGTCGCTGCTCATTTTCGAAGGATACGACTTGTGTGTATTCTAATCAATCAATAATTGAGCAGAAGAATGTTACGGTACCTGTCGTGCCTGGACCAAACTGGCTTCGCTTAGCACGCCCACTCCCTTCGGTTCGCGATTTCCAGATTCGAACGTGGAGTTGGCGCGTCTCACGCGGGTTACGGTATCGCAAGAACGGCGACGATCAGATCCATCTAAACAAACAGAGTTTGCATGTTAAGAAATGTTAAAGGGTACTCCTAATTCAGTAAACGTACGTTGGTTCCAAGAGTCTGGGTCAACGGGGAACGTGGGTTCCGAGAGTTTCCGGAACATTTTCGGCTGGGTGGCGGTGGAGGGCTCTTCCTTGGAAAGAGAGGAGGATTGGTCCTCGCTCTCGGCCATCTCGACCACTTTGGAGTCACTGTCGACCGGCGGAAGGAACATTTCGTCTCTGAAAAGAGATTTTTACAAGATTGCGCGCAGGATGCACACGGTCCTTTTCTTTGAACACTCACCTGGGAGTGTCGTACTTCTCATTCAGAGCCTCCAGCGCCTTCTCAATCTTCGCCCTTTGTTCCTCCGTCACTTCCCTCCCCTACAAAGTCAAGGTTTCAGAACACCTCATAAGTAATCCCCACCGCAACTGTGCCGTGTTCCCTGAACTCCATCTCCACGTCGCTCACATCGAGGGGTTGGGCGTTTTCGTCCCGAGGCTCGAATTCTATGCGAACCCGTCTCCTGGAAGACGAATGGCGGGAGGAGGACTCCATCAACTGCAAAGATGTCAAAGAGAATCGCGAAGCAGTTACCCGAGTTCTGGTTTCTGAGCGGCGGTCGACTACTCGGCGGATTTCCCTCATTTCGATACCAGCATCTGAATAACAAATAGTGAATTTCATTCAAACAACAAATGTGTTTCTCTATATTTTGGTCACCAGTGCCAGCCAGGTGGCAGGTATTTCGAGGTTTCAGACAGTCATCTGGTACAATTTTCAAGCAAGAAATACAAACCTTCTGGACTGGCGTGTTCCACCCGACTGAATTGATCCGTTTCCGCATCGGTATTTGTTTTCGTAGTGATTATGGGCTCAGAAGTGTCAAAAATCATGTGAAGGTAGAGAACGAGAGCCTTAAACTCCAATAAAACTACTCACTGAAGTACATACCTTGAGAACCATGAAAACAAAGCCTATGAAGGAAGTGTAGCCAATGAGAAAGAGAAGGGACGGCTCTCCTGCCGTTATGAGTCCAACAACCAGAGGAATTATCAGCAGAGCCAGCCATGTGTAGAGATGAACCGTGTTGCAAAAGATGCTGTGCGACGGCTCGTAGTACCTAAAAAGAATCATTCCTGGCTAAACAAAAAAACACGTTTTAATCTAAAATGTACATAACAATACAAAATACTCACCATCCTCCTGTCAGAGATGCCCAAATCCCTTGCCGTAGAATTTCGGCTATGTGTGTCGTGACCGTCATTTTATTTACATTGCAGGTGATTTAACCTGAAACGACTTAAAATTTGAAATAAGATTAAAAATAGGCGATATCGCGAAAATAAGATTGAATACAAAATTGTACCAAACAACATGAAAACAATTTACGCACGATCAGTCTTTTGTTTACAACCTACCTGCTGTTTAGCAGCAACTGTGTGTGGTATTCAACGTGTCATTGGGCATCATGTGTCGCTTTATTTGCGTGTTGAAATCGCCGTTTAGATAGAATGCACAATTTAATTTTTTATTTATTTAAAAGAAAAACAATTGTCCCAATTGTTACGTGTAAAGATTGTATTATATGAGACCGTAAAATGTATTTCTATGACGTCGAACTTTCTCTGTTTCGATTGCATCAGAAATACCTGTGCAATTCCATTATTGTTCTTCTTATTTCTCCTTTTTAAACTGTCTTGTATTCGTCCTGCCACTTTACACATATCACAATCAGTTACTTTTGTTCCGAATGGCTGAGAGCGCTTCTTCCCCGGTCGTCCCTTCCAGCGACGAGCAGAACATGGTTGTGTCCTTCATCCAGTTCGTTCGCCAGAAGGTCTCTCGCAACCAGTGCACCCCGGACCAGGTTGAAACCCTCGAGGGTGAATTTTTTAAAAATATATCAGCACAAACTGTTTTAGTCGCCGTTCAGTGCCTTGAGTCGGCCTTTGGGTTGAACGACGCCAACTACGCGTTCCAGCCCTCGAAGCCTCTCCTCGACATCTTCACCGCAGCCGAGGGACTTCCCCAGGTTCGATTCCGAGAAAATCATAATGAAATGGTCACTCAGGGAGAGACTGCCTTGCCGGCGTCCACTGAAGCCGACATCGCCCAGGCCAACCAGCTGAAGGAGGAGGGTAACGAGCTCATGAAGAAGTCCGAGTTCCACGAGGCCGTCAACAAGTATAACGAGGCCATTAAGCTCTGCAGAGACCCAGTTTACTTCTGCAACAGGTTATTCTTTCTCTGTCCGGGGTTGAAACCGTGCTTAGGGCTGCTGCCTATTGCCGTCTTGAGCAGTACGATCTGGCTATCCAGGACTGTCGCACGGCTCTCGCCCTCGATCCCAACTACAGCAAGGCATACGGACGTATGGGGTGAGTCCGAAAAGTGTTTTCTGTTGTTCAACGAATTCTTAAAGAGTGTGTGCTAAATTTGTGTTTAAGTCTCGCTCTGTCCTGCCAGAACCGCTATGAGCAGGCAGTCGAGGCCTACAAGAAGGCCCTCGAGCTGGAGCCTAACCAGGAGAGCTACAAGAACAACCTGAAGATCGCCGAGGACAAGGTGAAGGAGCTCGAGGCTGCTAACGCCGCTAACCCCGTGAGTTACATCCTTAATAAAGTACATTTCTTGCTTTAGAATCCCTTCGCCAGCATGTTTGGCGCCGGCGGTGGTGGAATGCCCGATTTTGGCTCTATGATGGCCAACCCTCAGATGATGCAGATGGCTCAGAGCCTGATGAACGATCCCAACATCCAGGGAATGATGGCGCAGATGATGGGAGGCCAGGACGGCGGAATGGGCGGATTTATGCAGATGGGACAACAGGTGCGGAATAGTGATATTTATACGAATGTGAACTTTAGCTCGCTCAACAAATGCAGCAGTCGAACCCCGACTTCGTGGAGAACCTCAGGAGGCAGTTCGAGGGACATGGACCGAGTAAGTTTCTATTTGTTTGATTAAGACTCATTCCTCCATTCTGCTGAAATTTCTCTAAATATAGGTTCTTCAAACCATAAAAACTGTGTTATTCCGCGAATATACTTTTTTCAGACCAGGACAACAACGACCAGAACCCCCCGAGCTCTCAGTAAAATTAATAACGCATGTTTTATTGTTAGTCGTTGATTATATAATCGAGCTTCATGATTACGTTATAAACCCCTTTTATTGATTTGTTGTTCAATCTACTCTCCATCGACTTCGGGCGGTGCTCCCTGCAGAAGGTCTTCCGGGGAGCTCTCTTTGATCTGCTTCTTTTGCCTCCTCTCCGTCCTCTGTTCCAATCTCTCCTGATCCTCCACCGCCTGCACGTATTGACACGCCGCTTCCTCCTGGAAAGACCGCGCGTAGTTCGGGGATTTGCCTTGAAGAAAGTATATTGATGTATTCTAGTTTAGCTTACAAGTACGTTTGTTAATTTTCTCTCGTTTGTCCACGGGATGCTCGTAGATCAGAAGAGGGAACAGACCCAACATTGATCCGAATAACACTCCGATCATCTTTCCAGCGAAGGACACCGTCCGCACTTCTTGGTTGTGCATCTGCTCCGCCGACAGAATCGGCCTTCTGAATGTAAAACAATGCAATATCTTGATTACTGTTGTACGACAATATAAATAACTGGGCACTCACTTGTACCCCACATACTCCATGACGGATTCGACCTGTTTGTTAAAGTTGAGCATGAGCACATTGGAGATGACATTGCCAACTGCGGCCGCCCACATGACGCTCAGGCCGTACTGGGCACCGAAGCCCTGCAGTTGTTCTCCGAAGAAGATGAAGGTGGCCGAGTGGGTGGTCCCCAGGGCCAGATGGGGGATGAAGTAGATGTACCACAGACGCACGTAGTCATCACTGTGGATCACCGCGTTCCCCAGACGCTTGTGCTCGTTGTACTGGTCAGCCATCGACTTTCTGAAGGAATTAGAACAGAAAGTCGATGGCTGGGTACTTTTAACGGAATGAGCCTTATTGTCAAAAACAAAAAAGTTACTTAAATGCTTTACCTGAGAGCGTCGAAGAGCAGTTTCCTCTCCGCCGGCTCCATCTTCTCTGCGGCCGACTTGGCATCCTTCGCATCGCGGAGGCCGAAGGGAAACCGGCGCTGGTCGAACACCTCGTTCCTGAAACTCTTCTTAGTCCTTTGGATCGAATGAGAAACTTTTTGGCAGCCGCTGGGTCCGGCGGAAGGACGACGGAACGCACACAGCGGACGAGTAGGCTTCTGAAAGGATACTGTGCCGTCTGAAGAGGAAATCAACCTGCCTGGGACGAGGAATCTTTAGAAATGCGAGGGAAATTGAAAGAGACAGAGCTCATTAGACTGACGTGGGCACCGGGACAATTCCCTTTCTGGCTCATCGACGACGGCTGTTCCCATGGAGTGAGTTCATTTTAGCTCTTGCAATCTTCAAATAGTTTAAAGGAATTTTGAAAACATTTAAAGACAAAAAACATTTTCTCTGAAAATCCATGTCGCCTAACTTATAAAACAAATAAGTATTCAGGCTCACGGTCTCCATTGTAAGCGTCTGCGGAATGTTCATCCCTGTGATTCTTATGCTCATCCACATGTTCAGAATGCTCCGTAAGGTAACGACAATACTTTGACAATTACTTATTAATACTTAGTCTGTCAAATCCGTGGTTGCGACCGAGAAGGGCATAAGGAATAAGGTCAGCTCTCTCTCTCTCTCTCCCCCCCCCCTCTCTCTCTCTCTCTCTCTCTCTCTCTCTCTCTCTCTCTCGCTCTCTCGCTCTCTCTCTCTTTCTGTTTCTTTCTCTCTCTTTCTCTCTAACTCTCTTTCTTAGCTTATACATAATTTTAGCTGAAAAACATGGCGCAAGCACGGACCGACGCTACCTACGCAAGACGAGAGCGCCTGCACAAGTTCATCATGGCAGGAGGCATAGCCTATCCGGACAAAAGTTTCCCCAAGAACTATTTCGACCTCGCCAAAATAGAACGCCACTACCACGTGGCTCACTACTTGAATCTCTTCGACCCGGAGGAACTGAAAGAGATTGCAGCGGCCACGGACAAATTGATGTCCACCTACAAGAGGCCGGTGAGGGAGGAAGAAGAAGGAGAGGAGGAGGAGGAATAAAGTGTTATTTTATTTATCGTTCTTCTGAATACAAAAAGATCACCTGACAATCTAGATCACAGCTGGTTTTGGTTGAATTCGCTTGGTTAACAGATCACCCGGCTGATACACGAATCCCGGAGGCATTGAAGGGCCGTTTCTGTGAATTTCGGACGACCTGTAATTGAGCGTAGCATAGAGGGAGGGAGGGGGAGAATGATAGAAAAAAGTCACCTGAGAAATCGGCGTAGGAGATCCATTCCAGATCCGGACAGAATTGCGCCAAAAGGTAAAGAGACTTATCGGTACAAGCAGTTCCTCGAATTCGGACTTCTCGCAATGGGCAGCGTCTGAAACATTGATAAAAGCACTGACTTTAGGATCTTAGGATCGAAGGATAATTCTAACCTTGCGAGGTGAGAGAGACCTTTGTCGCTTACGAAACGACAGCCGTTGAAGTTGACGGTTTGGAGTTGGCGGCAGTTGTCTCCCAGAAGAGATACGAAACGATCATCCACTGAATACATATGGGAGGTCTCCAGTTCCTAAAATATTAGTTTCTAACTGCATTTTTATTTGTAAATTTATTTGTTAACGAGCGTGTTTTCCATTGTCCCTGTTTTTCTTCACTTCCCCTATTTCCATGTGTGATTCCTTCTCTTCATCTCTTATTATCTCTCCATCTGTGCCCATCATCTCTCTCTCTTATTTACCACCAGATTTCTCGCTCCTCTGGCAATCGCAAAGAGAATCCTATAAGTGATTCGCAGTCGGCAAATCCTCAAAACCCGCAGTTTTCCAGAAATTGACTTAGTTCCTCCTGAATGAACCATCTTTTCTTTTCTTCCTCGATTCACCTGAGAAATACTTTTGCAGGATGTGAGTATTCAAATGAGTCACATCCAAGGCCAGATTTGTTAGATTCGGCGTGTTTCGGAGAATGAGAGTGAGCGCTTCGTCAAAGAGGCGGGGAACGGAGACCTAAAAAAGAGGGATGTTGTAACCGAGATTGTCTTCCTACCTGAAGAAACGTGACTTTGTCTCCCAAAACAGTCAGAATTTGGCAAAGCAGCGCATTTGCATTGTCGATTGCAGTCTGAACAAGAAGTTGTATAATTCGACGGGAGGGAGCTTACAATGCTGGCTTCTCTGACTGAAACCTGCAGGCTTATGCTTTTTAGTTCTGACTTTGACGCCAGAGATTCAACAAGCTCTCTGAAAAATCGTAATTTAAGTTTTTTTTCTGTTTTGGCGTTGGTGATGTTTCAGATTGAATCAAATAAACATACGCAGGGTCTTCGTCTCCGTTGACGGAGAGACGGAGGGTGTGGACGCCATCTGGAAGTGTGGGAGGGGTCGTAAAGTAGTTGGCGTAAAGATCCACATTCTTTAGATTCGATCCGTCGATGCGAAGCGTAGGCGACGAAGGGCCTTCTTCTCCCTGGAAAAGGGTCCGATTGATGGAAAGTAATTGAAATCAGAGGTTACTAGACATGGTGAACAAAAATGTAACATAGTTCACATCTCCCTTTACATCTTGTTATATTCCCTTCCATGTCGATTTTCAGTTGAAATCCCTCCTTCCGTCCACCCCCTGCCCTCACATTCAGCTGAGCGTCAGCTGCTTCTATCGCATGACCACCAAAGTGTCTCTGACCTCGTGGAAGAACCTGGCAAGTGAGAGCTGTCTGATATTCGGACACTGCTCCGATAGGTGTTCCAGCGCAGTCGCAGGATCCGACAGCTGCGATGGAAAATCCAACTCGAGAGTCTGCAAAACAATTTGATCGGGGGTTCCATAGTCAACAACCCTCTGTCAACGAGCAGGTGGTTTCTCCCGACCACCTGGGGTCAAGTTTAGCCACTAGGCCAAGGTATAAGCAAAGGAGAACTATCCCACTTACCTGCAACCTTTCACCAAGGAAATGCGCTATGTAGTAAAGGGCAAAATCGTCGAGACCTCGGCAGCTGTTGAGAAAGAGGAAACCGATGTTCTGTTGTCTGCTCAGGAGATTTCTCAACCCTCCACTCGTAATCTGAAATGTTTTTGAACTCTGGGAGATATTGTAAACACCTTGCTGCAGCCACTGAGATCCACAGTGTGGAGCCATGGACTTTGAATCTCCGACAGAGACTCATCCGTCAGTTGACGCATCGCTCGAAGAGCCAGTTGACAGAGTTCCGTTTGGCCATTCGTGGCTGCACGGATGCCCTGGAAAAAGAATCTGTCTCTTTCAGCTCACTTTATGTGTGTGTGTCTCTATCTCTCCCAAACCTTGTCAGTAATCCGACCACATTCCACCAACGATATCTTCTGTAGTCTCTTGTTGTGATTCGTAAGAGCAATCAAATGTTCGTCTGTTAGGTCATCGCATAGAAAGAAAGAGAGCTGTTGAAGGTTGCATCCAAAGTACTTGGAGCCTAGTAGCCGTTCACAATCTGATGTGGATAACTAGAAGACTTATTAAGGTGGGTAATATATTAGACTACCTGGTCATGACTGGCGAAAAACTCTAGAAGTCGTTGTTTGCACTCGCCAGGCATCAGAGCCAGGTCTTCGCTAAGCTCGTGCTGACATAGCGCCGAAAGACAGATGTTGAACAAGGACCTCACCATCGCATTCCTGGAATGCTTAATTGAGAGAGATAGAGAGGGAGAGAGAGAGAGAGAGAGAGACTATCGGAATGAGGAAGAGTGAGAAGACAGCTGGATCTCTCGAGTAGGGCGGGCCGTGGTCATGACAAAACAACGCACTTGAGCCTTTGAAAACAGTCGTCTCCGATTACAACAAGATTCAGTGAGGTCACTTGAAGAACTACTAATCGTAAGCGTTTTTCAACAATGATCAGCTTAACAATGAGTGTCATCTAAACAAGATCATCTGTCAACCCTCTGTGGTTTCAGACAACAATGAAATAAATTGTTGACAACTCAAAAATGTCTGTTTAGATTATGGTGCAATATTATCGGTTGTATCCTGTGGATTCTCCGGCTATATTTGCGGTAAATAACAATATAGGGACCACCCAGGTGGGACCGTCGAAAATCTGAGGTCGACATTTCCAGAAAGTTTTGAACCTTAGGGTTATTCAGTCATGAAATAGCTATAACGTAGGTTCTGTTGTAGCCACAAAAGCAGTGAAAAGAGGGGATGACGGGCGAAAAGCTGAGAGTGGCGGGTTGAGATTACACTCAACTGCGAGGGAAAGAGCATGGGATATTTGGAGACGCAGAACTGAAAGCAGACGAGAGAGTGTGATGAGTGGAGAGATGCGGAGGACTCGAGCAAGGAGAGAAAATGACGATCATCGGGAAACAATCTCTTATGTAAGCACGGAGGATTACGTCATACTTCGTAGTAATGAGAGAGAGAGAGAGTGAGTTAATGCAACACGATAAGTTTCATTAAGAATTCCCAGATTCTGGTTAGGCCAAATTCTCCTTGGATGGTTTCTTCTTCGAATCCACTTTCTTCTTGGTAGAGACCACTCTCTCCGTCTCATCCTGCGACTTCTGCTCCTTGAAACTCTAAAACAGTCTTATAGACCAAGCCTTCAGAAGTCCTACCGTTTCCTTCTTTCTGTTTGACTTGATAGCCCTCGCCTTGATCTTTGTTTTGCAGATTCCTTCCGGCAATTTTGGGAGACGACAGTCTGATTTCGAATAAGCAGTGAGGTCCGTTCCCACAAGTTCCGCGCTTTTCTCCTTTTCGTAGATTGTCTTTTCTTTTTCTTCTGCCTAACGAGAAGTCTCATTCCTATTTCAATGTGTCTCACCGCCTCAACTGGCCCCATGGCTTCGTATCCATCTTCCATGACCACATTGTGAGGTGCCTCCGTCTCCAATGTCTCGTAATCTTCCGCCGAAGCTTTCAGACCTTTCTTCAGTCTCACCCCAGCCGTTGTATCTTTCGACGACGCTCCTTCCGTGCCGGGGCTTCCTTTCGGCACTGATTTCCCCAACTTTTCATCCGATTTGTCCGCACTTTTAGATCTCAAATCCTCCGAACTCTTCTTCGTTTCGGGAGTTTTTGGAGTGCCAATCGGAGATATTTCGATAGTTCGGCCAAAGGAAGGCTTCACTTTGGAAAGATTTTTCTCGCTCCGAAGGACAGCAGAGTCAACGGCACACTTACAGCAATGTTCCTCCCGGTAGTTGAGAATGAGAAGTAGGGTGCCTAAGATGACATTGAAGATGACTTCTACGATGACCACTGACTAAATTCAAAGGGTAAAATAGAAGAGAACTATTACCGCGAGACAGAGATGGGGAAGGATCAGTTGGTCAATTCCAGAGGAGGATCCAACGATTGCAAAGAATATGATTACACCCAAAACGTTTGCTAATTGCACGAAACCAAGGATAAAAGCGTTGCAAATTATCTGAAAACATAAATAAAAACGAATCGTGTCTTTCTTTTTGTCTAATAAACATACTTACCGTATAAATGTGGGCTACTTTCCAAAGAGCAATCACTTTCGCAGCCAAAACAATTCCAATTGCATTCACGACGATGAGAATAATGGTTGAAATGTAGTTTGCCTTCATCTACAATAGAAAATCAAAATGAAAGCAGATACAAATTACAAATTCGGGTTCGTCGGACCACACCAGATGGGAGAAGATGGAACATGACATCTGAACAATGCAAAACACCTGAAGTATGGATGATTAGAGTATGGAGTTCAAGCCAAAGTGTTAAACCAACCAGATTAACCAAAGCGATGAGCCTTCTGGTATTGTCCGTGACCACTTTTCTAAGTTGGCTTTTTTCAAAGAAGCCACATTTGGGACAGTGATCCTTCTCATTTTTTAACGCATCCCAGTCCTTTTCTTTCTTCTTCCACATAGTTGGGTCGACCGCCGCCGAGGGATAAATGACTGGAAATGTATGCCAAAACAATTCTAATGTTCAGCTTTGTTGATGTTCTATTATGCAAGTTTCAACATTCGTTGTACTTCCTAATCACATAGATTTGGTTATTTGCGTTTGCCGGAGTATTTTTCCCGATTGAAAAATGGAATTGCGACATTTGAAAAATGATGTGACAAAATATGATGAGTTTCTGTAAACAAGGACAATTGCTTTCACGGTTTTCATGTCCTTTATTATACCACTCTCAGAAAAGTACCAAATCATAACCAGTCGCTGGTTTAGGGATTTCCTTACTACACATCAAATCTAACGTACACTTGTGTAATACGAGTTTGTCTAGTTTTTGGCACATATTTCCAATTCCTGATATAAGATCCAAGGAAAAATAATGAATATGAAGACAACGTACACGATAAGAAAATGTGGTTAAGGAAAAAGCAATTGGAGATTCATCGGATCCAACCGACTGACTTCATTTCTATCAATCCACATTGGATCAGTCGTCCGACTTCAGTTTGTCCTTCTTCGTTCCTCCGTCGCCAGTCGCCGTCTCTTCCTTCTGCGGCGTCTTGGTCTTAGATTCGGTGGCAGCAGTGGTTCCAGTGACCTCGGTCACCGTGCCAGTGGCCGTCGCTCCTCCAGTGGTGCCAGTGGCAATCTTCGTCTTTGTGTCTAATTCCATGCCGACGGTCATCATGGCCGATTCTCCAGCATTCTTGTCGTCTTCAATCTTGTCCTTGGCTTCAGTGTCGGCCATGTCGCATTGGTAGCGAACGTACATTCCTCTGTACCAGCCACTGTAGACGGAACGACGACAGGCGAAGAGCAGTCCGGCGGAGATCGGGGCTCCCGCGGCCATTCCGGCCAGGAAACCCCAGAACAAGGCCCAGATGCTCCATCCATTCATCGGAGGCAGTGCTCAATTTCCCCTTCTTTCTCATTATGACAGCCTCCCACCTTTACTTTTACTGTTGTTTCCGTTGCCGTTTTTGCCACTGTTGCTGTTCGATCCCGAGGCGATCTGCTTCACAGTGGTAGTCTTCTTTGTGGTCGTTGTGGTGGCCTTCGTGGTAGTCGAAGTTGACGGCGAAGAGGGAGGACCAGCCGTCGAGACTGAAGAACAATTGAGGAATCAGATGACTCTTACTCGATAAATGTGTGAAAAAGCGAATCGCAAAGAGAGTTGTGGTTTGGATTGTAGGAATTGATAAAAAGAGAACAATATTGTTTCGTAATTGAATTGAAATTCATGAAAAGTGAAAAGAAATCGCTGTGAAAAATCTTAATTTTTAAACCTACAGCTATTTCGTAAGAAACAAAAAGATAACCAAACCACCTCAGCCTTTCTCAAAAACATCCGGAAGAAGGATAGCTGAACCAAAGAGTGAGAAAGACAGAAACAAAAACATAGAGAGTAAGCAATCCATAGAAAGAGATAAAGAAAGAGAGATACATTTAACGATGTGGTGGCGAAAGAAAGAAAGCGGGATAAAAGATAGGGGAAAGTGTATGTATGCAAAGTGTGTGTGTATGTGCATGTGTGTGTGTTACACATAATAATTCTGAGAGAGAATTTTGAAAGAAAGGAAGCAGAGAGAGTGTGAGAAAAAAATAATCAACCAAGAGAGCAAGACACCTGAAGAGCTAGAGAGCCAGATAGAGACGGAGAGAGATTCAACGGATTTGAGAAAAGGCTGAGGTGGTTTGGTTATCTTTTTGTTTCTTACGAAATAGCTGTAGGCTTAAAAATTAAGATTTTTCACAGCGATTTCTTTTCGCTTTTCATGAATTTCAATTCAATTACGAAACAATATTGTTCTCTTTTTATCAATTCCTACAATCCAAACCACAACTCTCTTTGCGATTCGCTTTTTCACACATTTATTGTTCTCTTTTTATCAGTATTCTAAGAATACTTCTATTTCATGATGCATATTTCTATTTTCGCAATCCAAAAAAAAAAGTTTCTATTGTGGCCGAAGGCCGCTCTGTTTCAGTTGCGGCCGAAGGCCGCTCTGTTTCAATTGCGGCCGAAGGCCACTTGGTTTCAGTTGCTGCCGAAGGCCGCTTGGTTTCAGTTGCGGCCGAAGGCCGCTCTGTTTCAATTGCGGCCGAAGGCTGCCTTGTTCCTGTGGTGGCCGAAGGCCGCTTTCTTTCATTGGCAGCCGAAGGCTGCCGTGTTCCTGTGGTGGCCGAAGGCCGCTTTCTTTTATTGGCGGCCGAAGGCTGCCTTGTTCCTGTGGCGGCCGAAGGCCGCTTTTTGTTTGTTGCGGCCGGAGCACGATTCAATTTCATTCCATGGCTGCCGAAGGCCGAAGAGTACTTGAAGTTAAGAGGAGTGATAGAGTTTAAGATGTGAAAAATGTTGAATTTAATGTTTTCCGGAAATGGGTGACAAAATTGTAAACTGTACTGCATTTTTTTAAAGGAAATATAAAAAGCAAAAGAACCAAAACATTGAGGAACCGATCTCCGGACCTTCAGATTGACAGTTGGACTCGCTGCCTCTGCGCCATAGAGTCGTTATGCGGCGTGTTGGCCGCCGCGCTTATGTATAGCGGCGCTGCGCGAGTGCACAGTTAAATTTGGTAGAAATGACAGATAAAACGTTGGAAAACGGTTCTGTAGATCTATTTGGGGTAGCTTGAAGAATTTCGTTTATATCAATGTATATTTGAAGCCGCCGCTGTCCAAAATGTACCATTTTATCCTATTTTTGGAGTGGTGTGTCAAAACTACTCGACGGATTTGGCTGAAAGTCTGCGCGACGCGAACTGCAACAGGTTTCGTTATGTGGTCAAAATTTCAGCTCGATTGGTTTATCCGTTCGCTCGTAGCAATGGTATATTTGACGAACGGGAGACATCGGCGTTTTTTCTCACCAGCCGCATCCTGGAAATTAGCATAGCAAAAACATTATGCTAATTTCTAGGGTGGGAATCGGTTTATTTTTGGATGCTGAAAACGATTCTTTGGTCAGAATTGGAAAATATTGATTTCCAATGGAGCTCGCCCAATTTGAAGTTTGGCCGCCCCCGCACAAGACAGTGGAGGAACCAAACCACCGCGCAGCGCTTCGCGCTGCGCGCAAATGACGGACGATTCAGATCCTCAAGGCCATCGGTTGTGGAGGAGATGTCTGAGGTGGCGGCCGTCTCCTGGCCTGCCGAAACGACAGCTACCAGGAAGGAGAGAAGAAGGAGACGAAGGAGGAACATTCGACCGTCTGGGGAAGAGACAGCCAAGAGAATGAAAATGGGACATCCATTTCATTTAAATTATTTCTTTTACGTAAGCGCAGCGGGAACTTTATGAAAATGCTAATGTTCAGCATGTGGTAATTTTTTAGAAATCATCTTTAGACTATTCTTTTCACACACACACGCACACACAAGTTAAAGAGAGACAGAGAGGTGTGGAGAGAACACGGAGTAGACAATAGATAAACAAATACACAGAGACAAAGGAAAATGCAAATATACACAAAGTTCTCCTAATGATTTGATCTGTGTGTCACCCTTTACCCTTCTTTAAAAGAATGACGTGTAGGTGTTTACAGAGGACCTAAATAACCAAAAGGGCGCCACCGATCACCTACAAATAGGACACGTTGCATTGGAGACAATTTCAAAACATATTTGTCTTACTGTGTTCAATTTAAGAGTTACCTTTATAAGGTCACCGTTAAAATGCTCCCCAATTGTCCTTCCTTTCTCAGTGAAACCGCTTTTCCCACGCTCTTCTCTGTCAAGGCAAGGTTGCTCTGGTCGTACATTTTTTCCATGCTCTCCTGGCCATAAATCACTTCCATCTGACAGTTCTAGGCACCCATTTGCGTCAAAAGCTAATCTGCTGCCCTTTTTCCGTCCTTCTTGCGTAACGAAACGACAAATCGTGCGCAGGTGGGCTCCTTGCTATCTTGGTTATCGGCCTATTTAAAGGCGATAAGCGCAACTCGTGAAGACACAACAATGGCCACCGCTCATTCGGTCCTCCCCTCATTTGCTACTATTTTCATTGGCCATATTTACAATTTAGATTATTTTCAACATGAGACTCGCCCTGATCGCCGTTTTCTGCTGCCTTCTTCTGGCAGCCACCATCGAATGCAAGAAGGTGAAGAAGGGAAAGGAAGTGGTTCAGAAGGAGCAGAAGGGAGCCCAGGCCAAGGAGCAGAAGGTTGAGAAGGTTGAGAAGCCCCAGAAGGTGAAGGAGGTCAAGCCAAAGAAGGTCAAGGAAGTCAAGGTCAAGGAGGTCAAGGTTGAGGAGACCATCGTCGAGGTGCCCGAAGTTGAGCAGCCCGTCGAGCCCGTTGCCCCCGTTGAGGTAGAGTTTGTTTCTCTTTTATCTGCTTTCCTTCCTTTCTTTTCTTAAACTCTTTTCAGGAGGTCGTCGAGGTCGTCCAGGAAGTCGTCCCCGAGATCGTGAAGCCCAAGGTTGTCAAGCCCAAGTCTCTGAAGGTCCTCTCCGCCTACGAGCAGTGCAAGGCCGAATGCCGCATCCAGAGGGACAGCGTCCAGGCTGCCGAGGTGACTTTCTTCTCCTTTGATGCCTAACCTTGCTTCTTCAGTACGTTGAGCAGCTCCGCGCTGAGCTGACCGCTGCCGAAGCCGCCCTTGCTGAACAGACTGCCGCCGCCGCAGTCGCCGAGCAAGCCCCCGTCGAGGAGGCCGCCGTCCCTGCCGCTTAGATGCTGTTTTTAGTGTCAAAGTGCAGCCCAGCTGATTCATATCACAGATTCTAATAAAGTTTTACGTCTTTACCAAGTCTTTGCTGTAAACTAAAAGAAAATGCCACCGCGTATCTACCCGTTTGAGACTGAACCTGTTCTGAAGGCTATCTGGTTTTTACTCACAAAGAGACTTTCAAACGACACTTGGACATCCATTTGTAGAAGTAGGAAAATCGTTCAGGGGAAATGAAAGTTTAAAACCAGAATCCTCGCCGGATCACCAATACTGGTTCTACTGATTTCACGGGGCAGATTATTGCCCTCAAAAATTATTCAATTGATGCCCCAACAAGAATACAATGCCTAAAAACAAATAGTTTATGAATCGATTGAGGCTAAATACATGCATGTTTAACAACCGACTAGCGAGGGATTGACTCTTTCTAACAAACACGCTATATCGAAACCCATACGAAATAAGTGGCAATGATTCAAAAGGAAGAAAATGCACACAACAGGCACTAGCGACTAAGTGTAAAGCAATATCAACGTAGGTACACATGGGCGTCCCTCAGCTGCTGGAAGAGGGAGGTCAGCGAGGAGAATCCGCCGGCTCGGCCCCACTCCTGCTCAGCCCAGTCGTTCAGCAGGTTCGTCAGACGCTTCTCCGCCAGGTACAACGGCTTGCCTGAAATTTAAAACTACGTGTAACTATCGATTTTTGTTGTTTTATCAAGGGGATTTGCTTACGCACGACTCATGCAAAGTAGGAGATAAGGAAAGAGATACCGGGAATAGGTCAATTTGTCATGTAAGCAGATCAGGCACCTAGGTTAGCCCAGAAAAAGAAGATAAACTCATCTCCTCTTTCTCATCTCTTTACCCACTGACGGAAAGGATTCGGTCTCAGCAGCCCACATTTGCATTCAAAACCCTCAGAGTTATTTTTACTGGTATTTAGGCCCAATGCATGTTTCTGTGCTGTTTCTGTTCTTAATACCAGGCCTGTTTCAAACAGTACGTGTCAAACAGTGCCTTGACCTGTCAATTACTCTTTCCTTCTACGCTCTCATCACAAATCACATTTTTCGTGCTGCCAAGGTGCCCCCTCTTCTTATATGTGTGACATCTTCTTATATGTGTGATATCTGCTTCCAATGCTTATGAGGAATATGCCAATGCTCTTTGGACTTGGGTTATTATTAGCCAGAAGTTGAAATGTGGCTAACAAGCAACAAAAGATAAGCGAATCCACGGGTCGAATGCTCCCGCCAAGGATTAGATGGCACCCAGAGGGGGAGTTTAACACAATCAAATGACTGAGGAAGAGAGGCTTTAAAAGAGAAATACCGTACCCCTTCTGAGATTCCTGTCCTCTTCTCCGTGGGCATCCAGATAAATGGATCCCCATACCGCTCCAGAAGATCCATTGGTGACCACAACCACGGAGTTGTTGAGGGCCAGGAAGACACAGGCCAATCCGGTGCAGCCCTTCGCGTGCTGGAAATATACTACATTCGTATTGTTAGAAAAGACCAACCTGTTCGACTTCTGAGTGGACAGATCCGCCGTGGCCGGGGATGTTGCAACATTCATCCAGACAGAGCAACTTTCCGCAGAACATGCACAACAGGGGAATTGAGGGGGCCTGGAAAGGGAGAAGTTGAGAAAGAGAGAGAAAGAGAGAGAGAGAGAGAGAGAGTGAGTGAGAGAGAGAGAGAGAGAGAGAGAGAGAGAGAGAGAGAGATACCTTGTCGCAGTTGTGGCATTTCTTGCGGAAGAACTTGGAGAAGAGGGTGTCGTACTGATCCGGAGGGTGGAGCAGGGTGCGCACTTTCCATACCAGAGGGATTCGGTGGAGGACCTGAAAAAACTCACTTCTAGAGAATATATTAAACAAGGATCATCACAATGTGTTTAGTCCGAAGCACAGAAGCCATGTTTCAACTACCAAAATAAAAGTTTTACGAGGTCAAGCCCTTTCCTTCCACGAATCCGTTACGAATACCCGCTGTATTCTGATTGGCTGAGTAAGAGACCAAACATAAATTCCATTCCACCATGAATCGTCGATGAGTCAGGTGCCGTTTCCTTCGCAATTCCACTTCTGCCATCTCCCCAGCGACCGGATAGAGATCATCGAAATGAGGCCTTATCTATTTGCTCCCACTATGTTCTCGCTTGATGTTGACTCAGCCGGGTCATGTTTCCTCAAATTTCGTTTGCGCCCGTTTTACCCAACCCGCTCCTGACCGTTCCGCACTTTCCTTTCAAACCTATCAACGCTATCAACATTCTATTCACGAATAAACCTACTTAAACAAACGCCTCTACTTCGTTGTGTTACATACGACATCCAATTGAATATTTCGAAACATCACTGTCAATATTACCAGTCGAAAACAGATACGAGAAAATAGAACATCAAACATCCTGATTTTATAAAATATGATGAAACCAAAAGCTAAAAATATTGCTTTCGATGCCAACCCGATCATTTGACCATCCGAATCGATCCGCCGTAACAAGTCATTATTTCTAATGAAAACGGGAAATCAGTCATCTTTCTTGTGCCGGAAACAATATCGCTCCCCGATCTACAGCCATTAAACTCTAATGATAAGCTATCTCCCAGCGTCATCCTTCCCCTCCGTGGTGCAGGGAATCCTCCTCTTTCTCTTTCCCTTCGTTTATTGCTCAATCGAAGTAATCAATCTGTTTTCGGCGTGAGAATCCATCGTGGGAATGATAAACCGTCCGGCCTCTCGCGACAGCTACACGCATTTCCCCGCCGGGGTGAGTCGAAACTCAAACATTGCGTGCCAGACGAGGACCGGCCGGGGGAGGAGGTGTTTGTGCGTGATCGTATCCCGTGACCGCAGGTCACATCCTCACCTGCACCTGAGAAATCCATCCTTCAGAATCTCTCTGCATCCACAATCTCCTCAGAAAGGATGGGTGCCTTCGGAACACTGCAGTTGGATCACGAACCAGGAGCACACTCTTCTCTGAGGTAAGCTCGATGAGGGAATTGAAATTTTGTTGGTATTGACTCAAAAACCACGGAAGAACAAACGGAAGGCGTTCTGATAACAATGTTTGACAACACTTTAACAGCCTTCCCCCTGCGATCAAAGATTTTGAAGTTTGTTTGTGTTTCACAATCAGAAATTAGTTGTTCTTCATCTAATATGCTAGTTCAGGCCACCATACAGCCATCAGAGGTCCCATTCCCAGCCCCAACCCAGCCATTCCTACGAAAACAGTCATCAGAGCCATGAGCCAAAGTCGCCGAGGAGGAATCATACGTACGCCTATGAATCACTCGCCCGTCCACAGAACCTCCAGCAGACGGAGGAACGGTCGGAAATGGTCTATCAGCCCACGGTCTCCGTCGGTTGGTTCAGATTTCTGCATTTCCATTGAATGGCAGTGGCAACAGCCCTGGCGATAACGATTGCGCAAATATTTGTCCCTTCTATTTCAGCTGATACGACGGACACCAGACGAAAATACGACCGACTGTCGGAGGTCTATTCCACTTCCGGAGACACGGTGGAATTTGCGAGGAACTTTAACAATTACCTCAACGAACGCATTCCAGCAGGCAAGGGGAAGAGGGAATGAGGGAGAAAGAATAGCAGAGCTTCCATTTCCAGCGAAACAACCGAATTTCAGCAGTGTCAATCGGCTTCCTGTCAGTGCTATGCATAATAGCCTTCGCCCTGTCTTTAGTTGGTAGGGAGCCCTTTCCATCCCAAATTAGGCCCTCTCAGGCACCCTGAACCTGCCCTACTGCCCGGTCCAGCCGATGATCCCCGTGTGGCTCATGGCATCTGGCTTCCTTTTCATCGTCTCCGCTGGCTTCCGCATCTTCCGCCACATTCCCTCCCCCGCTCCCAAAAGGAGATCCCGCAAAAACAAACTGTCCGGGGATCTGTGTGCGACCGGTCTCGAGCTACTCTTCCTCTTCGTCAACCTCATCTGGCTCATTCTCGGTGAGGCTCCGATCTTTATTAGAGAAACTATACCCAGGAGTATTAAGTCGAATTCCCTGTTTCAGGCTGCGTTTGGGTATACGGTACCCGCAGCTACGTCCATTTCCAAGACCACATGTTTGAGGAACATTTCTGTGACTACGGTCTCTACTGGGCCGCATTTTCCGCAGTGACGGCGTACTTGGCAAGTTCAAACCGCATAAATCATTACAATTCCCTTTGCAGCTATTCGTTTGTGTGGTTATTTTGACAATAATTGGCCTGTTATTTGTTGGTTCCTGCAAAGAAGCACAATCTGAAGATTTCGAATGATGCATTTTCCCTTGTTTTGTCTCTTCGAATATTAAAATGAGCCACTGAGATTAACAGAGCTTTTAAAAAAAACGAAGAGCTTGATTAAACTGACACTGGTGGACTTGGCCATGGCCACAGCGAGAGTGTAGAATTCCAGCCAATAAGGCATGACGGAGGAGATGGAGGCGAATGTCTCTGAAGGATAGAATTCCAGAGATTCATCCTGAGCCCACCTGTGGGAAAGGCGATGGTCTCGTTTCTCTCGTAAAGAGAGCAGCTGTAGTTGAACTCTCGGAAGAAGAACTCCAGGTCTGAGACGTAGGTCCTCAGAGTATCCAATACCACGCTTTTGTCGCTCATCTGAAATAAACAGGGATTACAATGGCAATGAAACGAGGCCCAGTCTACCAAAGCGGATTCAGGGGAAGAATAGTCTCACCCATACATGGTGGGATCCGAGGTTACCGTGGAGGGGGTCATAAATAGGGTGAGGATAGATATGACATTCTGCGCATTTTGGCACGGCTGATATTCGTCTATTTTCCACAGGTGATTTTTTGGTGAGGGTCATCCCTTATGTGATGAAATCGGTCGACCCGAAAGAGCCTTATGTCCCCACATGGTATAGTCTCACCGAATACTCGTCGTCGCTGAGGATGTCCAAGACCGACTGGAACATTTGTTTCCTGGAGTACCACTGGGCAGTCGCCTTGATTACTTGTTCCGCATCCTGCAATATGCTCAAGTTCCGTTTTCTGAAGACTCCATCCCAGTATTCCCTCTCTCAACTCACTGAAGTCCCATCTCCAGAGGCTGCCTGCAAGAACTCCAGAGCCAGCTGAGGAGTGAGGCGGTGCAGCAGTCGAACGGCACACTTGACGGCAGCTGCCCAAAGGAGACGCCCAGTCAACAATCCGATCAGGGCTGCAGTATCCCAATGTCAAAAAGTAGCTGTGTACTCACTTTTCTGTTCAACCGGCGTCAGGGCCTCATTGTTGAGGATGAAGGAGGCAATACGAATGTAGAGGAGGCGGTGGTCGTACATGAGCAACGGGACCTGGAAAAGAAAGGATATGAGAGAGAGAGAGAGAGAGAGAGAGAGAGAGAGAGAGAGAGAGAGAGAGAGAGAGAGAGAGGCGAACCCCGGAACGGTCTCTGAGGGTCGTCTCCCTCTTGTTTCTTTCTTCTTCTGGCGTAGTCTTCGGAGTCTAAACGAGGATATAAAGATTGTTAAAATACAGCGTACCGATTGGAGAATCTCTTCTACGGACATTCCTGCCTGCACCTCAGCCAGTGCTTGAGAGCCTGGTCCAACCGACCCTTCAGATGCGTATTTCGTCTAAAACCAATAGGAGTGGATTCCAGTGGTTATTCTACCTCCTTGTCAGTTTCTGGAACAAAAAGGTCTCTGGCGGCGAACACGCATATCTCCTGGTTCTGCTCCTTTGTGTGGTATACGATGGCCGGAATGATGTGTTCTGAAGAAGCCCTTTATCAAGCCTTCTCATTTGCTTGCCTATGGCTATGCTGCGGCAGTTCTCCCTGCCCCTCTCGGGGATATTCAGCCTCGTCAGAAGGATGTTCTTCTCCACAATCGTCTTAACAACCGTCGCCAGTTTGGTCTGTCTGTCCAGTTGGCTGCTGTTCTTGTCAGTCGGTCTTATCCTGGCCAGCCACATGTCCGTGTACTTCTGGTAGTGGTCGTCAAAGTGTTCCTGCTCTTCGTCATCCTTCAAATAAAGTGTTCTGAAGAAATGAGACCCCACCTCGTAAACCTTCTCGAAGTTCTCCACACTGCTTCTGACGGCAGCAAAGGCCTTCTGTGGATCCTCCAGACCCGTTCCGTGGCCCAAGGCGATGTCAGCGTCAAAGCGAAGAGGCAGGGCGCAGTCGACGGAGGTCCTGCACATGGGACAGGGCACGGGCAGTTTGGATATGTCTGCGCCCACCCTTAACTCGTGGTGTTGCTGAAAGAGGCCTTTCCTCAAGAGGACTCTGCCAACCCACGTGTTGTGCCTGTCTGTAGCCCTCGAAGCAGGCGATGTGAGCCGTGTGGCCGCACGTCCTAATGTCCGCACTCATCTGCGTCCCCACCACCATTCCTTCGTAGTTCTTCTGTGTCATCTAAAGCCAATCATTTGAATATCCTGCCACCGCACCTCCTCAATCTGATCTTCCTTGCTTCTGTCCCAGCCCTTCTTCGGTCTCCCCAGACTCTCGGCCTTCATCGCCGCGTCGAACAACGAAGGCTGCTGGAAGTCCGGCCCCATTCGCAGGTTGGCTACGTTGTTGTTTGTCAGCTAAGACAAGAATATAAAGAAATGAAGGTAGATACCTTGATAAGCATTCCCAGCGGCTGACTGATTGTCGAGGGAGCATCCGAGACACCACAGAAGGGACACTCGTACAGACGGACCTTTCTCTGAAAAGAGCTCTATTTCTAACCTAAGGTGGAATACAGTTCCGTCGTCTAGTTGGCTGTGGCCAGTGGTCTGTGATTCTTAAGGGAGAATGTCTTACATTGCTAATGTCCATCCTGTCGACCTCCGTCTGGCTGAGGCCCTCATTGGCCATGTGCTTCCTCATCAACTCTTGGTTCTTCTTCTTGACTGCTGCCAACACGGCGTTTCGACGATTCACAGACCTCTGCTTCTTCGCCTGAATCCCTATTATAGAGAAGCCTCGGGAAATTTACCTCTGCATCCTTGGCTTCCTTCGAAGACGTCTCGGGACCAATGGCCATGTAGCTGTTCTTGTCGGCATTCAGCATAACACTGGTCAAGTGATTGCTGAAAAGGGATTTTTAATGAAAAGTCCATAAGTAAAACTCGCTTTTCAGCCATAATGGACAGGAACCGTCCCAGGTACTCAAAGGCTCCGCCCACGATGCGTTCCTGCCTCAGCTCTCCGTTGAGGACCTTCCCGATCATTTCCGCCCTGTTTCCTCTCTTCTCCGCCTCCTTAGTAAACCAGGCGTACATCTGGTAAAACAAAGAACTGTTCACATCCCTGAAAAAAGGCGTTTGTCTCATTTGGGTACTGCAACGCACTCGGTTCCATCGCTATTATCGATGGTAATGGAGTAATCGGCAAAGTATCGGCTGAAGACGCCGGTGCGCTCGTTCTGCGGCAGCTGAGACGCATAATGGACACCGACTGTCAGGAGATAGACGGCCATCTGCACAGTCGTCTCCTTCACTTTCTGCTGGCACTGAAATTAAAAATAGACAAAAATCAGACAAACACAAACCATAAGGACCAGCAGAGCCAGTTGAATGAAACGGCGGGAATAGAGGATTCTGGGGATGCTGGCCACCTCGGTCGGGCGTTTCTGGTTGATAGGGAAGAGGCGGTAGGGAATCCACAGCCCTCCGATGGACTGCCGCTGATCCTGCGGTAGACTGGCCTTATCCCTGAAAAAGGCATTTTCAGTTTACTTTGAGTTTGAGCTACATTTCCTCCAGTCGACGGAGGATCTCGAGGCCTCTGGGTGGCATGGGTGCACGCATATGACACATCACGGGGCAGAAGTCACTCTTCCAGATCTGAAACCATTCTTATTAACTTTTATTGATAACCAGTTAAGATATACGAGAATCCAAAGAACCTCTTGTTTCAGGGAATAGGTCCCCTGCTCCATTTTCCCGCTGGCCGCTCGATCCGGTTCGTGGAAATCTGCAATTTCCCTGAGAATCTCCTCGAAACGGGCGTCTACGAGTGCTCCCCCGCGGCTGCCTTTCTCGGCCATGGAACTCCTCAGCTGGGAGAAGGGCAACGGCCCGATTGACAGTTCGTGCACCTGCAATGCTGCGAATGATCCACAATTAGGACCTACCATTTCAGATCTGAGAGCTTCGGCGTCGCTGAATCCGCTGTTGAGACGGATAACCACCAATTCGGCCATCATCCTGAACACAAAGTAGAGAGGGAATGTAAGTAAGCTTACAGAAGGGCTCCACTGATCATGTGGTCGAACCACTCGTAGCGCAGGAGCACTCTGCTCTCATCCTCGCCCTTCCAGGCAGCAGAGAGGTGAGCTTCTATCTTCCGTTTTCTGAAAATAAAGGGATTTTCTTAGGACGATTCTTTTTAAACGCACACTAGGGAAGGAAAAACGTGCTGGTCTTCTTTGTGCGCTTCGTCCAGTCCAATGATCACCCTGCGGAACCGCGGTCTGACCTTAAAAAGACTGGGTATTTTGAAAACTAAAAGAAAACCTTGAGGAAATGAACCATGTCGGGAACGCGGTCTTCAATCTGGGCCAGGTCTGGGTCATCTTTCAGGAAGTCCTTGAGAATTTCCATGATCTTGTTCGTAATCTCCTCCGTGACTTCACTGCTGGTACTCGCCATATCCCCGTTTCCCTCCTCTGCCGGAACCTCCTCCTGGTTGTCTCCAGTCGAATGGACGTAGTCTTTGAAATCAGTCACAAACGTCCGGATGAACTTTACGAACGGCGATTCTCCTCTCTTAAAAGCCAAACTAAAGGGACTGAAGGAATAATACGCTACTTCTTCTATCTCCATCGCTTCTTCTGCCTCTTCTGTTTCCTCCTCTGCGTCACTGTCGACAAAAGGCTCGATTTGCACGACGTCGTAGAGGTGGAAACTCTCAACCACGGACGAAATGAACCACTCGGGCTCCACATTTGCGGCACAGAACCTGCAAAATCATAATAGACGCGTGAAAATGTCACTCCTTTTGCCGTCACGGAAAGACAAACCTCAAAATATCGATGTCTGGCGTGAGGAATGACTGGTTTATGTGCGACTGGGCGTAGATCATCGACTGGATTCGAAGAGGAGATCCGTTTCGAACCCACATTCCAGCCATGTACTCCATCCGACCGACCTGAACTGATGTCTCATTTGAAGAGAAGCCTGAACTACCTGGATGGCCAAGGGATGCAGCATCACCAGACGGAGGAGCTTCTCATTACGGCGGAAGGATTGGGTGTGGGTACGGAAGAGAGGGAACCTGTTGAAGTGGGTCAGAGCCACTGACACGTGTCTGAATGAGGAAACTTTAAGAGAAACTGGAAATTCACCTGTGGAGGGGCAGATGGTAGCTGAAGTTGAAGGCGGGACACGAGCGGACGTCCTCACAATTCGGAGCTGAGACGGACCTAAGCCAGTTCTGAATCGTTTATTTTGCCCTTTCACTCTTCCAAAATCCCACCTCCAGTGCCTTGAGCGATGCGTCGAAGAACAAACAGGCTCCTATTTCGTCATTCTTGAGCAAAATGGCAGCCACAAAATTGAACATGGTGATGGACAAAGTCTCGTATTCCAATGTGAAGGATCTGGAGGGGGATATACTGTTTGTTCTGATTCAGGTAATACCTGTGGGCGATCTCAGTCCCATCGTTCATCTGATGATCGCCAGACACAATCCTCCAATTCACGCTCATACCTGCAATTCATTAATTGCCCGGCTAATCCGTCTGAACTAACCCTGCATGGCCGAGACTAGGTTGATGTATGTCTCTCGGAAGGCCTCCCTCCTGAGAGTAGCCAGAGCCACTTCTATATGGGACATGAGGTTCTGGATGTCACCCATCACGAACCAGTACCCGTGTTGTGTTATCACCTGAAGATGCCAATCCACAATTACAGAAGGAAGGCCTACCTTGTTGTTGTCGAGGGTTATCACATCCCAAGGCTCCGCCTCTGGGTTCCTGAAGCCGCTTACTTCTTCAGCCTTCACTATGTATTTCGCATCGGAAGCTGAAGAGACATTTATCAAAAAAGCGAGAAACTGACCGAGGCAGAGCTCCGTCTTGCAGGTGCATTCCGTCAGGAGATGGAGGGCGGACTCGAAGATTGTCTGGACGAGGTTCATTTCTCGGTCCAATCTAGAGCACAGGGCGGACGAGGAGAGCATCTGAATTGGCCTTATTGACACCCGGGTGGTAGGTATTTGGCAGATTAATTGATTAGATTTTTTGTTTAATAAAAATAAGACTTATGAAATAAAAACTCTGGAAAGAAACATTCGTCTGGCGACTGAAATGACAGTCAAGTGGGTGTCACGAACGATAGGAATTCCGTAATTTTCACTTGGCTTATAATTTAATCATTTCGGGAATCACCTGTACAGAAATGTGAATAATCCTGCTTCCAGCGCCGGAAATAGCGTCCAAATTGTGCTCGCTCTGATAAGCATGGCAGAGGGACCTCATAGAGGCAGCTACGATGGGGTACCACTTGAAGAAACTCTTGGAGATGGCCTCCTGAAGGAGAATAAGGAAAATAAGATTAGCCTACCAAGTAAGGAGGTTCTGAGAGCATGCTCAATGAGAGATTTATAACGCTCTGGGGAAAGTTTATTCGAAAAATCCAGAGAAGCAGCTCGTGCAGCATGTTGGAGCACCTGGGAAAGGCTTAAAGGAGGAAAGAAGGCTACGAACCTCACGAATTCTGGGAATTCTGGCATGTTGAACACCTGCCGGCAGTTGTCCTGCTGCAGGGACATCATGTCCTCTTCGAAGAGACCACGGGTCCTCCAATCGAGGGAAACTGTGGCGTTTCCTGAAGAAAGAACACTCTAGCCTCTACTTTGGTCGGGAAGACACAGGTCCCAGTCTATTTTCCATCGTTCCCTTACCTCCTTCCCTGACCTCCTCCGGAAGGTCACTCGATTCTTCTTCCGTCAACGCTTTGTACAGGCTTTCGTCCAGAAGTACATTTGACATGGCCTCTCTCATCGGACCTCCGAAACTGACGCATTCCTGAACTTTTCGATTTCCATAATTTCAACTAAATATGGTAACCTGAAGGAATGCGATGAGGAAAGAGTAGTAGACCTGGTGATGATCGCAGAATTTGGGGTATCTAATCGGTTGGAAGGGCATATTTTCTTCCGCACGGAGGGCCTTTTCCATTCTTCGCTTCTGAAGGAGAGATTGGGGAATTTATTGGCTAAATACTCACGAATCCCCTCAGTTGGAGGAAGAAATGAACCAACAGCTTCATGTAGATGTACTCGGCCAAGGAGACCTGAGGGACAGGGCCATCTGGCTTCTTGGAGTGTTCTCCATGGCGATGGCAGAACCTGGAATAAGGGAATTAGAGACAGAGACAGAGAGAGAGAGAGAGAGAGAGAGACCCACCCGCCCTCATAAAGAACGTCTGCATTTCCGCAGTCGCAGGCTCCTCCTTCGCGAGAGAAGAATCGCGTAAAGTCGTGGCCCTCGTGTCCATTGGCCAAGAAGCATTCCGCACAGAGCGACATGCCTGGAAGGATATCTTCAAGGAATGCAGCATAACAGACAAATCATTTAGTAATCAGCTGGTCGGAAATTTCTTCCGACCCTTGTTAAATCCATTCCTTTTCTTGCAAAGGATCAAACCCATACGTCAGGGACATACACTAAATTAGGGGGGGGGGGGGGGGTCCGGGCGTCCGGGTGGGGTCTGCGGACCCCCCGCAACCCCGCAAATTTCCCGCGGACCCTCCCCAGAATGGAACTTTTATCCACGGACCTCTGCGGACCCTTCCAAATACCATAGGTACCTACCCTACCCCAAAATGTTTAATTGGGCCTCCCTCCAAGTGGGGCCCAATTTAGTGTATGGTCAGGGATTTGATCCAGCGTTTCCTGCTGTGAAGGACACCAACCCTTTCTATTTTATATAATGGAAACGTACAAGGCGTCCTCGCACAGGTGTTGCATCTGTAGGCGACAGAGTCGTTCTCCCAAATCACGTTGCATTTAAGCGAATAATCCAGCTCCTTCACTGAAACATCCTCCAAATCATGGATTAAACCTTCAAAAACCCACTCGTTTTTCGGAAATCTTCAAAGGGCTCCCCTCCTGCCACAAGAACGCGGAGTCTTGTATAGAGGGCTTCAGTCTTCACAGAGGTTGTAGTGATCAATTCGTCGAGAAACCTATCCAGTTGAAGAGCCTCTGCCCTAAAAGACACGATTTAACAGAACAAAGAATTAAACTGACAGCAGAGAGGGGTCGATGTTCCTGGCATTCTTGGAATTGATGAAGAGGGGTACACCCGCTGATCGGAGGGAATCAGCCTTTAATTTCCAGAAAATGACGGCGTTCTGGACGGCCTTATTGTCCTGAAAAAAAGAAAAATGACCTTTTCATTTGTATAAACAAGGCACTCAAGGTTTAAAGAAGTGCGCAAATTGTCCCGGTCCCATAAAAGTCAGTGTTGAGAAAACTCACAATGACGTAGTCTGTCATCTGGAGGTTCAGCAATACGCGGGCATGGATCGCCGCTTCGTCTTCCTCTTCCATAGGCACTTCTGAAACATCATATTTACCTAATTTATGGATGAAATCACCTGTAGGTATGTGTCCAGCTACGGCCGACGGTGGTTTCGGGGGATCGCCGGGCCTCGGCACCATCTGGAAATAAAACACGTATTATTCTAGTGCAATCATCGTAAGACCCAACGTTTACAGCACAAAACTCTGTTGGAAGGTTGATAAACAAGTGATTTGAAGCAATGTTTGTCGCAAACGAACAGCTGTTCTTTCATGGCGCACGGTTTTGTATCGCATAATAGAGCCGTCGTTGTAGGACCCAACAAGTAACAAGAAAGAGAACTATGCTAAACCCTCCAAAATGTTTGCTTGGAAATAAAATATTGTTTATGTACTGCATTAAAGCAAGGAAATAATAAATTGTTTAAAGTTCGTTTTGTCGCCGACTATGGGTTGAAGTGTCATATGTTTCGTGGGATTACTTTTACCGAGGCAAGTACAAAATCAGAATAGGCAAACAACGTAAAGAAATTCACGTGAGTTTCGGAACGTAAGCACATTCTCATTCACTCGCCATGAAACTGCACCTGCGGCAGCTCTCGAACGCTGGGAAGGAGTTCCTGATCTGCAACTTTGAGCTTCTCTCCAAGGGGGTTTCGTTTGAGACTCTTGCCAGTTCTCGCCTCGAAACCTTGGTAAATCTCTTCCTAAATCACTTAATTATTGATTTAGAAAGGGTTTCTGCCAGATAACTTGAAGTTCCCGGTGAGCTGTGTCGCTGTCTATCTGCTCTTCCACATGTACATTGCATATATGTTGGCCTTCACAGCGACGAAGTTCCTTCTGCTGCAGACGAAGATAAAAGGAGCCAAATTGTACCCTGTCTTCCCGGGAGCCAAGGAAAAGGTACGTCTCTCTCTCTCTCTCTCTCTCTCTCTCTCTGTCTCCCTCTCTCTCTCTCCCTCTCTCTCTCTCTCTCTCTCTCTCTCTCTCTCTCTCCATAATCACTTCCAGTTGACGATGTGGGTGACTTCCCTCTTTATCTTCCACTGGATCTCTTCAAACTCCCTATTTGGCCTATTGAATTGGCAGTTTCTCGCCGACTGGATGTTCACTCTCCGTCCTCAGATCAACATCAAACCCCAGTTGGTGTGGCAAATGTTGGCCTTCTGGTTGTAGTGTTTAATTCAGAAAGTGGTGCAGAGAACGTCTTCCTGCCATTCTTCTCACTCGAACATGTCATTTTCCATGGAAGAGCCTGAAGCGGATTGGTTGGTTGGACTGGAGCCAGGAGACAAGGATACCCAAGCCCTTCTGAAGAATGTGGCCGGAGCCAGACGCAGTATCTCTACGGCCAGTGACATTTTCCATTCTCTCAGGTAAATGGGAAAGAAATATATGAGCAATATCTTAAATGTAGCAGTGCCAGTCGGTCGAATTCGTCTCTTTCGTCTCTGGGGTCGATTGGAGATGTGGCTGAGGAGCTGAAGGAGGACAACTCGGAGGAAATGGCGAAGAAACCGAAGAATGAGGCCAAGCAGAGCATGTTTCTGAAAATGGCGAACCAGATTATGATGATGTCGACGAAGGAGTCTCCGCAGCTGAGGCGTCGCGTTTTGGAAGAATCTCTGAGTGGAGAAGACGAGGCTTAGACTATAGTATACTTGGATGCTCATAAATACAGTTTAGGAATTAGATTTTTTTTTGGAATTAGACATTGCCACCGAGGAAAACTACCTAACTCGTAGCATTGGCATCATTCGTTTTTTAAGACGTTACTTTATCCACCCGCTTCCACAAAATTTTCCATTTAAATTGTCTTTTGAGACGAATTTCTCACACAACAAATGGCACCATGTTGTGTCCGTAGGAAGAAGTGGTGATAAACCAAAGGTTTATTATGTAGAAGCGAAGTAACAATAGACGAAGCGTAAAGCAAAAGTATCACTGATGGGGAACCCGGGGTATATATAGGGTAACCTAAGAATGTTCTAGAAGAAATAGAACATTCTAGACTAAAAAGGGGGCGGAGCTACCTAGACCTAATGGAACAATATAGAACATTCCAGAATGTGATAGAACATTCTGGAACAACTTAGAATAGTACAGAATAATCCAGAATGTCATGGAACATTCTGGAATTACCTAGATGGACAGGGTCCCAACACCTCCCTCCTAAGTTTGACTCTCAACGGTAGGATTGGCGGTGAGGGTCAACTTGAAGTTGAGTCGGTGGGCGACCAGAGCGAACGGGGCGTCGAGGAACCTTGAGCACAGGCGTCTGCGGAACGGCAGTAGGGGCAACGATGGGCAGCGGGACGGCTGCGGCCGGCGTCGGAGTGGCACGGGCAGTATTGAGCGGCACATCGAAGGCGGCCATCAGTTCCAGAGCGGCGTTGGGCGACGAGCGGGGGCGCATCTGATTAACATGGCGTTTCCAGATGGCTCCATCAAGTAGGACGTCGTAAACGGCTTGTCCAAGGCGATGGACAACACGCGCTGGTGACCATCGAGGTTGACCGGAACGGTAGTCGCGGACATAGACAGTGTCGTCGGGTTCGAAGCGGCGGGGCTTGGCTCCGTGATGACGATTGAACTGAGGCCATAGGTGACTTGGCGGTGGTAGTGGTCGAGTCGGACAGCTTCAGGAGATCCAAAGGGTTACGGATGTTCCTCCCCAGGAAGTTCTCAGCAGGGGAACGTCCGTTGGGTGAGCTGGCACATGGGGTGTAGCGATAGGTGAAGAGGAACGTCTGCAGCGCTTCTAGAGTTGTTCCTTGTCCCTTGAGCTTTTGGAGAGTTCGTTTGAAGGTATCGACAAATCTCTCGACTGGTCCGTTGGACTGCGGGTGGAACGGAGGGGAACGGATGTGTTCGACTCCAGAGAGGCGGCAGAACTCCTTGAACTCGGCAGACGTGAACTGAGTGCCGTTGTCTGAAACGAGGGTCTGTGGGTAGCCGAACTGAGCGAGGAGGCGCGACAGCTCCCGAATGGTGGCAGTACTGGTGGTGGAAGACATCGGAATGACGTCGGGCCATTTGGAGAAGGCGTCGACGACGACGAGATACATCTTTCCATCCAGAGGGCCGGCAAAGTCGATGTGGACACGACTCCAGGGTCCATTCGGCGAAGGCCACGGGCAGAGGACGTTCTTGGTAGGTGCCTTTGCAGCTTCTTGGCAGCTCCGGCAGGCGCGAACGATGCTCCAGATCCTCGTTGATGTTGGTCCAGTAGACGTAGTCTCGGGCCAGGGCTTTCATGCGGTTGATTCCGGGATGTCCAGAGTGAAGAGAAGAAAGGACTCGTCTCTGTAGAGGCAGTGGAATGACAATGCGATGCCCGAAGAGAATGCATCCATTTTCGGTAGAGAGCGAGCGGCGAAGACTGGCGTATCTGGAGATGGCTGGAGAAGGTTTCTTCGGCCAGGATCCAGACTGGATATAGCTCCGAACTTCGCTGAGGCAGTCGTCTTCTGAGGTGAACTTCTCGACTTCAGTGGAGGAGACGGGAAGGTTCTTGACTGTGTCGGTGAAGGCGACTTCGGCTTCGTTGGAGATCGATGCGATGACGTGGTCTTCGTCAGGTACAGCGGCTGAGGCTATGAGGCGAGAGAGAGCATCGGCTTGCCCAAAGGCGGTCGTGCTTCGGTACTCGATTTTGAAGTCGTAGGCGAGGAGCGTCAGACACCAGCGTTGGAGACGGTTTGCGGTGTAGACGGGGATGCCTTTCTTGCTTCCGAAAATGGCTAGGAGAGGCTTGTGGTCGGTGAGAAGAGTGAAGGAACGTCCATAGAGGTAGCGGTGAAACTTGCGGACGGCGTAGACGAGAGCAAGACCTTCCTTCTCAATTTGACCGTAGTTCTTCTCGGCGGCGGCAAGAGAGCGGCTGGCGTGGAAAATAGCCTTCTCAGATCCGTCGGAGAATCGATGAGAGATGACTGCTCCGATCCCGTCGTTGGATGCGTCGGCGGCCACGATGATGGGTAGAGACGGGTCGAAATGAGTGAGGAGCAGATCCGAAGCGAGCACTTCCTTGGCGCGGTTGAAGGCTCTGTCACAGTCGGAAGTCCAGCAGAACGAAACATCCTTCTCGAGCAGTGCGTCGAGCGGTGCACGGAACTGGCGCATCTCAGGAACAAATGATCCGTAGTAGTTGATGAGGCCGAGGAACGATCTGACCTGGGCGATGTTCTTCGGAGTTGGCATCTTGGAAATGGCGTCGATCTTCTTGGGATCGGGGCGGCGTCCGGTGGCAGAGATCACGTTCCCGAGGTATGTGATCTGCGAGAGGGCGAAGTTGCACTTGTCGAGACGGACGCGGAAGCCGTAGGTTTGGATCCGGTGGAAAAGGGCTTCCAGGTTGGCGTTGTGCTGTTCGGGAGTGTGGCCAGTGACGATGACATCGTCGAGGTAGGCAGCAACACCAGAGAGTCCAGAGATCATGGAGTCGATGATCTGCTGGAAGATGCCAGGAGCAGATTTGACACCGAAGGGCAGGCGATTGTATCGGAACAATCCACGTTGAGTGTTGATCGTGAGCAGCTCCTTCGAGTCGGGATCAACTTCGACTTGCAGATAAGCGTCGGCGAAGTCAATCTGTGAGAAGATGGTGCCACCGTTCAGCTTGGTGAAGATGTCCTCCGCGGTGGGCAGCGGGTGCTGGTGCAACATCAGCGAGTCGTTGAGTCCAGTGGAGAAATCAGCACAGAGACGCGTAGTGCCGTTGGATTTCTTCACGACGACGATGGGTGCAGCCCAGGAAGAGTGGTCGACAGGACTGATGACGTCAGCTTCTAAGAGACGGTCGATTTCCTTGTCGATGAGGGGGACAGAGGCGTAGGGAACGGGGCGCTTCTTGATGAAGACAGGTTGAGCGTCGGGCTTGAGGCAGAGCGATGCCGTCGCCTTGGTGCAGCGACCAAGTCCGGTAGTGAAGACGGAAGGGAATCGGGTCTTCAGTGAGGCGATCGTCTGTTCTCGGAGAGTGGCGGGGTCGAACGTCTTGATGGAATGGATGTGAAACATCCTGAGAGCCTTCTCGAAAGGGGGAAGTTGCTTGATCCAAGGCATCCCGAGAAGGTCGTTGTCATCGGTGACGTAACAGACTCCTGAGCCGGTGTGTGAGCCTCCTTTGACGTCGTTGACTGCGAAATCGGTGGTGAATGAGCCGTAGTTGGTCAGGGGGTGACCACTAGCAGTCTTGAGGGTGTCGGCGGAGGGTTGCAGTTTGGGGCATCCGAGGTTCATCCAGGTGGGGCGGGAGATGAGGGTAACATCCGCGCCGGTGTCCAACTGGAGCAGAGAGGGACGACCGTTGATGTGGACTTCCAGGTGCTGGTGGACGTCTCCTTGGTTGCCGTCGATGCTCTTCTGGTAGCGGGTGCGCGGCTTGCTGTTGTGGCTGGACGAAGGGTGGAACTCCTTGCGCGTACCAGAGGTCTTCTTTTGAGGACAGTCATTTTTCCAGTGTTGTCCGTTGCAGATCGGACAGGGGGTCCGAGGCAGAGGGCGATTCGTCTTATGGAAGGGCTTCTTCTGGACGGAGTGGATCGCTGAGCGGGAAGAGGCCTCGACGATCTTGGAGTCGTCTTTGGCGGACTTCCACATGTGGTACGAGGTCGTCGATGGTGCACTTGTCATCTTGGTCCAGTTTTCGGAGGAAGCGCAGGCGGAACTCGGCGAGTTCCGGGGCTTGGAAGGCGAAGACGAGAGCCAGGCATTCCATGGTCTCTGTCTTGATGTCCTTGAAGTTGGCTTCGGCGGACCTTGCCTTGACAAGGTTGATGAATCCATCGATGTCGTCATTCGGAGAGAAGGACATCTTCAGGCACTCGAATCGGCTGCGGAAGAGGGATTTCTTTGTTCCGAAAAGCGTCTTGAAGATATCGAGCGTACTGTCCCATTCGTCCAGTTCAGAGGGCTTCTTCGGCATGATGTGTCGAGAGAAACGGGCGTGGGCAGTAGCATCGAGCAGGGAAGTGAGAAGTCTCACTTTGGTCTTCTCGTCCATAGAGGCGCAGTCGTTGGTGAACACGTCCTCGTAGCGGCGGAACCACAGATCGAAAGAGTCTTCTTGATCCGGGTCGTAGACGAACTTGTCCATGCGCTTGTAGAGGCGGTCAAACTGCGATTCGGTGGAGGTAGCGGGAGTGGCAGGAGGATCCGACATCTTCTGCATGAGAGTGGTGAGGACAGCTTGTTGGTCGACGAGCTGCTTCTGCTGGCTGGCCATCATCTGCAGCAGGTCCTTCATTGAGATGTCTTGGTCTCCCATTGTTTCTTGAGGAGCGGTCCGTGAAGTATCCTGATCGCCAGTTGTTGTGTCCGTAGGAAGAAGTGGTGATAAACCAAAGGTTTATTATGTAGAAGCGAAGTAACAATAGACGAAGCGTAAAGCAAAAGTATCACTGATGGGGAACCCGGGGTATATATAGGGTAACCTAAGAATGTTCTAGAAGAAATAGAACATTCTAGACTAAAAAGGGGGCGGAGCTACCTAGACCTAATGGAACAATATAGAACATTCCAGAATGTGATAGAACATTCTGGAACAACTTAGAATAGTACAGAATAATCCAGAATGTCATGGAACATTCTGGAATTACCTAGATGGACAGGGTCCCAACACACCATATCCATGATGGTTCTACAAAACATTCACAGAGGGATTGTACAGTTAATACGAAGGAGTGAATATATTTTTAATGAAGTTATTCGACTGGTTGAATTAAACAGGAAACAATTGCTCGCAATCAGTCCTTTAACAATCCTTCAATATAAAGTAGATTATAAGTAACCGGTCAGAGAAGAGAGAGTGAGACGCAGACCGCATACTATGGATCACTCGGAGGAGACGGCAGACACCAACCGGTCAGCCGGCTCATCGGAATTGCAATTGACAGCCGGCGCTTCACAATCCCTTGCAAATATTACGTTTGGCCCCTTTCCGTGATATTCACATACTCCGTCTGGAGCAGGCATCCATCGGTCGGTTAGACGATACAGCCGCTCTTACTTTTACTGCCATCATCTGTCACTTACGAACAATAGAGGGCGACAGTTTTATTGTCAGCCGGTCAGTTTACGTTTGTGGATTAGGCATAACAACCTGGAATATCGTGGATGCCTGTGGATTCTTCTTCTGCTCCGTCGATTTCTCCTTGCCTTTACCTCCATAACTCTCATTTACCACTTCATTAGTGTCATCTACATAACATCATGGTCCCTGGCAACCTCTGAATCGATGTCATCTCCCACTGATTCCGAAAACCCCTCATTCTCTCTTTAGCTATTTGCTCTCTCGTCGAGAGTCAGCCGAGAAACGAGAGTGTCTCCTCAATTACAGCCACTAGTTGATTCCCATTCCACGTTGCGCAACGCTCTTCTCTATGCCCTCCTCCGTCTGGCAGCATCTCTCCGCAAGCATATGTCTGCGTCTCATCGTGCGCAATGCTGTCTCGCTACTTCCAGCTGAGCGGCTGGCACTATCTCTCCTCCCCTGGGGCAGTCTTTAGCGCCAGCCGGCGTTACGCAATCGCTGACCGCTGTCTGCGTCTCTGCATTGCACACACTCTCTCAGAGCTTTGTGTGTTGGCCGGCGGCCGATTGCAGCTTGTACGAATCGCATTGCACAACCTACGATTGCGCTGCGCCGAGTCTGCGATTCCCAGTTAATAAACTACAAATCGGGTTTTCAATAACCGTAGTCTGACAACAATTCGGATGTCCAGTCTCCTTTGCGTATCATTTCAGTTAATAAATTTAATCTGCTCTTTTGGGATTTCATTTCTTTCTTTCTCCTCCCCCCCCCCCCCCATTTCCCCACACAATCTTCTTCAATCTCTAGAAAATTCATTTTCAATCCTTGAATGACTTTTCTCATATTTTCACTTGTGTCTCATTCACAATGTTTTTGGGCGTTGTATTTTTTGAGGTAATTTTTGGTACTCCGACACTAAGAATCGATAGAAAGGAGGTATGTTTTGCAAACGTTCCGCTGGAATAGTCGACCAGGAATAGTGGACCAGAAAACGCAAACATCGTCTTCCTGGGCGTCAACACTCGCATGCTTTGCCTGGCCAAACAAACGTAGAACTCTAGGAGTTCACATTTTGTAAACGTAAATCTCCAGGAATGACTAACGTCTTTCCATTTGGGATAGTCTTAAAGCTTCTTTTACGTTGGCCAAAATATCCTTCTCCACTGGAATTAGCTTAACCGTAAATAACCTGTCTTACCTATACACCTGTTGTTTTCCCCTTCCACGCTACAGTAATCCTCCCGTAGGCGTTATGGCTACCGTATCCCTGATGGCATTTGCGGCGTATTGTTTATCTGTGGGCCTCCTAGTACGGCAGTTCTCCCCCCTTGTTTTTCCGCAGAGCGCTGTTTTCGTGCCGAGACCGCCAGCCGGCGTCGCCACTTCGTCGACTATAGTCGCCTGAGGGCGCGCTTTCGCTGCGGGACCCGTTTCGCGCATATCGCGCATTGTGTCCATCGCGCGTGCGATCACTTTCCCTTCGCTTTTGCCCGCCGAACACCCGGCAACGAGCTGACAGCCGGATGTCAAAAATTAACCCGACACTGCATAAAACAGTCGCTCTTTCAATGCAAAACTTTACTTTCATTTCTTTTCCGCGTAATCCTCAATATCTATTTTCAGCCCCTCTCAGAATGAAGTAAATCAACCGTTCTTTGGGCCGGACGGGTGGCTTCTGCCCCTTCGGCCGACGTCTTCTTCAACCACCGTCCTTCCACAGCTCCACCATCCCCGCCCGGCCACACCTCCTTTCGTCTCCTTGCTCATCGTGTCTTCTACTCTTCAAGCTCGTCTCTCACAGCTCTACCTCGCGTGATATACCTCATGGTAAGTGAACTCCTATGAAAAAGAGAAAGAAGGAGAGAAAAGAGTGAAACTGAACTGTTCTAAATGCGATTTTCAGTTCACCGTCGTCTCGGCCCAGCCGGTCGGCTGGCAAGCCCCCCGGTGAAGTGTACAGGCCCCAGAATCAGGCACCGCCTCTCCCACGGTCGCCACCCATCCCCAACCACACCTTCCGTCCAACGACGCAATGATTTCTACAGTTAACCAACCCTTTTTAGTGTCATTTCCCGCACAGTCACTGCCAGGTTCCGCCCGGGACCCAAACGGTCAAAGGGAGTTCTCCCCGAGACCAACCTTCGTCTTTCATGTACATAGATTAGGTATAGATTCACAAAAATATGAAAAAAATATAAAAAAATAGACAATTATTTTGTGTTGTATTTTGTATTTGTTTGTGTTGAGATTATTTGACGAGTGAGATATGATGAGCCCCCTTCTAAATTTGAAATTGACCCCAGAACTCAAACTTGATCGCAATAAATGTGAACCTATTGATATTGTCCAAAGAAAAATGTGTTGTTTGCAAGAATATCAGTGCTAGATCAGGGAAAGCCGACAAGGCAACGGGGAAGTTGTGGAAAATCTCTCTCTCTCTCTCTCTCTCTCTCTCTCTCTCTCTCTCTCTCTCTCTCTCTCTCTCTCATTCTCTCTCTATCTCTATCTGGCCCTTAGAATACATCAAATCTGCCATCCAATCTAACAAAAGACCTCTTTATTTCATAGTTTCCGCCCTCAATTGGTTATCTACCGCCTGCTGGCGATCATCCTTGATCAGAGGGAAGACTACCTGAATTAACGAAATGCCCCATTTAAAGAAGAAAAACGGACGTTATATCCCGCGTTGTGGTAGTCAATGACAAGAGCCACCGCCTCATTGTACTCCTTGATGGCCTTCCGAAGACTACGCTGTTCTCTCAGGGCCAACGCCACCTGCGTCAACAAGACTATACCTTCAACTACTGAAATAGAAAGTATTTTAAGCGTTTGTGCTTAAAATAACTCACTGACAAGGAAGATGAGCCCCATTTCAAAGTAGGTGACGGTGGTTTCCTCGGGGAAGAGGGAATGGCGACAGGCCATTTCAGCCGTGTCCCACTGGTGGTTCTGAGGAAATAAAGCAAGAAATTAGTGGACTAGACGTTGTTTTACGTTCTTTCCAATCCACCTGAGTCATTCCTTCGCTTTCTCAATCGGAAACGGTCCATTTCCGATGGAGAACCAGGAAGAATGGGTGGAGGAGGACAATCGACGCTGGAGAATGGCTCCCCATCCACAGGCAAATCTATTTCTAAGGGTAAGTGAATAAGCAAACAACAATTATTTTGTTGAAAACAATAACTTTTAATATTTTGATTTAATATTTTGACAACAAAGAAAAATTAAGTGATTGTGTCTCTTTGTCGTCATATATCCTCGTGCCCGCGGTGGCACCAGTCTTGTTGGCCGCCTCAATTTCTCCGCCGCTTGCACCCGTACGACATCGGCGCCACCACTAGAGGGCACTATATAGATGGCGGCGTTTCAACGCAAACGTGTCGCTCTCCAGCTCCGTGTCAACGATTCAAAGTAGATGCGGCGTTTCATTGAGCGGATAACAATACTGCATCCACAGTGGCCAGCGTATTCCTACTGTCCATCACTTTACCGCGGTGTACATTTTTTTTGTTTTCTCACAATTGAAGGAAATCAAATCCAGTGAGAGGTGTATAGCAATGTCAGGAAAACATCCTCCTGAGAAATGACTGATTTTTCTTCTTCAGATGCTTGCTGTGGTGACATGCGGCTACCTCTTGTTCCTGTTCTACCTTGAATTGGCCTCGGACAGCTACGTGAATATTCGCTGTGCTCTCAATCTCCAGAAAAATAATCAATGCCACGGAGTGGAAATGCCATTTGTACAACAGGAATGTTTCCTAACTAAAAATAGTAAAAAGTGATTTAGTGGTTGGATTTCTCTGTGAAGTTTACTCTCTACGCATTCGGTCCCACCTACTCCCTCTTTGGCCAGCTCAGACACATTCTCGTTTTGATCCGACCGCAGACGATGCGACTGCTGCCTGGGAGGTCTCAGACCACCCACAAAGTGACCTATTTTGCACTGGTAAGCTCGTTTTAGTTTAAAACTCAGGGAATACAAATATACAGTTATTTTTCATAATTGAAAACTGTACTTAAGGAGATCCAATATTTCAGATCGACGCTACCTTCCGAATGATTCTCAGAAGTTCCTCCGAAATGCTGCTCATAAATACAAAGAATCCGATTACTCCAGGAGAAACAGATGGCGATGTCTATCAGTACATGTTATCCGGAATTCAGTTAGAATTATAATTTTTCCTCAATTGAAGCAAAATTACAGAGCTATTTGCTGTCTTTTCTTGCTCTTGCACTTCTGCATCTACGGCCAGATGGTTTACCTACAGGAGGAGCTGATCGCCTTACGACTGAGGGAGGAAGATGAAGAGAGAAGATGAAGACAGGAATCACTTGCAATGAGATACGATAAAGATTTGAGCTTGTAAACTGTTAAATAAAACGGGTACATGGCAGAGATTCGTGATTGGCTTTCCATGCCCTTTCCAATGATTTCACCATTTTTTTAAATTCTCGTGACATACCTAAATTGCCCACGTGACTGAGGATAAACTGCTTAAAATAAACTTTTGATCAAAATTTGTTTTAAATTATTACTTGTCATTAGTGAGTGATTTAAAAAAAAATTTAAATTTCAGGGACCATCAGATTCTTTTAGAGAGGGTGGTCCCGCAACGACAGGCTGTATTTAGTGCGCAACTGGCGGCAACATTATTTTGAATTTTGTTTCTGTTTCTGTTTGGGTTCTTCGTTATACTGTCTTTTTTATTTTCCTAGAAAGGTATTTTGCTGTTTTATTTGCTATTTACAAGTACGCTATACGTTGTGTTGTACAGCGCCTACCTCTCTCTTTTTTCAGTAAAATGGCCGACGAAGCGAGTCCTTCCAATTGCACCTACTGCTACAGTCTCCAATGTTCTCTACGGATAGCCTCCTCTTCGTCCACCTCCAAGCAGACCGCCGTCACTGCCAAATCTGCCACTCTCACTCTAGGTCGAAATTCAACCCGGTATGACCTTCTGTTTTTGACGTTAATCCGATTTATAGTGAAATCCTGCTCCAAGTGGAGCTTCAGTCTGGTCGGTCTGGCTGCCACCCGGCTGTCGCTTCGTACTCCCTAGCCGACTGTAAAGTTCATCAACAGGGCGTCGCTCAAGGCAAGGGATGCATAGAGATTCCTTCAAAGTAAGCCAGCTAGTTTCAAAACTTTTTTTTAAAATTTGTACTCTACTTCTTTAGACAGCTGACATTCCAATTGAACAACTGCCCTCCTCGCCAGATTAATGTCTTCTTGAAGTCTCTTCAGGCCAAGATGGATATTATGAAGGCCGATCGCGATCCGAAGAATAATCTGAGGACGCCTCTACCTGCGGCGAGGTGTCTTTTCCAATTTCCAATTTAATTTTATTTGTTTTCAGGCTTCAGTTGACACAATGTCTACCAAAAGTCTTCAATGTTCTGAGTCCTTTGAGCATAGGTGAAATTAGGAAAGTAAGACGGTTGGTTCCTCTTTTTAGCTGTGAAAATTGGATAAATAGGTTACGAGGAGTGGCAACTGGGGAATCTCCTCTGGCGAAGGGACTGAAGTCTCCCCGGACGCCTGCCGCAGGATGCACTAAACGGCCTTTGCGAGATGTCCAGGCGACCACTCCGATCACCTCCAAGTCGGTCATCGCTCGAAGAGAATCCCGTCTTTCACCGAAACAACCGAAAGTTAGTATTTTCTCTTAAAAAGTCTAATCTTGGCCGTAGGTGGATCGCGTGGAACTGACGGATGAGCAGAGGAGGGTCGTTCGAGCCGTAGTGAAAGGGGACCGCAACGTTTTCTTCACCGGAAGCGCCGGCACTGGTAAATCCCTAGTTCTTCGGCGGATAATCGAGATGTTGCCGGCCAGTACGACCTACGTCACTGCAGCTACTGGTAGGAGCTTATTCTATGTAGAAGTTCTGGTATTCAGGAGTGGCCGCCTGCCAATTGGGAGGAGTCACTTTGCACAGTTTCTGTGGAATCGGAGTGGGAGGGGTGCCGTTGGAACAGGCGCTCAAGGTTAGTAAAACAACACAATATACTTGTAAAGCATTTTGTTATACACTTTATTGACAACAATTCCATCTTCCCTCCGTCTACTCCTCTGCACTCGGCAGATTCTCGTCGTTGTCGTCGATTTCGTTGGGGTCGTAGGGCGCCTCCTTGTCGATGAGTCCCTCCTTGTCCAGCTTCGGGTACCTCCCCAGATGGTGCAGTCTGACGTCACAATTCGAAGTGACGCCCTTGTTCGGCTTCTCCCCGAACGCCACTCCGATGTGCCAAACGTGGGTCGACGGCTTCTTCTTCAGAAGCTGAAAAACGGGTAAGACGGAAACTGAGCATCTCACCTGGCGCATGTTTCTGGTGGAGAAGCGTTTCCTGTCGTCTTCGAGAAGAGGGACATCCTCCTTCCTGACAGCCTGCTGGAAGATGGAATAGACAAAGGCCAGGTCGTCCGGGAACCGCTGGACGCGGCAGGAGAACATCAGGAAGACCTGGGTGTGGCCAGCAGGAGCCAGGAATCCCACTTTGGGACTTACAGAGAGACGGCTGTGCGGCGGACGAACGACGGAGAATACCACGTGCTGAAGACTTGGGAGTGATTCTGTCAGCCTCGCACCTTGTCAGTCTTGTTCTGGAGCACCACGTGGAAGCAGGAGCGGTTTCCTTCGACGATGACAAAGCGAGCGACATGGACGGAGGCACTGAGCAGCGTCGTTTTCAAGTTCTCCTCAATAATGGCCCTAAATGGCGGTTGGAGAATCCTGGGCCTCTCACTGGAATTCCTGGTCGAGCTTCAAGTTGTCGTAGCGGACGGGGCCGTAGTTGTAGGCCGGGTCCTTCGACTTCTTAGGGTCTTCGTCTTTCTTCGAAGCCAACGTCGGCTTGATATCCGCCGGCGCCATGTTTGTGTTGACTTTGGTTGGTGCCTTGCGTGGTTGTTGTTTCATTGGAAGAACCACCTTTCCCATAACGGACACTCCTCCGCCGACTTTTCCCATGACGGAGACTCCTCCGACTTTTCCCATGACGGAGGGTTGAGCCATCACGGAAACATTTTTCTTTCCCTGGGTGGCCTTGGTATCTGCCTTCCTCAGCGGTCCGCTCTTCTTCCCGCCCTTCTCCGTGACCGTTCCCTTCGTCGGTTTGCTCCTGACCGCTCCTTTCCCTGGTCCCGCGTCCACAGCCCCGTACTTGCTGTTCTCATTCGACGTCCCCTTGCTGGCCTTCTTCCTGGGTTTCGTCGGGTCTCTCGAAGTCTTCTTCCGCACGAGGTTCTCGGGGCCGTTGCTCTGCTTCCCGCGGGCATCCTTCTTCTCCTTGTTCTTAACCGACTTTTCCGACTCTTGCGTCCGGTTGGAGGCGACGTCGTCAGCCATGCTGCGAGAGAAGGGGAAACGAGGAAATGGCTCCGATTTGCCAAACAAATACGAATATTCTAAGTATTCCGTTTCAAAATATTCAAAGTACTCTTTCAAAACACTTATTATTCGAATGAAGGTAACCAAACTAGATTAAAAAGGGCCAACAACATTAGGATGATTGTTTACATTTTTATTCAAGTATAGCTGATCTTCAATTTTCATTATTTTCTCCTTTTCAATCGGTCGAAGGCTTCGAGATCATCTGGGTCTTTTCCACATTATCCTGAATCGAAGCCTTTTCCCTTGTCTTCTTCCCTACCGCCTGCTTCTTTCCCCTGTCGTCATAGGCAGACCTCACTTCATTGTAGTTTTCCCTCTTGATCCACTCGTGGATCACCTTGGCCGCCTCGCGGTGGTAGGTCGCCCGCGACATGTGGAATTTGACGAGGTCCCTCTGATGCAGGAAGTTGAACTTTGGGTAGTTGTAGATCCAATTGTCGGTTATTTCAATGGCCTTTATTCTAATTGACATCTACTACCGGAATGCTCACATTTCTGTTGTAGACGTTGACGACTGACTCATAGTCCGGTCCGATCTTCTCCAGATCCTCGTTCGTCTTGGCCTTTCTGATCTGGTTGCCTCCGTCGTCCATCGCCAGCAGAAGGTCCTTCATCAGAACCCTCTTCTCCTTGTACTCCTTCTCGAACTTGTACAAGAACTCGCACGTCTCCCGCATGTACACAACCACTGAAGTCTCCTTTCCACCCTTGCTGCCCGCCTACCTTGTTCCCTGCTCTGGTACTCCTTCTTCCAAAGCTCCTTTCCCAGTTTGACGATTGAATTGACCATCTCCACCTCCTGTTTATTCAAGAAACTCAGGAGACAGCGGTCGGCGCCTGCATTCGGATTCAAGGTTCCCACACTGAACAACTCATTTCCATTGTGAGATGGCCTTACGTCTTCATATTGTCGAAGAAAGTGACCAGTCGTACGTGTGGGTTGTCGCTGGGAGTCCGCTCCTGGACCAACATTTCCTGTAGAAGCAGAGGGTTCGGTTGCATCATTCTCTCGCACCCGTAGTACATCTGACGGACGGATGTGTGGTAGTTTTCGAGCTGAAATGGAAAGAAGTAAAGATTCCCGTGGATTGGATTGGCACCTGGCACATGTTCCTATCGAAGGACGGCTCAATCGACGTCTTGTCTATGAAACCCATCTTGCTAGCCGCCTGCAAATGACTTACAGTACTCCTGAGTGATTGATTATTCCCACCTTCAAGTATCCTAGTTTGAAGAGTCCTCCGAGAGTGCGTTTTGGCTGATTAGGCTGCTCCTCCCCACTATTCTCCCTGCTGTTTGATTTTTTCTTCCTCGCCGATGCTGAAAAATCATTCTTTCCACAGAAAATATGAAGAACCACCCATCGCCGAGTACGAGTGAGAAGTAATGAAATGGAAAAGAAAATTACGTTGCGTTGCCAGTTTCACCCTTTTGCTTCCAGATAGCTCTCTCGAAGAAGAACATAGTGAAACAGTGGAAACTGTGCACCCACCTCATCGTAGACGAGATTTCCATGGTGGACGCCGATTACTTTGACGCCATCGAATATGTAACCCGCATTTAGTTGCACTTTCATTTGATTCTTCCAGGTGGCTCGTTGTATTCGTGCCAATGATCTGCCCTTCGGAGGAATCCAGCTGATCATAACCGGGGATTTCCTTCAATTGCCACCCGTGGTCAAAGGGAACGAGGAGCCCAAGTTCTGTTTTGAGGTGAGAAAGAAAAATGAAGGAAACTGTTTCTTTCAGGGTTCCGCGTGGGGCAGAGTAGTCCTAGAAACCATCGTCCTGAACGACGTGAAACGCCAGGAGGATCAAGTCTTCGTTAATATTCTGCAGAGCATTCGCCTTGGAAAGTGCGACTTGGCTGCGACCGAAAAGCTCCGAGAGACGAAAAACACCAACTTTGACCTAGCTGGAATAGTGCCAACGCGTCTTTGTACCCACACTTCTGATGCAGATCAGATCAACAAAAACTGCCTCAACCAACTGGAAGGTAAGGGCTGATCGGCTGTTTCGCCACCATCTCGAATTTTAGGAGAAGAGGTGGGTTTCGACGCTCAGGACAGTCAGTTCATCCAAGAATACGGGGCTTCGATTGCGCCAAAGACGATCATTCTCAAAATTGGGGCTCAGGTACTTTGCTCTCTCCTCTCCTCTCCTCTCCTCCCTCTCTCTCTCTCTCTCTCTCTCTCTCTCTCTCTCTCTCTCTCATCCCCATCCCCTGTTTCAGGTGATGCTGAACAAGAACCTCGACCTGGCCCGAGGTCTCTCTAACGGCTCACGTGGCGTCGTGACCTCCTTTTCCAAATTCGGCTTCCCCGTCGTAAAATTCCTCGCCACGAAAGAGGAATTGGAGGTACCAGAAGATCTCTCTATATGACCTACCTTTACGTGCAGATCCGCCCGGCCTCCTTCTCGGTGAGGGTTCCTGGCTGCGAAGAGCCGGCCATTCGCAAGCAGGTCCCTCTGCAACTGGCCTGGGCTATTTCCATCCACAAATCCCAGGGCCTCACCCTCGATGCAGTAGAGATCAGTTTGGCAAGGTAAGTAAAGTGGGAGATTCGAAATGGTGGATGTTTCAGAGTCTTCGCCGAGGGACAATCCTACGTGGCTCTGTCGAGGGCTCGCAGTCTGTCGTCCATTCGAGTGCTTGGCTTCGATCCTTGTCTCATCAAAGCCAGCCAGAAGGTTATCAGGTAGGAGAGGGGAAGAGAAAGAAAGGGTGATTATTCTTACAGATACTACGAATCCTTGGAGGAAAACAACGAAGAAGACGACGGTCTCAACGGGTTCGTCATCCGCAAACGCAGCCGTCTCACTCTCTGATCTCCCCGTCTCATTGATTTCTCCAGTACGATCTCTCTCTCTCTCTCTCTCTATCTCTTGTGAATAAATTTTCGCTTCTGTTTCCATTCCCAATCTCTATATGATTTTCATATCCATATCTCCCTCCTTCAACCGATTTTCTCATTTTCCTTTAGAAATGACGGAGGGCGGGGACTTTGTCTGTATAAACTGCCTCCGACCGGCGGATTCTCTCTATAAAAAGTACTCGGCTGAGGTTATTCGTCTAACCGAGTGTGTCAGTTACCGTAACCCACCAATGGAATCCCTTTTTTGTAGAAAAACTGCAAAGGAGTGGTGGACAAGTACGTGGAATACGACACCATGTTGATAGTGGTCGATCTGATAGTCCACTATTCCCAGGCCTACAGACACATCGTCTACAACATGCCAGGAAAGGCAGGTCTCCACGGGAACTGCTGAATCTCTTTTAGAACTTCCTCCGCCTTCTGGTGTTGTTCATCTTCTGCGATGCCTACGAAAAGTGGATTTCCGAGAGGTCTTTGGGAACGGAAGACAATCGAATCTACGACCTCGAGCTGATGTGGGGTACTGTAGCCAATACAGTAATCCTTCCTTTGCAGCTTCTACAAAAGTCTGGCCCGCAGCGCCGGCGAATTCGCAGCTTTTGTGGCAGTTACAGCACTCTTTGGGATTTTCGTGAACAAGTCGACTAAGAAGCTCAGGTTTATCGTGGAATCCGTTGTTTTGGGCTATTATGGTCAGTTTTATCAGTTTTAGGTTGCCAGATGTGCATATTATTCTAATTCTTTTCAGGAAAGGTGGCCGTCGTGTTGTCCATAATCTTCCGCCTGAGCAACGAACCCTTCTACCGTTTGGCCACCCAGCTCTTCCTCTGGATATCGCACATCCAGGTCCAGAGAGGTACTCCCGGCCAGAAAAGCAATGGTTATCTTTTCCAGCCCTCTTCCCGCACACTCGGCTCTTCGTCAACATAGCCGTGGTCATGGCCGCTTCGGCAGCTGCGATCGTTGCAGGAGATGCCATTCATTCGAATTTGGCATAATTAATATATATATATATATATATATATAATAAATTATTTTATTTTTTACATTGTTCACTGCTCAATATATGTAGGTAATGCCGATAATCTTATTGTTTCAAAAATTTATTTTCGCGCTCACATTGAGATTTTAAATTTCACGAGATATTGCGTCCGGCGTCGCACTGAAAAGTTGCTTTCAAATTACGTATTCCCGCTTTCGAATTTCGCATTCATTTTGGTTATAACCGTACCCGCCGTGTTTAGCTTTTTGTTGTTTTTATTATTTTCCTTGTATGCCTTGTTTATTGGTTTTGTACTGTTAAAAATCTAATTTGTTATTTAAAGTCTTGCTATTTAAACAAACGCATTTCCAGAATGTCGGCCAACTTTACTCCCGTCAACCCGAAGCCTTTCCTGAACAGCCTCACAGGAAAGCCGGTCGTCTGCAAGCTCAAGTGGGGCATGGAATACAAAGGTATTATTTTAATTTCCAATATTTACAATCAATTTGCAGGAATCTTGGTGTCCGTCGACGGTTACATGAACCTACAGCTGGCCAACGCCGAGGAGTGGATCGACGGAACCAACCAGGGAAACCTTGGCGAGATCTTAATCAGGTAAATAAACGAGTTTTTTAATTACGTCACTTTGGTAATTGCATTTTGATTCAACATTTTTCAATGTGGTTATTTGCAAAAACAAAAATTGGAAATAAGAAATAAGAGTTGGTTCATTTCAGGTGCAACAACGTCCTCTACATCGGCGGAGTCGACGGTGAATCCGAGTAATGGCAGACGCTCCACTGGAACACGTTTTCATTTTGTTCAATGCCGAAGTTGGTATCTTGCGTATCTCATGTTCCTTGTTGTCGAATAAACCCGTCCGTATTCTCCTGTTTTGTTCTTGAAGCGTACCTGTGAGGGCAGATGATATTGGCGTTCTTGTCACCAAATGGGGGATTCGATGCCCGGAGCAATGGTATTTCCATGGTTTTATGTTGCTGACCCCGAAACACTTATGAGACTTCTGAAGCACCCTAGTCTTTTGTTGAAATCTGTCTCCTAGCGACAATTAACGTGCGGGCTCCGTTCAGTTCAGGCACCCCTTGCAATTGCCTGCCTTTATCCTCTTGGGGTTCGCGTTCCCATGCCTTTTTAAACTTTCCCCTTCTCCATTGCACGACTTTGTGACTCACAAACAGACAACAAAGGTAGAGGAAGCGAGCTTAAAGGGAAAGGACCGCGTAAAAATAATTTTTCTGTTTTTGTGATAAAAGTTTGGATCTTATTTTTTTTTTAAATTTTGGGGAAATTGTAGTTTGAATTGCCGCCAACCCTGCGTCTCCCCATTTCCCACACTCTCTCGCCCACTCTGGACGTGTTAACGGCAAACGCGTAAAATGGCCGTGTAAATGCGCCCCTTTGCAGCCCAAATCATATAAAAGGGGTATGCTTTCAAAAATCAATTTTACAAGGTCCTTCCCATTTAAGTTGAAGTATTCTACGAATACTGATAAAAAGAGAACAATTATTATGTGTGAAAAAGTCTCAAAAAGAGTGGGTGGTTTGGTTCCTGATCATATAAAAAGTGAACAATATAAATGTTAGAACGCTATGAAAAGAAATCAAAAGAGAAGAATAACTTGACAAACTTTTCGAAGCGCCAAAACCACCCCAGGCGGATTCTGACTCTCTAAATCGGACTAATATTGCTAGTTAACGAATATGTGACTCAAGAAGAGACAATATAAATTGAAATTCCTAACACTTCCAGGATCAGGAACCAAACCACCCACTCTTTTTGAGACTCGCTTTTTCACACATAATTCGAAATACAAGCTGCGGTAAGCGACATGGGTCCCGCCAGGGACGTTTCCGCCCTTTAACAAGGGCTTCCCTGGCGGAAAGTTGTTCAATCAATTCCCATAAAGTCCATAAAGCGTCCCATGCTGTCCCATAAAGCGTCAGCAGCTTTGTATTCGAAATGGTCGTTATTCCGTAGTACAACGGAGGAATTATGTTTATTACCGATCTGTTAGTTTACAGCCGTCCGTCGGTAACCTAATAAGGTTACCCGTAAAAGTGTCAGGTGGCTGGCCGTAAAGACTTGCGCAGTATTCTTATGTCACAGAACACTTCCAGAATCTAAGTTTATTCCAAATAGTTGCAATTTAATGTGTATTTGCGCTTGTGGTACATTATCGGTTGACTGAAGGTGTAGGCCCATGTTCTCACTGCCACTTCACCTCCATTTTTTTTTAGAAATAAACTATATCTTGGTTTTCAGGATGAACGAGCGCGGCGGTTTCACCCGTGCACCGCCCCAAGTGAGCCCTTTCTCCTTTTCTAATTCAAACGTAAATTCAGAACGACGAACCTCAATGGGCGAATTTCTCCCGCAGCAGGAACACGGCCTCCTCCATGTTGGCGGCAGCCCGCGAGGCCCCCTCCCAGACCAACGGCAGGGACAGAAACCCATCGAATGTGGAGAACAGGTACTTTTTGTTTTCTTTGAGAAAAAATAGATTGGTTTAAGCAATTTGAACGTTTTAGGGCTCCAGACACCCGAGGCGCCCGTAGATCTGATAGGGCTGTTTTGGACGAGGCTGCGTTAGTTTTTGAAAAGTTTCCTGTTTTATGGGAGAGTTTAGGTCGGTGGCCTCTACGAGAAGCAAGACAAGACAGTTTGGCGGATTTGTAAAGAATGCACCGAGGAATACTCGGCCACAGGTGTGATTTTACAGTTTTTAATTTCGAACCGGTTGCAGAACGTCGCACCCATCGTGCCATCGTTCCGTCAACAGAACATCACCCCGAGCGTCTTCGATGCGGTTGACGTCAGAGGGCGCCCCGCAGCAGCCACTAGGCCCACCCAACAGACGGTGCGTTAGCTCTTTCCGTCGTTGCGCGATCACTGAATGTGCAGTCCTTTAGGAATTACAAGTTAGTATTCACTTTTGATTTCAGAATGTTGGATCCTCATCGCCATCCACGAGTGGCCATTCTGCTCCGCGCAAGGAATTCAGCAAACAGTTTCCTAACGAGCATCCCAGCAGCTCCTCCCAACAACCACTTTCGGGTTTCCCGCACGGCTACTTTCCAGAAGGATACACGGGAGAACATGTGGTCGCGGTGAACACATTGTCAGTTTCATCTCGGTTTTCTCTGATTTCACACTTTCAGTGACCCCCACACAGACCCCATCAGCAATAAGTTTGTGAGTTACAACAGAAATGATCAGGTGAGAAGAATGTGCAATGAGAAACTAACGATAAAAGACGGCGGAGATTGAGGACCGTCCTTTAACTATCCTCAATCGCACAATTCCCAGTTCTCATATCAATAAAGGTTGTTCCTTCAGGGCTACCGTTTCGACGATGTGCCCCCTCGCTTTCCCCGTCAGCCGGTGCGTTCGACCAGCGCCAGGGATGCGTACGCTTCCTCTCCTCCCACCGTCCCTTCTTCCGCTCCTCCCTCGGTCAACACTTTGTGGGTTTTCGTTGGCAAAAGTAACAATCTCCTCGTTTCCAGCAGCATGGACCACGACCCGATCAGTGGCCGCTCGTTAAATCCCTTTAATCGCGTAAGTCCCCTCCCCTTTAGCCCGCACATCTCAGGGCCTCTGGCCTGAACTCTTTTCCACGGTGAGCAATTGCGGCAATTGGAAAACGGGGGGTTTCGAATTCAATCCAGTGGCCTACGAGGCATATTTGCAGTCGCTGGTGAGCCATCGGCAGACGAAGACAATTTGTTGAATTCAGATGCCACTCCTAGAGGAGACCTACTCGGCCGATCAGGAGAGGATGAATCGCTACGACTTTGTAGAGAGTGCCCTGCGAGGGAAGGTCATCAGGGGAGTCGGCCGAGGCGGACCCAGGGACAACCGAAGAGGCCGTGGAGCCAGGGATGGAGGCCAGCACAGGAGACGGGCGAGTAGACCTACCATTTCCAGCTCTCGTTTGTTTAGCTATTGATGTTTGAACTCGAAACCTTTGACCTGTCGGCTGGTATAATTTTTATCCAATAAGGCGCAAAACGGTACCAGCCGGCTGTCTCATCCGTCCCACCCCTTGGCGGCGTCCCATCTTCTGTCTCTGCTGCGCTGCCCTCCAACCGACAACAACCGCTGATCTTGTCCATGTTTACATTTCAGGGCGAAGGACATAACCGAAACCACAATCGACAGCCCCACTTTATGAAGAAAGAAGGCACGGCTCCGGGAGAAGAAGGAGGAATGTGGGCTTCTCTCAGGGAAACCGCGGAGAAGGAAAAACGAGAGGTGCTATTTTTTTAAGCGAATTATAAAATAGTAGATTGGCCAGTCATTCTTCCATTTCAGGCCGAGTTGGCTGCGTCAAAGTCTGCTTCTGATTCCAAGATGCCGTTGCCTCTGAGGTTACTTTCTAACCCTTTGAACTAACCTTTTTTTCAGGAAAAGTGATAAAAAACGGCAGAAGCCCATCCCTCCGTCGACTTTCAAGATAGCTAAGTTACTGCGGGCTTATTTGAGTGGGGTTAGTTGGCCTTCAAATTCCGAGAAATCCCCAATTTCTTTGCAGATTGCATTGGACGGGATCGTAGACCGTGCTGTCTTGGAAAACGTGGAATTGTTTGTCCACAACTGCTGCGTAGCGAATGTCCTTTTCGACGAAGGTGGGATTTGCGGGGAACCAGCGTAATTCTCGTTTAGACTCCCTCTCTGTGTCTGAGGACAGCCTCTGCTACCCGCCTTCGCTGAAGCTCAGGGATGGCCAGCAGATGCAACGACCCATAATCATAGGTGAGCAAGGGGTTTAACTACATCAGGGCTCTTTGTAACGGGCAAACAGGAATATGGCGATTGATATTCCCTCGTTTAGATGGATGCGCCATCGCTTCGGCGGCCGATGAGAACTTCATGTCGGTTTGGGAGGGAATCACCCGCACGATCGCCTTCCACAAGAAGAGGATCCTCCCGATGAAGCCGTTGATCCAGGCGGCGCTTGATTTTGTCCTCAACGGGCATAAGGTACGATAGTGGGAGGGAGAGACGTAATCTTCGTTCAGGTGATTGTGACCCTGCCGGAATTCTACATGGAACCCAGGATAAGCAACTCACTCTGCAAAGTGGATGACCTGGAGGCCTTCAATGTCAGTTTTCCTCACTTAGCCCCCTGATCCTCCTTTAGATTCTCCTGGGATTGGGAATTATCCAGTTCGTGGAACCAACAGTCGAGCCAGTGGCCGACCTTCATGCAGTCATCAAGGAAGTGTGTCGCAAGGTAAGAAAGACTCCTTTTTCCTTTATTTGTTCTTTCCAGGTGCACGGCTGTTTCTTCTCCCACCAGAATCTCCCTTATTTGTACCAGAAGCGCCGTGCCACGGATGGCGACGACGAGGATGGGCTGTTGGTGGTTGGTGCAATATTTAGTCCTCATTACCACTCATTAAGGAGAATGAGATTGATCACCAGAAGATTCTTCTGGCCGAGGGAAATTCAGACGAGCGGGTCATGTCGATTTCATTCTGTGGACCTCAGCGAAAGCCGGTCAGTTTAATCTCATTTTAGAAGAAGCAATCCTCCTTTTGCAGGTAGTTTCCATGTTGTACGCCATCTACGCCGGAGTCGCAGAGGGGGAGAACAAGTACAAGGACCAGTACTATCAGATCGGTCCCGAGACTATTTTCTTGTACACGGAGAAGGACGGAGACGAGCACGACTACGCAAAGAGGATGGAGCAACAGCTCAGATTTTGCGATCAGATCAAACAGGTGTCGTTATTCATCCAGGGGGTCGTGGACTGTCCTTTTATCCAGAATCCTTTGTCTAACCGTCTCCTTTGCAGATCCTCGTCCTCTCTCAATTATGCGACCTCCCTATAAGGACCACCCACGCCGTTCAGATGTTTCTCCTGGTGGCCGAAAAGTTTGGAATCCATTTGCCCGAGGTAGCTTCGTCAGGAGATGACTTTATAGCTGCTGCTTTAGATAATGGAGTTCGTGGATAGCTGCCCAATCGTGGAGGAGCCTGGGCCCCTGAGAGTGGCCCCAGTCGTGGATGACCTCATTTCTCAACTGGCAGACGGCTGCACCATCGAAGCCCACGAGGAACCCCAGGAGGTGGCTGTGGAGCCATTGATAAACTTCGAAGTAAGGCTTTTGAGGTTGATTGGACTTGTTTATGACGGATATAACATATGAATAACTCCGATTATAGGTGGAACCGAGTGACATCCAAGTGACCCACCTGGCCGACCTGCCTCTCCTTCAGTCTACGAGTGCCCCCGCTCCTCCTCCGCCGGAGGACCCCCAGATCTCCCTCGACGACCTCATGCCTCCCATGGATCCCCCTGACATATCCATCCACCTGGCTTAGCTCACTTCAGGAATGCCTTTTCACCCGCCTTAAATCATTTCGCAATCGTGTATATTTCGCTTTAATCAATTCCTTTAATTCAAGCCATAATGCCTCCATTTCATCCCCAATGTTTCCATCAGTTCACTATTAACATCTGCCATGTTAATGTGCACATAAAGTTCGATTCTGTCATTTCCCTCCTCCCCTCCATCCCTTGGCTACAGTCTGTTTATATGGCCGTGGCAGGTGTGAGGACCGCTCCACTGATTATCGTGTTTTCCACTATCATCCATATCCTTCGCAACCGCTCCGGCGGAATCGATGCAGCCGCCGACGACTTCTGTCATCAACACCTTGTCCCACCGCGCGGCACCGGAAACACTGCACTTTCCTGCAAAATTTGTATGTTCTCCGTCAGGTCTTGTGGGCGATAGGAATTTGCGAGGGGAAATCATGAAAGCCGCTGTATGTCAGTTGACCTAGGGATCCATGGAAATAGTCAGCTTTTACGAATCTCAATCTGCCCTGTTTGGAGTCAACCGTATTCGAGTCTGTCGGAAAATAATGGCCAGATTACGTGGAAGAAGGAATTGTTTGTCAGAAATGGCAGTTGCTTCATTTGAATGTTTCAGAATTTCCATTGCCACATTTGATTTGCCAGAGACGGGTCACGTTATTTATAAAGCGCATTCATGTGGCGTCCCTTGCAAAGGTGAAACAAACTTAGAATGGGCAATCAGCCTCCGTTTCATATTCACCATACAAATGGTACAAAAGTGGTTGGTAACCGAAGCAGAGGAGAGAATAGAAATCTTGTCTGTTCTCACTTTCTGCTGTTTCTTCTTGACACCCCTGCTCCTTGGTCGTAAAGAATAGTAAACGTTCCGCGTAACCTATTATTTTAAGGCCCCTTTTTGGACACACCGGAGGCTGTTCTTATGCTCTGTTTTGGCGACGAGAAGCGTCATTATGCAGTCATGAACGATGATGACCGCCCGTCGGAGACATCCCCGCTGACTGCGACTGTCTCTCATTTACGCCTTCTGTTTCCCATTCTAGACTATATTCTTGAGGATAGCCTTCTCAGGTGTGTTGTTCCCCTGGCACTAATCGAGGGGGCTGCTTTGTACTGCTTCCCCGATTAACCTCTCGAAGGAGGCATCATGTCTTTGTTGTTGCCATGGTGAGGGCGTGGGGAGACCGGTGGGACAGCGAGAGAAAACGAAAAACAAAGTGCCACGAGGGGTAGCGGCATTCGTGATGAATACGGCGGCGATGAGTCGACCGGAGAGCGGATGTTTTGGATTCTTTGCGCACCGTCACATGGTTTGAAGGATGATGGCAGAGGGCGTGTGTGCTACTTATAATGCCTTCTGCTCTATTCTTTCATTCTCAATAGGAGACTCTTTTTATAACTCCACCATGACGCTCTCACCTCTCTCTTCCTCCCAGTCGTCCTTCCTGTCTCATATTATCTACCCTAAACTGGGAACATGGGTCGTGATTCGGCCTCTCATATAGTATCTCCCCTGCATCGCTCGTTTAGTGAAGATTAGCGGCCGGTAGGCGCGATTCGGTTGCTGTGCTCAGCGGCCGGCGACATTTCATCGTGGATTCTAATAGTGTCCCCGCAGACGTTGCCACGACCGCTCCCTCCCTCGCTCTCTCGGCCGCCGCTCCGTTTTCTATCGACGCCTCGCATTATCACCTCCGCGGCTAACGCTCGCTCCGAATGCTCGAGATTAGCCTGGTTGGGGAGCAGATGTTGAACACAGATCTTGACTTCTGAAGACTTCCGCATGCTTCAAATGCACTTTGTCCCAATCCTTCTCTCTCTCTCTCTCTCTCTCTCTCTCTCTCTCTCTCCAAATTGCTGAGAGTGAGATGACTCCGTACTCTGTCCCCAACCGTATCTTACTTTCTATATCTCGTCCTCCTTCCCAAACTGTCGCTCTTTTCCATTTTCTCTGCCTGTCGGTCTTACTTTCTGTTTTTTCTATCCTTTCCTTTTAGGGTAAACCTTCAATGAGCTCTTCCAGTACATATTTCTCCCAGATGCTGCAACGAATGATCTTCGAAGCCCATGGCGTCATAAAGCCACCATCTCCCTCTGTATTCACCAAGAACACAAACCGTCCCCGTCAGACCCCTTCTCCAATTGTAGACCGACAAGAGCAGAAGAAGCGGAACAACTTGGAGCAGAAGATTCTGAGGCTGAAGATGTTCAAGGACAAGCCAGGCAAAGGCCTTCTGGAGCGAGTGGTTCGGTCGGAAGAGAGGGACACCAGCAGTGCAGAGGACAGTGATGACGTCGACGTCGTCGGGGGAGTTGGGCCAACTGCTTCCCAATTCAATGGGGATTTGGAGGTAATTGAGGTAATTTCTCAGCAAGTATAAAATATATGAGTTTAGGAGTACTTTCCCCCTCCTGACAACCCAAAACGTCCGAATATCCTCAAACCCACCTTGGAATGTGACACCTGTGGGAAGGCCTTTACTTCTCCTTTCCAACTCAAAGAACATGTCTCAATTCAACACTTGTGGGTTAATAAATTACAATTAACAAAGGACGTAATTAAGGAATGAGCGAAACTTTGCATGTGATCGTTGCGATCAAAAGTTTGGACGGCGCGGTGGTCTTAGACGACATATTCAAATGGTCCACCAGAATCACCTACACAAATGCCCATACGCCGAATGTAATCACCCCGGATACAAGTGTTCTAAGGTTTTAGGTGTTAGAGTACTTAAAGGAATTGGTTCAGGCGTTAACGGCCCATATACGAAGTGTTCATACGAATGTGAGACCGTTTGTCTGTGAAGAGTGTCAGAAGGCATTTGTGAGGAAGAATGACCTCAAGATGCATCAGATGACACATCAGAAGGGATCTTCATTCGGGTGAGTCAAGGGTAGGAAACAAACATTGAGAGCATTTTTTGTACGAGAGATAGAGAAAGGCGACAGTGAGGAAACGGCCGAAACAAATAGAAGAGTAGTTTTGCTGACCGTTTTCAATAGATTTCTGCAAGTGCGCAATTCAAGTCTTCCTGTGGTCTCATCCATCAGATCCCAGAGATCAAAATTATTCGCAAACCGGCCACCACACGTGCTTTGTTAGATAAATGTAAGCAGAGAAGCCACTCATAACCAACAAGTCGGCGCCGCCGAATGGGAACAACTTCCTTGTTTCCGAAACATAGAAAGATATGGAAAGAGAGGCGAATTCGATTGCACAGGTAGAAACAACAATTGTTTTCAGCTGTGCCTGTGGGACGACCTTTCGTCGCCAGATCTACCTCCGGAAGCATCAGAAGACGTGCTATGCCGCCGGAGAGGCAACCCACGGCTTCACAACTAAGAGCTCCCTCGCTTCTCTGGAAAGTGGCCGAACAGCTTCAAAACACACCACTTCCTTGTCTTCTTCCTTCTCGAAAGACGACGTTCTGGAGGAAGAGGAAGAAGACGAAGTAGACGTGGTGCACGATGCGGAACTCCGACCAGCCGCGTGCGCCGTGTGATATTTCCAATGAATCCGTGAAAGTGGGTCAGTGGCCGCGTATAGTCGGCCGTAGCGACGCGTTTACGACGATCCGCCAATGTTTGGAAAGTCGTTTTCGGACAGGGAGAACACCGCAGAAAACAGCATAAAAGACGCCTTGACGGCGCCGTTTTTCTGCGCGACGACATGCTGTCCGAAGGACTTGGCGTCGCGTGGCTACTGTTAGTGCTACTGTATTCCGCTGGTGCTGCAGACGTTACGGTAGGTGATGGTTGATTAAGTTTGAAATCAAATATTCTAATGTAGATTAGGGAAAAATTCAAACAATTTAGATTAATCTATAAAAGTGTAACTATTTCAGTAGGCACAAGCTCTCGTACATTGAAAAGGTGCCTTTGGCTTGTACCAGTTCCAACCTATTCTATCAAAACCAGACCATCCATTCCAGTCATCAAAAGACCAGGTTCAACTGCTATGCATTCCTTTTTACGCGAAATTCAAGTAGTCCAAACAGAATCAACACCATCGTTTTAATGGTTGCTGCAGAAAACTTGCGAACGAAAAAATATACGCTTCCAGCGGTTTTGTACATTCTCTTTGCAAAATGCGATATGGTCTTATTGTAAAAATGCCCTTTCAGTCGAATTTTCATCTAATGCGTGCAACATTTGAATTCCGCCTTGGTTCCTCTAAAAACTGAATCCGTCTAATGTGTTTAACATGTTTCCTTCTGTTCATTAAACCCCGCTCTTTTGAAAAAGACCCCCGGGCTGTTTTTATCCGACCAAACCGTTGCAAAGGAAAGACACGTAAAATCGAATCTAATTGTACGCTTGGCTTTTTCTAATCGAAACGAACTTCCGGACGGAGATTCGCGTGCGATGCACTTTTCGGAAGTTGCACTCTCGACAGGTTTAGATTTTCAATTAGAAAATAGTGAAAATGAAAATAAGAGGATTAGCCTGACAAATTCAACAAAAGGGTCAATTTGGAGTTCTTCTAGTAAGTCTGTGCTTCATTCAGCTCTTCGACCTGCTCTCCCCGCAGGCAACCCAACGCCTCTTCGACACTTTGTCAGCCTCCGTCGCCCAGGAATACTCTGGAAGGGAAATAGCATTTGTACTCTTTTAGTCTTACAGTATCCTTGCCTTAATTCAGGATGCATCTACACTGCCAAAGTTTGAGGAAAGAGAAGTAAACTTGACGAAACTCAACGCCAAATACAAGTATATCCTGGTAATATGTTGTACGGTATTCTTCCAGGGACTACCTCTACCAGGGAGACATGCTCCTCTCCCCCGATCGATTGGATGAAATTGTTACTTCCAGTTTACCCAAAAGACAAAAGAGGTAGTGAATGCCTAATTGGGTTTCTTGTGTTTCTAGGAAAGCATTTGTCAACAGGGACTACCCAAGTACCATCTGGAGTCAGGGTGTGCCATACACTATGCACCGGTCACTTAGTAAGGAAGCTCTCTGTTTGCTTCCGAGAGTTTATCTTAGGTGCATTTGCCACTCAGTCCATCGTCCAAGCGATTACTTTCTGGCAGAGGGAGACCTGCATTGACTTCAGACCAAGAACCAACGAACAACACTACGTGGAGTTCACTGGGAACGACGAGGGCTGCTGGAGTACGGTAGGAAGAGACACTGCATTGGGCAGACAGGTCGTCTCCATTGGACCTGGATGTGAACATGTGAGTGAATGAATCACAGGGAAGGCAGAATATATGATTATCTTCAGTTCGGAGTCACCTCCCATGAATTGGCCCATGCCTTGGGCGTCTTCCACGAGCAGTCCCGTTACGATCGAGACGCCTACGTCACCTTGAACCCCAACGTCGTCTCGTCAGGTCTCCTCTTCAACTTTGCAAAGGTTTCCCTTTCTCCTTCCCAAGACGAAATATCTTCAGATTCCATCAAATGAACTCAACATTTACGGCTATCCATACGACGTAGGAAGTGTGATGCACTACACGCCCACAGAGTGAGTCTCGTCTTCTAAGTTATGATCAGACCATATAAGTTCTAAGTTATGATATAACATTATGATCAACAATATCCTACTTTTAGGTTTTCTCGCTACAAAAGCGTTCCAGCGCTGACTACCGTTGACCCCAGTTTACAGCAAACGATGGGCCAGCTGGAGGGTCCTTCATTCTTGGACGTGGCCGTTCTCAACACACATTACAGATGCGCTTGTAAGTTACACAGGGATTAGAGAGAGAGAGACTGAGAGAGAGAGAGAGAGAGAGAGAAGGAAAGAGAAGGAAAGAGAGTGAGAGAATATGAGTAATTCACAAGAAGAATGGTTGTTCATTAGGCAAATCGAGCACGTTTCAGCCCGTTGTCCTCATGTCCCTTGCCGGAATGGAGGAATTGTAAATGCTAGAACCTGCAACACTTGCAAGTAGGTCTCCATATTTTCCCTTATTATGATCTTGGTGATAGATGTCCAAGTGGATTCGGAGGAGTTTACTGCGAAACGGTGGAGCCATCTTTCTCTCAAGGTATGCTTGAAGTAAACAAAAATAGTAGAGAGAGAGGGAGAGAGAGATAGATAGAGAGGGAGGGAGGGGGAGAGAGAGAGGAAGGGAGACAGATAGAGAAAATGTATTTCAGGATGTGGAGGCATCGTCCATGTTGAAGAAGCTGTCCGTCGCTTCGAAATCACAATCCGTCAGTCGGGTGCAGTCCGTGAGAAGAAGTGTGTCTACCATTTGGTGGTTCGTATTCCCCTTCATTTTCTTCTGATTTCCTCCATTCCAGGCCCCAGCCGGAAAGACAGTGCTCATCAATCTCTTGAGGGTACAAGGCCGTTGCGTGGAGGGCTGTTGGGTCGACGGCTCAGAATTCAAAATGCAGCCAGACTACCGTCCTTTGGGCTACCGTTTCTGCTGTCCCCTTTCAGTCCAAAGACGAATCGTCTCCAACACAAATGTCGTCCCCTTCGCTGTCTACTCCAAGAGGGATACGGTTACTGTTACATTTGAATACACCACCGGTGAGTGGCAGCCACGCGAGAACAAACTTTTCCTTTAGTGACTCCCCGTGCCAGCTACCGTAATGTCACTACCACCGAAAGGCCAACGCAGGTTTTGGAGAGCGTCGACGACGAAGCAGCTGGCGTTCAGACGAGGATCCACACTGTCCGCTGATCTCAGCCATCATCACTGACATTTTTGCTATTTATTGCCACGAACTGCCCTGCAGCCGGGGACATACTCGTTCTATAAATGCGACAAAGTGGGAGACAATCTGGGGATCCGTACAGAAATGGCCGTGCAAACTGAAATGTGGGAACGTGAGTATCCGGGAAAGACGCGGGGAGGGCGTCACTGGCAGAAGTAGTGGTGCAGGGTGCTCCGGCGTTTCGAGCGCTTCGAACTGACGGGAGACACACAGCGCTTTGGATCCGACGGAGAGTCTGCAAGAGAATTGGTTAATTCGAAGATATGAAGCTATGCTCTCGGTAGTAACTCTGACCTTACAAACTACTGCTGTGTCTTACCTAAAGTACCTTGTGCTTTTACGGGATTCGCTCGCCCTCCGGTCTGTTGTTCCTTTTGAAAGAAACCGAAATCCTGCAGTTTCGTCTTCGGCGTCTGAAACCTCAATTCCCTTCCGTCAATGGCCTCCCTCACCGAAACAGCGGCCGTATTCGGCTGTTCCTGTGCCGCTTCCTCGCGTGATTCCGGTGAATCGGCTCGTCTGCGAGGCAGATTGGCGATAATCCCCGAGAGGCTTTTCCTACTCGTCGACGGGGAATTCGTCAAATCACTCAGCGGAGAGGATCCCGCCGTTTTCCTAGAACACCGCTGTCAATTATAAGATTCAAATAAAGGCACCGCGACCGCTTGGCATTCGGAGAGGAGATTGTGTTGGAACGGCTGCGGGGCAGAGCGCCTTCGGAGACGCTCATTCTGCGGAAAACGGCCTCTGTCGCTCTGAAAATTAGAATTTAAAAAGCAAAAAAAGTGTGGAACCTCGTGCTAGCTTTCACAGGCGAATGCTGGCGAATAGTGACACGCTGGAATCCGGGGAAGTTTTCCTTCTGTCGCAGGAGGTCGTTCTGGGCGTCCCTCTCGTGGTTGGGGGCCCAGACGCGGAATTTTGTGTTGTCCACAGTGACGATGTACCTGCAACAGTGGTTGCCAGACGAAAGAGGGAAAACTCACGTTCCGTGGCAGCTCCAGGTGACTGCAGAGACATCCGAGTCGTGGCCTTCGAAGGCAAAGGAGGGACGGAGTTGAATGGACAAGGGCTTTCGAGAGAGGTCGTCTAAGTAGCGATGTCGGTCCTACAACGAAAAGTTGGCAGCTGGAAGAAGACGGGCTTGAACAAACCTGAAGATCGTATAAAACACAGGTCGAGTTGGTGGATCCACATATGAGGTGGTCGGTGATGGGCGACGCGGCCACCTGAAGTTGTTAATAAGAACTAAAACCAAAGATGCAAGATGACGGTGTTCTTAGTAACTCGGCAGATAATATCAATATGACAGGCTTCACCGTGGTATCGAAATTGGTCCTTGCGTCGAGGAGACTCCTGACGGAGGTGTTGCACTCAGATCCCAGGGCGTACTCGTAAATGGCGTGGTCTGTGACAGCCACGTACAAATGGCTGCGGAATCTATCGACGGCCATCGAAGCCACCCCTAAATCAGCTGCGTTCCCCTCATTCTTGGTTAAATCACCTGCTTGGCGGCAGGAGCGGTGTTGCGGGACCTTCAGAGTCCTGACTATAGTGTGGCTGTCCAGTTTCCTCGGATCCCAGAAGCGGATCCCCCTGATGAAATTTCAATTAAGTGGGTTCTAAACCAGAACCAACGTTAGTGATTTGTCGGAAGCAGTGATTATGTTGTGCTCGTCGAGATAGATGATATTGGTGAGACCGGGAGGGTCCTTAATGCCTTGAAATCGCCTTCCACAGTCTGAAACGCAAACAATTTCTGAAAATGGGAAAGAAAACCTGCGGAGAAATGGGCGTCTTCCACCGATTGACTGGGAGGGATGTACTGCAGTCCGTTTCGGTCCTTTTTCGTTTGGCAGCGACGGTCGTTTATACAGAATTTACCGTCCCTTCCGCATGTCACGAACACATCTGAAATGGGGAAAATACGAAACGTAGTCAGGGAGATGCCTAAAGAATATGTATCTTCTAAAACTACATCTACATATGATTTTTTGGTTTCTCGGCAGTTGGTGTCCCTCTTAAATCTACTAAATCCCTGTTTACCTGCATCTTCCGGGTTGAAGCATGCTGATCGAACGCTGGTGACGTGTCCTCCGAAACAGGCGATCCTCCGCCCAGTCTCCATATCCCAGATTCTGGAAACAGAGTAAAAACACAGCCATAGAACCAACTTTGCACTTCCATCGCCTCCGATGCTCAGAACTTCGTTTGCCCTGCCCGGCACGCCGTGGACGCCCATAACAGCCCCATTGTGTGCCTTTACGCCTATAAAATGGACGATCTTATGGTCTACCATTCGACGTACACGATCCCTGCATCCCTCGATTCGTGTCGAAGGAGTTGTCCTCCTCCAGGGAAAGGGTGACGTTGTACAGACCGACGGAACCGTCGTTTCCACCGAGGCAGAGGATCTCATCGACGGAAGGAGAGAATCTAGCAGAGACCCAGTCACTCTAAATCAGCTGATTATGGCACACAACTGGTACGATCTGCACACATTTTAGAACTCCCTCCCAGCGCATTCAATAGAGCGCCCACCTCACTTTTCGTAGCCCCCATGGTATATAATTCAACAAAAGCAGAAAAGTACTAGCGTACAGTCGCAATTATTTAGAATTTACGCAACAAAACTACCACAAATGCCATATAACAGCCCACACTCCCTATTCAACCTTAACACTGACCGTTGAACCGGGCAGATTCTTTACGAACATCTCCCGTAAGGAAGCGAAGTGGCCGAAAACGTTCCTTGGAACCCTCCTTTCATGAAACCCTCGTCTTGAATTCAGTATCCATCGTAGGTCCATAACCTTAAAATACCCAGTTAGCCATTCCAACTATTTATCAATTTAATATTGAAATTATATGGTATCGATGGATGTAGATAAAGGTAATTGTTAACACGCATCTAAAGTAAATCGGGAAAATTCGATAAACCATATCGGGGTCAGCTTTTTTATTTAAAAATCACCCCTTGCCGCCTGACTGAGAGCCCATCCTCCAAGCGCTCGCCCATTTTCGGCCTCACGCCGGATATATGGATTGTCCGCGATACGGTAATTTATAATAATAATAATTAATAATAAACACCCAAAATTCAGTGGAAAGTAAAAAGTGGTTCAGGGCTTCTGGTGATCTTAGTGGAATGTACTTTTTCAGTCATCGGGCGAGATAGCACTGTTTGTCGCTGCGTTTTCGCGCCAAAAGAGGAAAAAACGTGAACGGTAGCTTATAGATGTTAATAGAGAAGGAGAAAGAGAAGTGGGCAAAAATATGATCAGAAATAATAAGAGGAAAATATGAAAAGAGAGGGATAATCCAGAGAGAAATAGAGAAGAAGGGTTCTTTCTCTCTTTCTTTGGATCTCTCTTTTTGTTTTTTTTCCTTTGTGTGTTCTAATCTGCCCAACAGAGCCTGTACGAATATGTTTGTGTATGCTCGCCATTAAAATGCGAATGTCCTTTCAAGGCTGGTGTCAGCAGAGCACACAACTTAGACATGATCTGCTTCTTTCATCTTTTATTCCTTACGCTGAAAAGTTTGTCTTATTTTCTCTCTCTCTCTCTCTCTCTCTCTCTCTCTCTCTCGTCGTATGCATGTTGGTTCTTCGTCTGTCGCATTAGTTTCCATTGTAAACTCTATGTGTATGCCCAAGTCTTCTATAAAAGGGCTCTGTATGTATTCTGATCAGACTTCGACGCTGATAGCAACCGGCCAACACTATCTCCCTTCTTTACACCATCTCACATAGTCAATGGACTGTTACACGAGATGTCTGATTCTTTCGTTCCCAGCCAAATCCTCCATCTTCTTTGCTTCACTCACTCACTGGTTCCCCTCTCCCGGTCTTCCTTGGCGACTTAAATTCTCTTTGCTCTCTCAGTTTCAACGCGTATGCGTATCCTATCCAATTCTGCATGTCCATTGTTGCTTTGTGTGTCTTTCTTCCAACATCCGTCATATCGCACTATTAAATGTGCAGAGGTCACAACATGTGTGCCAATGAATCAGAAACGTGACGTGTTAAATATGGATGAGCATAAAACTGTAATAAGAAGATAAAGAAGAAGCTGTGATGGAGAAGACGTTTTGTTTATGCCCACTGCTTTTTTATTTACCTGTTTTTCGTTTTGGCTATGCTTTGTTCTGGATTATTTTGTGTGTTGCACATGAAAGAAAGTAATTCAAGAAACAAACAATAATAGTACGTACGTTCTGTATCATACTTGAATATGTGTAAATCAAGCTAAAATGTAAAATGATCTTTTTTAATGAATGTGCGTTCAGAAACTGTATCGGAAGATCCGTATTCCGTTTATCAAATGGCTTATGATTAGATTGTCAAAGTTCATTAGTGGCTTAAAATAACCACTGGAATATGTTCTGTTGTCTTTGAAATAATATAGTCCATATTGTTAATTTTACTTTTAAGTTTAAAAACAAGTACAAGTCCACTTGCATGCTGTGGTTTTTTATTTGCTGATGACAATTCCGGACGTAAGTAGAAGTGCCACACCCTCTGCTATCAGCCATGATGCCATGGATAGCATTGACCACACATTCCGGTTTTACACCTTTCTGAATCTCTCTCTCTCTCTCTCTCTCTCTCTCTCTCTCTGTCTCTCTGTCTCTCTCTTCCTCTACCTCTCTCTCTCCCTGCCTCCCTCTCTCTCCCTCCCTCTCTCTCTCTCTCTCTCTCTCTCTCTCTCCATCCCTCTCTCTCTCTCTCTCTCTCTCTCTCTCCATCCCTCTCTCTCTCTCTCTCTCTCTCTCTCTGTCTCTCTCTCTCTTCCTCTCCCTCCCTCTCTCTCCCTGCCCCTCTCTCTCTCTCTCTCTCTCTCTCTCTCTCTCTCTCTCTCTCTCTCTTCCTCTCCCTCTCTCTCTCCCTGCCCCCCCCCTCTCTCTCTCTCTCTCTCTCTCTCTCTCTCTGTCTCTGTCGCTGTTTCTTTCTCTCTGAATTATCTCTTCAGAGAATGTCTCCTCCAAAGAAGAAACTCCTCCATCTCCAAGGAATCCGTGGTTTGGCAATTCTCTTCGTCGTTCTTTTTCATTTCTTCCCAACCCAATTCAGCAACGGCTATGTAGGAGTTGATATGTCTGTTTCTCTAATCATTTCAACTTAAGCTTATTTAGGTTCTTCATTCTCTCAGGGTACCTAATGACTATGATGTTGAGCAGCCAAAAGTCTCTCGGAGTTGGGAAAATTGTTGATTTTTTTTATCGAAGAGTAAAAAGAATAACACCATTGTATTATCTAGCTATCGTTGGAATTTTAGGTAAAACATGTCCCAATCTAAAAACGAAAAGTTTTCAGTGTCTTTGAGGACCGCATCCGTGTCTGTCAGGGCGGCCAATGTACAGCCGGCTGAATTAGCACTGGCATTTGCCACAAATCTTGTAAAGCCGAATGGAATGGCAGGCTACTTTGAGAAGGTAAGTGGAACGAAAGGAAAACATATAGTGAATGAAAGAGAGAGAGAGAGAGAGAGAGAGAGAGAGAGAGAGAGAGAGAGATTCCAGTTGGGAGTGGCTGTGGACATGTTCACTCACACGTGGTCCCTCGCCTTGGAAATGCAGTTCTACCTCCTATTTCCCTTCATTTTCATCACTTATAAACTCCTCCCCGAGGGAATCTCTACTTTCTATATCTATTTGCTTAGTAAGTATTTAATGCTTTTAAAATAGCAAAGATATTTGAAGGCCTTATTTCCTTTGTCTTTTACTTTTCTGCGGATCCATTTACGTCTTTTAATTCAGTTTTTGCTAGAATTTGGCAATTTAACGCAGGTGGGTTTAGGTCTTACTATTTATTACGAGTTATAATGTCATAGCGTCTCCTTTATTAAGAAATTATACATTTTTATAGGAATGATCTCTTATTTGGCGGCGAATAAAGATATTAAAGCAGATTTACAGGAAAGTTTAATGGAGGAAAAGGATATTTTGCTGAGTAAGCTTGATTTTTAAGGAAGTTTAAAGATATTTTAGGCAGAAGAGACCATGAATCATCCCCTGCGATGTTGAACTACTGTCTGGCTGCAGTTCTGGCCCTCACTCTGTCTCCATCCGCGGTTTATCCCCACTTTGCTAGGTTTCACATTGTTTGAAGTTTCTATTGCTCTCTCAGATTGAATACCACCGTCCTGACTATGATGGTCCTTCAGTTCGGTGGCCGAAGTGTTGTTCTGGAGAATCGTCCCCTCGTCTTCATTGGAGAAGTCTCCTACGCCTGGTACTTGGTCCACTGGCCGTTTGTGGCCCAGAGTCGTCTTCTCGGAGTGGATTCTATTATCCGTAAATGGGATTTTGACTCACAAACATTTTTCATTCAGATCTTTCGGCTGCTATTTTGGGCTCTTTTCTGATAGCAGTGATTCTGCACTTTCTCTTCGAGAGAAAGTACCTCAAGTGGGAGAAAAGTGCCATTTTCTCGGTGCTCGTCTTCCTAATAATTGCGAATGTAGCGGAGGTTGTATTAATGAAAGGTTCTATTTCCACAGTTGCAGTTTAAAGAAATCTTCAGAAACAATTCCCAAAATGGAAATTGAAGCAGCTAATTTGTCTCCTATAATTAGACAAGGAGAAACAAACAAAACAGTTTCATTTTTCAATTATCCCTCTGACTTTCCGGGGAAAATCATCTATGGCCACGAGAACAAAACCAAAAGTAAGGTTTTCCATTTTACTTTATCTGTGGTTTCAGGTGACTTGGTTAAACTGAATAACGCTTACCAAGCGAGTGACCTCAAGAGGACTCTCGAGAGTTTCTGTAAGAAATTTAAGAAAACCAGCAACCCAAAGGAGTCCAGATGCGAGATGAATGAGGTGGATTAGATAGGAAAACAGGAAGGCTTCTTCTTCTATTCAGGGGGCGAATAAGACGTCTATAATGAAACTGTTGGTCGTAGGGAATAGTTTTGCGTCCAACCTCATGGCGGTCATCGCCAGCGAATGCCAACACAAATTCAACCATCTTGAAATTTCTTTCATGGGAGGTATACAGTGTGTGTCCGTGTACAAGTGAGCGTGTGTGCATCAGAGGAACGCCGTTTTCATTTATCTTTCCTTCATTTCTTTCAGCCTGCGAAGCTTTTGTGAGAACAACGAGTTCTACTTACTACGACTGCTCCTATGACTACATGTACGCAGACGCAGCCAAGGAGGTCAAACCAGATGTCCTCTTCATTATTGAAAGGTTAAATGCTTTCACAGGTAAAAACTTCTGTTTTCAGACACTTCCAATTGAAAGAAATCCTAAATGGGACCAATCCATTTGACGATGCCAACTTTAGGGTAAGAAAAGAAGGATAGAGTGATCGAAAGTCTTCAGATGGCATCTGAGCGTCTGAATGAATTACAAAAACACGTAAAGAAGAGAATTTTCATCCTGGACGCCCATCCAGACGTTTCTTCCGATACATCGAAACACATGAACAATCACCTCAGCAAGAACACTGCTATTAAAGACGTAAGAAAACAAGCATCCAATTAAAAATAGAATTCAGACTTCCACTTGGTCAATCTCCGGAGGCTACATGACAGCTCGTATGAGACTGGCTAGACTGGTTGAGAAATGCCCCAAATGCCAGCTATTCGACTATGCAACGCAGATGTTTTTCAATGGAATTTACAAGGTTTCACAATTACAAATTATATCAATTGTGGATTCAGCCGTACGACCCAGAGCACTTTATTAGTTTCTTCACGAAGGGACAACATTTGACTCCGGCGGGATGGGAACGGGTACGACCGCTGGTCAGACATATGTGCGACTCTGTTTAAACGGGTTTCTACGATCTCCCAAATAAAGTATTTTATCTGTTTATGGTCTTATAGAGTGAGAAGGAGTTGAATAATTGTTAGCTTTTGTTTTACAAGATGCTGCCAGAGAAAACTTCATTTAGAATGGAGTATTTTGAATCCTTCTTTTCATAGTAATGAGCTAAATTTAAAATTCGATTTTCAGAAATCCTCGGCCAGCCGACCCAAAAAACCAGAGTTTCTGAAAATACACGAACAACCCAGCCTGTCCGCGTTTTGGCCACCCTTGCCTCCCACCTTTGTTTTCCAAAATTCAAATGCCGATGCGCAACAGTTACGCGAATCTCTTCGGATCCCTTTATTCCCAGCCGACGGCATTGTTGCGCACTTTTGGCGGCACCCCCGTGACCGCCCGGTTGAATCATTCAAATCTCTTATTTCTCATCATGTGGTGGTCTTTTTCCTTATTTAGTTGTTATTCGAATTTGACTTTTAAGGAGGAATGAAAACACCGCCTTCTGATGAAGGGAATTCGCCTTTGCCAGGAAGACTGAAGTATTCTAAGCAGGCGAAGGAACGAAGAGAGAGGATGAGCGAGTGCTACCACCGACTGAAAACTCTCCTGCTGAAGAACCACCCTCGGCTGGAAAGTGGACGATTGGATCAGACTGATGTCCTTCGAATGGCCTACGAGGCATTTCACACTATTAATGGTTATTATTTTTACTTTGGTTAATAGCCCCTTAACCCTCTTTTTTGTCCACTGATGGCAACTTTCAGCTCAGAAACAGCAGCTCGCATCTCAGAACGTTCTCTTGGCTCATCAAAATACCCTCCTAATCTTGGAGTACCAGAAGTAGGTCACTTTTCTCTTGACAGATACATTCAAACTTGATTTACAAATTGTGTGATTTAGGCTTCGTCTGAAGGTTTCCCATCTGCAGTGTATGTTCCTCATTCAGCAGAGACACAGGTGAAACGGTTCGAAATCTTTGTAAAGTTTCAATTTCAGTCTCATTCCGACACAGTTTCCCAGTCCCTTTGGTCATCTCGCGCCAACTTCAGCGGCCATGGACTTCAGAAATCCGGTCGAGAATGATGGCCAGTCTTCTAAGATATGGAGACCTTATCTATAGGGCAATAGACATCTGAAAACTAGAAATAAAAATGTTTTATTGTGAATGTTTTATTAAGAAAAAACTTTTTTCTTCAAAAAGGGGCGTGACCGCATTTCGTGAAAATGTGTTCAGAAGAAAAACCAACATCAGAATAAGTTTAGTCATTTCCGAAACACGGCCAACTGGTAATGGCGGAGTATAAAAATTACCACGTGCTGCTTTCATAAAGTTCCGGCTGCGCTTACGTAAAAGAAATAATTTAAATGAAATGGATGTCCCATTTTCATTCTCTCGGCTGTCTCTCCCCCAGACGGTCGAATGTTCCTCCTTCGTCTCCTTCTTCTCTCCTTCCTGGTAGCTGTCGTTTCGGCAGGCCAGGAGACGGCCGCCACCTCAGACATCTCCTCCATAACCGATGGCCTTGAGGATCTGAATCGTCCGTCATCGGGTAAGAGTCATCTGATTCCTCAATTGTTCTTCAGTCTCGACGGCTGGTCCTCCCCCTTCGCCGTCGACGACAACTTCGACTACCACGAAGGCCACCACTACGACCACAAAGAAGACTACCACTGTGAAGCAGATCGCCTCGGGATCGAACAGCAACAGTGGCAAAAACGGCAACGGAAACAACAGTAAAAGTAAAGGTGGGAGGCTGTCATAATGAGAAAGAAAGGGAAATTGAGCACTGCCTCCGATGAATGGATGGAGCATCTGGGCCTTGTTCTGGGGTTTCCTGGCCGGAATGGCCGCGGGAGCCCCGATCTCCGCCGGACTGCTCTTCGCCTGTCGTCGTTCCGTCTACAGTGGCTGGTACAGAGGAATGTACGTTCGCTACCAATGCGACATGGCCGACACTGAAGCCAAGGACAAGATTGAAGACGACAAGAATGCTGGAGAATCGGCCATGATGACCGTCGGCACTGAATTAGACACAAAGACGAAGATTGCCACTGGCACCACTGGAGGAGCGACGGCCACTGGCACGGTGACCGAGGCCACTGGAACCACTGCTGCCACCGAATCTAAGACCAAGACGCCGCAGAAGGAAGAGACGGCGACTGGCGACGGAGGAACGAAGAAGGACAAACTAAAGTCGGACGACTGATCCAATGTGGATTGATAGAAATGAAGTCAGTCGGTTGGATCTGATGAATCTCCAATTCTTCTTGACCTTAGCATACGGCTCTATAGGGGCTAGATCGGGGTTCGGCCTTTAACGGCCCCGTTCTGGTCGTTAACGGCTCCGTTCTTGAAACTTTTTGTCTAACTAGATCCATAATGACATTAGAGGGTTGCTTTGAATTCTAGTTCATGTAGATTCATGCTTGGTTTTCATTCATCTTTTGTCTTATTCAACGTTTTCTCTCGTTCTCTCTTTATCAGTTTTTTCTCAGTTTTCGATTCACTGTTCCGTTGACACTTCCAACAAAAAATGAACTATTAGAGTAGTTCCTCTAATAACCGTTGCTAGAGTTTGTCAAGACTATTCCAACATATCAATCCAAAATATGTACCTTTCCCAAGCTGACACTAAGTCGCATGTCCTGGGGTGTTTGGCACGCGTTCACACCCAGGCGACTGTATTCTCGGCGGCGGCGAGATAAAAGGGGCGCGGGGGCTCATTCTCATTCATTCAACATATACCCCTCGCCCATCGAGCTTGGCAATTGAAATGACCATGTGTGCTCTCTTGCAAGTTAGATGTGCAGGTTGTTTTAATAAGGCCATTTTTGTAGTCGTGCTCGGCGGGCAGCGACTATACAGTAAAGGGAATTTCAGTTAGATGAAAAGCCAGCTATGATTCTGTGGCTATGACTTGCCACTTTCCTGAGAATTGTTATAGTAGTGGCTAAAGCTAGTTCCTTCGAAAAATGGCCTTAGCGCTATTTCGTGAAAAAGTTATGCTGTTGTAAGAGGAATTTCGAACAACAACATCAGAATAATTGCACCCATTTTCAAAACTCGCCGAACTTGGTTTGGCTGTAAGTACAATAAAAGGACATTTTATGCAAAATGTGAAACCATTGACTTTGCCTATAGAAACTCGCCATGTTTTGTCACATCATTTTTCGAATGGCACACTTCTATTTTTCAATTGGAAAGATACTCCGCTGAGCAGTAATAGTCACATATAGGCTGCTTGGGAAGTAACATGAATCCAGAAATTTTCATAATATATAATAAACAGAGGTAAAGATTGGAATTATTTCGCCAGACATTTCCAGTCTTTTATTCCTCGGCGGTTGTCATCTCAACTGGTCAGGGTTTGGCACAGGACGGCCCTTTCTTCTCGGTTCCGTTCTTGGAACTTTCTCTTCCTAGAGCGATACATATCCGCTTTCTTTCCTTTTTCTGTCTCCTTTGGAGTAGTTTTTCTGATGTTGCACGGCGATTGTCAAAGCTGTTCTAACATATCAATCCAAGATATTTCCATTTCCCATGCTGAAACAGAGTCGGCCCATTGCGTGCCCTGGGGTTATTGGCACGTGTTCACACCCAGGTGACCTCATTCTCGGCGGCGGCGAGATGACAGGGGCTGGGGGCTCATTCTCATTCGTTCAACGCATTCAATACAGGTCGGCAGAAGATGGACTGCGGTAGACACGGAGGTGGTCAATGGGTAAGAAAGAATTGACTTTGTCCGGGCTTAATCAGTAAATAATTGATTTAGTTGGAACGTGTAAGACAAGAATCACCGTATAACCTAAAATCTTTTCTCATTCAACTAGCTTTTAGTTCTCTCTTAATTTGTCTATCAATCTAATCTGTAGATGTAATCCCAGCGATTTGTGTATCAATTGCGCGTGAACTGTATAGGTGGCTGTAGTTTTATTCATCACTTGCTCCACTGTGTCGGGAAATCCAGCAGATCCTATCTATGTGTGTTAAATAGTTTCAGCCACACTGGAATGGTGGAAAGAAATTGGAGAGGAGTAACCTCTGGATTGATTGATACAGGAACTGTAGAAAACATAATTTGTCGTGATATTCATGTTTTACAACAACTGTCTCGGATTCGGATGAGTCGTCTCACTCTTACGGGTAAGACATCAAAGAACCACCAAAACTGTTCTGAAGATGAGTCCAAGAAATTTCCGTTTCCCAAGCTGAAACTGAGTCGGCAAATTGCATGTCCTGGGGTGTTTGGCATGTGTTCAAACCCAGGTGGCCTAATTCTCGGTGGCGGAAAGATGACAGGGGCTGGCTAATTCTCATTCATTCAACGCCTTCAACGCAGGAAGACAGAAGAGGAGAAGACAAGAGAGTGCGAATTACACTATGGGAATGATAGGGAAATATATTTCTTGTAAGAAAACCTTTTTCAATCAATTACTGCCATAAAAGGTTGTAAAATCGAAACAGATAAAAAACGAAAATGCAATAAAGTGGGATGCAAAATGACGAAAAGTAAATTAAAACAAATGGGAATTGAATCATCTACAGCTGAGCGACAAACCATTTCTACCTGCTTCTATTAATTTCCATCATAATTCCTTTCTAATACCCTTTCCATATATGCTTTCTGCTTCTTTTCATGTCAGCTGCTGTTTTCCGAAATGACTTCAAAGGTGCCGCAGAATGTGATTCCCAAGCGTCTGCTACCGTCCCTGGCGACCCCTTGCCCGCCCCGCCCCTCCACATTCAGTTGTGTGCTTCGTTCAGCCACAGACCACCCCACCTACCTCATCTCATCAGCATTTAGAATGGATATGGACGAAGAATTCCGGTCTCTGAAGTGCTTGAAGGAGAAGGAGCGAAGGAAGAAGGAGAACGACCTCCTGGAGCAGATCAAAGGGATTCTCATCAGGAGCTATCCCTCTGCCTCCGGATCGAAAATGGAGAAACTGGATATTCTCAGCCACACGAAGGAATTTTGCAAAGAAATACAAGGTCGGTCCAATCTCTCTCTCTCTCTCTCTCTCTCTCTCTCCTCTCTTTCGACCCCAATATGAAAAGTGCTCGCTGCAAAAAAAAAGATGCGATTTGATTTTTGGTTTAATCATGTTCCAAAGTATTGTATTGTGAAACAAGTAACTTCTATTCCGATTAATTTTGTAATTTAAAATCAACTGTATCGGAATTTACATTTTCAATTATACCCGTTTGGGTCTTTCAGTAGTTATAAAATTATGATGTCGAAGTTAGAACTTCGACATCATAATTTTGGCACGAATTAGCATTTTTACAAGAACTAGGTATGGCGAGAGATACAGTAGCCTCCTGTGGCCGAAAAGCGATTGGTTGCGCCAGGGACATAGCAGATATTTAGTGTTTTACGACCCGAGGGAAACAAATTCTACATTTATCACAGAAACGGTAATTTTGATAACCTAGTCTAAAAAACGTTTGGACAAGTCTCCCGCTTTTAATATTGTCAGATATATACGCTTAGAAATATGCTAACCACTTATAAATTATCCATCGAAGTAGAATTATAATTCACCAGGAGAGCAAGCGCGGCCAAAGCCGGGCTTCTCTCCTGGTTGCGTCCTTCGGCCGCGTCAATGGACGGCCTCCGGCCGTTTGAACAGGCGGCCTTCGGCCGCGTCCACGGACGTCCTGGGGTCTTTCGAACAGGCGGCCTTCGGCCGCTTGGTTGGATGTCCTTTGGTTGCATGACAGGGTGCAACCGCATGAATGGTTGAGAGTGTAGAGAATGAGGGAAAATGAGGCTCACGTAACGTAGGCTCATTGCCCCCGGTCGGTTTACCTTTTCCCTGGAGGAAATGATAGCGTGAGGCTACGCTGATAGACAACACACACACACACGGAAACCATAGCGTTTTATATAAAAGGATCGTTCTTATAGTTTCGTTATCCGCCTTTAACTGAAATAACTAAAATCTTTTCAGAACAATTGAAGAAAGATGCGGCGGAAAAAGAACTCTTCGTCTGCCAGAGCGCCTTGTTCAACCAACAGTACCTCACTGCTCTCCAGACACACCAGCAGCTGATGGCTGAACACCAGAGGTATTCATTCTTCCTTTTACAATCAAAGCATTTGATTATCATAAACTATACTTAATTGTGCCCTATCGTAAATTTCGTCTGTGAAACCTTTGAAAAGCAGCATTTTAGGTGCGCCCTGCAGCTGGAGGAACTCACGGACGCCAAGACTCCGACTTCATCGTTTGAAGAAACAGACCATGAGATAGACGTGAGCTCCCCGGACTCTGCCTTCTCCTCTCCTCCCTCTTCCCTCAATTTCTCCCTTTCCCCAAAGGAAACACTCACCACCAGCAGAATTAGGAAACCAGTCTCTTGAACTATTCCACTGGAGAATTATAATAAGAACTTAATAGAAATATGGAAATAACTAATAGAAATTATAGTTGTTTAATATAAAAGAAAACCCACCTACCCGTCCAAAACTGAAAGTATGTTTCCCTTTATTGTTGTAGTTTCGCTTGAAATGAAGTATTGTCTAGATTTATATTATTTTTCCAGTTTTAAGGAGTTGTTTGAATAAAAACAATGAGCTATAAGAGAAGTAGAGAAAGAGATTGGGTAACAGAGAAAGAAAGAGAGAGAGAAAGAGAGAAAGAGATTAGATAAGAGAGAGAGAGAGAGAGAGAGAGAGAGAGAGAGAGAAGGCATCGCTATATTTTCTTTTTTAAAGGGACCATCAGCCTCCTTTTCAAAATGACGGCTTATCCTATGCTAATCAGCCCATTTGTGAAAACCGTTGCTTGGAGCGGTGTTGGAGAAAATTAACCCAAATGAAATGAGTGAATTAGCATATGTTTCATTCTCATTTAGAAAGGAGGCTGATGGTCCCTTTAATCTCAAAACTCCAACTTTTCATTTGACATATGCCTAATTTCTCCTGCAGGTAAAATCAGCATAAAATAAACAAGAACGTCCATTTGTGTCAACCGTACGTGGACGTGTGTATGTGACGTTCAATCCGCCCTCTCCTGCCCCTCCCAGGGTCATTTCTACTCGACTTCTCATCTCGAGCGGCTGACAGCTCTAAAGGTCCACCCTCCCCCGACATCTCATTCACCTCTTTCTTCCAGATGGCATCCAAGTCAACTCCACTTAGCAAGCAGAAGACCCAGCAGGCCTCCTCCCGTGGCCAGCCCTCCAGCAAGGCCCAGCCCAGCACGTCGCAGCAGATGTCCGGCGGACCCAATGGAGCCAAGAGCCTTCCCAAGACCAAGCAGGAGGAGACCACCAAGTCTCACGTGTCGGTGGCTCCCGGGGCCATGCCTACCCTGGACGACGTGGACAAGGTGGCGGGAAAGGCACTAACCGAAGAGGAGCTGAAAAAGCTTCAGTCGAGCGGTGCTCTTCCTATGAGCGTCAACCTGGCCATGAATCCGGCCATGCACAAGATTAAGAGCGGCGAGGAGGAAATCACCGTGGTAGGTCACGGGAACAATCATTGGCTAAAAGCACTTTAGATCATGGTGGACGCTCCTCCGTGTGGATGTCGCAAAGTCAACGGAAAGAAAGAACGATGCCGCCTGCACAGGGCCCAGAAGAGGAACAAGAAGAAGACCAAGAAGGCTAAGAAGGCTCCGAAGAGCGAGGCCAAGTCTCTCAAGGATGGACAGGTCCGCGACGACGACAGCGACAGGAAGTAGGCCCTGGAAAGAAACCGTCAGAATGGAGGGTTTAGGAAGCTGGGTGCCCTCCGCCATGCAGAGGACTCGGACGAAGAGGGCGAGGCCAAGATCGAAGGAGCCTTCACACCTGACAAGGTGTGCATCGTCGGACCCGCCGGAGTGGCCATCCTGGTCCCCATCGACACTGCCGAAAACCCGAATGCTGCCGCTCGCGCCACAGACGCACAGAAGGACCCCATCAAGGGCATTCTGATCAAGGGACCCCAGGATTGCCCTCAGTTCATCCCGGAGGACAAGATTCCCAAGGACAAAAACGGGGAACCGGCCTTCGATGGAAAGTTCTAGACGGGAGTGCTGGTGAGGAACGCCAAGGGAGAACACGTCTTCTTCCCCGATGGAGGCGCCAAGTACGACGACAAGGGACAGCCCATCAATGTGGCAGCCCCCGGAGCCGACGGAAAGGTCCAAGACGCCGTTGGAGACAAGCGTAAGTTGAAACAAGAGCTGGATCAAATGGAATCTTCAGTGCACATTGCGGGAATCGTGGATGTCAATGAGAACGGCATGCCGGAGTTCCGTCCGGTGGACGAGAAGAACCCTGCGCCTCAGGACAAGATGGCTACGGTTGGAGTGCTCACGAAGGACACCAATGGAGTGATGGTCTTCCTCCAGACCAAGGGACAGACTGTTGGATCTGGAGACGGTTGGTTCCTAGCCTTCCGTCTTAGACGGTCGTATTTAGCTGCTCCACCCATTGCCGCCACCCAGGAGGGACCTCAGCCAGCCGGCAAGGTCATGGGCCATGTGGTCCTGAAGAACGGAAAGCTGGATGTGGTACCGGTCGGCCAGGCCAACGGGGCCGAAGTCGTCGGAATTATTGCGATGGGCAACAGGAACCAGCAGTGATGATCGTCAAGAAAGGAGGCTCGTTGGACAAGCCGGGAGCTGTCAACTACGACGACGCAGCCATCAAGAAGTACACAGATGCCGACTGGAAGCCCCTGGTGGTCAAGTAAAGACCCTTTGAAATAGAAGTAACCTGGTGTTCAGCAACGAGACAATGCAAAAGGAGGCTGCCCCGGCCATCCAGAACAACAACATTGCCATCATCGCCAGCCAGACAGGAAAGTCTCCGGATGAGCTGCGCAAGGAGATGGAGAACCGAGAAGTCGCCTCGTGTTCGTTCGTGCAAGGACCCTACGACCCGTACCGCAGCGTGTTCGCCTACCAGAAGACTGCTGGACAGACGAAGGCTGCCGCTGCTGCTGCCAGCCGTGCCGCTGAAGCTGCTGCTGCGGGTGGCGCCGGTGGAGTCTGGAGCCGGAGCTGGAGGAGCTGGCGGAAACGCGGGAGGGGTAATGCCTCCTCTAAATCTTCCTCATTGTCAGTTTTAAGTCTGCTGACGTTCGTTCCGTCGCCTTCGGCTACGGCGGAGGAGCCTACGCCCCGAAGAGTGTCTTCTTCTCTCCGTCTGCCGCGGCTGCTGCCAAGAATGAGGCTGCCAAGGCCAACCCGAAATCTGTCTTCGCGACGGGAACGCCCAGTGCAGGGAAGGATGCGACGAGCTGCTACTTTGCATCCAAGTAGTCATACTGAATAAAGCATGAAATAAGATCACTTATTCTGTTACAACGTTCTAGGATTTCTTTGTTGTCGTCTGGTTTGATTAGTTTTGGTACATTACTTTCTCAACTCCGATCTTGCTTCTTCTTCCGAAAGTCCCTGGAATCCACACGTTCCCCATAAACGTTTTCCGCAAGCTTATACAATCAGCTACATCATGATTACTTCAAGAAATCAGATGACGTTGAGAAAAAAGGCGCCGTTGAGTTTTAATGGACTTGGAATAATAAAACCAATATGTAAGAAGTGGCGAAATAGTGAAAGGGAGAGAGAGGAATAGAGAGATTAATCACAGTGCACATTGGTGACAATTTCATTAATCCTACAAATTGCTCTTAGTTGACACACTCGCGACCCTCGTCATCGAAGCTTCCCTCGAGGTTGAGCACTCCCACATCGACCCATTGCTCAGCGGTGGGGTTTCCATTGTGGATGAACTTCTTGGGAATGGTGAACTTGATCTTCCTCTGGCAAGGGACGGCCTCGTCCCTGCACTCGTGCCAGATGTAGAGCACGGGGTCGATGGGAGTCATCTCGTGGGTGGTTCCTGTCAACTCGAAGAATCCCTTCTCGTCGGTCCTCTTCTCGTCCAAAGTGTCATCGGGGTCGATTCCTTAACAAGTACAGTAACTTCCCTTCTAAAGAATCTACCGTAATCGATATCAACGATGCGGACCTTGGTGTAGTTGGAGGGAATGGCTCCGCATTTGAGGATTCCCTTGACTGCCACTCCCTGCTTCCTCATGGCCCAACTGGCTCCGATCAGGGTGGCCAACACAAGTACTAACAGCTGCCAGCGGTTCATACTGAAAAGAAGGAAATGCAATAGGAGTTTAATAAAAAACGAAGAGGGATCAGTCCAGCTCATGAAGAAAATATTGCACAGGGGAGGACACAGATTTTGGGGAAATATGATACTAAGAATAGCATAAGTCTCGTAAACGCTAAATGAGAAAAGCAAGACATAAAAAGGAGAATGAAGATAGAAATTGGAAGTGAATGTGTTTGTGGTGAAGAGAGACCTGTACTGAGATCGATTCGCTATCACAACACCTTATCACTTACTTCGCGAATGATATGAAGGGTCTGTTGTAAAAACAACTTTGCTTTCATGATCACTCTGATGGTCTATTTAAAGATTAATCCATTTGAGGCATTCATTCAGACACATCCAGCCAAATGATCATCCACTCATAAATGGGTTGGAAAAGTGTTATCGAAGGCCAAATCCCTGGTTTGAAATCGGTAGTTTGATATTAAAGCGTGATAATAGAAAGTAGAGTGAGTCAGAGGGAATGGCTGAGACAGACGGGAGAGGGGATATAAAGGGTGAGTCAGGGCTGTTGTCTGCCGTCAGTTGTTGAGCTGGCACGTACTATCGAACGTCGACAAAACACAACTGATAGAGCTTGTCGATGGCGCCTGTTATCACAAATACGAAGAAAACAGCCGACACTCCGAAGGTCGACCAGCGGACCTGAATCATTTCAAAAACCAAAGCTCCACCGAGCAAATAATTGCAGAAAGTCCTTGTCCGCATTGAAAGCCTTTCTCAAGTTTGAAATGTATTGGCAATATTAAACATTGTCTTAATCAACCCAACGGCGCATGGCGGAACTTACAAAAGAATTTCCAGAAGCGAATATTAAACATGTAATTCCGTTTCATGTTTCAACAGTTCCATACAAAAAACTCAAGTAACGTATTTTTAAATTCATTTCTACTTCTTCTGCAAAAATGATTGAAATGCAGTTAACTGGCCCCAAAGTTCCCATCGACGATGAAACACCACTGCAGATTAACGCTGAACTTGGGTGGATTTGTTGAATACTTGTTTGGGTTACTACGTTGTAATGAAAACAGCTTTTTTCAGGTAGATATATGCTCAAGAAACCGGAAGTTATAGATTCCCAGGGATCAATGAAATCATCAGAAACTATATCTATCATTTACCGTAGAGATGGTTAATTTTGTAGGAAATTTTGCAAATGTTGTTGAGACTGCAGGCGATCATCTGAATATTGTTTTGTGATGGAAATACTATAAAAGAATGAAGGTATCCACACAGCAGCGATGATGTTCATAGCTCTTCTTCTTCCCATTGCGGTATTTGCATCTGCTCCTTCTAGAGGAGGCAAGCACAGGCTGAGAACAACCACCACCACACACAAGCCACATTCTGGAGGTGGGATTAAAGAAACTTATCAATTATATAAGAGAGAAAGAGAGAGAGAGAAAGAGAACGAGAGAGAAAGAGAGAGGGCAGGAATACAGCTTCGTAGGAAACAGCGTTTGTCTTCCTCCTCAGACATTGGTTCCGATAGCTCTTCCTGTGGAAAGTATTCGAACAATCCAAAGTACTCCTGCGATGGAGCCGTCTTCAACAGAACATCAGGATAGTAAGTAATGTTCCTAAACAAACAAAAAAACATTTTGCTTGTACAGACCACAGTGACTGCTACCCAATGACTGAACCCAATGAGTGGTGCCATCTTCCTCCTTACTACCACTGGACAAAGTAGTTCCAGCCTTAATAAGCTTTAAGTTTCAGTTCTGCAAGGGCTGTTTCTGTGATCCGAAGATCGGCAGTTGCATCATCGAGAGAACGACGACCAAGGGCAGCCAGTGGGCCTACTGTGTTCCCGAGACACAGTTTGTCTGCGACACTCCTTCTGGAAAATGCGCTTGAGATCGAACGGATTAAGGCTAATAAACCTATTGTATTTACTTGTATCTGTTGAAAATACATTGGGAATCACTTTTCTTCGAACCGCAATTTTCCAAACGACTGTAAATGTACCAAGGTCTTTCGTGACTTGACCACGAATAGCAACATGATTTCTCCCCGAAGCCAGCCGTTTTCTTCAGCTTTTTTGCTCCTGTTTGTGTTCGCGTTCACAAAATCACTGTTCTTCCTTCACTCGCGATCCCGCAGCAAGGGACTTTCACGAGGGCTCCCTTAACAGACAAACATAGAGGGTTCGAATCTACTTTTTTTATAAATGGTTGTAATGTAATGTGTCCATTATCATTAAAATTATGTGAAGTGTGTGAGCAAAAAAAACTTGGGTAGAATCGGAATTCCCACTGGTTGTCTGATAAGGGGCCGGGCCGAGGATTTTGGGTGAGAGGCCGGTACGGTCCTGGGGCACCCTTGCTTGTAAGTCGAGACTGCGACAAAAATGTGAGGAGAATTAGAAACACTCGCAATTTTTCTGCTTAAAGCCCACTCTATTAAAAACAGGAAATCGCTAAAACGTCATTAGAGTGGCTTCTCATTACTAGTAGAACCATTGTTCCAGTGTTCTCGCACATGCACACATTTTTAAAAGAGGAAAATGTGTTAAAAAATATTCAATTTTACCAATTTTTCTTTGCAAATTGTTGTGTCAAAAACCACGGCGATCAAAACATCTGACGTGAATTTTGATGAAGTATTTTGCAAATCTTGTTATGGTGGAGTCATCGAAATGTTGTTTTTTGATTCAAAAAGGTGTTTAAAAGAAGGAGATGTGAACGTGTTCAGCAGTCCAGTAATGCTGTTCATCGCTGTTCTTCTCCCTATTTCTCTCCTGGTTCCGGGTTCCGCCGGATGCGGAGAGAACCCACCGACAACCTCAAGACCATATTCTGGAGGTAAGAATTAGCAATCAAAAGAAAATAGATAAGTTCATTAAGGAATGAAAAGTGATCTTTAGGAAGTGAATGCGTTCCTCCATCCAAAATGGCTTCTGACGATCCTGACTGTCAGTACCCTGGCAATCCAAACTACTCCTGCGATGGATCCATCTTCTACAGAACCTCGGGATAGTAAGTTTCATCTGAAATTCCAAGATTCCCTGGTCTTTAGTTATCAGAGCTGTAGCCTAAACAGCGATTGCTACTCTTCGAAGACACCCAATGAGTGGTGTACCCTACCTCCTTCTTACAGCTGGACTGAGTTTGTCAAAATATTGCAATCCGTGAATCTCGTTTCAGCAAGGGATGTTTCTGTGATCCAAAGCTTGGCAGTTGCATCATCGAGAGAAATGCCCCGACTGCCCGGCAGTGGGCATACTGTATTCCTCAGGCCGAGTTCAACTGCGATACTCCAAGTGGAAAATGTGCTTGATACGATACAAAATAAACTTAAAATAGTAGCTAACTTTGAACAAAGTGAAATTCCTTTCGACCTTTTCTGAATCGAAAAAAATTACAAGGCTAAATGATCACGGGATACTGCGTTTCTTAAGAGTCGGCAATTGAAAACTGCTTACAAATAAAGAATCTGAAGGACCAGTTCTTAGCAAGTATGGAAGAGAATAGTCAGAAAAGAGTGTTTAGGGGAGAATGATGAATTTTCAAGAGACGATGTTCCACATGTACACTGGGTCCGTCTCCAGTTCCAACAGAAGACTCTTCCAGAAGATGGGCGCTGCCTACAGGGCACCAGGTGAGAAACTGTCCAATTGTCACAACAAAACAGGGTATACATATAGTTGCACGTTTATTGGTGTCCCTTAGGGGTTGTACTCGATGGGGAGGTTCTTCCTGCGGACCATTCCGTCGCCCTGGAACCACTCCCTCCTGAACTGCTTGGCGGCGCCGTCGGGGGTGTTGGTCCACTCGATCGTGATGCGGTCGTTGTTCGTGTCTTCCTGGCCGAAGGCGTCACAGCTGACCGCCATGAGGATGGCCTCCTTGGGGTCGAGCACTCCGCAGCCGGGGTCCACGCCCAGACGCTTCATGTTGGTCGTCTTGATGGCCCAACCGATGCGACGGGCCGAGGCGTTGATGATCTTGATGTGATAGGTGTGCTTGTCGTCGTACGGGGCGTTGAAGACGATCTTCGACCCGGGCTGGGTGGTGATATCTCCGTGAGGGACGGACTGGGCCATTGCGATGGATGAGGCAAAGGGAGGACGGAGAGAGAGGAGAGAGTGGGCGAATGGAGAGGGCACAGGCAACGCAATGGTTATTATGATGAGCAGGAGAAGGTTCTAGAAGATGTCGGAAAATTTGCAAATTATTTATGCTAAGTTGATCTTCAAGATACACATTATCTAGGTGTTTGAAATGAGATTACGTAAGATATCCGGGAGAAAACGTTTGGGCCGTTGGAAAGCTCGTTCATAGATAGAAATAGACGTGTGGGAGGGAATCACAAAACACAGCAGACTATTTAAATTTAAATATTGTTTTTGCATCAGAAAACACAAATTCTGGTAAAACCAAAGAAAGTCTGGTAAAACCAAAGAAAGTCTATTTAAAAAAGACTTGAATGGTTTGAACACAATTTGTTTTTCAATTTTTCTGCAAACTGCATTAAAATATGTAAAAACAAATGTAACTATTTTTGATTGGATCTGGTTTTTGGAAAGGGTGAACGATTTTTGCCGATCGAAGGCTCTTGTTGTTCAATCTGAATATGGCATTGTGTTTCAAAACGACCGTATAAAAGCCACACATTGAATCACCGTCCACACTTCTGTCAATGTTGGCCGTCGCCCTTTTCCTTCCCTTTGCTGTCCTCGCCAGTCCTCCCGCTGGAGGTGAGAGAGGGAGAGAGAGAGACAGAGAGAGAGAGAGAGAGACAGACGAAGTTCATTCTTAAGGAAGCGATGGTTGTCTCCCGCCTTGGCAAGTAGCCAAAGAAGATCCGACTGCTTGCGGAAGTCACTATCGGAATCCGAACTACTCCTGCTCCGGAGCCACCTTCAACAGAACCTCTGGATTGTGAGAGTCTCCTTCGGGCAATCATGTAAAACTTTCAGCTGGTGGAATTGCGCAGATCACACGGATTGCTACTCCTCGAGGGAACCCAATGAGTGGTGTCATCTGCCCCCTCTCTTCCAATGGACTGAGTTCTTTATCTCAATTGAAGGATCAAACGATCAGTTCAGGAAAGGCTGCTTCTGTGACCAGAAACTTGGCAGTTGCATAATCGAAAGAGCCTCGTGGAATGAGAGGGAATGGGCCTACTGCATGCCAAAGGAGCAGTTCATCTGCGACACTCCAAATGGAAAGTGTGCCTGAGCAAGGATTCTCAATAAAAATTCAATGAAAGAATTTTACAAAAGAGACATACATCTGGAACGAGTTTGGGTATAAAATTCACAGAAACTATTTTATTTATGCGCATTTTCCAGTAGGAATATCGCACACAAACTGCTTCTGAGGCACGCAGTAGGCCCATTGTCTTGATTTCTTTGAAGTTCTCTCGATTATGCAGCTGCCCAACTTTTTGTCACAGAAGCAGCCTTTGCTGTAAGAAAGGAATGACCAGTAGTTGTTTTACAAACTCAGTCCATTTGAAGGGAGGAGGCAGATGACACCATTCGTTGGGTTCTCTCCTCGAATAGCAATCCGTGTGATCAGCACAACTGGCGAAACTAAAAGTTCAATATTATTCAGTATTGGAAGATGATTACAATCCAGATGTTTCTTGTAAAGAGGCTCCTGAACAAGAAAAGTCGGGTTTCTCTGCATTTTGGCCGCATTTCTTGTCTACGTTGGCTACTTTGGCAGGAGGTGAGCATCCGTCGCTATCTGATGGTTTATATTCCCCTTCTTCTCAATCTCCCATAATATCCTACCTATCACAGAAGGTCGATCACAAACGAATTGTTTCTGTGGCATACAATAGGTCCATTCTTTTCTCTTGGATGATGATCTCTCAATAATACAACTACCCAGCTTTTGATCACAGAAACACCCCTTTCTGAATCAAGGTTAAGTATTTTGTAAGGACAAACTCAGTCCAGTTGAAGAGAGGGGGCAAATGACACCACTCATTGGGTTCCCTCAAAGGATAGCAATCCGTATGATCGTCACAGTCCCTCCAGCTGCAAAGGTTTTGGGAATGACCGCCTTTGAATTAAAACTGACAATCCTGATGTTTTTGTGAAAGTAGCTCCTGAGCAGGAAAAGTGAGGGTTTTTGGCTTGGCTTCCACACTTGGAATCTTCAATTGATACTTTGCAGGGAGGAAATACGTCGTCATTTTCTGATGAAACAATTGCCTCGCTTGGCCCACACTCTACCTCGAGCCTTAGACGCAGAAAAGAAGAAGGCGGAAAGAAGAAAGAAGAGAATCATAAGCAAAGGACGGATATCATTCGGATTCTCTCTTTTATAGATTTTCCTTTCCGTGAGAAAATAAACATTTTCCCGAGAATTGCAAACCTTTAATGGCTTCGATTGGGCGGAAGGCACACTTCAGCCTAGGCGTCCAAAAGGATTGTGGGAATTTGGAAAACGGGAACAATAGTTTATTGTAAAAAAAACCAAGACACGGAAATCTGTGTTTCAGGCATTGTTAGCTGTGCGTTGAATTTACGGACGATTACTTTAAATAAAACATTCACATGTTTTCCTTCATTTCGATATTCACTGGTTTCACAAGGAAATTAGGAAATGATGAGGATCGCGTGATATTCACGTACCTTTGCATACGCGGCGTACGTCGCGTGTCCTCCTTTAAATACCGGCCGTTTCTCCCATTCCCTCATTCCACTCGCCATGGCCCCTCGTCGCTCCCGCTCTGCCTCCTCTCGCCGTTCGCCCGTTCGCCGTCGCTCCGCCCGTCTCTCCTCAAGGTCTCCTGCCGTCAAGGTGGTCGTCTCCCCGGCCAAGTCGGCCGAATCGGTCTCCCGTCGCTCCAGGCGGTCCACCCGCTCCGGCCGCAGCAGGAGTCCAGAGGAAGCCGCCCAAATCTCTGTGACTGTCAAGCAGTCGCCGAAGAAGAACAACGGATCGCAGACTTCGAGGAGCAAGTCGCGGCTGAGCAAGTCCTCCCGCAGGAGCAGCTCCTCCCGCCTGAGCAGGGCCTCCCGTGGGAGCAGGAAGTGCCGCTGCGCCCTTCTCAACAAGAGAGACCGCAACAGCAAGTACATCTTCGCCAACGTCGATGGCAAGAGGATCTACAAGGACGCCAAGGGACGCCTTCACCAGCTCGACTAACTCAATAAACAGTGACTAACCCATGTTCTGTTCTTTGTTTTCAATGTTTGTGTCTTAGTGTGAAACTGTTTCTCTGACTTAGGTCCCCATATGAAAGGAAAAAAGGAAAACAACTGTTTGTGAAACAAGAAAATATATAATTCTGCCGTTTTATAAAAACGAACTTTGAGTCTAATTACAAATTGAATCACATGTTAAGGAAGGCTGCAAGGGTGGCTATAAAGACGGAGAAGATGCCAGAGGAAAATCCTGTCGGCAACATCGGCAGCAGCTGAATCAGAATATTATCTGCTTTTTGTTATACTCACTTGTGGGTCAGAATTGATGATGGGGTTGTCGTAGCTGATGCCATTGGCCTGAGGGAACATAAAGTTATTGATCATCTGGGCGGCAGGTCCAGGTCTATCCGTAGGAACCATGTGCCCTGCCCCCTTCACCGTCACGAGGTCAATCGTCACATCCGTTCCCTTTCCGCTCGTTCCAGTGTACCTCTGGGAGAATCCCGCAATTTGGTTGTCGTTACTGTACGTCCATGACTTGCGATCAGAGTGCTGAAAAGAGGTTTCTGTTAGTTCAAAGTTGCGTTACTGTAAGATTGGCATTAATGGCGACGTCGCGGATGTGCCAAGCATCTCCTAGGTAGTTGCAGACGGTGTCCACATCTCCGTTGTAGATCAGGAAACGGAATCCGGCGATCTGGAAAGGTATTTTACAAGAAAGCCAAAAAATGATAGTGAGCTAATGAGTTAGTGAGTTAGTGACCTACCGACACGTTGGCTAGGATGTCCAAGAAAAAGGGCATGGTGTCTTTAACTGTGATGTGGTATTGGTTGTAGATAGCCTCGCTTAATCAAAGGATTGGAAACTCTTTAGCCCTTACTTGCAGTCAACCCAATGGTAGTTGCCTTTGCCGTCCTGATTTCTCCAAGCGTCAGGAATATGCAAAGCATCCTTCACTTCCTTGGTGTTCAAGTACTTCTCCACGGCGACTTCATTCCAGCAGTTGTATCCCCACTGGTTGTCAGTTGAGCGCCGGTTGATGGTCTCCTGATGAAAAATACTCCATTGCATAATAAAAGAAGACTTACTGCAGTGTTACGGTCGATGTCTTGACTGTTGGTGTAGTAAGAAGAAAGAGCCCTCTTCGAGCGGCGTCTGAAAGGCACCATTTAAGAACTAATTATTCCTTACCTGTCAGCAATAGGGCCCCTGGCCATTTTTCCTGTGCTCTGGGAGAACATTCCATCGTAGCAATCCTGGTAATAGTTGTAAGGGAACATGCTAAAATAATATTTTAAAAATTTTAAAAATAAAGGGGTTCACTTATCAGGCATGGTGATAAGGTTGTTGATCAGTTTTCCGCAAGTGGAATTGTCTCCGACAAAGTCGATTCCTAAGTTGATTAGTGAAAGTTATAAAAAAGAAATTCACCATTGCCCAGGGGGTTGGCCATATACTGAGTGAAGTCATATCCGTCGACGTCTGTGGCATTCAGTGGCGAATGGCAGTATTTTTTTATGTCTTCCCATTCGCTGAATGAACCTCATTTATCTCTCTCTCTCTCTCTGTATCTTCCCGTGTGAATATGCAACTCACTAGACAGAGACTCTGGCGTGGTAGGCACTCCACAACACCAAGGAGTTGTACAAATGCTTTACATTCATGAATCCATTTCCAATAGCAGCTCCCTATAAACTCTAATTTGCAGTTTTTTTAAGGCAAACCTGGAAATTAGGATTTGGGAAAGTTTTGTTGTTGATTCCATGGACCAAATATTGAGTGAGCATAGGAATGTAGATTCCAGCGTAGGATTCTCCCGAAAGGAAGAAAGTCCTGTTGGCGTACTTTGGCTGCACACTGAATCAATTGTCTTGATTTACATATAGAACCGCTCACTTTGTGAAGAAATCAGTGAGGGCAGCATAGTTCTGGCCAGCAGACTGATAGTCATCGGCGTCTGTTTTGTTAGCATATTCTGTGTCGTAACTGAAACCAACTCCGATAGGAGACTCCAGGTACAGAACATTAGCCATCTGAAAACAATTTCCCTTATAAATCTAAAGCAGAATTTACCAGATTCCAGGAGTAAGGGTTTTCATAAAGAGTGGCACCATCTTTATTTAATTGGAATGGGCCCAGTTCCTCAAAGAGACCGGCAGTGGAGGAGCAGCCGGGTCCTCCGTTGAACCAAACCAGCAGAGGGTCCGTGGCAGGGTCGTTGCGAGACTCGGTGAGACTGAAGACAGTTCCCTGCCACAACACAAAAGAAATGCTTACAGGTAATGCATTTGCCAGTTGCCCTTGTCATTTGCCTTCAAATATCCCGAGTAGGTTTTGAAATTGGCTTGAAATAGAAGGCCAGGAAGGTTTGTGACAAGGTCGTCTTCTCCATTGGCAGAGGCTAAGGAGGCTAGAACTGCCAAGCAGAGTATCCTGGGGATCATTCTGAAGGGTAGGAATGACGTGGAAAAGAAAAAAGAAAGATAGTAAAAACTTTTGGTTTTCTAAAAGTAGAGAATGGATTGAAATAACGTTTTAGTAAAAAATTAAGCATTGAAATGCGAATAGCAGACGAAGAAGAGGACAAAGTAATTCCCGCCCTGAATACTGGAGATACGAAGGACAGAAGATAATCTTTTGTGGTGGGTCAACAGTAAAGTGCGCTTGAATGTAGAGTTGTGGTCAGCCAAGGGCCAAAAGGGAAAAGTGCATGAAGAAAAGAGCCACGCGACGGCGCCAGGGACTGGAAGAGTGCCACGTATTGGACTACCATCCGAACACGGAGATAAGCACCTATCGCCTTGGATTACATGGGAGACTGGCATAAGCCACGGATTACAGCAATTGTGAGCACAGAGGAGCTTCTGAAATGAGTTGTTTGCATTGCGTTTCTCTCTGGAAGGAACAGCTTGCACCGGAAACCGGCGCTTTGTGAGCGATTATGAGCAACTGAAGGTTTATTATGCTGTAAATTATGACAAGGGCTCCGTTAGGCAGAGTAGGGACAGGAATCGTCGTTTGGCCAGACGAAGGAGTAGTTAACTATGGACACTCCGGCCAGGGAACGTTGATCGAAGAACCAGAGGAAGAAGGATTTGCCGCCCCAGAAGGAGCCTCTGAGTTGGCCACTGAAGAGGAAGACCTGTGGACGGACGAGGAAAGAGGCGCATCTGAAAAGAAACAAATCTTTTTATTAAAGTGGACAAAGAGGAGAAAGGGTCAGGAGAATAGGAAGGAGCCTAACCTGTTCCTTAGATTAATCCTGATAACTTGGAACTGTGATGACTGAAGAAGAGCCACCAATGCATGATTTCCATCCTCTGCTACCGTAGTCTGCATTTCCAGAACAGTTCCATTCATGTCAAGCACAACTGACGTCATATTCCCTTCAAACTCATAGACAAAGGTTCCATTCCCAGCCATCCAGACAACCAAATCCGGCTTTGACCCATAATTTGGATCGATTACAATTGCACCCTTTGGCACCCCTGCTGGGATACTGTAGGCAAGCACAGGTCCACTGTGGACGAAACCCGTTTCATTTACACGATCAACCTGAATAAAGAAATGCGTCAGACTACAAAGGACTACCTGAAATGCAGTCGTTCTGTTATCTACTTCGAAGAAATTTGTAATCATCAGCTGTTCTCCGTCACTTGACATTGGGAAATTTATGGGCTCTCCTGAGAATTGGAAAGAGGTCTCACCCACAAGACACACTTGTTTCTCCTGAAACGTAATTATTTGGCTCTTCTTTGTCTCTCCCTCATCATCTTTGCCTCTCTCTTTTTCTTGCACTCCCTCTCTTGATCGCCCTTACTCCGCCACAATGCTGACAGCACAAAACGGCATCTTTGGTAGTACAGCTGCTATCCATAAGACAGTCATCGGAGACTGATAGGAGTCTGCAGCCATCGCAGCCTTCGGGTTCACTCAGCAAAGGCAATGGGATTCCAGTTGTCTCGTTAACTACCACATACGTACTGTTTGGACTGTAGGCCAATAATCTAAAAATATAGATGTTTGGGAGGAACATTCGAGGAGAAACGGACCTGTTTCTGAAGACATATCCTCTTGTATCGGCTACTATTGTGTCTATGTCTCCACAGGGGTAGAAGCGTTCGAGAGTTCCCGGAATGTAGCCGAGGGGATACGGTATGGGTTTCGGGGAAGGAACCGTTGGAGGAGGGGGAGAGTGAGTGCTGGGACTGACGTTATTCTGAAGACCTTCGGTGCAAAAGACGTTCGTTCTCCCTTTCGCTTCTTATCTCTATTTCTCTCTTCTTATCTTTCTCTCTCTCTCTTCTTATCTCTCTTTCTCTCTTTGTCTATTTTTCTCTTTCATTTTCTTTCTCTTTCTATCTCTCTTCTTCTATCACTTTATCTTTGAAAACTCACATAAACATCGGGAGTTGTGTCCTTGTGAGGCAATGCAAATATGAGAATCAAGGCAACAACCAGAATAGAAAACCCGGCAATAACGACGGCTATTAAAATAAACCAAACCTTCCTCGGAATTTGTGACAACCATACACGAAACCGTTCTGAAAGTATTGATTGGCGGTTATAAACCAAGGTTGAAAATCAATGTCACAAGCAAAAGCAAGGCCAACCATAGAAAGTGAGTTTGTGTGTCTCCTCAGGAGGCATCGGGTCGTTCCAGCCTATTCTCACAAAGGAATCCGTGTTGAGATGCAGGGAGGGGAACCTGAATGGAATTTTCACAATGAAAATGAAAAAGGGGAATTCCGAAAGTGTTGGTCATTGGACATCAAAGTGGAATCACAACTACGGTCTCAATTCTTGCATAATTCCCAACATTCCGTGGATTCAAATCATAAATGTTTGGCAGTTGGAATGTGTCCGGATCAATGGTCTTATCGGGAGGAAGGGCAATCGAAGGAGACGGGAGGAGGTCTGCAGAAGGAGAGGCCTCTTACCTGTCACGGCCATTGCGCTCTGTCTCAATCTCAGAAGAACGACGGGAATCTACTGCATACACTGACCTGAAACAACTTTTTCATGTTTTCATTAAAAATAAGATCTAAATGCTAATTGAAAAGGAAAAGGAAGATACTTACATGAATTATTTATTCTAGCGTCATTTGCCTGAATTCGCCGGCTGAAAGCTTATCGCCATCGGCGTTTCCACGGCGAAAACCAGATAACAGGGCTCGTCATCCGAGGGAAACTATAAAAAGATTACAAACGGGAAGACATGAAAATGTAGAGGAAGTCACAAAATAGAACAAAGCTACCTTTTAAAAAAACTTTTGTTTTCTTCTTTTTTTTTGCTTTCATGAATGGCCCAGTGAGATGAGGCAGCGCATATTGAGACAACATGTTTTTCTTGCCTCCTCCCTCTTTCTTGCGTCTCTCTCTCTCTCTCTCTCTCTCTCTCTTTTCTCTCAGCGGAAATCTACTTTATGGTCCTACCGTGAATTTTTATGGTTGGTCGAAAAACAAGGCCGCGGCAATTCGTATCTCCGAAATTGTTGCTCCCATTGAGATGAAATGCCGCCATAACCGGTGCCCCCTCCCTTTAGCTGACGTCTAATTTCCGTCGTTCTTGGTGCATTAGTCCGTTCCCTCATTACTCGACCTCCCCACCGTCCCCTCTCCGGTCTTCCGGAGGACGTTTGTCGGTGGGCGCTGCTCGTTTTTGGCCGAAATTAGCCGCACTTCCGCCCCCTCTCCCGCGTCCCTCGCCTACTGTACTGCCCGACCGCTGCTGCCAGCCGGTCTCTTTTGTCCCCTTTGCTGCCCCCCGGCAACCTCTTTCCAATTCTCATTAGCCACGGCGAGCATAATTGACGACATGCTCTCGGATTTTCAGCGTCCAAAATGAAGCTGGGTAAACAGGCTGGCAGGCGAGCGCCATTGACACCAGCCGGCCGCCCCTCCGGGCGGTAATCTGTTATAGAACGGCGGTGTAACCGTGTAGTTGATGCACCTGTTGCCGCAATCACAGCTGATGTTCCACAGCCAAAGAGCAATCTAAGCATCCAATATAAGCGTTTATGGGTGGCGGGAGTAGCCAATCCACCGTAATCCACAGCCCTTGATTTGGCTCCTTTTAGAAGCAGAGCAACTTCTGCCTTCCCTACCTATCTCTATTTAATGTTATGTTCTCCAAAGTAGTTTTATGTGCTCCACAGTAACGTATAAATCTATATCTAAGCGTACATTTACTTGGATGTATGCTTCTACTCCTTAAAACTGGCTCTTTGCTGATTGAATGTTACATGTTGCGCTATATCTTCTGAGTAGTCAAGCGGGCGCATTGACCCTTTTGTGACCGAAGGACGTGAGCGGGTCTATATGTTCAATGAGGCATGGAAAGCTTCGAATATTCTAGTGCAATTCATCTGAAATTCAGAAAGCATATTTCGTTGTTCGAACCTGTCGAGTATGATCTTCAATATTAGACGCAAGTTTCAAATTATGTAAACCACTGAACACAGAATATGTTCCGTTTCGGCGTGAAAAGACATAAATCACGCGACAATTAGTGTTTGCCGGTTGTTGCATGTTTGTGAGGCAGTGAAGAGCGTCGATGACATTCCAGTTGTTCCCATCCGACAGTTGCGGTCTCCGATTCTTTGATTCTTGGTTTTCAACTTCCTCACAATTTTTAAATTTCCCTCTTTCTTATTTATGAGCCTTTTATATACTAATAATTTATCCCTCATTGCACTTTGACCACAGCCTGATGAAATTCGGCAAAGGCTGCCAAGTGGATAATCCCGATTGAGTGTCCATGTTTGTTTTGTTCTCTTCAAATATCATCTGATGCCACCATCCTTTTGCGAACTCAAATTGACCTTTCAATGAAAAGAAACAAATGAGAGAGACAGCCCAGCTAAACAAAATCTTTGAGGAATTGGGCCATTGTCTCAGAAGGCGACAATTACTTCCCGCCCATTATCCCACCTCGGCCCAGCGCCGCCTTCGACAACATTTTATATTCAAAACCCCATTTCCGTGTTGCCCTCTCTCAGATTTTTTCATATGTGACCTATTTGTTTTTTTCTTCTTAAACTCACCTAAAAGGCTGAAAACTTCTGTAACTGTTAGGATTCCGACTAATGCCAAAATTATGTTCGTCGTGGGACCATGTACCAAAACTTAACCTGTTTTCAACCGCAACTTTATCAAACGCCACAGCTGCGCCGTTGAAATATGCAGCTATCGGTTGCCATAGGTATTCCCGCGAATGTTGACAGCACTGGGAGATTCGAGTGTCAGAAACACGCTCGGACGGGTACCTCACCCATCCCCTCCCTTTCTCACTCACTCACTCACTCACTCACTCACTCACTCACTCACTCACTCACTCACTCACTCACTCACTCACTCACTCACTCCTTTACGCTCAGGTTCTTAGTCTCTTTTCAATTTCTCCTGTATGGATTTGTTGATTCCTCATGTTAAGTATGGGCCAAATTCCTCACCTGTTTCGTTTCATTCGCTTCTGCCTCTCTCACCTTTTCACCTCTATTTCCCATTCGTTCCGGTGTTTTCTCCTCCCACTTGCTTTCAATCGAGCCTTTGTGAGCCAGCGCCGGCAAGCGATGAAATCAACGCCCAGAAAAACTTTTATTACTCCAGAACGAGCCATTCAATACAGATTACTGCTTTCTTCGAGAGATAGACATTAAGATACGTACTCATTTAGCAATAAGCAAAATATGTCGTTTCCTGCTTTTATAGCTTTTATTTTTTAAACGCAGACTAAGGTATGGGTTTGGATTTCGGTTGTTTTACATCTTTCCACGTCTCTCGTTTCCCACTCTTCTCTCACCCGTGTATAGTCATTTTCCGGTGTCCGCTCGTCCGCGGCGATGCCATGACCGACCAGGCGGTCGCCAGTCTGCACACCGTATTCGTCATAATCTACCTGCAGGTTCCACCTCTTTTAACTTTTTCCTACAGTCGCTTCAGGAGGTAGCCTGGATCTCCGCTCCTTTGCTGGTCAGCAGCAACGTCTTCCTCCACGCGGCACTCCGCGGAGTGCCCACGGGTGGGTCCTATCCATGGCTCAATTAATGGCCATTTAAGTGTCATTACTGTCTTCAGCGGCGGTCTTCAGCTTTTTCTTGGTCACAGGAATTGCGCTTGGCATTTCTCTCTACATCGTGCACTCAAAAGCACTGACGGAGAAACGACCGCGGTTCTTTCTGCCATACTTAGTCGTCAAAATCATACGACTGACGACTTTATCAACAGGTAAGAAAGAGGAAAAGACAAAAGAAGAGAAGATGCAAATAAACATGTTAGTCATGGATTTTGTTTCAGTCTCAGTGGTAGTTTTGCTCACGCCGTCGCTCATCACACAGTATTTCTACGCCAGTGTCTATGGTCTCTTTGAATGCGCCGCCGGAGCCATCGCCCTTGAGGTAACTCTCCTCTTTTTCTCTGTCTCGCTCTCTCACTCATCCACCCTCTCTAACTCTCTAACCCTCCTCTTCCAGGTGACAGTGCGTTCGTGGCGCGTCCTGCTCAAGAACGGCGCGTGTGTGCGTCGTCGTCAGTCCGCCTCCGACGCTCCTTTGCCGACTCTCGGTCTCAGCAAACAAACGCTCGTCTGCAGTGCTGCCGACTGAACGGCCTCATTCCAGAGAGGGCGAAACGGGTCATTCGTGCCTTTCCGCTAGCACTTCAGTTATTAAACGTATTTATTATTACACACAAACACAGAACAAGCCGTTGGGCGCCCTGTTGGAGTTAAAGCTCGGGCGGAATTCTACAAACAAAGAGGGAGGCAGGGGGACTATCGCTTCTCGAATCCGGCGTTGATCTCCTCGACCGTCTTGCCCTTTGTCTCGGGCACGTACCTGAAACAAATAGATTTGTTGCACCCTCCCATGCCCTTTCGTTCCCCACGGCTTCATTTGTTATATTTGTGTCAATCGTAAGCGGATACTCGGCTTCTGTTTTGGCGATGAGCCAGTGCATGAACGTTTGCGTGTTGCCGGCTGCCATCAACACGTGGGGAATTGGTGCTGTGCAAATGTCGGAGAAGAGAGGGAAAGGAGGAAAACAGACGGTCGCAGGGCTTTGTTTTGGAAAACTCTCGGATACTGTAAACTTATGAAAAGTTTACAAACAGCGATTTTCGGCTGCAATTTGCTGAATTTACACGGAGCTTATAAAAAGCCCCCTCCCACCATTTTATACAGCAAATCATATCGACACAGTTGAGACCCTCTATGCTTAGAAGAATGGGTGTGAAAGACTACCCTACTGTCAAGTAGCATTTCATAAGCAAAGCCCTACCGCCCCAATATCTAAGTGGCCTTAGTGTATATGTGTTTAACGAAAAGAGCCTTGTTTAATTACGGATTCCTACCTCCAAGTGAAGAAGATGAAGATGGTAAGGAAGGCAGTGAAGACAAGGAAAGAGAATTGATGAATCCAGTTCTGAAATACTCCTGTATTCTGTTTGACTGAGTAACTTGCGTTGAGAGGAAGGAAGAGCAGTCCAACCAACAAGTTAGCAGTCCAGTTGACCATGCAGGCGATGGAGCTGGCGTTACCTCTGGCGGAGGAGGAAAAGATCTCAGAGACAAAGAACCAGGGGATGGGGCCGGGACCGACGGCGAAGCAGATGACGAAGAGGAGAACGAGGGCGATGGCCGTGTAGGAGGCCCAGGCGGCGGCAGTCGCCTCTTTGACGGTCAAGATGACGACCAGGAGGATGGTGGACACCCACATACCAACCATTCCACCCAGGTGGAGGGAACGACGGCCGAACTTGGGGTGGTCGACCTAGAAAGAAGAATTGAGGAAGTTCTAAAGTGATATTTTGTTCCACTCAAGCTATCACGAGTTCTTAGTTCTTAAAAGGGCACCTGGAAACAGGCACTCTCTTCCTCTTCAACTGACCAGCCAGATAGAAACGACAGTCATGAGGACGTTGACGCAACCCATGGCAATGGTAGAATAGGTCGCCTGGACGGAGGTAAGACCAGCACCGATGAAGACGGCAGTCGAGTAGAACATGGCCACGTTGATACCTGAAGACGATAAATAAGGATTGAAGACCTTTTCTTCCATACCAGAAAGCTGTTGTGAAAGCATCATCATAATGGCAATAGTCATGGGCCAGAGGAGAGGCTTCTTGAACATGGCGACCATGGTCGGCTTCTCTTGAGCGGCGGCCACAGCCACCTCGTCCTTCATCTGGTTGAGCTCAGCCTGTACGTCTTCAGCTCCTCGCAGCTTCTTTAGGTCGTTCTCAGCCCTCTCGTGATCTCCTTTCACAGCCAGAGAGAACTTGGGAGACTCAGGACACAGCCACTGGAATGGTATGGATTAGTAGCTGTCACTAGGACACTAACCAAAAGGCACACTTGGAGGATGGCAGGGACGGTGGTGAAGGCAAAGATAAAGGGCCAGCGGTTGACGGTTCCTAGCAGCTGCTCCAGTCCGAAGATCTGAGAGACGAGGATGGCAATGGTGACCATCAGCTGGTGGACGGAGCCAATCATTCCCCGGAGATTGATAGGGGAAACCTCAGTGAGATACATAGGAACCAGACCAGTTGAGAGACCTAAAGGAGAATTGTTGGTAAAAGGGACTGAGTGAGAAAGAAAGAAAGAAAGAGAGAGAGAGAGAGAGAGAGAGAGAGAGAGAGAGAAAGTGAGGGGGAGAGAGATAACGGGAGATAGAAAGAAAACTGACCGCAGTTGATTCCGATTACAAATCGGCCGGCGATGATCATCTGATAGGCTCCGAGAGACTTGGCCAAACTCAGAAGGGCAGCAGCAAGGAAGGCGAACAGGTTGTTGTAAAACAAAGCTCCACGCCGTCCAGCTTTGTCAGCCAGCCATCCAGAAGCCAGAGCTCCGAGCATTCCTCCGGCGGGGAAGACGGCCACAGCCACCGACCAGACAAAGTCAGCGGACTCTTTGTCGAGGGTGGTTCCGAACATTTCATGGTGGGACTTGACCAACCATTCGGTGATGAGCTAGAAATTTGATATATGAAGATTGGGTTTTGAAACTCACAGCCTGAGGGGCATTCACACAGCCAATGTGGTAACCGAACTGGAAGGAAGCGAGGGTCACGACGAAGACGGAGAAGGCGAGGCAGCCAGTGAGACGGCCCTGGAAATAAAAGAGTCCTCAATATTTCCCCCTTTTTGTTCATGTCTTGTTTCTGTCTATATGTCTGATCATGTCTTCTCTCATTCCCTCTTCTTTTGACTTACCTCTGGAACCCTAGTTCCGCCTTGCAGCGGTACACTTAGCTCAGCGTCTGATTGACCCATATCTAGGTTGAATGTTTTCTTTCAGACGAACAAATGCGTCAAGAGTGGTTCAAATCATGGAGCAACTAGTATCAGAGGGACGAATGTGGTGAGAGCCGGGGCTCAGCCGATTACGATAAGAGAACGGCTGTTTTCTTCGCATTGCGACTTAAGGGCGCTGAGAGTGCGCTTTTTAAAACTTTATTTTCACATTGAGAAAGCGAAGATGAAATAAAAGCCATGTGGTCTGTTTGGAGTGTTCTTTAGTCTCTGTTGCAACGGCAGTCCAATCCAATCAACATTCAAATCCTTCCCTCTGCGATTACGCTCATCGCACGTGCGCCCTAGCGATCGAAATCAATACCCGCCAAAAATACTTTGCTTGAGTTTCCCAGGGTGACCTCAAAATTCGCGAAATTGTTAGTAAACAAACAAGAGGGGAACGTGATAGTCTCAAAGGCGGCGAGGAGAGATGACCGCGCGGCGGAAATGTGATGAAGAAGCAGACGTCATAGCACACTGCACGTGGGCCTGTTTACGCTGGGGTTAAGCGGTGGTGGAATTAGTGGGCGGAGGTTGAAGTGAGAGGAAGGCTGAGACCAAGGTCAAGGGAGCGATGGAAAGAGAGGGATGGACTGCAATCGAAGGAATTGTGGCAGCTGTCAGACATCTTTTAGAGACTCTTTTTAAAAGAATTATGGAGGCCGATTTTACGAGTCAGAGTCTCAAACTCTCGGCAACAGGGTTGATGGTTCCTATGTCCATCTAAAACAGACAGACGGAATAAGACGCTGATCCATCAAGGTGATCAACCCCAACTGGGGCGTTTCACATCCTTGGCCGAAACCAAATGTGATAAAACTGCACCCAATGGTATCACTGGGTGACTGATGACGGCTATAAAATCTGCACACGGCTGGCAACTTTCTTGGGCTACTAGCTGGCAATAACAGTGTCAAGTTACTTCTAGCTCTTATTGACAGTTGACTATCATCCGCCGTAGGATGAATAAGATTGGGAGAGAAGGAAAACGAAAGAATTGTCTTACCAATAAAAACCGTAGCTAAATTATGTGGAAAACCCAATAAAACAACTAAGTTTTCAGAGTATGGATGAAAGAAAGCCTTACGATTCCCGTTAACTTGGAAAAGAAACAAATGAGAGTTGACATGGAAATGAATATCTCCTAATCGGGAGAGGAAAGTAAAAAGTTATTGGGTGCTTCGTACACGTTTACGATGGGCAGGTGTGCTATCTGTGCACACAGAGGAGGCTACCGCATGTCAATCACAGAGTCCTCGTGATAAGCGGATCTGCGAATAAACAGTCTTCGAGTAGAAGGAGTTCCATCCAGCAGACGGCATTCAATTAGAGGAGAATGCCGGAGGGAGAGGGGCAAGTGGCCGGTCGGGGACGCCAGCTGACAAGGGCGGGTCAGCCGAAAAATCCATCGAAGGACGCGAGTTGTTTCGGATGGCACGTGGAGAAACACAAATAGACTGGGGTCAGGGGTGCATCGAAACAAAAGAGATAGGGATTTAGACAGCTGGTCTGAAGAAGAAAGGATTTAGACAGCTGATCTGAAAGGAAAGCACTAGGGAACGAGAGACGCAGGGAGACAGACAGAAAAAGGGAAAAGAGAGGGGACGTGAGACGAAGATTGCCTGCGGATTTAGAGAGTACACGGCGGAGATGACGCAGAGGGTTTCGTAATAGTAGTCGAGAAAGCCAAATCTTTTGAATATATGGAAGGAATATTATGAATATGAATTGAATACTATGGATTTCGACGTGTGAAACAGCTGCGAAACCTATGTTAACGTACTTTTGCTTCAGAGGGCGTGTACCCGTGCCTTCCTCTTCGTTTCGTCTCTCATTGTCTCAGTTGCTCTGTTTCTCTCTCTCTCTCTCTCTCTCTCTTTCTCTCTCTCTCTTTCTCTCTCTCTCTCTTTCTCTCTCTCTCCTCATTCCCCCACCAACCTTGGGAACCTTGAAAGTCTCTGTGTTGAGGAGTCTGGCTGCCTCCCTGTTGTCCTCTTCACATTCGTTGGTCGTTACTTTGGGAGTCACAGGTGGGGAAGAGCTGGCAGCTGGCACAGCGCCAACCGAAGGATCGGCGGCGATCCGCCCCTTCTCATCATCATTTGCCATAATCATTTTACCCTGCAACATTCAAATAAACTTGTCTATAATAATTTTACAAAACTTTTTTGAAATTCATTTGTCTCTGACGGGGCTAATTTACTATATCTGTCAATATATTCGAAATTAATGAAACAAAAAAGTGTAACATCAATTGTCTAGTTTTTTTAAATTAAATGGACATTGTATGGGTTTGTATAAATTAGTTAAATTAGGCAGGAACTAATTGGAAAATCTCTGCATTGGTTGCAATGTGATATGCGGGTCGGGTTCACTAATTTTAACGCAGCATCATTTATTACGGTAGGCAGGTGAAGTACGCAATTACGTACCACACAAACATGGGCACCAGCTCCATTTATGGGAAAATAATGCTTTATTCTCAAAATTATAAAATAAGAAGTCAGTTTAGAGGAAATAGGTTGAGGGGAAGGAAGGAGCCATCTGACCACGTGGGGACTGTCTCTGGCAGTAGGGGGCGGAATCCATTAGACACAAGGCGTGCGTGGGAGAAAGCGCCGTAAAATGGACTGTTCGGGGGAGGATTCGTACAAGAGCGGAAATGGGGGAGAGAGTTAGAGAGAGAGAGAGAGAGAGAGAGAGAGAGAGAGAGAAAGAGAGAGAGAGAGAGAGAGAGAGAGAGAGAGAGAGAGACTCACCTCATTGCTTGAAGACTCCTCCTCTACAGAAGACGACATGACAAAGAATTCCCAGCTAAGCTACCCTTCCACGCCCTGAGACCTTAGGAAATGGCTGATGTCCATTTCTCTCCTTTCCGGTGGTCATGCGGCTGCCTTTCTTCCTCTTATGTTGGTTTTCTTCCTGGACTGTTCAAATAAAGTCCTCTTTTAGGTCTCGTTTTCTCTTTCGTCTCCAGTCACTTATTTGACCTACAGTGCTATTCCGGTACCGTTCGGCCGCTTAAGAATTCAACTCTAGTGGATTGTGATCATCCAAAAGTGTGCTTCTTCACGGTGAATGTAGAATCTGAAATTATTATCGCAGGATGTGAAAAGGCAAGTTCTCTCTCTCTCTCTCTCTCTCTCTCTGTCTCTGTGTCTCTCTTTGTGTCTCTCTGTGTCTCTCTGTCTCTGTCTCTCTCTCTCTCTCTGTCTCTCAGTTCGCGGGAATATTTTCTCTTGATATGCTTAGGTAATTGTTAAAAAGTTAAGGTAATAGGTATTGATATGCTAAGATAATTGTTTAAGAATTAAGGTAAATATGCTAAAGTAAATGTTGAAGAGTTAAAGTAATGGCCCTTGTTATACTAAAGTAAATGTTAAAGAGTTAATGTGTTGGCTCTTGATATGCTAAGGTAATTGCTAAGAGTTAAGGTAATGAATCTTGATATGTTAAGGTAATTGTTAGAAGTTAAGGTAATGGCTCTTGATATGCTAAGGTAAAATCAATATCTCGTTCTCTGAAATAATGTTTTAAAGCAGTTTCGTTTATCTGTTTCATAAATATAAATGCAGTAGCAGGGGCTTTGGGGCGCAGCCCCCAACTAGGACGCGTAGCGTCCTAGTCGGCACAACACTTCTGTTCTCTTCTTCAGGGAGTTCGCGGGAATTGCGAAGTGTCAGGGAAAGAGGTGAAATGTTTCTGCGATGCAAAAGACTGCAACCGAAATCCCAGGAAGATTCTCGTGAGTTTATCCCGTTTTCCTTCTGAAATCTCCTCCAGAACGTCGTCAAAAGTCATTCGATTGAGAGCCACGGCGAAGGAGACCGCGAGAAATTCCAGAAGAGCGTAGTGTTTCTGAAGAGAGAGGCAGGAGAGCTCCCGGAGCCATGGAAGCCCGCCCTGAGTCTTTTCTGGCAACGGCTGATCACCGGAGGAATCATCGGGCTGTGCTCCCTGACAGCCGGCTGCATCTATGAGTTGAGGCAATAGGAAAGAGAAGACGAAAGGCCATTTCATTATTAAAAGTGAAACAAAGTGAAACAAAGTGAAAATAAAGAGCCTCTTGGATGGAGTGAGTACGAATATACAAACAACAGAACGAACAATAAATTAGTTGAGCAACACGAGGGCACCAGAATGGATCAAGTGAAGGGGCATCACATGGGCTATTGCAGCTATCACAGGCCTAGCGGGGGAGGAATAAAGCTAGAGGGGGGTCGTGGGCACTACCCGGTCGTGGAGCGGGTTCGAGAACGATTGAAACCTGCAAAGAGATGTTAGTTGGGGGAAGAGGGAATGTGATTAATCTAAAAATTAAGATCTTGTCCTCATTATAACAGAATGGGAGCAATGTTCTATTTCCGGAAGAGTGTTGATTTAGAGAGGTCATTCTTTATAAATCTCTTTGCTGTGAAAGTCCCTTGTAAACTCTGGTGTTTATCCGACTAAGGTCCATGTGGAATCGATTCCCCGTGACTGCCTCTGTTAACGGCAAGCAGTAAACAAAAACAGCTGTTATCAGCCTTCCACTCAAATACCGGTTGTTAGTGGCCTCTACCTGGTACCGAAGAGACGTTCGTGGATCCAGTCGCGCAGACGGTCGATCTGCCGGAGGGCACGCACACTATGCGAGTCGCTGCCAGCCCCTAAAGCGCAGAATCAACGAAGAAAACGGAAATCCCTTCGAGTGAGAAAACAGACAAGGCAGACAGGCGACCATCACCAACGAGTGCTCCAACAGCGTGCAACCGAGTCGTGCAATGTTAGAAAACGGACGGAAGGACGAGTTAATAAGCGCAAGCGACGTACCGACCGAGGTTCAACAGGGCGTCCGGGGCAAAGGCCGCCTGGGCAGAGGGCGAGGAGAGCTCGTCTGGGGCAGGCGCAGTGTCGACAAAGTCTTTGAGGCGAGAACGCTCGACTGAGAGGCCTTCTGAGTAGCGATCCTGCAAAGGAGAGGGTACGGTAGGCCGCGGAGATGGAGCACCTTTACTACTTCATAGGCATCCATAATAATGGCGATGAAGAGGGAGAGGACGACGTAGATGAACAGGGAGACGAAACAGTAGATGTAGATGGTTCCAAAGACCTGAGAGAGGGATTGGAGCGAGCGAGCGAGCGAGCGAGCGAGAGAGAGAGAGAGAGAGAGAGAGAGAGAGAGAGAGAGAGAGAGAGAGAGAGAGAGAGAGATTGTTTGGATACCTTGATTGTCATATTGGAGTCGTTTATGGTGTAGAAAGTGGCAAACATGTCGTCTCCATTCATCAGTGAGAACAGCGCCTCAGACGATTCCCCCAACGTTCGGAACTGAAGAAACCCCCTAATTCTGCCAATTAAATTCCCCACTTTCATGCTGTAGGGGCCAATGATAACCCATCCTGCAATCAAGAATCCAACGTAGAGGACCATTGCGCAGCTAATGAAGCGCAGAATATTGGGCATGGCTTTCTTCAGAGTCAGGATAAGGACCTAGGAGAGGTTGGACGAAGGAGGAGGGGCTCACGTTGTACTGGCTAAAGAAGCCAAAGTAGCGGAGGACTCCCACGTAGACCAGCAGAGCACCCGTTCCCAGGAGGATACCCGTCAATGTGAACAAGGAGTTGTCAAAGTCCTAAAACAGAAGATCAAGGCGCTCTCTTTCTCTCTTTACCTTAAACTCGATGGATATCTTGGCAACCGTTCCAATGACAATCAGCACATCATTGACCACGATCATCACGTACCTGAACCCCTACAGTATTCCACATAAAACCCAAAATCCAACCATAAATTCAGGAAATCCAACTGGTCCGAAATGGACATTTTTGCCTTCAGCGTATTTTCGAAATAATCGATCGCCTTCTGTAACAAACGATTGAAGGAAAATTAAGGGAACTGACGTTCTTGAGGAGATGTGCTTTGATGAGGGCGCGGAAGCAGAGGATGAGGGAGAAGACGCAGAGGAGAAGGACGGTTATGTCGATGCAGCCCATCAGCATCACGTCCACCGGCAACCCATTTCCTGCATATGGGAAACCAAATAAAGAAAACCTGTTGAATCCCACCTTTAATTACCCTTCCGTTGCAGACCTTCACATACGAAATAACGGCATTCAGTGTGACGTGGACCTGCCCGGTGTGCCTCGAATTGTCAAATACAATCGAAACCTGGAATTTCGATTTCAAAAATAAAGTTTTAAAGGTCTACGTCGATTTTGTAGCATTCCGGCTTCTGATCTCCGTGTTTCGGGCTAAAGTGGATCGTCCTCAGTTTGAAGTTCAGCGTCGCCTTTGAAATTAGGAGGGCGTCCTCGGCGGTAAAAGAGACGCCTTGAATGATAAATATAAAATTAGGTGAAATAGATGTACCCCTGGCGGCGAGGGCTGGCCGCAGATTGCTGGAGTCATTGCAGATATTCTTCACTTCGGTCTCCGTGAAGTTCAGGAACATGCAGTCTGGAAGGATACGGTAGGGGAGGGAGGGCACGGTATCATACTGTGCAACTCGGTGATGTCGAAATCGTAGGTGTTGTTGTTCACAGTAACATTGGCGATGCGGTCGACGCAGATCTGAATACACGGAATGGTTCGGCTGACTTTTGAGTACCCTTGGCGAATAGTGAGTGGGTTTAAAAAATGTAAAAATGCCGCCAGCCGAGTGGCTGGAGTGATGGATGAGAAACGAAAGAATGATCTTTACATCGCCCCTACTAACCTCGATGTAGGGTATTTTCTCAAACACAATTCCTGCATTGAGAGAGGCGTTGTGAGAGCGCAAGAAGGGATCCCATTTGTTCCTCTGCATGTCGTAACTGAAGGACGCAAAGGAGTCGGTTTGGATCGAGTAATACTGAAAACCACAGGTTGAACGGACTGTGCTCCCCTCCCACCGACTGAACTATGTACTGTAGATGATCGAAAATACCCTGACCATCGTACACGGAATACCGTCCCTCTGCCGGGGGATACTGTAGCGCGTCTCGGTCATCGTTCCAGTCCTTTAACCAAAATCAAATGTCTACGATTACCCCAACCTTTAAGAATTTATGTCTCATTACGGTATTCGTGTCCTCCATGAAATCGATGTGTGACATTCGCATCTCCGCGAATAGAATCAGCTGTGCCGTGACGAAAATTATCTTTAGCACCTGCAGGGCCAATTTGTAGGGGAACTGCCGACGGACCTTTAAAGAATGGGATTACGGTAGATGGGGGAAGCAACCAACATTCCACTTCTGGAGGGGATTCATGAAAAAGAACTGGAGATGGCGGCGGAGGCGCTCCCCCGTGTCCCTCTCCACGTCATTCAATCCCTCGAAGACCTCTTGGAAATTCACGAAACCGTCATCTCTGAAAGGTGTTGAATAAAATTGGCAACATGAGAGCACATCAGCTAGGGCATTAGGTGGAACATGTCGTTAAAATTATTGTTTCAAACGGCGACTCTATCTAATTACAGGTTCTCGTGGGCTGTACATTGAAAATATTGGTAGACCCGTCCACCCCAATTGAGCCATAAAAATAGCAACGCGACCAAGGTTCGATCGACACGAATTGCACTTTACGGACCCGATAATCCTGTATTGTATCAGGCTTTTGAAGAATCGATTCGAATCCATGCTGACTAAATAATTAATGGAAGTTTTCATGTTGCTAACAACCCAACTCAAGAAATTTTGACCGAACGCGGGAAAATTTCCCGCATTTTTTAAGCAACTCAAAAAAGGCATGCAACTGTCCCCTTTGGCCAGTGTCACATACCTTTGAAGTGCCATTTTAGAAAGATTTATGTGCAATATTTCACAACTACTACATTCTAAAATAAACCGACCCGGTGCCGTCTGTCCTCATCGTCGACTGGCGACTGATGTCCGAGAGTCTACTTCGTCTGGACATCTGAATAAATTACTAATTTCCAGGAAATAGAGAGATGAAGCCCTACAACGAGAGAAAAGGAGACATCATATGTGAAAGCACGGAAAACCCCTAGTGAAGAATAGCGTTAATACGCAATCACGTATATTAATTTTACATTACAGTAACTGGAAACTTTGGTCTCGAGATAGTTGACATCGATGCGCTGAAGCAAGAGAAATTTCGTCGAAACTGGAATCTCATGTCTGCTGAAACAAACCTTTTCAAGGGGAACGCCAACTAGCGGGGACACCGGGGGATAGTCCACTGTCATGTGGAACTTCAGCCACTGGACTGACACTCCGAATACTGATTGACGTACCAATTGCTTGTAAAAATTCTGTCGCTGACGCAGTCATAACACTAAGCCGATCGTGAAGGGAAACTTTGTCGAAATTTCAAGAGCACTTTGTGTACCAAACAGCAGACAACCAGCTAGCTATACCACCGCCCACCATTCCCAAATAAGAACAAGAGCTAACGGATCATTCATCCTATGCAGAAACGTCCCACAAACATGAAATGATATTTTATCCAAACAATCAACAAAAATTTCCATTTAGGCTCCCTTCGAGGAAATCTTGTAACCCAGGATGGCCTCCTCACCGCAGGCACCGACAACGGAGACCTGAAAAAAAAGAAATTAGTAATTGAATTTGACAATTTTCGTCCGCTGATTTCGACACAGAATGACAATTTAATTTAACAAATGTGCGACTGGTTTACATCGGAATGTCTAGTAAATCAAGCAGAAGTAACTTGACAAAACCTCTTCTGAAAAGGTTTTAAAACTATTTTTTTTAAAGTTCAGTTTTTTGAACGCGTTGTTCTTTCTCGCATTAACAGTGCTATATAAACAGGAATTACACCGGCGGTTGACCAGCGTTATTAATAAAATCGGCGAAATGTTTAATGCAAACGTACGAGAACTTCGTTGCCATCATCCTTATCCAGGGACTCCTTGATCTGGTTTCCAAGGTCGCCCTCGGGCATCTTCAGGTCATCCTTGAGGTCGCAGGTATCAGGGTGCATCAGGCTGCAGAAGCCATCCTCGATGGACATGAGCTTAAAAATAAATGAATATTCATTTTTGTGAAACTACTTACGATGTAGTCCTGGCGCTTGACGACAGGGACATCCATGTTGTGGGTGGAAGGACAGATGTCTTCCATCTTCTTGTTGGTGAAAACGTCCAGGGCGACAAGGTGAACCTTGGCGTGACCGTGCTTGCCGGTCTTGGAGGTGCTCATCTCGACGATCTAGATATATTCCATGAGATATTATATATTAAAATGAAAAGAATTCAATAAATAATGAGATGCACACCTTGCAGGGACGGCTCTTGATCATGACGTACTCGTTCTTGCGGAGAGCAGAGCACTGCTTGGGGTAGGTGGCGGCAGCTCCAGACTCGGCAGAGTGGAACTCGTCATCGTGATGATCGTCCGACATCTTCAAAGGTTACCCTAAAAACTAAATACGCCTTCAAAAACGAAAAAAGTGGATCAAAACAAGGGCAGACGATACGTAACTAAATAAACTGTTTCCAATTGTGTGCAAATCGCAAAAACTCTAAAGAACCCTGCATCGGCATATAGGAAAAAAATTAGCTGTAATTTTTAAAATAGTTTCCGCTCAAAATACAAAAAAGCAGTTTACAGAGAAAGAAGAAACCAATACGGGCGTTTTCCCAATGGGGTGAGGGCCGATTGCGAGACTGGCTGCGTATCGCCATGTTGACAGAGTCGATGCGCAGCGGCAGTTGGGTTGGCGCTATTTAAACGTCCGACATTCGACGTTCGGGAGGGGCGGGAGGCGGTTGCCCCCACAAGTAAACTAGTTTTTACTGTGGAATTAGATTCTGTTTTCATATAAAAATACCAAAAAATATGAAAAATGGTTGAAACGCGAGCGATTTTGGGTTTTGCGCGCGTACACTGGGGGCAACTCAACCCAAATCACACGCAGCGCTTCGCGCTGCGCGCGATTAAATTTACATGATAGGATTATTAAAAAAACATGGATTTAACAAAAATGGAACGAAAATTGGTCAAAAGATAAGTCAGTGCAATGGATATAAAGTGGATGTCGTAGCCCTGACGTAGGACATATCAATAAGCGTGGACATTTGGCCCAACTTGTATCGCGCTCGAAATATTGTGAGATGAGTAGTAAAGTTTCGAAAATATCCGTTTTATAGTGCGACGATTCGTAATTTGACATCGGTGTGCTTTACAAGACTGCTCAAATCCTAAAATCGGATCGATGATTTGAGGTTTGATCGAGTTTTCATTTATTTCAGGTACTTCAAAGAACATTATGTGTAAAACAAGAAATAATTATTTCTTAGAGATCTTGATAAGGGACTTCGCGGAAGGGGTGTGCGGGCTGCACGTGGATGTCGTTCTCTTGGCGCGCGGTTTGGACCTCCGTGTAGAGGAGGTAGCAGGGAACGGCGTAGAGGCCTGTGTGGACCACGAAGAACAACTGAAAACGCTTTGTTTTCCCCATTGGCAAACAGTACGAACCCCCGCGGCAATGTAGCCGGCCGAGGAGCCTCCCGGATGTCTGTTGGAGAAGCTGAAGGAAAGCCAGACGCACAGAACGCTCAGCACGGAGAAGAGGAAGGAATAGGCCAGTTCCTGAAAATAGAAGGGTTTCAATTGGAAATTTAAAATTCTCCATCTTCTTTTTCCCTCCCCGTCCCTTGAAGTAAAAAGTTTAGAAGACAATTATAGAATCGTTCAAAAACCCAGCAATATTTTGTTAAGATTTGAATTATACTAGTGTAATTGATATTCGTTCAACCTCTGTTGGCAGTTGAGAAGACTTTATTATTTGGCCTGAAGGATTGGAAAACCTGACTCGGAAAAATACTGAAAAACTGTTTGATTTTAACTAATGACTTACCACGGCATTCCACGCAACGGATCCGTTGCTTATGCTGTCCAGCAGTTGATCCTGAATTCCCATGGCAAAAATAACGGTAGCCGCAGCGGAAGCCTGAACAAACTGCCTCGAAAGAACGAAAACGGAAACAAACCAGCAGCGAGAAAATAATGACGAACCAAATGAGAGCATTCTCAGATCCAGCTGTGGAGCCAATGCAAATGGCGAGGATGATCGCATTCAACTGAAGACTTAACAAGGAAACAGAACACCCTACCGTCTGAAGTGGCTTAAAAATATGGGGCAACTTGAGGAAGGCATTGTCGGTGGAGTCCATTTGTAGAGGGAATTAGTGGAATAATCGAAATGGGCACAAGAGTACGTCCGAATCGATTGTCTTATCTCAGAGGCCGAGGTGATAGCGAACAAACGAGTCATAACCACGGGAGGACAACAATAAACAGCACGGGATCAATCAGATCTCTCTCTCTCTCTCTCTCTCTCTCTCTCTCTCTTTCTCTCTCTCTCTCTCTCTCTCTCTCTCTCTCTTTCTCTCTAAAACACAAGAGTTCTCTTGAAACGACAAGATTTATTACCCGAAGTGAAAAACAATACTTATATAATCTCAAAACACCTGCAGACAATCTAATCAAATCGTGAAAACCGCTGCACGGCCACGACGGCGGCTGATGAGGTAAGAATGAATGTCACCATTGACACGAGAATTCCAAATTCGGCAATTGAAATGCAAAGTTTGGCAGGAGGCAGTGGGGATAGTGCAGATTCTAAAGAAAAATAAAATTCAAAAGGCTTCAAATGACTTGAAAATGTAAGTTCATCGTGGACCTACCTGTCGTTGCGACGTCCATGTCAAGTACTGTAAGCGTACGTGAATGTACAGTAGAAGACGGTGTTTCCGATCGGACGGATCTCTTTTTTCTTATAACGTTACATTTTGGTGGCTGAAAAACTTTAAAAATGTAAGTTTTTTTTCATTATTTACCGTGTTCTCTGCGCAATCCGGATGTGAGGCATGACAAGTACGCATGTCGCACCGGAAGGTCACGGCTGTCCTGAAATGAGAGTGGAATGGAAGGCCGGTGTTTCAGTAAAGACGCGTGTATTCTTTCAAAAAATTGACTGACTGTTCGGGAAACTTGAAAACAAAAGCATCTGTCCAGGCAGACTTTCCATCGGAAGAGTAAGTTGGAGTAGGGAGAGCGATAGAGTCCATAGAGCAACTGAAACCATCCCAATCTTTCTTTTCAGGTAAGATAGATTTACCCAGACTCGTCGATGACTTTTTGCTTGATTCCCTCGTCTCCTTCTACAAAACAGTCATGAACAAGAAGTCTTGCTGAAGCAGGCCCATCGCAGACCCACTCATGTCGGACCAAGTCTCCCACACGGACATGCTTCACTGGATTTCCAGAAACATCGGACAGTTTGTACTGGCAGGTCGACTGGGCGGCTTCTCCTTTGAGGTCTGTTTCGTTCCCAGGCCTGAAGACTCGAATAACTCATCATAATATGATGCTCACGTGATACTGAGGTCGGTTCGAACTGGAAAAGAAGTCTCATTGTAGGTGCATTTGATGTGGTAGGCTCTGTCAATTTTGGTGATGAAGGAGCCGTGGAATGAAACGACGGCGACAAATGAAGTGATCAAGGAGGGAGGGTTTATCTGGAAGCAGAGTAGAGAAGAGGCAGAGGCAGAGACATAGACTGATAGAAAGACAGAGACAGATAGAGAGACTTTTGGAATTCTAGTGTCAATGGTGACATTCATTCTTACCTCTTCAGCCGCCGTCGTGGCCGTGCGCCGGTTTTCACGATTTGATTAGATTGTCTGCAGGTGTTTTGAGATTATATAAGTATTGTTTTTCACTTCGGGTAATAAATCTTGTCGTTTCAAGAGAACTCTTAGGTAGAGAGAGAGAGAGGTAGAGAGGTAGAGAGAGAGAAGGTCATAAACACTTACAATTCTGTCTCTTTTGGTGTTGCAGCCGCCAATGGGAACTACCAACTCGATGCTGTTTGTGTGTCTTCTGCTCCTCCCACATTCACATGGCTGGCACACCTCTTCGAAAGTCGGACAACTGCCTCCGTCTGGTCTTTTCTTACCAGGAAACAGTTTCAATTGACTTTCAGAGATTGGTTCTGCAAAACAACGGTATACTGTGGATTGTCTGCCCTTACTCTCAGATTCCCTGAATCCTTTAATCTTTTCCCTTGAGCGAAATCCTGAAATTCCTCCTCGAGCTTCCCATTTATTCAGTCGTGAGTTCTTGTCATCCGAGAGATCCTCTTGTGTGGTGTCTTCTTGGTCTCCTGCCTCTCTTGCTCCTACCCATTCTGATCCTACTTCTGCAAATGGCTTGTCTAAGTAATTCCTAATTTCTTTTACCAGTTCTTCCGTTGACGTAACTCCGTGCGCATTGGCCGTTGTGGTACTGTCCCCTGACGAAGATGCGTCCGTCGAATGGCCGCGAGGTTTCCACGCGAACCCGGATTCCGTCGGCCTCGCACGCGACATCAGGAATCCCTGCAAAACGGGAACTCTGTGCAAACAAATGAGCGTGAGGAAGGGGAAGACTACCAAGGATCTGACTCAAACATGCTGATTCAGAAGAAACAACCTTGGATAAACGAAATTGCGAATGAAGCACTTGAGAGAAAAGAGACACACATACTATCTTTGCAAAATAGCAGCTGTTGGCTATTTTCTCTTCATTATCGAATACATTAAGGCGAAATTATTATAGGATGATACTGGGGACTGACTGGGACAAAACAGACATGCCATCTTATAAGAGAGAATATAGTTTTGTACTAATCCGGTCTCAAGAAGAATTCATTCGAATGTGTCTTTTGTAGATTTTTCACAGTATTCCGCACTCACCGACGATCTCATTGTCGAATTTCGAGTTGGCCGTGACGCAATCCTGAAAGGGGGCACGTAAAACAAACGGAATCCAGGAAGAGTCCCACCACGGAAAACAATTAAGGGCTAGAATGCAATTATACACAATGCATAAAAATCTTCGTATATTCGTGTTTTTACTAGCTCTTCTATTCAGAAGCGTCTTTAATTAACCCACCGTAAAGAGGAGGAAGAGCGCCAAATAGGGCGCGAACATTGCGGTAGAACAAACAGAAGTGGTGGAAGCCACGCCCCTGTGAATCGAGGTCCACGCCCGCCTGGATCGGAAGGTAAATGACCTGTAAGCGATCCCGAGTTGTCAGCGAGGTCGCGACAGTCGGCAGGGCACTGGAGGCCCTCGTAATTACACGACACAATAGGATGACCTCCGACGCTCATCCATGCATTGTATGCTTTGGGTCCATGCCAAGACACCAGCAGAGAATGCAAATCGGATGCACGCGTTTACGGTCGGAAAACAAAACATTTAGCCGGGAGAGAATAGTTTTCTTTGGAGGACAAGGGCAAAGGAGGAGGAGGAGACTGCACATGCGCTATCTTAGATCTGAGAGGTTTATTGAATGTTTCTATCGATTACAGTAGTTACAGAAGGTGCTTTGTAGCAGTTTTCACATTCTTCACAGCTGCGCATTTCTGAAATTTCATTTCTCTTCACTATTCTGAAGTTGAAACCTCCTTTAGAGTCTTTCTGTCGGTCACAACAAATGTTCTGTATTCCCTACTTAGGGTTATACTGCGATTGCCCATTTCAACTTCTCTCTTCTGGAGCATCGCAACGGCCAGTGCTTCCCCCAAGGCTTCATCTGAATGCTTATTTCTTAAGAAGAAAACGGTAATTACATTTGTATTGGAGATAGGGAAGCACTACCAGGTGTTCTGTGTTGTTGGGACGATAGCTGAAGAAGGAGACTTCGAAGGTATAGCACAAGGCGGATCCTATCAGCACTCCTACAACTCTGAATTTGGGCCAGATTAAACATTAAGATAAACGACAAGAAATTTAGAATGGCGAAAGGTAAAACAGTGAAAGAAAGCTAGTCAAACCGTCTGCCAGTCCCCTCTTTTCCTGCATTCGTGTTAAACTCAGTGTGTTCCAACGCAAAATCGTCTGCCAGGTCTTTCATGAGATGAGGCAGCCACAATTGCCTTTCCTAGAGATTTTGTAACTATTGTTATGTTTCTAACACTCACATCATTTTCCACATTGCCATACAGAAAACTCCCTGTCTTTTGTGAATGCGCATGAATGTCGAAGAACATTTCCACGGGAGAAAGCTGCAATACCACCTTTTCGTAGCCTCTTTTAGTCTCTCTCCCCCCCCCCTCTCTCTCTCTCTCTCTCTCTCTCTCTCTCTCTCTCTCTCTCTCTCATATTCTTTCTAACCGTATTCGCCACAAGATGAGAGAGTAGCATTCTAGCCGATTGGATTGGTGGATGTAGCCAAACGACCGGATCCTTCCAAAATCGGTTGAGATCACAGCCAGAGAAAGAACATCTATATCTCTCAAGCGAAGTGAAAGAAGCATTTTCATTTACCAAAACGTCTCTTTTAAAGAAGATTTACCTGTAGTTGCCTAAATACACTCCATCTGGGTTCAACATCGGTACTATTTTGAAGGTGTAGTTTTGCCGAAGACGCTCTGCCCTTGCGTCGGAAGACAGGAGAAACTCCACAAAGCCTATGAGATAGAATGAATAAACGAATACAGAGACTAACCATGGAGGACAAAGCTACTCGGCGATTCGCCAGGATGGACGCGAGCTGTTAAAACGACCACTGGCAGTTGGCGCCATGGATTTCCACTAACCGTCAGTAGGTCAACTTGTCTTCTTTGCTGAATTATAAAGATATGCACAAAGAAGGAGGGTCCTACGAGAGAGTGGCAGAGGAGGCTTCTCTCAAAGTACGGTAGTTTCCGCCGTTCTAGTTCCTCTAACCAAGCTGATAGCTTCGAATAAGGGTAGGGGATACTGTAGGCAAAGCGGACAGTGCCGACTGATTCAAAGACATGGATGAAAGAGAGCACGAATCTCTCCTCGTGTTGGGCACTTGGGTAGTAGAAGGTGTCCTTCGCTGGCAAACGGGCCCTATTCGATTGGTTTTAGTGGGGTAAAGATTTAGGGGAAACTAAGACACAGTTTCTGAGATTCTTAGACTTTGTATACAGAAGGCTGTAAGCAGAATGGACATAAATGTGGTGTCATAATTAAAATATCCCCTTCACATTTGTACCGCCAAAACACAATAAATCTCACCATGTAGTCTGCCCTTCTTCCAGAAGAACCAAAGTAGCAAATCCGTTCTCCAAAAGAGTCCTGGTCTTGGAAAAGTTCACCACATTAAAAATGACCCTCTAACACCGATTGGATAGGCAGAAGTACCCCACCTGCCCAATGTTGGCATTTTTGCATTCAAAGTAAAACCACACTCTGTATTTGTTATTGCAGGTGTCGGGTCGAATGAATAGGTCGTACTCATCGGGGCTAATCACATCCACTCTACCCAAATTGCCTAGGATCGGGAGGAATAGAAGCTACTCTTGGATCCGATCCCTCACCTGAATCGAATGCAGCATCGAAGCAGAGGGTTCCAGAATCTGGCAAGCTGGCAGGATAGGTAACGTTGCCAACCGACATGTGGGACGGAAACGCCTTTATTGAATAACATGGCGCGGCTGACCGCCCAACCGAGAATACATATTACCAAACACAACGACAGATGGAGCTACTCGTGGTCACGCGAGCCGGAACGGGAGCGTTCACGGGAACCGGAGCGCGATCGGCTCTTGTTGCTCTTCGGAGTGGGGGAGCGGCTGCGAGAGTGGCGGGGAGAGTCCCTGTGTCCCGAAGCGCTGCGACTGCGCAAACGAGAGCGACTGCGAGAACGATCCTTGCGAGGCTGAAATGCCGTAATTGTTGAAGAAACTATGATATTAACTTACCGAGCGGGAACGGCTGCGACGACGATCGCGAGAACGGGAGCGGGAATAGCGAGGAGATCTGCTCCTCGAGCGACGGCGAGGCGAACGAGAACGCGACCTAAGATAAAGAATAAAGTTAAAACGGTTGTTAAGGAAAATGAAGATCACCATTTGAGGGTCTGCAACGAAGACTGCATGTCCTTTGTCGCTGCAGCCACCGATACCGCTACACAGCCTACTTTCAATGCGCGCAATTCAAAGGAATATCAGCAGCAGCCGACTGTGGGGCAGCTTCAGCCAGCATCAGCCACAGCTTCAGCCGACCTGTTGAGTTTAAATTAAGTTTAGTGCATATAAGTTTCTGCTATTTTTCTGACTGTAACAAATCGGACATTAAAGGTGCAGCAGTGCAAGACAAAGAGTACCAACGGACCTATTCCTGCCTCCTCTGTCATCGACAACGCGTTCATAGCGAGCAATCGAAACGCGGAGCTCACGACCATCCATCCAGCGGCCGTCCGTGCGTTCCTGGGCGTATTCGGCGTCTCTGCGACTAAACAAACATCTGTATTGAGTCTTCGAGGAAATACTCACCTGAAGAACCTCACAAAGGCAAATCCCCTGCTCTGACGGCTGTACTTGTCCCTGGGAATGTGAATATCCCCAATCTCTCCGTATTTGTCGAAGAGACGGCGCATATCCGCCTGCGTGGTGTTGTACGATATGTTGTCGACTTTGAGGGAGTGCATCCCATCGATCGAAGGTGGAGGTCGCCTTGCCATGGCGCGAACCTAAATATGAATTATAATACTATATGAATAAAACACAGGGAGATGGGAGCGATTAAAGAAGCCATAGAAGAAAGAGACAGCTAGCTGGATATAAGCGAAATTATCAAATGACTTTCCATTTTTTTCACAATCTGATTTGGGAAAGGCTCTCCTCAAAATAAACAATCAAAATAGCTAATATAATAATTTTACATAAATAATAAAATTAAAAGCACGCGTTTGAAGGGATTATACCAGAGGTCTGACGTCAAAGGGCTGACTCGAAAAGTAACCCGCATCTACGACCAGCGTCGCGTATGGCATTTTCGCTCAATTCAGATTTGTACCGTATTTTAGCGTTTACCATAGCTTTCTACCGTATGCTTTGAAAATCTGGTTATTTTGTAATTTATCTTGATTTTTAATTGATTTTTATTTCTGAAATTGTAGAACAAATGGATCCGCATCACGTCTCAAATGCGGAATTACTAGGGACGTCCGACCAACACCACCAGCTGTTGGAGTCCCCGGCGGAGCATGTTCATCACATATCGGATCAAGATGGCATGGCTGGGAATCACGGTGGTCACCAGCAGGTATTGTAATTCCTTTTACGATTAATTTTGGGGTTTCAAGGTTCCCATGGATAATTGGGGTCCCGCTGAGATGGACTCCTTCGTCGGGTTGAAGAGGGTGATTTTGGACCTGCAACGCCACTGGCTGAACGACTTCCAACGACAGCGCGAAAAACTTTTGATTGAGGTTACCGAAAAGGTGGGGTCTCACTGTACCGCCAACGAGGGTAATATTTCAAGCTGCACGAAGAATTTCTCGCCGACGAGGAGAAAACCAGGGGCGAACTTTGCCAACAGTTCAAGGAGGAATTGGACACGACAAAGTGGGATTATGGAGATTTTACGGATAATTGGGGGTTGCAGGGATGAATTGGAGAAGAAGTACCGAGAGTCGCTAAAATCGGAACTAATTACACTGGAGGAGCGTCACAAAAAGGACTTGGCCAACACGAAAAAGCAGCAATGGTGCTGGCAATGTGACAAGGAGGTAATTTTGTTAAGCTTTTTAAATGTTACTCTGAAAATGCAAAGAACACCTGCAAGCAGAATCTATACACTTTATTCAAAAGTAGCTTTTCCTTTTGTAAGGCTTCAATCCTTCTTGTCGTCTCGGCTCTTCAGCTGGTTCTTCGCCGCGAAGCGCTGCAGTAGCTTCGTATAGTTGGCGAGGAATCCCTCGTAGCGTCCAGTGCGGGGGAGAGCTCCTTCCTTAAACGTTTCCTAAAGAATAGAGTTTTTCAACTAACATCGACGAAGAGCTCAAGGAGACACATGTGGAGGAAGAGGTACTGCACGGCACTCTGGATAGAGTGCCGGCGCTGAGCACGAAGGTCTCTGATCACATCGACCATGTTGTAGGACTCTCCCTCCTTGCGAATCTTCTGACTGGCGTAGTCGATTCCAACGAACGTAGCAGTCCTTCCGATTCCCGCCGAGCAATGCACAGTGATGGGAGAACCTCCAGCCTATGATTTATTGATTTCTTGGCTTAGAAACATTTTACCAGCTTCTTCGTCAGCTTGAAGAGCCCCACGGCAGGCGCAGCAGACTCGGGTGCCGTGTGGTCGTTCCAGGTGGCGTAGATAAAGTGGTTTACAGTGAGCGTGCTTCCATTGCCCTCGGCCTCCAAAACCTGGTGTTTGATCCCAGGAAAGGGTCCTTTTCCGTCGATTTCAGTGTCACCTTGTAAGCACCAAACTCCTCAGTCTTCTCGAGAGGATAGTACCTCGTACACTTGCTGTTAGGACCTGAGTCCTCTCATTTTCCGTTTAGATAAGACTCATACCGTCTTCCAAGGCAGTGAGCTTCACAATCACCGTACTCTTCTCCGTCACCATCATGTGCCAGAAGTCATCGAGACTGGCAGACACCGGTCCCTCGGTGCAGATGTACTTCTGTCCATCGGGCATTGTCATCCAGCTGGCGTGGATGTAGTCCTCATCCGCAGGACGGTCCTTTAAGATGACGCGGGTCTGGTCTATGCAAATGATGTCGTCGTAGCGGTTCTTCGTTTCATTCTTCTCATAGGCCCATGAGGTGTACTTATCCGGTTTGATCAGTTGGTTACTGATGAACTCCCTGTTGATCGTCATAACTTTCTGAAAACTCCGTCAGTGACTCTTGTGATGTACTGACCATGTCCAGGATCTTGTTGCACCACCGCGTGCGTGTGTCGCTTCTCTGCGACACTGTCGAACTGTCTGGCTTTCCGACCTCGGCGGATGGCTCCTCACCCCCGACGATGTTCCCGGCTTCGGAGAGGAACGTCGACTTCTTCTTGTTCTGCGTCGCACTCCTTCGCTCCTTCTTCTTTTCCTTTAGCATCTTGCTCATGACAACCGCCTTTCGGCCCAAAGGAGGGTAGAATGAATCCTCGTCGGCTGAATTCATTACGTCAGTTTACGCTGCGAGGTGGATTTTCCACAACAGAGAATATTTTGGATCTTGCATTACCGCAATCTTCCTAAAAGGTTAATGTAAATGTAAACTTTGGGACACCTTAATCCAGTCATACGGGCTATTTCGACATTTCAAAACCTTTCGTTTCAGGCGATTTACCCTTGCTGCTGGAACACCGCCTACTGCTGTGTCGAGTGCCAGCAGGCCCACTGGCCCATGCACAAGAAGTTCTGTAGGAGGAAGAAGGCCGGCGGTGGGGCGCCGGGATCCCAGCAGCCACCGGCCAAGTAGGCCACTGTCGTCGTATTGATCTCATTGTAAACTATTCCAACTGTGTACAAACTATTCCAATTTATTCATCAATTGACAAGTTATGCAGGTTTTTCACAAGTTCAATAAACTGTGCGTGGGAGGCGTAGAGTTTCTCTCCGGCGGCCACCGCCACCCAGCGAACATTGGCAGCGTCGTCGCCTGCCTGCAGGTTGACATCTGCCAGAAGGCCCGTGCTGTCGTGGAAGTTCGTCGCTATTGTTTCCATCCACGCGTTGTCCGTGTTCCGAGGGTCGTCCACGTAACCCCTAAAAATTGGATTCTGAATCACATCACTTGCAGCTGAATTTCCTCATGTGTAGCATTTTATTCCCTTGGAACCATATTTATATTGTTACCTGAAGACTTCAGTCCCGTTTTCCCAGAGCTTGTCCAATTTCTCAGGAGCCGATGATCCCAGAGCCTCTTCGGTGAACTCTCGACGCAACGTCTGCGAGACCAGCTCTCCCGCATCCACCATTCCACCCGGAATCGCCCATTCTCCTTTAAAAGATGTATTGCAAACGTTACTTATGAAATAAACGTTACCGGTGTCTCTGCGCTGAATGGCCACAAACTGCAGTTCTCCCTTGTGGATTCTGGTGACAACCGGATCGGCCGCGTGGTTCGGACCCCAACGACCCAGGAGGCCTCTCCCACGAAGACCCGTCCTGCCCATGGGGTTGATCGGACGAATATCCGCGTCAAAGGCGTAGTCACTGAAAGAAGGAAAAGTTATTCCGACCGATTTCTCTTCCATTCTAAACAGTTTCTAACCCCGAAAATACCCACCACACGTGCGATTTCCTATTGATGTTGCCGTCGACTGCATTCCACCGCGTCTTTCCGCACTTTTCTTCGTCCGCCCAAGGCTTTCCCTCGACCCCAGGGTCCGTATAGTTCGGCGGTTCGTATTCCTTCCAGGGAACGCTCCATTTCACCTTCTCATCTGGAACGGCCAGACGGAAGACGTTCGATCTGAGGTAGGGAATGGCTGAAACTACGAAAAGTTTGCATTTCCCTTCGAAATCACCTGTTTCTCTGCATTTGACGTGGAGGAAAGCCATGTGTGGTTTACAAAGTAGGTGGGACCAGACTGACATCAAGTGGTAATCAATCGATTATTCAGAACAACATTCAAATTTCCCGCTTTTCGATGTCAGATGGAATTGTCATCGTGCCATTATTTTTGATGCCACGCGGTGCGATGTTTGTCCTGTTGTTTTTTTGTTCATTTGTTCTTTTCTGGTATCCTTTATTTCTGTTATATATGTTATATTCCTTTTGACATTTTGAGATTAATTATTTTTAATAAAATAGAATAACCCTTTGTTAACGGGTGCGTTGTCCTTGAAAGTCATCCAATTGCATGATTAGGAAAATTCGAATTTCACTATTCAAGTGTTTTCCTGTTTCATGAAGATGAAAAAGTATTGCAGCTTTATTTGATATACTCCATTCTTCTTATGTAGCATTTGTTTCATGGATGAGGTTGTTTGTTACAGATGGAAGCCAGTAATAAGGATAAACTAGACAGTGTGGATGTGCTTCTCGCCTCCGAGAATGGCCAGATCCAGAGACCTCGTGACCCGAAGATGTGCCACCATAACGCGCGACAGAAGTGCACCCACTGCCTCCCGATTGATGTTTGTCTCTATAATTTTAAATCAGCCACCTGTTTTAGCCCTACGACGAGGATTACTTAAAGGAGAAGGACATTAAGCACATGTCATTCCACGCATATGTCCGCAAACTCACACAGGGACACGGCAAGGGGTCCCATCTGAAGAAACCCCTTGAGACTGTTAGGTAGGTGGCATTTCACGGAATATTTGTTGAAGTTACTTTTAGGGGTACCATCGATTTGAACTGCGCCGCCCACAAGCCCTTCCCGAAGGGAGTCTGCACCAAATGCAAGCCTCCCATGATGACTCTGAACCGACAGGTTAGCTTAACTTTCACCTGGAAGTATTGATTCAATTAGAAATTCCGCCACGTGGACAACATACTCTTCGAGAATCAGGATATGGTCAACGATTTCCTCAACTACTGGCGTCTCTCCGGCAAGCAGCGCCTCGGCTACCTCATTGGAACGTATGTGACAACGTGTACATAATATATTTTATATATATGGTGTTTCAGCTATCAGCCGTTCAGTGAGGTTCCTCTGGGAATCAAGGCCATCGTGGCGGCCATCTACGAGCCCCCGCAAACTGCCTCCAACGCCGGGGTCGAATTCGGCGAAGATCCGAATGAAGAGGTAAGAAAATGTGGCTTTTTAATATGGAACGAATCCAGGCTGCGGATAAGCTGTGCGGCTGGCTCGGAATGAAGCGTGTTGGATGGATTTTCACCGACCTGTGGTCTGCCGACACTGCCAAGGGATCTGTCCACTGCACCCGCCACAAGGCACGAGAATACCATTGTCACTATGAATACTTTAGGATTCCTTCCTCCTGACAGCCGAGGAGTGCATCACCGCTGGTTACCTCCAGGCGAATCACAAGAATATCACCGAGTACTGCTCCGATGGTTGCTACGGTTCCAAGTGAGTATCTTATTTCCTTAGGCTCAGTCCGAGTTTCAGGTTTGTGACGGTGGTTGCCAGTGGAGATGAGTCTGAGAATGTGAACTTTCACGGCTACCAGGTGTCCAATCAGTGCACCACATTGGTCGAGGCCCAGCTGTTGTGTCCCACGAACCACCCGGAACTTGCCTACATTAGGGAGGAGCCCCTGCACGAGAGACACTACATCACCGACGTTCAGTATACGGTAGGCCATTCGGAGGCTGGAGAAAGATGGTTGTTCAGGAGAAGAACGAGTACGGGGCCGAGGTTCGTAAAGACGGGCGACCTTTGCCTGTGGAATTCCTCATGGTGCGTTTTATTCATAAGCAGTATTTACTCCCAAATAGCTGTCTCTTATTGGAATGTATATTTCAGGTCGATGTCCCTTCCGGAATGCCAAAGGACCCCGCCTACACCTTCCACGTCTCGCAGACCGCCAAATTCCCCATCGAGAATCGCGCCGACGTCCACCAGGTTCAGGTGAGTCTCCCTCATTTTCACACTTCACCACTATTGTTTAGGGTTACCGTAACCTGACCGACTTCTGCGACAAGTTCTCGCTGAATCAGTTCCTCGACCAGGCCACGAATTTCCACTTCCTGCTCTATCTGTTCACCAACGACTTGGTGAAGTTTACCGACCAAGAAATCAAGGTTCGCCAACATGGAAGAGGGTAAAATTTGCGATTTCTAGAATTTGTGCGACGCTGTGAAGACGCAAAACAACGAGGCGGCAATGGAATGGGCTAGGGAAACTGGCAACTGGCAGCAGTTGGTCGCCCTCTGCCACGAACACGATGAGCCTGGTTAGTTTAAGAATTAGTTTGCTGTACACGTCCCTTCCTGTATCATAATCATAGTTCGATTATGTACCATGTGATTCTCAGCTGTTGCAGGTGTAGCTGTGGCCCAAGGAGCCGTCTCTCGCGAGTGGACCTGTCGTCACTGCACCCTGTTGAACAAGGATGATGCGTCCGACTGCGCGGTCTGTGGCCTGCCCGCCAAGGGGGAATAGTCTCCTCCCCTTCTACTTGTAATCTTCTACTGGTATTTTCTTTTCATTTTTGCACGTGTCGGTGTAAAAATATAAATATTTTACGTAAAAGTTTCATCACAGTTATCATGGGATTGTGAGCAAACAGTTGGAAGACACAGCAGTTAAATGGCACAACGGGAGATTCTAAGGCAAGACTAGCAATAAGGAGCACAAGAAGAGTAAAGCCAATAGATTAAGAAATTAATTTGATTAAAAAGGTGTAGATACAATGGGATTAAGAAGAGTCAACTTTCACGCCCAGCGGTTTCCGGTCGTCCCTCGCCCGGTTCAGACGGCGTTCCGTCGCCAGATTCAACTGATTCTGAAATTATTGGGTAAATAGGACAGTTTACATCAAAAGTAGCCATATTTTTTGATAATTGCATTTCTCATTGACAACCAAATTCATGTAACCTCTACACAAAGACGATTCAACTGAGTTTCCCAAATACGGCCAGACTAAGTTCACTCTTGCTTCTTACCTGAAGTGCCTTTGTTTTCTCCGGGTCAATCAACGTGTAATTCGGAGGAAGGGCCGTTTCCGGTCGCCGAGGCCTGTAACAAGGGAATCTTCGTGCAACATTCAAAATACCTCGTGAGGGTGCTGGCAGGGGAGTCTGTGTGAACGTCAACATAGTTAAGAATGGGGGTAGTCTCGCGCAGGGCAACCGGTCTACTGGATGTCTAAAAATTTATAAAACCTGACTTCCATTGTTACCCACCATTTGGACATTGACGTAGTTTACGTGGCTGGCTTGTCTCTCCGCTATTGCTGTGGGACCACAATTCGCGTAATCGGAGGTGGACGGCAGCGGCATATGGCAGACCACGTTCGTGGATCCACCACCACCATCCCTGAATATGAAGGAGTTGGTCAGGAAAAGAAGAGAACGAACCACTTCATGGAGAAGACTTTGGAGGTAGGAGTGGTTGGCACGCTGCCAAGGACACTGCCCAGACTGGAGGAGGAATTAGTGCGGGTACGGGTAAACATAAAGGCCAGATCTGAAAGAGCAAGTATGACGAACATTCGGATCTTCCTCACCTCCTCCCCCAGTCGGTGAAATATTCACGTAGGATGGAATTACCGGATCGATCGGTCTCTGACGGCATGCCACGTAGGTCTCATCATTGCCGTATATGCTGGAATTGGCGGATTCGTCAGAAACCGAAGGGTTGTGCGACATGGATCTGAAGAAAGGCTTTCGTCAGTCCCAGAAGAAAACCCACATAATGTTGCCCACGATCTTGTCTCCGACCGAAGTGCCGTGTTTGGGAAGGACTAGACTCCCTCTGTCGTCCAGATCACTGACGCTGCGGGGACGGGGAGCCGGCGGCAGCACCACTTTCCTCATCTTATATGCACTGGCAGAACTGGGACTCCAACTGCCACCCGCAGCACTCGGAGGACGGTAATCGCTCATAACGGAGGTACCTGAAGGCGACAGATGAAAGTGACACTGATTCGAATGTAACAATAGTAACCTATTGAGGGAAGTTTACCTTCGCTAGGAAAGCGCTGGAGAGGATTGATCTTGGCTGAATCAATGCTCGACTCTGGCGGGACGCTTCGGCGGCTGTTTGTGCCATCCGGCTGGTCCGATCCGACAGTCGCATGGACGCGCTCTTGCACAAGCTGAATAGAAGTATTGTAATGAAAAGTATGAAGACTAACCCTAAAGACCTGGTCGGCGTACTGCGTCTGGAAGCAGTGGAAGCCCTCCCCGGTGGGACACCTGCGTCCACTCTCGAAGAAAAAGATTCCTGAAACATGGATCAACCAAGTTTTCAAAAATGAAAACCAGCCGACGTGTATCCATAGCGACGGATGAATTGAAGCGGCCAATTGGTGACATTGGAGTTCTTCTCCAACTCTAACTGAATCGCGTCTGGGAAGATTACCAGCCAGGCTGAAAGGAAAGGGTAACAAAGAGTGATGAGGATATGGCCTGGTATCTCCTCCCATCACTCGAGTAGCCCCGTGACTCACCGTGAATGACTCGTGCGCGTCTGTGAATATACACTCTGAACTTGGGATCCGAACTGGATCCATTCCTCAGAAATGCCCTGTGCCCCCTGCCTGCGTCCTCGCTTCCGCAGTTATTTCCCATCTTGCATTCTGAAAAGAACACGGCATTTAAGAGACACGAATGGAAAGTACAGCTGTTGGAGGGCAACCTGTGGAGATGGAAAGAGACGAATGTCAACAAGTTTATGAAATAACAACCAAAGAAAGTCAACAATGGCGAGTCAGAAACGATAATACGACCTGTTTGTGCTTAGAGAGAGAGGGGATGAAGTGGCCCCCTTCGTGGACGATGACCTCCTTCTGCGAGAACCTTCCACTCAGAGTCTCGCTCGTCTCCCGGAGGACTATGTTATCTCCGCTGCCGTAGATGTGCAAGGTTGGGATATCAGGGAATTCCACGGAGAGGTAGGGCTCATGGACGGAGGAGAGGCTGAGGAAGCCGGAGAAAAAGATGGCGAAACGGACGGAGACCTTGATGAGACCCTGGCGCTCCATTGCCAGCAGGAGGTGAACCATGGAGGCGCCCTGGCTGAAGCCGAGAAGACCGTCGAAGGGGCCATTCTCGCGGATGTAGGAGAGCACGGCGGACACGGAGTCTGAGAAACCGTCCGCGATGGTGGTCACGTCCTGAAAAATTGAAATGTCAACACGTATATAAATGCTTTTATGCATCCAATAAGAGATTTTCACAAGTCAAGTGGCGTCGATTTACAGAATGTTCCAACATGTTTGTCAGCCGGTTGGTTAGATTGAGGGTGCCTGCTGATATCAGCAGGCACCCTCAATCTAATTAATCATGATTCAGCGTTACGGACGGGTTGTTTACGCTACTAAACCGAATTCCGATATTTTGTCGATGATCGCATTGGTTCGTGTTCCAATAAATTAAGTTCAACTTGGAAAAAAGTAAATCTTGTAAAACGGTACTAAACATTTTCGTTTAATGGAAAGATGGACGTAGGTTTACTGCCAGCCATGTGGTAGGTGACATGAATTCAGGAATCGTTGAGACAGCAAGTGGCTATACAAATGTGTCTCTCCTATTTCTAGTTTCCACCAAATAAATAGAAAACTTACCCTTGAGCTGAACTCATTGGAGGGCTTGGAGAACCACCAGGCACGCGGGTCCTCCCTTTCGTCATTGGGCACATTCGGCTGGAGAGGAGCTGTTAACAAGGACACATCCAGACCGATTAGTAACTTCACAGAACAACAAAAGTTAGCGCAGAGGAACACTTACCGGAGAGAAAGTCGAAATCGGCGGTGGATTTGAAGAGTTTCCTGAGACTGCCGGTCTTCTCGCGGAAGAGGACGTCGTTCTGACGGTACCCGTGGAGACAGAGGATACGCAGCTTTTGGGGGCTGGTCGTCATGTCTGGAGAATGCAAATAAATAGGGACATTATCAGATGAAAGGAGCCGAAAGGGCACAGTAAGTCAGAAGGAAGGGGAAAGGAGAAACAGCTGATGTGGAAATGGCAAGAAATAGGAAATGTTCAAAGGAAATGAGGAGGTGGGAGACCGTTAAATGTTGAATGCGATCATTCAAAAACGCCTCGGATCGAGTTTTCCACGTCCTAAAGGGTAGTTACAATGCTTATTTTCAAAACCGAGTGTAATTTTAATATGGAACGCAAAGATTTACCACTTTACAGCATGGGCTTCGTCAAGTTCTGAGGGTCCAAAACATCGAAAGACGGGCTGTAATCGACAGATAACGTCTCCAGGCGTAATATCATTTAATACGACAATAGCAACGGCGAACACCATCAATTCCACGGAGTTTAACAACGCGAAATTACAAAAACTTGGTTTAAAGCTATGCTATTTGACGAAAACTTTGAATAATCTCTAATTTTAATCAATAAAATACAATTAAAATTGACCTTTTAAATATTTTGAAACTTTTTTCTGAATGTGAGCTGGTCCCGGGACTCCTAGTAGCGGATATAAATAGAAACAAGTGCCGACGGACTGCCAGCTTTGTGACAGCTGTTCGAACCAGCCGGCTGTCTCCTAATAGATTGCTAATTGCCAACCGACAGTTAGATGTGCAGGGAGGCGGTGCTATAGGTTGCGGAAGATCGAGCCGCCGTTTTTGAACGCGGATTCGGAGAGAAAAGTCTAGAACGGCGGGGTTCACGAAGTATCTGGTTGGTCGCCCGACACCGCCGCTCGCTTTCGTTGACCTTTCTTCGAAAATCTTCCCCAATCACATTTCCGACAGCTTACGCAACGGCTCCTATCACTCCTGAAGCTATATTTTGGTAGAAACTACAGCAAAGGTGGAAAAATTGCCCAGTTCCCAGATATTCGGTTTGGAAGACAGCTGGCTTATTTCCCCATAGATTACGATTTCTCTGTGAAAGTCCTTTCCTCCACCTGTGCATCGCACATCTGGTGTACCCACTTTGACTTTTTGTCTTTAAAGGGGTAGACCAACTTTACATAGTCAAAAAGAATAAAACATGTTACACCAGAAACAGGGTACTCCTTGACATGGGAAGGTTCTATCCTATACCTCTCAAGACTGCGACTTCACCCGAAAGTGTCGTATGAGCTTGTAAATGTTTCACCCTTGTTTCCCTATTATCCACAGTCCACTGGACATATTTCGAAACATTATCTGGGTGAATCTAGAAGCTTCCAGTGCTTTCTTGACAACACCTTGATGTTTTTCTGGTATGAAACCGCAGTGCAGCTGATTAGTGCGCCATATCGTGGTGGTGACTTCCAGTAGGCTCTGCCTTTGCTCTATTGTTTGTTCGATTTCCGCTACAAGCTCCTAACAACTAAAATATTGCTTACCTCACAGTCAGGGTATTAAAAAATATTCTTCTCTTTTAGCCCCCCTTCATCTATTGTACCTAACTTGACATGTCAGGTCTGTATTCGTACTGGACAGCTGATCTCCATTTGAATTCTCTATTTCCTTGATCTGAAATCCAATTTTCAACAGCTGCTATGTTGTCTACCTAACTCAAAAAAGATATTACCGGTGTCAAAAAAAATTCCCACGTGATTTCTAGAACCTTCCGGTGCATTCGCACCCACCCTGCGCCTTTCCGGAACCTTCGGGAGAGGCGACCAGGGGGTATTTATAGCGTGACCGTTTCCCAAAGGGTTTGCCCATTTGGGTTGTCGATGGCTTTTTATACTGGCTTTTGTTCCAGGTTGGCTTTGGCTTTTGCGTTTGTTTGTATCTAATAATCCTATTCATTTGTTTATGCACGTTGGGAACGTTTTTGTTCATTTAAAAAAAGTCCCATTTAACATTTATTTTCTCCCAAGCGAAAGTTCCAGATTACACCGTATTTCTAGAACCTTCTGGGTGTTTTCTACCCGTTCTATGCGTACGCCCGCGCTGTCCTTATCTGTTACACTCGTTCTCGCCCTGTTTCACGTCCTTGTACTAAGTGTATATCGTTTACAACAAAAAAGGAATTAAAGGACTGGCTTTCTTGGGTCCCACGGTGGATGTTTCCAGAACTATTTACTTAAGTAGAATTCTATTTTTCTAGCTTCCCCTCCCCTCGGCTTTCTGGTCCCCTTGAAGTTATGCTGGATTTCTTTAATTTTCTTCTTTTTCACATGTTTTTCTTCAATGTTTTTTTTTAAATTTCAGATATAAAATGGCTAAAGATTATTACAAAATCCTGGGCATTGCCAAGGGAGCTACTGACGACGAGATCAAGAAGGCTTACAGGAAAATGGCGCTGAAGTTCCATCCCGACAAGAATAAGGACCCCGGCGCTGAGGCCAAATTCAAGGTGAGTTTTATTTTTAATTAGCCACACCGTCGTTTGCCGGCCGAAAATTTGCTTATCTATATACATTGATTGTTTTCAGGACATCGCCGAAGCGTACGACGTTCTCTCGGATGCGAAGAGGAAGGACATTTACGACAAGTACGGAGAGGACGGTCTGAAGAGCGACGGATTGGGTGGAGGACCCGGCGGTGCCGGAGCACACTACGAGGTTGGTTTTTAACGACGGTCTTAATTACGTCTTCATTAAGCTGTATTGGAGTTTTTTCGATTTTATAGTTAAAAACGACAATTTTCTTTGCCAGTTGCACATTCGGGCGCAAAGGAAATCTACTCATGCAAACCTTATTTTTCGTGAATATTTCATTTTAAAATCTGGGTTTTCAGTTCCATGGCGATCCTATGCGAATGTTTGCTCAGTTCTTCGGCGGAGCCCAGGATCCCTTTGGCGGCATGTTCGGAATGGGTGGCGGCGGCGGAGAGAATATCTTTTTCAACGTTGGCGGCCACGGCGGAGGTATGGACGACATGGGCTACTTTGGTGGTCAGCAGAGGAGGGGTGGGTTCTTTTCAAGTTTTGATGATGACCTGCCTCTTTTAAAGTCACTGAAGTGTAATGTTCTCATTTTCAGCGCCGATGCGTCAGGATCCCACCGTACAACACGAGTTGGCCGTCAGTTTGGAAGATATCAACAACGGTTGCGTGAAGAAGATGAAGATTACTAGGTGTGTTTCTGTCTTACTTCTAGAATATCCTTGTTCCAGGAAGGTGCTTAACAGTGATGGTATGTCGACGAGGGTCGAGGACAAGGTCCTCAGTATCAACATCAAGCCCGGATGGAAGTCCGGAACGAAAATCACCTTCCCCAAGGAGGGAGACCAACACCCCGGACGCACTCCTGCCGACATAGTCTTCGTCATCAAGGTGCGTTTTTATCACGGAAGTAGAACTGCTAGGAATATTAAATCAATAATCTACTTTTCAAATTTACCAAATTTGTTCTGAAATGTTTTAACATTTCAGAACAAATTTGGAGCGTTAAAAGGAGATTAGACCTTAAAAGGAGCGAAATAAGCAAATAGCCTATGGTGGTGTTTTCCGACTGCTGAAGGGCGCTTTTATGACTTGAGCGTAGAGATAAGCCTCGGGCAATCGCTCTCGGCTGCTCATGTAATTTCCTTATTTGCAGGACAAGCCCCATCCCACGTTCAAACGCGAAGGCTCCGACATCAAATACGCCCACAAGATCGCCCTGAAGGACGCTCTCTGCGGCACTGCCATAACCGTCCCTCTGCTCGGCGGCGGCAACCAGCAGATCAAACTCAACGAAATCATCCGTCCCGGTACGGTGCGAAGGTCGGTGTAATCTCCGTGTGAAATCAATACGTACGCCTTTTTAGGTTGACGGGCAAGGGTCTGCCCAATCCCAAATCGCCAGGAGTGCGTGGAGATCTCATCGTCGAATTCGACATCCAATTCCCTACCTCTCTGTCAGATTCGCAGAAGACCCGATTGCAAGAGGTCCTGCCGCCCCTCCATTAGACGGCTGGCTGCCCCTCCTTTTTTTCTCTCTGCGGGTCGTTTTCTCTAACAGTTTGTGTGTCCACCTCTTTCGATTTGGGATAGCATTTGTCTTATGAGTGTCAGTAATAAAAATCAATGTCTGATTCTATCTTCCTCATTCCTTAGTCGATAGCGATCTTTTACTTGTTGGATCGAGTCCCCTCTCCAGTAGCGTAGCTCCTTTAGAGATGCTCTCCCGTGGCTGTCTCCTCCCCCGGAGCCTCGTCTCCTCCTCCGTTAGAGGTCAGGCCTCCTTCAACTTCCGCGATGTCTTCGACCTCCGCAGTCAACTCAACGAGGACGAGAGGCAGCTGATGGACTCCTCCAGGGATTACTGCCAGTCCAAACTCAAGCCCAGAGTCACCGAGGCCTTCCGCACTGAGAGTGGGTCCCACTACGAAAAAAGACTGAAATTGTTCTACAGAATACGATCCCTCTGTTCTGCAAGAGATGGGACAGATGGGTCTCCTGGGAGCTCCTTACCAGGTATGATCGAACCCCAGAAATGCTTGGAATGCTGGGTTTAAGGGTTATGGCTGCGCTGGCACATCGACAGTCGGCTACGGTCTCATCGCCCGGGAGGTCGAACGCGTCGACTCTGGATATCGATCTGCCATGAGTGTGCAGACCAGTCTCGTCATCGGACCCATTTACAATTACGGTAAACATCATCTTAGCCACAGCAAAAAACTTCGAACACATCCGTGAATACATGTTTCTTTTTACAGGTTCCGAGGAGCAGAAGCAAAAGTACATCCCTGGTCTGGCCAGCGGAGAGCTAATTGGCTGCTTCGGTCTGACCGAACCCAACCATGGGTCGAACCCCGGTGGAATGGAGACCAAGGCTTAGTTAGTCTTCTGAGAGATTGAGGATGATTGGGTGGTTTAGTTGGGACGAGAAGACCAAGACCTACAAGCTGTCGGGAACGAAGACCTGGATCAGCAACTCCCCTGTGGCCGACGTCTTTGTCGTTTGGGCCAGAAGCGATCGCCACAAGAACGCCGTCAAGGTGGTCATTCTCCAGATATCCCTCATTTCTCTCTCTCTCTCTCTTCCAGGGCTTCATTCTGGAGAAGGGAATGGAGGGTTTGTCCGCTCCCAAAATCGAAGGAAAGGTCTCCCTCCGTGCCTCCATCACCGGTCAGATCTGCATGGACGAGGTCGCCGTATCTGAGGCCAACCTTCTGCCCAAGGCTCAGGGTCTCGCGGGGCCTTTCGGCTGCCTCAACAATGCCCGTCTCGGTATTGCCTTCGGTGCCCTGGGAGCTGCCGAGGACTGCTTCGAGATCTCCAGGCAATACGCCATCGATAGGTACATTGATATCTTACTCGAATGGGGATTGGTCGTCCACACAAACGCTAACAACTCCTTTCAGGATCCAGTTCGGTAAGCCCATTGCCCAGACGCAGCTCGTGCAGCTGAAATTCGCCGACATGGCCACTGACATTGCCCTCGGACTACAGGGATGCCTGCGCATGGCCAGACTGAAGGTAGATTTCCCTACTATTCGAGAGCAGTTCTTTAATTCCAGGACGAAGGAAACGGCGTCCCCGAGCAGGTATCCATGATGAAGCGCTACGCCTGTGGCAAATCGCTCGAAATCGCCCGCAAGGCTCGCGACATTCTCGGAGGAAACGGTAACTTCTTCGGTTGCGTACGTTACGCCCTCATTTTCTAGGAATCGTTGACGAGTTCGGAGTGATCCGCCATTTGGTTAACCTGGAGACTGTGAACACCTACGAGGGAACCCACGACATCCACGCGCTGGTGCTCGGTCGAGGCATCACGGGACTTCAGGCATTCCAGTGAACAGAAGAGGAGCCACCACCCAACATTCCAGTATTGATAGCGAGTATGGCGATTGTGTTTCACACGGGCGCATTTAGATAACATGTATAAATTTCTATCTTGTTTTGGCTTTTTTGTCTTCCGGGAGGGTTAATCGATGTTATAACTGACTGAATACGGCATCTGTCTATAGGAAGGGGGAGCTTCAATGTGGAGGGGAGGAATATCAGTGGCATACTTGTCACGGACCGGGCCTACTATGCAATTAAAGGTTTCCCCACGATCTACATAATCTGTGATGGACACTCCTGGGATAGACGGAACGGCCGTTTGTCTTGCGAGGATCTTTCCAAGTGCTATTTGACTTCAGCCACTCCTCTGATTCGACCTTAATTTTGTAGTTTGGTTTGTTAAAGAAATCTGTAGAAGACGTGTAGCTGAAAATATTTACGCAAGGAATTGCGCGCGAACTTTCAAGGTTTGAATTTCCTTTCGGAGACTTTCATTTCATATTTGCATGTTGTATTATCTAGGTATTAGAGTTGTATTCGCATCTTATATCCTTTTAATTACTCTTTCAGGTATGAATGACGGTGCTCCCCGATCAAAACTGCCTGTCGCGGTGCCTGCGTCAGCTAAGAAGTCTGCAGGTGCTGTTGATTTTTGTCATTGCCTTGTCAACATCTCACTTTCAGTGACCCAGGCCCGTGGACTCAAAAGGAGGAGCATCTCCCTCCTGAATGGATCTGCCGCGAAGAGGGTCTCGGCGCCCACGACTGCCGCACCGCCCTTCAAGACTGCCACCGCACGTAAGTTTTCCCGTGTCTGAGCCAAACTGATTGGTTCTTCTTCAACACTTCTTCAGAGTTTCTTTCAGCCCGAGTCACCGAAAACATCAATCGCTTCGCCCGGCAGCCACTGACTACCGGCCGCGCGACGATGGCTGCCCCGGGAGGCGCTGCCAGTTACGCAAGGCCTACGACGGCCAGATCGACGACCCTACTCGCCAGGAGCAACTCCTCCTCCTCTGCGAGGCCTGCAACTGCAACCGCTCGACCGAAGCCCGTCGGAGTTGCTGCCCGCGACGCAGCTCTTAATCAGAAAATCGAGGTTTCTTATTTCTTCGTTCGGATGTATCTTTGCTTTCAGGAATTGGAGGCGCAGCTCTCCTTAACAAAGGAGAAATTGGAGGCGAAGGAGCAGATCCTCGAGCTGAAGAATGACCTGCTGGAGGGCGAGAAGATGAAGAGCGCGTCGACCAAGGCCAAATTGGAGTTGGCTCAGGTAGTCTAGTCTCCCAGCGTTTGTGCATCTATGAGTGTGCTCAGATGGAGAAGGAGAACCTGCAGCAGAAGCTGCAGATGACATCTGAGAAGCTGGAACACGTCGAGAAGGAACTGGGGGAAAAGTCGGGGAAGTTGGTGGACGCCAATGACAAGCGGAGGGAGCAGGACATGATGATCAGGAAGCTCCTTAATGACGTCGTTGACCTCAAGGTGCAGTTTTTTCATTGTGATGGACGTTGTTGTTTTAGGGTCAGATACGCGTGGCAGTGAGAGTTCGGCCGATTCTGGAGAAGGAAAACGAGGTCTGCTCCTCCCATCTCGGCTACCCGTCTGCGACTTCCATCCGCCTCGACCCTGTCAGTCACATTCTACTCACCTTAAAGTAGCCCGTGTTCAGGGATGCGGCCAGAAGGCTCAGACCTTCGAGTTCCCCAAGGTCTTCGGACCTAATTTCACCCAGAAGAGGATCTTCGACGATGTCCAGGAGCTCATCCTAGTTAGTTTTAATAGAATTCAGGAGTATTTCTTTTCAGAGTGTCCTCCATGGCTACAACGTCTCCATCATCGCCTTCGGTCAGACAGGCAGCGGGAAGACCTACACCATGCGGGGAGGTTTGTTCTTCTCCGTTTCATGTAGAAATGCGTCTGTTTCAGAGTTGGACTCGGAGAACATCGGAATCATCCCCCGAGCCACACACTGCATCTTCGCCAACAGGGACGAATTGGAGGACTTGGGATGGACGTTCGAGTTCTCGGCGTCGTACGTGGAGGTATACAACGAGGAGGTCTTCGATCTGCTGGGAGAACGGAAGAAGGTCGAATTGAGGATGGGCAGTGGCTCGGTTTACGCCGACGGCCTCACCAGTCGCCCCATCACCAATGGATCCGAGGTATCTTTAAATTCAGCAAATGTCTTTTGATCGATCGATTGCAGATAGAGAACGTGATCCTGGCTGCCGACAGGAGCAGATCTGTTGCCGCCACCAAATGCAACGAAAAGTCCAGCCGCAGCCACGCCATCTTCGAGCTCAAGGTCGTCGCGAGAAACTCCATCATCGGTGATTCTACCTCCGTTCTGGAGATGACTTTTGTTTGCAGGCACTGAGACCACAAGTTCCCTCCATCTGGTGGATCTGGCAGGGTCTGAGCGGGCCAAGGAGTCCGGCGCCCAAGGGGACCGCTTCAAGGAGATGACGCACATCAACCAAGGACTCACGAACCTCCAGATGTGCATCCGCGCCCAGATGAACAAGAATAGCCACATACCGTACAGGAACTCAAAGCTGACGATGCTCCTGATGAACTGTCTGGGAGCCGGCAGTTCCAAGACCTTCGTCATCGTCGCCCTGAACCCAGCCCTCGCCCAAGCCGGAGAAACGAAGAGGAGTCTCGAATTCGCCCGCGACGTCAGTTTCCTTCGACGCCAGTTCCCTCTAACTCCTTGTTTCAGATGAGCAACACCAAGATCGGCGCCGCCATCCGCCAGGAGAAGTAGAAGACGATGGGTCCACACGCAACGGGTACGACACAAACACGTGATCAACGCTTTTCATTTTCCTTTTCTTGTAGATGCTAGTAAATGTCTTCCTATCTGAACTGTTGTTTTAGATGGGTTATTTGTGGACATTCTTGTTATTGAGATCACTTGTTATCATTCACGCTAAGTCTTCACTACCGAGCGGTCGGCTCTTCATTCGCTCCGCTGACAAGCTGAATCCGGTCCCAGAACCTCGTCAAGGAGGGACCGTCATCGACACTACTCCTTGTTGCTGTGAGACTGCACAACAGAAGCGCCTTCGCTCAACGTCTGCCTACACAAGAAGCACTGGGACCCGCCGGCTAGAGCAAAACCATCCGCTCAAGATCTCTCCGATCCAGCCGTGATCCGGAATAAATTGTATTGTATTGTATTGTATTGTTATTGAGAGCAACATTTGGTACAACCTTCATTGAGCATCGGCTACCACAAAAACCTGGTGTCAACAAGGCTACAGCGCGCTAATTGGCCTCTTGCCAATACAGAACACAGGCTACGAATGGCTGAGGAGGTGAGGAAAACTGCGAGACTTCCAATGATGAGGGAGTCTGTTGAGAGGGAGATCAGGCAGAAGAGGGCACACTCGAAGGACAGGAATGTCCACTCATTCCCATATAAGAAACACCTCGAGAAGGCCATCTCGGAGGAATCTCTGCAAGAATTCACTCTCACTACGCATTGCTTACACAGACCTCGTCAAACTGCCAATTTGGAGTGTATCAGTTGTCTCAACATCCAAAAGGGCCTCGATGAAGGCCCTGTCACGAGTACTGTAGTCCACGTCACTTAGCGAATGGTCCACGAACTCCTTCAGGAAAGTATTCATCTGGTCGTGTGTTTTGGTGGTGGTTGCTATCTGAACTTTTCACATTTCTCTCTCTCCCTCTCTCTCTCTCTCTCTCTCTCTCTCTCTCTCTCTCCTCTCTCTCTCTCTCTCTCTCTCTCTCTCTCTCTCTCTCTCACCTTGGCCGTCATCTGATCGAATCCGCTCACTCTCGGCCCTTCCCTCTCGGCCCTCATAATGTCATCATATCGTCGACTGAATGATGCAGGTAGAGCTGCGAAGAACGTCTGAAGGTCCGAGCCTGCTTCCAGGCCCCTGTTCCCACACAGATTGTCCTTTGGTGGTGTTGCATTATTCCAAAGTCGTCCTTACCCTCTCTCGTTGTAGAAACTCGTTCATTTCGGCCATACTGGCATCCCCTCTTCCGTGCACAGAACGGCCGTGGATGTAATAGCCAAATAAAGAATGGGTCAAGGAAAGGACACTGCAACTAAAGAGGTTTCGGTTGATCTTCGGGCTACCTTATGTTAGCGACTGAGCATAAATCGATAAAGTTGTGAAAAGGATCGATCAGAATTCTCTCCAGAACCATCACTTGAATTACCCATTGGCTCAATCCAACGGCCAGGTACACTGCAACATACACTCCGAATCGCGTGAGGAAAGTCGACTCCGCCGAATGTGGAGGCGTTTCTTAAAGAATTTGATTTGTACTGAGAATCTTAGATGTAATCCTCTAAAGAACCAACCACTCTGAAATCCGGGTTCCACTATTGCAAAGTTTTTCCACCCAAAGAATTCCAGAAGAACCAGCACTGATAGCATTTGTAGGGCAATTGAAGTCTTTCGGTAGTTGAACAATTCGCTCCATTCGTTTGCCACGAGATACGTTCTCCTGAAATTCTTTGATCCTCTTTCAAGAACACATTGAAAACCATGCGACTGGTGGGAACTCTCGGCTGTCTTTAACGGCATCTTGAGAAACTGGTCTTCTCGTGGCATCTGTGATGGTGCGAGGGCGTTCCCAATCGACGAAGAAGGTTCGTTGTAGGATAAGTTCTGCTATCCTTTGGACCGCCGAAATAGCTTTTAGGATGAGGGAAACGAAGAGATAGGTACGGAGAGTTGCCTCCTGAAACAAAATATGGTTGAGAGAGAGAGAGAGAGAGAGAGAGAGAGAGAGAGATCGTACCTGTGCCTCATCCAGAACATTGTAGAAAACAAAGTACTGTGTTTTATAAGTAAATGTGAGCCAACAGGCAATAAACGATGAAATCAGAAAGAAGACCTCTCCCAGACAGCCTGCGCTAAACAAAAGAAACTGGAGAACAGCCGATGCATCTGAGAGAAGTTGTTTTCCGCTTCGACGGCCCCAGCTGTAGGTCAGAAGCCCCGCCCAGATGATGGAAGAAGGAGCAAGCACTGCCATTGTGATCTCCACGTCCTGAGCAAAACGTAATGACTAAGTTTAATATTTACCCTGTCATGACGTTCAGGGTCAGTTAGGAACGTGACGCGGAAGGCCAGGTCGACCGAGCTGAAGTCATCTGATGTGATGGCTTCGGAGTAGTCTACTTCCACAAAGGGAGGAAAAATGAGACCGTCCCGAGAAGGCTGAATATCAAATTAGCCTCGGATTGCCTAACTATTATGAAAGTTTGACCTAAAACTCTAGCGCGAAATGCCAGTACTCTACGGTAATTTTCCGCTGTGAAACCAATCTCTACCTGGAGTTTGAAATGAAAATGCACCCGACTCGCAAATCGAAGAATGCTGGTCGCATTTCCGTTTTGTCCGGATGCATCCGCCAGAAAGAATCTTCGACTCAACTGCCATCGGTTAGATTCAGAAGGCTTCTTATTCGGAAATTGACCAGATGCTCTGAGTTGTCGGTTGACGACCGGAAGAGGATACATCTGCAGAAAAGTAGGCTTAATTCCATTTGAAACCAACCCTCTCCACCCCTTGGTATGTGAAATGGAGGAGAACTTCTACAAAGAGCTCCTTCTTCCTGAGGTCACCTGTCCTAACCAGACAGTGCCTGTTCACACTCGTTCCCATTGTGATGTTTCCCAAGCCATCATCATTCTCAGTGCAAAGGAGAAGAGGAGACTTCCACATGGGAAGCAGCTGGAAGAAAGTCCCATTTCGATGGAAAACCGCAACGAAGACGGAGAGTCGGTCGCCCATGGCTAACGAACGAGGGAGGGCGGACTCCTTCATCAACTCAGAATCTGCATCGCCATCCACAAAGAGGAGGGACAGCAACTGACTGTTTGTAATAAAAAGAAAGGAGCAAAAGAGATTCTCACGGTGCTATTTTCAGAGCCAAGGAGCAGGAAGCAGAGAGACGGTCGAGGTTCTGGAGTACACACATGTTGAGGATTGCCTGAGAATGTCAACGTTTAGGCATGCGATGGGTAAGTCTACCTGACAATCCTGTTGACTTCCTAGCTGACAGCGTTGACCGAATTCTTGAAGATGTTGTTCTATGAACAAAGATTTTCCAGCAGTTCCATCAGAAAGCCAAATGTCGGAAGATGGACTTGGAAGGTCGGGAAGGGAACCACAGCCACCCGACTGAAACATTTTTCAGTTTTTCAATTACTCAGTGTACTCACTTGACATACGCATTCGAAGGAATTGCATTTCACACATTCTGATTGGTCTTGATTTGCCCTGAATCCGGATTGGCATTTGGCGCATGTTCCATTGCGCAGCACCTGACCAAAGGGACAATCACAGGAACCATTTGGGCAGATGACACAGCGACCGGCAAATGCCTTTTGGCCTAAATACCACGTAACATCACCAATCACCAAAAATCCGTACCGGGTGGACAAGCTTTGCATTCTGGGCCAGATGAGGTGAAATTGACTGCGATATATTCAGGTGGGCATTCACAAGAGTAGTGGGAAGTGGAAATGAGGCCCGTGGGGCAGGAAATGCAGCTGTAGTTGAGGGAGGAGAAGAAGTGATGAGGGGAGCAGGAGAGAGGAGATTGGAAGGGAAGGGGGATCTGGCGAACGGCTTGGGAAGAAGACACGGCCAGTAGGGAGAGCAACCACAGCCACATCGCAGAGGGGCGTTGCCATGGAGACGCGCACCCGAAGGATTCGGTTGCCTTTAATTGGAAAACATTAGTATTACAATTGTTTTATATCTCTCTTTCTCTTTTCTTTCTCTTCCTCTCTCTCCCTTAATCTGTAAAACCGAAATACATTGAATAAAGCTATATTCTCTGGCAATCAATAATAACAAAAGAACAAGTAGAACTGATGCCTAGAAGTGAGGTGTGAGCAGAGTTGAAAGACACGCACGGCACCAGGTCAGTCAGCACTGAGATTCCGAAGGCGCAGTGGCGGCGCCCGGCGAGTCTGAGCCGCTGCTGGCACTGCTTCCGCCTGAAAACCACACATTGCCCTTGAACATACCCTGTTTTGGTCATCTACTCTCTTGATGCCTAAGCCTACAACAATCTGACTCACTGACTCTGCTCGGCCAGTGATCGACAACCAGCTGAAGAGACGAAGCGGCCAGCGCCACGTCCAGAGGCCGAATCCCGTCGCGTAATGGCGGCTGAGTGCAGCAAAAGAGCAGAGGAGCAAATATCTGAAAATGGGGTACTGTAAGATTAAGGTAGGAGTGTACCGTTGAAAGCTTGGATGATGAAAGGCCGTTGTGAGGGGCGGACTGGAGGACGCAGACCAGGTGGTCCAGGATCATCAGAAGGCAGGTCTGAATGCATGAGATTAGTTTAATTTCTTAAACATGCAGAGAATCCATGTTCACGTTAGCTTGCGATTGTAAAATGGAAATGCAAGACCGAAGGAAGACTTACCCTGTTCTGAGTGGGGAGGCAGTCGATGACTCTGAAGATGTACTGTCTCGTGGTGCCCGGGTCGTTCGGCAGAGCCACGTCGGCCGTCTCCCTCAACATGGCGTGGATCTGCGGAGGAATGATGGGCTCCGGCAGTTCCCGAAGGAAGTCCTTCACCAAACAGGCCAGAACATTCGTGTCTGGCATCGCTTCCGGAGACAACTCTGCGCCCAGGGGGTTCACTTCCAGTTCGTCCCGCAAAAGTTGTTTCTTTTCCACCGCTCCACAAACTTAAAGGAACAATAGCTGTTTAAATTTTCGAAAACTCACGAACATAGATGCCGTTGTAGTCGACGCCCCTTCTTTCGATCTCCTGGATTAACCTCGTCAATGCGATTGGTGTCTCTCGTCTTTCGCGGGCTAGCAGTCGCCAAAGGGGCACTCCGAACACTCTGGAAGACCGATTGAAGGGAAGAAGGAATGGTGAGATTACCCGTCACGTTGTGAGCCGTGCCGCCGGAAGACGGAGTACATGTCATGGAAGCCCACGCGGACATGGACTTGGCCGCGGGGCTCAAGGTTCAAGGAGAACATGTGGTCACCGTTGAGCTGGTCGATTATGAACTTGTCCAGGAGTCGAAGAGCTCCGCGGAAGTGGAGTTTGTGTCTGAAAAGGGAATTAGAATAAAGAGAGTGAGTGAGTGAGTGAGTGAGTGAGTGAGTGAGTGAGTGAGTGAATGAGTGAGTGAGTGAATGAGTGAGTGAGTGAGTGAGTGAGTGAGTGAGTGAGTGAGTGAGTGAGTGAGTGAATGAGTGAGTGAGTGAGTGAGTGAGTGAGTGAGTGAGTGAGTGAATGAGTGAGTGAGTGAGAGAGAGAGAGAGCAAGAGAGAGACTAACCTATATTCGGGATGCCAAGAGTAGATGTAAAACTGCAATAGTCTAGCGTTGAATACGTCTATGTGGAAGGTCTCCCTCCACCGGTACCTTCCCTCCCTGTGGGCATCCCTGGTCACTCCCGTCCTCGCCCTGTGCTGTTCATCCACTTCCAGAACACAGTACATTTCCTCAGTTCTTTCCCTATCCCTCTCCGGCAGCCGAAGTCCTTTTCCTTCCAAGATTTGTACGAATAGGATTCCCGTCAGACTGGGAACTGTCAGTCGGTCAACATCTATGCCAGGACCGGCAGCTCTCAAGGGTGCTCTTCTGTTCATCAAAGGAGAGACGTGTAACCGATCGAGAATGGCAGTGCCAGGAGGGGCATGCCGTGGCGGGACAGGGGATCCTACCAGGGACTAAAAAGAAATGATCTTGAATGAGGAAGGAACCAACCTGAGCCATGAGAGTTCGTCCCGGGAGAGAGGAAGACCTCGGTCCGCGGGTGTCTCCGTAGGCATGGGACCATCTGGTTGGTCGAGGAGCATTCTGGGAGGAGGGCCCGGCCCAGTAACGGTATTCAGCGGCAGAGAAGATGTCATTAACAGTCCGACCACTGGGGGGAACTCCGGATAATCGGACACCTAAAATATGTCTTGAGGAAAATATGGGACATCTTATAATTGTTCTCATCTGTATTCTCTCTCCCACTCACATGCTGATTTCCCTTCTCTTAATCTTCCTTCGTCCCCTCTCACGATAATTCTCTCGAAACAATTTCCCCAAAATGCCTGTGGTGGTCCCCGAGAAAACGCAATTGGAGGGCAATTACGGGCCTCGGGCCATAAACAGCGCTCTCCTAATGAATTGGGAGCGGCACCCACCCGCGCGACTGCCGAACGCCGGGCTTCCGTGTTCCGGCGCCGATGCCACGCCGTCGTCGTCGTAGACGTCTGAAAGGAGGGCGTCCGTCCTCCATTTGACATTCCGTGGTCCTAGATACATATCACGTTTTTCCTAATACGCATTAACTCACCGGATACAGCTCTACGACGAGGCAGAGAATTACTTTTGTGGTCTCTGAGAGGCCGGGGCAGAACTGGCGAACAGAGGGAACGGGAGAGAACTGGATCTGCTGGGGCTGCGGTGGAAGATCGGGGGAGAGTAAAAGTCGATGGCTGGAAAATAGACTGGATTATTGAAATTGAGACAGGGATTGACAGAAAGAGATAGATAGTGAGTGAGAGAAAGAGAGGGAAAGAGACAACCCACCGGAGCTGAACTAAAGCTCTCCGTCCGTCTCACAGAAGTCGACTGTCCAGGAAATATCTTTGGCGGAGGCACTCGAGCAGTCCTGGCCACGGTGTCCACTCCGACAGCCGACTGACTGGATGACTGCTGCGGTTCGTCGGAGAAGCCGTTGACGCGTTGAGGGAAAACACGCGCCGACGGTCTCATTGTGTTTCGTGAGAGCTCCTGAAGCGAAAAGATATCGATCGGTGACGGAAAGGGAAAGGGTGCCCTCGGAAGATACGGACCCTCACCTGCGCCTAATGGCCGCCCGGGGCAACTGCCACGCTCCGTTAAGCAGCAATCGGCCGAGACGGCCACACAGAGAAACAAAGCAAAGGACCAGCGATATGAGGAGAGGACGAGCTGATAGAATTTAGCATGGATGGATTATTTAAAGTTTTTTTATAATTAAAAAGGGAGAGAGAAAGAATAATCTGGAGGGTTTCAAAATCATTTGAATTAAGATGCCTTTCGAAAAGTTGGCAAGTCAGAAAGAAAAGTTCTTTGGGCTCAGCCGCAAGTGAAGCCACCGATTCAGCAAAATTCTAGTTGGTGACCTAAGTTTTTGAGACTGTGTGCTAGCTCTCAAATTAAATGACAACATTTTACAAGCCATCTCACAGGAAAACTGTCTATCTCTAATTCATAACATTGGTAAATCGCAAGCATGAATTGAATTATAAAACCTATAACTATTGTTTTATCTAAGATCGACCTTGAGATACATCTACGTCTCTGTGTTCACCAGCATCACGTGTCAACTAGAGTTAAGAGACTAAGGAGGAGGTAGGCAAAGAATGGAAGGTGATCTGCCTAATTTATAGCCAAAAAAGAAAAGTAAGGAAAACTTTAGAGGATCTCTGTCATAAATAGTTCCCCTTTCCCACCTGTTGTTGCCGTGCCTTCTTTCCCAGCCACGTGTTGGCTGTAGTTGTCGGCTGCGAGAGAATCGAGTCTCCATCCTCCTTGCGCTCCTCCACCCGGTGGAATACAACTACTGGACGATCCAAAGGCCTCGAGGAAGAGGGAACTTCCCTTCGGTGTTTCACATATCTGTCGAAAACAGGATCAAAATAAATGTTATTGCATGAACTACCGTATCCTCAATAGAAGACGTCTGGGGATTGAGAGGATGAGGACCACGTCGTCTATGGCCATAGAGGACACCTCCACATTGTTCACAGACAGGATCTCATCTCCCGGTCGGATTACGTCACCGTACCTGAATGAAAATTATTGGAACAATGTGAATATGGCGGAAGGAAGATAAAGAAAGGAAGACTGACGAGCCATAATAAAAAGGTGTCTGACCTTTCCAGTTCCGAGTGTTCCCCGAAGCGGCTGGCAAACACTCCGTAAGGTCGGTCGATGCCATTTCCTTCTCGAAGGTAAAGCCCAAGGGATTGGCCGGGTTTCTTGATGATCTCCACCAACTGAACCACCTGCGTCTCTCCCGTACCCGACGCAAAATCATTTCTGAAAAGAATGTATTGCCTAGTTTCTAACGTTTTCTATATTTCATTCTGAAAATGCTGAAAATCCAGATTACCGGTGGTCACTCACTTGTCTAGGATACGCGCGCTGAGTCCCTGGAGACCGGCCGCCGTTAACGTCGACGAACCCTCCTCGACTGCCCTGAAAGGTTGTTTTCGGGTCAAAAGGAGTAATGGCACGATGCTGGAGGCATTTTACTTAATGAGTACTAGATTTATTTAGAAAAGAAAAATATAATTAAGTATTTTTTCGGTGATTGTCACTGAATAACAACCTTAAAACACTCCTGTCTCTTTCGTCCTCACAGTCTCTCAAAGTTCTTCTCGATTTCTCTTCCCAGCAACTTCTCTCAGAAGTCCTGTTTCCCTCCAATCCGTTCCTTTCCCCACCGTGATAGCAAATTCCCGTGTCCGAATCGAGTCTTTCGGACGCCGGGCGTCTTCGACCAAAAAGTGGCCGCCCCTCTCCTAAATCGGCGAAAGAGGCGTTCTCAGCGACTGAGTAATGGCTTTTCAGACTCTGCGCATATCTAATTTGGCGGTGGCTGTTCCGGACAGCCTCTTAGTGACAGATGACTCTTGGTGACAACCACACACATACCTGAGTTTGCGGAAAACGTCCTCGGGAAGCCGCCCACCGCCTGAAATTACATAAAATTAGCAAATTGGTTGGGCAGGGTTTGACCCCTTTCAGGAAAATTTTAAACTTTTTTTTATTAAGAAGAGTTTATCCCTTTTCGGAATCTTTGCGAAACGCCAAACAGGTGCTGCCCTTTGGCAAAGAAGTGAACTGTACGAGAAAAAAGTGCAAAATAATAAACGAAAATACTTACTTTTCGGAATTACTATGGTAAACTTTTTTATTATCATTACAAAAAGTCCCTGAATAAATGAAAATTGTACAAGTTCACATAAATTGTAAATGAACTTTGCATCTTTCATGTATTTAATAATTAAATTTTAATTTTAACAGGAAGGTTTTATAAAACGGTTAGCGATTTACTCAGAAACATAAATGGGAAAAGTTTCAATTGAAACTTCGCTCACAGAGTATTTTCTTCCAGTTCTTTAGGGCAAAGTAAAGTTTTTTGTTTAAAATCATACTTTAAGGGGAAAGAATAACAACGGTGTTTGAATCAAATTAAGGGCTGTAGAAAAGAATTTGAGATAATTGAATGCGAAAAGTTTTAATTTCCTCGATTTGCAATTTTGAAAGTGAAATTGTCAATTTCCTGTTTCTATGGCTCTGTTTGTTTACTTTGCAATCGTTTCTTTCCCTCAATTGAGACTTTCGCCGCGGGATTTTCGACGGTGCCTCTGCCTGCCCAGCCAATCGATTGATAACAAAAGAATACGGTAGTAGTTGTTAGGAATTCAGTAGGAAAGAAATGGACACTGACCTGGCGGCGGCTGGCTGCTCATGCGGGGAACAGCGTGCAACACCCGTTTGTATGTACTTGCCTTCAGCCAGCTGGCTGCAACGTATCGACCACCCTGTACTTGGCTTGCTGCCAGCCGCCGCGCATCGACCGCTCCAGGAGACACTCCAACGAAAGCCAATCGATGGCCTCGTCAATTAATCAATCATAATACGGGCGGCCGAGGCGGCACCCCGTTCCGGAAACGGAAGACAGACAGCCCGCTGGCACACCGTCTGCACAGATGCTGGCACTGCCTTTGTGATCGGACGCAGAATGACGAAATGGCAATGGAAATGCTGTTTCAGATTAATTCGCGTCGCCTCTCTGTCTGTCTGTCTGTCTGTCTGTCTGTCTGTCTCTCTCTCTCTCTGTCTCTGTCTCTGTCTCTTTCTCTGTTTCTCTGTCTCTCTCATTCATCGTTTCCTCACCGAATGCTCTGTTTCTAATCAGCTAAACAAACAATCAAACATGCTTCATTAATTGGACAATATTTGCTGAAATTCAACCCGAATATAAATCAGAGTGGGTGTCGTCAAAAACCCATGATCCCCAAAAGAACGATGAGGCATCCAATGCTTCTGGCAGCCGATGTCCGAGGCTCAGCCGAGGAGGGTTCTTCTGTAGATTCTTCGGTGGCTGACGTAGTCGTGGGAGGATTCGTCGGGTAGATTCTGGTGACGGAGGCGGAAACAGGCCTTCTGGCAGGCTTCGGCCGCGCTGTGGACAGAGAAGGCATAACTTTGCTATCTGAATTTGGCATTAACAGAGTATTAAAAAAAGATTACTTTGCTCTGATAGCACTATGGTCTTCTCTGCGTTTTCAGTGAAATTGAAGCCCCTTGCGCAATGAGGGCCGGTTGATGCAAAGAACAGCCGTCCGCCATCGTAGCGAAGGGCCTGGAATTTCAAACAATTGGTTCAATTGAAAAACGGCTCACAAAACAAGAATGTGTATCCCTGGCCCTGGTGGCGTAGATGAACAATTGTTCCTCGTCCCTCCAGGAGGCAACGCAGCTGTAGCTCCTACTGTCGTAGATGACTTCATTCTGACAGTCAAATGCCGCAACTCTTATGGAATCCGTCCTTGAGCAGTCTACACTGACATTGTAGCAGTCACGCCCTCTCAGTTCCGTCGGAGTGGAGAACAATCCACAGAAACCGCAGGGGACGGCCGACGGTTTCTTCACAAGGGCTGTGGTCCAAGGGGCGGACGCCAGTTCTCCGCTGTCACTGCAGGCGTCGTCTGAAGCAGACTCCGAGGGAGTGCTCGTTTTGAACTCGATGAGACTGTCGCTTCGGGCACGGAACCACAGACAGTGGAAGCCCAGTTCCTCACCACTGAAAAGCGAAATAACATAGGTTTCCTTATTCTCCTTTATTCTTCCTACAGTAACTGGATGATTATGAATGCTTCCTTAATGAAAAAGTAGTCTACCCTTTTGATGCTCAGATTGATTGATGTTCCTGCGTGAGATGCCTAATTAGTCATAATAATCGCTTAATCCTCAGGGGAGGAAGCATCTGCAGCAGCCATTGCTTTTAGAGCAAGGATTATCAGAGTTTCTGTTAGTTCTTGGAGAAAATATAAAAATCCATGTGAAGTAAGCAAAAGGTAATTAAGGCAGAGAACAGGAGGAGAAATGAAAACGAAAAGAATGAGTGTTTCTAAGGTGTCATCCAAAAGAAACCTCACTTACCATTTTGTTTTGGAGTGCACCATAATCCTCTCGCCTTCTATGTGAACGCATCTGGACATCACAGGGGCAGCCCCGGGTCCAGAATGGCGAAGAAATGAGGAAGAAACCGTCAGAGAGTCATACTCCCCTCGAAGCCATTCAGGAAAGGAACAGGCGGCTACTGTGGAAGGAGAGGTCTCTGGAAACATACTGTAAATAAACATTATAAGAACCAACCTGATCTAAAAGTGTAGACCTCAAAGGCAGATTGTGGAGACAATCTGCCACAGGAGGAATCGTTGGCCAAGTGAAGGGATAGGTCATCTGCCATTTGAGAAACAAGACCACATCGATATTCTCCGTTTTCCTCGTTCAGAAAGACGGTCAGATGCCTTCCGTCGGGTTCCTGCCAACTGCCGATACAGCGAAGACTCATTTCTTAATAAGCTGGCTTTAGGAAATCACTTTATTTACTGCTAACCGAAATCTGGAAAAGAACAATTCCTGAAGCGAATTTTGGTCAAAGCTTCTCCATCACAGCTATCGGCCTGAAAGAATTTTTTCTGTCGTTTGAGGTCACCCTACCGTACTGCCTCCATCTACAGCGCAGTTTAGATCCCCGCCACGGAGATTGTACCCTATGGAGAAGCGACCATCCAAACCACAACTTGCTTCAATCACATTTTCAGAACCTGGATTTGAAATTACCCAAAATGTAAACGAAAAAAGTTTGTGTGTGTGTGTGTGTGTGCGTGATTTTAGGCAGCTGAGAAGGTTACTAAGGTATCTGAGAGGAGTAAACAGTGAAATAATGTTTTAGGGGGAGGGGGCATAAGTGGCTATGGGTGGAATTAGCATAACTTTGTGTTTCCGTTGCGTAAGCGTAATTGCACCTCACTCTTTCATTCTTTCATTCTTGAACCGCCACCTGGCCTGTGCGGTCATTCTTCTACTACTTCCCCTAAATGAGTGAGAACCTGTTGCTAAACCTTCATTTTGTCTTTCTTCAGACATCTGGGTCATCCTCGTATGCTCTGGGTTGCTCAGTTCACCCTTAGCTTCTGCTGGAGATCCTGCAGATTCCACTGCTTCAAGCTTGCAGCCTAGCCCAGGATCTAGCATTCAACCTTCTACAATTGAACAGACGTCCGTGGAAACTTCTACTGCAGAATCCCCGACTACAGCAGCTTTTACCATAGGTAGTTTATATGAACTATCCAGTATCCTCTTCTGCAGAACTAACTACAGAAGCAACTACTATGGCGTCTTTGGAGACTTTGGCTGAAACAACACAACCCACGACAATGAGTAAGAGTTGTGGTAAACCACCAACTCTTTCATTTCAGAACCTACGGATGGCCCATCTACTACGGAGAAACCTACAACTGTGAAAGCAACGACAGCACAATCCTCAGACGCTCCCACTACGACTGCTCAACCTAGCACTCAACAGACCACCACCGATGGAAGCACCACTCAGGATCCTACGACAACAGGTTGGAAAGGATAGCTTTCAGCGTACACGATACCCCAGGATATACCACTGTGCAAGCTTCAACTGAGGATGCAACAACGACTACAGTACAACCCTCAGATGCTCCCTCTACGACTGCAGATACTAGCACTGAACAAACTTTTGCGGCGGATACTACCACCGATGGAAGCACCACTGAAACACTCACTACGATAGGTGGGAGATGATAATTCAACATATGTGATACTCCAGGATCTACCAAAGTGGACCTAACAACTGAGGAAACGACCACGGTAGACGCCACTTCGGCGGAAACAACCGCTCCTGAGACGACCACTGCACAGCCAAGCACTGGAATCTACCACCGGTGGATCTTCCACTGCAGACCCCACCACAATAGGTAAACAACTAGAATAAAAACCAATGTACAATTCAAAAGGATCTACCACTGAGGGGCCGACTACAACAGATCCCACGACTGCAGATCCTTCAACGGTCCAAACTACCCCTGAATCTACAACAATTGGTGATGCCTATAATTAGACTAGAAACTTATGTTCGAGTTTAGGGTCTTCTTCTGTGGATTCTATCACAGTGACGCTGCCAACCACAGTTGATCCCACCACGACTCAAGCGTCTAGCACTACAACACCTACCGAAATCGTCACAGCACCTTCTACAACTGAATATCCCACTACTGATGCTACCAGAACCGCGGAAACGACTGCAGCGGCTACCACTACCGAACTCACCACGACAAAACCCACTGAAACCACGGAAACCCCCACAACTACGGCCGCAGATGAGACGTCTACTACCAAAGCCCCAGCACCTGCGGGAGCTTCCACTGACGAAACCACTACAATATCTCCAAATCCTGATTCCTCAACCGCTGGAACAACGACGAATGCTGGGTTGGAAACCGCTTCTGCAGATGCGCCCGTTGCACAAGAAGCGGCCACTGATCCTACTTCTGAAGCTCCGACTACGCAGAAACCGGCGGTGCTTCCGGCTGAAACTCCTGCGACAACAAAGAGCACAACTACTGTTGATTCAGATCGTAAGGACTAAAACGCGGATTCTATATTTGTTTTAGCATATGTTGGTGAAGGAGAGGACGGAGAAGAGAGTTCGCGAAAGGGAAGACAAGGCAATGGCAAAAAGGATAAAAACAAGGAGAAATCTGGCGATTCAAAGAAAACCGCAAGCCTCTTTTGGAAACTACTCATTGTCAGCATCGTTGGATTTCTCTTGGGAATTATCATGATTGTCGTCGCCTGCATTGCCCTGAAGGGAGATGAAGATGATAGGAAACAGAAGGGAAAGGTGAGCAATTTAGGTCCGCTCAAAACTAAAGGTTCAGAGTGAGGAAGACGGAGATGAATCTTCAGCTGGCTCAACTGGATCGGTTGGGTCAAAGTCAGTGTCAAGGACAAAGTCTGCTACTCCTGAGAAGACAAACAAGTCTGGAGCCTCGAAGGGAAAGAAGAGTCCAATGTCCAAGGAAAGGAGCAAGGAGGTCACAAAGAGCAAGGAAGTTACCAAGAGCAAAGAGGCGCTGAAGAGCAAGGAAGCGACGAAGACCAAAAGCAAGGAGATGAGCAAGGAGGCTGCCAAGTCAAAGGCCAAAAGCAATACCAAGAGCAAGGAAAAGGCTGGGAAAAAGAAGGACCAACTGGCCTCTGCCTAATCCACAGAATAAACACATAAACGTGTCGTACTGTATCTTGTTTTGTTTTCATTTTATTCCAATTCTTATATTTTCAGCCAAGTCTAGTTCCCAGTGTTTTGGAAATTAGCGAACTTATTCTGATGTTTTATTTAAATACCCTATTAAAACATTAAAATATTTTCTCAAAATAGATCACCCGAATACAACAATGCGTGAGAGGAATCAAACCACCGTGTGTCTGTATGATTGTGTGTATGTGTGTGAGGAATAGAGACTCACGGAAAAGTAAGAACCCGTCGGTTGCGCCCACAAGTGTTGCGTCAAAACAAGTGATTTTAGCTTCTTCTGAAGACTCGTAGCAAACATCTTCTGGAAAACGCTATTCTATTAAACAAAATGCTCCGATATATACTTTCTTTTGGTTGTAAAACACGTTGTAAAGGGATTTCTTCGGGGCTTCTGTTGAAACAGACCCCAACGGTAAATAGATTCATATTTACCTTGTTGATGCGCCAATTGAAGGACGTTCGGAGCCCGGATGATAGGTGTGACGCATCGGAAGCACGGAGCCCGACCCATTCTCCTAAAACAACAAAAGTTTTTAGATGAAAGACTTCCAACTTCAGAGCAAAGATGAAGGAATCGGCGCTTTTGGAGAAGCATTCGCCGTATTCGCTGATTGACGTTGCCGTGATAGTAACCTAAATGAACGGATTCCAGAGGATAAGGGCTGTATTCCAAAGAATCAGGGGTATATAATCAATACTACTAACATCGTCAAAGACAATCGGGTCTTTCAATGAGTTGTCGAAGACTATCCTCCCCAGAGCAGTGCTCTGTTTCTTGTATGTTCCATGAAGGCTAGAATCCAAATGGCAGGCTAAGGCCGTATCTGAAAGGACTAATGTCTTAAGCACAGGGGATTCCTTACGGAGCAACAGGAACGGGAGCATTGGAGCACAGAAGGAGAGTTGACTGAGGGCGCACGCGGCCATTCAGAAGGGGAGGGCGCGGAAGTACTCGAAGGCCCTCAACTCACGAAGGACACACGGCTACGGATTGCACAAGGCAAGGACAGTGCATCTGATGGATCTGATGGACCTTCAGTTTCTTTGGAATTAAAACTTCTTTTTTCAAACATACGGGGTTATGGCACCCGAGTTTTCCATTTCTTTTCCCCATTCTATTAAAAATCCACAGTGAATAGAATATTTATATCCCGTAGGCAATGAGAGAATAATCACAGTTTATCTACACAACAATTACACACAATGAAGGAATCCAGTTAAAAGGCCGTAAATGAGCAGAAGAAAAGAGACATGGGCCATCTGAAACAAGCATTTATCCATATAAACATCTGAGAACCTTGCCTCAAAAAGAACCTTCGGGGCAAAGACACTCCAGACGAATAGATGACTGGAAAAGACACTGCAAAGGACACTCAGAAAGTCCCTTTGGGATCTTACCACAGGGCTAGAACGGACGCAGTGGAGATGAACACTCGTAGGGAGATCCATGACCGCAGGAAAGGGGCGAATTCCGGGTCCGACGCTGATCTGAAAAATCCAACATTTCCACAAATAAGTGGAGAATCTGACTTATAGGAGAAGATAAGGAGAAGTTGGGCGGCGTACATGTTAAAGCCAATTTGAGTCCCGACAATAAGTGGATGATAGAAGGAGAGGCCAGTGTAGCCAACGGATATGTCGATGCCAGAGATCTGGTTGGAATTACCCTGAAGGGGTACTGTAACAGGGCACTGGAAGGACAGACCATGTAGAAAAATGACGAGCCAAGGAGAGTGAGCACCTGGAGATCAGCCGAGTTGAGGCTACGACATCTGAGGCCGATCTCGAAGGACTGAAATGTGGCCTCTCTTTTATTATTTCTCTCTTTTATGATCTCACAAATGCAATGACCAGTAGATTCTGCGGGTGCACTAGACTACAAAAGTAAAAGACAAGAGTCCGCGGACAGAAGACAGCGGCTGGCAGCGATGCAAGGAGAATTAGCGCGGACAAGTTATCCGTCATCCTGAAAATGTTCCTTGAATTATACCTGGGAAACTTACTTTTCTAAGGAAAAGGCAATTGTAGCCGATTTGCAAACGAGAAGAAGTGAAAGGATGGAGTACGGTAATAAACGGCGGAAGGGAAGGGAGCCGTTGGGTTTAACCCGCTTCCAAAAGTAAAATGAAACCGCTAGCAGGAGGAAGGCGGATGAGAGAGGCCTGAAATCAGCTCGTCTTTCATTCTTATATCTGTCAAACTGACCTTCTTGGTGAAATGGCTTCCTGAACCCATCCGCCAAGACATTCCATCGACACCCAGCCGTCTTCAAAGAAAGACGGAGGAAGGAGCTCTAAACACACGTAATTTGGTAACCAATACCTCCTACCGGCATCCAGAATCCAACGACGGCGATATCCCGAAGAAACAGAGGTTCCGATTCGATGCAGTGCAAGTACTACTAGAGAATTCCACTAAACAATCTTGTGATGATAGTAACCAGATAGAAATACCAACGACGAGGAGTCTCTTCTTCCACCACAGATTTCTCCAAAGACTATGGCACCAGAGGCTATGTAATACCTAACATCATAACATTATCTCAGGACAAACGAGTTAAACGTACCATATATCGTGCTCTTCTTCGACGAAACTACTGGCGAAACAGGCGACGACAGGCAAGATAAGGAGGAATGGGGTAATGAGAGAGGACGGCATTTGCAGAGTGGAATGGATAGAAAAGACGACCACGCACGAACAACCCTAAGATACATGTTGAGAGAGAGAGAGAGAGAGAGAGAGAGAGAGAGAGAGAGAGATAAAGATAGATGGAGATAGAGAAAGAGAGAGAGAGAGAGAGAGAGAGAGAGATAGAGAGAGAGAGAGAGGGAGAGGGAGAGAGAGGGCTCACAATGAATAGCGCTGCTACTCCCGTAAGTGCCTCCACATTCCACACCGTATTGCTCTTTCCCAGCATTTCCTCTTGAAGTGATCGAACTAGGCCATGGAATTCTTCGATAGCCGCCGATCCTTCAAAAGAGACATATTTTCTTCTTTTAAGACCAACCCATGTTCCTTCCATAACTACAGCCTAGGCTCTCTCCACTGAAGTATTTCTCCACAAGGAAGGCCACTCTCTCGTTGGTTCCCGTCCGGTGTCTCCAGAGATCCAAGTGTTGGGCAAGATCCAAATCAACATCCGCATCGTCTACTATCCACAGCCTGTGGTTACGGTAACTTACTATTTGCCGGGATAAACCTTTGAAGGAGAGGTAGGATCGAAGCTCCAATTGAAGTCTTTGGCAAGGGGATCCGCAAGAAGTGGGAGACTGCGTTGGCCACGTCTATTTGCCGAATCTCCGGAGTATCTGAAGACGATTTCCTAATAAAAACAATCGATGCTATGCTAACCGAAAGGATTCTGAGGAATCCGTCTAACTGTGGCGGATGGATTAACAATCACAAGGGGAACCCTTGTCTCCGAAAAGTCACTGCCTCCGTGGGAGCCAGCTTTCGTCATTCCATGATCTCCCACCACGAACAGAACGACTGGGGACACAGTCTAAGTCAGAATCTCATATAATATGCAAAGAAAGCCACCTCTTTTATTATTCTTTCGGCTATTTGGTCCATTTCGGTCAGTTTGATGGGGATTTGAGAAGAGTCTCCCCCCAGGGAATGGCCGACGTGGTCCAGGCCGAGGTAGTGCAGAACGAGGACGTCCCAGTCGGATTTAGGCAGCTGATCGATCAGATGCCCTGTGACGTTGTTATCTACCTAAATGATATTGTAAAAGAGATTTGAGGCGGAAGAAAGAAAAGATATATAGATGCGACCTACCTCCGTATAGTCCTTTACGTAGAACGACGTCACCCCGTCAGATTCATCAAAAACATCGGGAAATAGACCCAGCCACGTGTCATCTCCATAGAACCTCATTCTAAACCATAAATTTTACTCTTTCCTCCTGATAAATCAACTTTTTATTGTGTCGTTGTCCCTGTCTAACCCAGCTGTCTCCAATCCACTCGTCCGCGAAAAAGTTGGAGATCAAAGAGAGAAAAGAGGGATTTACTCCTCCAACCAGCGCCTGCAATTGAGGAGCATGGCGGCTGTCACGAACAGCCACACTTTTATCCTGGGCATGGTGACAGTCGGCGTATCGACCACCGTCTTGAAGAGAGCGGCCTGGCCTTGCTCTATCTGACCACGGAGGAAAGACATAGGAGAGTCGGCGGAGGAGAGGAAATCGAAGCGCCAGGCGTCGATCACCATGAACACTACCTTTGGGGGAGGCTTTGAGCGATTGTGCAGGCATTCTGAAGGACATGACGAAATATAGGGAACTCTCTCTCTCTCTCTGCCTCTCTCTCTGAGACCATCATTCACACACACCTAAAATGCCCTGCGACACAATGGACGCCTCTTCTCTTCCTGGTGTTATCTGTGCATCGTAGAGAAAGGAATGAAGAAAGGAAGTGGCTCCAAGGACGAAAAAGAAGATGCCACAATAGAAGAGCTCAAATGGGGCATTCAAAATGTTTCTGATATCGCTCACCTTCTGAGATCCCTGCCGTTGTATTCTTCCCGAGTAGTCATGTTTCATTTAGAACCAACCTGAAAAGAGCTATTTGTGTCCTGATAGTTTCAAATGGACCCTGACTACGGTACCCCATCCCTCTGCCCGTTGTTTTGAGTGTGGGATGACCCGTCGGCCTCTTTCCTTCGGCGGTGGCGCAGGTGTTTCGTCCGAGAGAACTGGCTGGATCGAGACCCGTCTCCCGACTTTCGCCTAACCGCCGGTCGTTCGCATCCCAAGTGAGCCTTGCCCGTTCCTAATCAATCCTTCAGTGCGTCTCCTCTTCCTCACTCTTTCTACAGTACCCTCCATAGTCATAGCAGCACCCCTGCCCAGTCTGAATCTGCTGGGAGGACAAGATGGCTTCATGGTTAAGGAGTACATCAATGCAATTACTGCCTATGGACCTGGTCTAGGGGTCTTCAGTAAGCCTCCTTTCTGAGACCAACTACCGTAATCTCTCAGCTCCCTATCAATACGTCGATGTTTCCTACAACAACATCCCATTTGTGGGAAAGATCCCAGTCTTTGGAAAGGAAGGCACCTCGTCCCGATTGGGAATCTCCCCTTTCTACCCGCCGCAGGGTAATCCAAGCAACCCATTCCCTCCGTTGTACAGGTACTGTCCATTTATGTGGATTACTGTAACTCCTTCTGAATAGGGCGCGTCCCCTGCCACTCCACGTGCCAGAGCCACAGGACGTAGTGGCAGTTCCTCTGGACGAAGAAGCCCTCCACGGGGAGCCTCTTTTCCCACCAGGCTAGTTTCATCCAGAACAGGGCTATACATTATATTTTCAGAGTTAACCCTTCCTTTCGAAAAACCTGCCCAGCCAGCAGCGGAAGAAGAGGCAAAGGAACAGCCGATGAACCCCTTCGCTTCTGTCTCTTCAGAAAAGGCAAATCGATTTCTCCCAGAAACAGTTATTGGTTGAATGGCTTTCACAACCAAGTGTCCCTTTTCAGTCATCTGGGTCCCTCGTTTGGCCAGCAAAGTCAGAGCCTTCAGAATTCGTGATCCAGGACAAGGTGATGGAGGAGAACAAGGCGGTGGAGGAGGTGAAAAAGATCTCACCTGGCCGCGATGGCGAAAAATCCCCGGTTCTGCCGGCCCGGACTAAAAGAATATTTTAATCCTACGAGTATCCCCCAACTATATAATTATTTCTGTGCCCACAGTAATTGCAACATAAACTATTTGAGAATTATTACTTTATTCAGGACAACGTGTATTTACAACAAGCGTCTCGGGGGCATCATTGGTTTTTCTTGTACCAGAACCTCGCTCGGAAGTCGTCGCTGCCGCTGATGAAGGCAGGCATCGTCGGCGAGTGGACGAAGGTTCGCACGGGCGCCGTGTGGCCTAAAATGACAATATTAGGTTAAGCCTTATGAAAGAGTACTGTTCTTTAATGTTTCGATGTGAAACCTCACCTAGAGCTAGAAGCCGTTTCCTGTCAGAGTTGCGTGCGTCCCAGGAACATAGACTTCCAGACTTTTCATCGGGGAATAGAACTGAAAAGTACGATATTAAAGACTAAATTGGGTAAATACCGTAATCCTCGTTGTGATTGAAGGCTGCCTGCACGGGGAAGTCCTGCATTCCTGTGGCTCCTGCTCCCGTGTAGGCGATGAGGCAGCGGTTGGTCGACAGTTCCCACAATTTGACAATACTGTCCAATCCACTCGTCAGAATGTACTGAAATACAGGGATTACTGTAGGATCCCCAGATGAAAGCACCTTTCCATTGCGGGTGAAGCGAGCGGAGCAGATGGCTGCTCCGTCATGAGCCCTGGCGAATGTTTCCACACATCGGTTGGAGATGCCGTCCCACACGCGGACATCGCCGTCCTTTGATCCGGTGACGAAGAGACGGGCGTTGTCCGAGTAATTAACATCCAGGACGACGCTCTTGTGCTGGTCGGCGGGGTTGGAACCCACGAAGCATTGGGCGGTCTCCACGTTGTACAGACGGAGGGTGGGGTGTTCTGTGGAGACCAGGAGGTACTCCCCGCCGGGGTGGAAGGACATGGCACGCACTGGGTACACTTCCTGCACGAGGAATATCAGATGGATACATGACCTCACTCACCGAAATAGTCTTCATGGCTCGTTTCACGGCAGTCTTGGAATAGTCGAACATCTTCACAGTGCGGTCATTGGATCCTGAGACAAGAATCTGCTCCCTTGGATGGAAGGCTACGGTAGTGACTTCCTGAAAGAGTACTGTAAGATGCCTTCCACCCTGCCCTACATCGATGTGGTCGTAGAGCGTACGTATGACCGGGTGCTGGGAGTCCGGTCCATCATTCTGATCCCCTCTGACGTCCCTCGACACCATCCTCTCCACATCCATGATTTTGATGGAGCAATCGGCCGAACCGGTGGCTACCAGGGTTCCTAAGCTAAGATGAGTCAGGACATGCGAGTGGAAATACCGTCAGTGTTGAAGGCGGCGGCACGACAGGCGGCCTTGTGGGCGGTGAGGTAGATGGTTTCGTACATGCAGGGCTCGGGGGAGGAGGGAAGCACATCGGCGTCGAATTCCAGGTCCAGGCCAGAGGAGAGGGCTTCGAACTGAAACATGGGCGACTAAGGAGGGTAGAAATGCATCCTAGGGAAAGGACCATGCCCCAACTAGACGAGAGAACTTTCGACTAGTCGGGGCGAGTAAAAAAAAGAGATGATCGAGATAGCAACAAAAAAAAACACCAAGGTTACTGTAAGTATAATCTTCCTCATCTAACCTGTATGGAAGTCTCCTTGTCTTTGCTCTCCGGGTCGTCTACGAATTGCTTGGCAATGGAGACCAGGCGGAAGAGTTTGTCTGAGGGCGGCGGAGGCTGGGAGGAACAGCCGATGGCCTGAGATAGGGTCAATGCCATCTGCTGATGACCGTCGTAGAACAGCTGACTGAAAATCATTATTAACAGATGCATGTGGCAACCAGAAGCGGTATCATTTCATTAAAGCAGGAAACTCACCCGATGATCAGCCTGTACATGTAGTCCCTGTCCTTAATATCCGGCTTCATCTTTGTAATGATATCACCTGAAATCACAATAAAACAAAACAACTTTTTTCTGAAATGAGATATTTGACCGAAATGAACGGCAAAGCAGAGGCAAGAAGTAATCAAACCGGGGTAAATCTTCATTCTAACAGATTGTGACAAATTGGGAGATCATTTGGGGGGATCCACTTCGCAATTCACCCGGGAGGCGATTTTCAGCAGACGCTTTTCCAAGACTTCGATTTCGGAGGAACTGAAAAGGGAATTAGAATGGAAGGGGAGGGAGACCTACTTTCTGTCGATGTTCGCACGGAAGGAGGAGGCAGGCGCCTGGAAGGACTTGGCAGGACCGAACAGCGACCGCTTCTCTTCGGCGGCCGAAATGGACAGCTGGAAAGGGTACGGTGAGAAGATTAAAGGAAGTATTGTTTACGGTAACGGAAGTAAAGAGATTCTAGAGCCATAAAGGGCGTGTTAATACCCATATTACAGTAGATTGCCTCCCTATTGTTATTCTGCTTACCTTGGAGGCTCCATCGCTGATGTGGATGACGTCCTTGCGGTATTCCTTGAGAGTCTTGAGCATGTGCTTCTCCTGGATCGTCAGCGGCCTCTTCTCTCCCGCCCTCCTACTCAGCTGAATCATCTGCTTTCCTATATTTCACCTTAGAAACATACCGATTCGATGCGGTTGGTCAGTGTCTCCATGGCCTTCCTCCTCTTAACCAAATCGTCCATGAACCGAGTGACATCCTCGTAAACCTTCATCAATCTCCCGTTAAGTTCCGTCTTCTGCTCCGCCAGTGCCGTCATCTGGGAGGAGAAAGTGGCCACTCTGCAAGAAATTCAGGTAAAAGGGAGGGGAGGGGATAATAAATACCTCTGGATGGTGGCGGTGGTGGCGGTGTTGTTGAGGTCGAGGTTCTCGGACAATTTGGAGCACCATTGCTGGAATTCCTTCAGAGCTTGTTTGGTGTCCTTTTGACTCCCTCCGCTGAAAGCAGATGTCGCTTTCTCTACGTCTCCGCCTCTGCGTCTCTACCTTACAGTCGCCTTTGGACGTGCCTGCTTCTCTAATGCAACTCACGTGATTTTTGGAAGAATCTGGGATTTAGCCAATACAGGGTCCACCACGGATTCCTTGAACGTATTCGACTTCTCCACGCCGAAACCTCCTCTTTCAGATGCAGTACATTGGAATTCTCTCCTGAAATTAGTTCATAATTTAATACCTATAACACCTTTCATGCCGTAACTCTGAGGTTTCCTCAGTGAATCAAAAGAGACTTACTTGAGGAAGGATGTGAAGAGAGTGGAATTGGCAAAGCGAGTAATAAGAAGAGTCAGGTTGGAGTCACTCGCCTGGCAGTCGATGACAGCCGTCTGTCCGAGGGTGGACGGGACTTAATGAAGACAAATTGAGGAGAGCAAGGCGAACTACCTGTGGTCGAAGGATCATTGAGGCTCACAGCGACGATGTGCAATTTGCTGTCTGGGATAACGGGGGCAGAGGAACCGACACTAAAAGTATGATTAGCATAGAGAGGCTGAGAGACTTACCCGAGAAGCGTCTGTTCGTACATGGCCACCCAGGATCGCACATCAATGAGGTAGAGTCGATTGGGGCATCCCAGGTAGTAGGTGGACATGACCCTCGAAGGCACAAAGAAGCCTCTCCTCGCAGCCACCGGCATGTTGATCTTCTCTTGCAAATCAGCCCTATTTCTTCCGATTACAAAGGACACCACTTGAAACCCACTCGAATCCTCCATCTGCAGTGGGAACAAGGACGAAATGGGCGAGGGTGCCGTTGGCCACGTGGGAGAACATGGCGAACACGGAGAAGACCTTAAAGGATTGTCTGGAAAAGTTTAGTTTAGAAATCACTTCGGAGAGGGAGTGGTCGACGCTGAAGAGGGCACAGGGGTCGATGGGGAGACCGGGAGGGGACAGCACGGTTCGCACGAGGGGCAGCTCATTCTCTAAACGCGATTGAGGACAAAGGGAAAAGAAACTGACCAATTACGGTGGCTGCGTAGAGTTGGCCATCATTGTCGACTGCCAGAAGACACGGACGAGTCTCCGAAGGCACAAAGTCGAAGGAAACTGAGGAAAAAGTTTAATTACATCATATTCAAAGCCTCACCAATGGTGTTGTAGAGTCCGTAGGTATTTTCAAAGGTAACATCGCCCGCCAACATGAAATTGTTAAAATCTACGTCAGATATGGGTTGAACGTTGTCCTGCGCCAAGAAGTAGGCCCTAAATGTAATTGTTTCCTTCTTATTTCCTCCCTCCGTACCGAATGTGGTTATCTGAGGTGAGAACAGCAAGGGAACAGCCAGCAAAGAAGCAATCAGGGAAGAACTTGGCCTCGATTAGAGAGGTTGAGCCACGCTGGAAGAGGTGGCTTCCAATGGACAAGGACCTTAATTGTGATCACTGAATATTGCGTGAGAACTCACTCGCAGAAGACATCGAGGGAAGGCTTCCGCGTGGAAAGTGTCTCTGAGCGAAGAAGGACCACGAACACGCACTTTATGCCGGAAAGCACAATTCTTAAAGGAAAGAATTGGTAGGACAAAGGGATACGACACACCGAAGACCGTCGGAAGACACCGCGATTTGGTCAATGTGTGCGTCTTTCGGGATTGCAGGGACGGGAGTGCACGTCTGAATGGGAAAATAATAAAACGAACTGACTGGCCTCAATATAAAAACCCACAATATGCTGGGAGTATTCAGTCTGATCGCGGAGAAGAGTCAAATTCCTGAGAATGTGCACGGCGTTCTCGGAGTAGGTCACGAGGGAACCCTGGAAACTGGCGATGGGAATGGACCCCGAGAGGGACTGCTCGAAAGTGCTCAGATCCTCCCGCATGACTGAATTCCGGCGCATTTAACAAAAATAACAATCCGATATATAGCGAGCGTTTACAACGCAAAGTCAGTGACAAAAAAATGTGTGAAATGCATTTACTCGAGATCAAAATGTACAGACAATCGCGGGGAGATCTAGCTGCTCTCGTCGGCCATTTCGTCTCCCGGCGGCGCAGGGATATTCAGTCCAGAGGAACAGCGGAGGTTATTTCTGAAAACATTAAAAGAATATGACGTTGACAACCACAGGCTGCTTAGAAACGGTTATTTCACCGCAGCAAAACGAAAATAAAATCTCACATGCCACTGGGTCCTGGTTTGTTGGCTCCGTCGGCAGAAGCAGCCGCCTTCGCCGCCTTCTGGGCGACCTTGTCCAGATAATCCTTGAACGCCGATTTCATGTCTTCCACATCGTCCGGCTGCAGTTCAATCGACGTAAGCTGTCTTCGCATCATTTTCTGAACATATTTACATGGTCAAACACACATAAATGACCAAGAATTCTCAGAGAAACTGAACAAAATCAAATCAAAACAGTTCAAAACGAGAAACAGAAAATATGGCGATTCGAATTCGTCCGTTCTTTGTCAATCGTTGCGGGACCGAGCTACAATTCACCGATTTGCAAAAGAAATCGGCGATTTTGCATGCCGTGCATGGTTTTCTAAAATTTTATTTTAACATTGAAATTGTATAATTATTTAAAGAACATCCTTTGTTTTCTTATTTTGAGAGTTTAGTTCTAAAATTCAAGGTGCACATAAAGTTTTGCGGATGTTTGTGTTCTGTTAGCTTGAAAGAAATTCGTAAAATCCATCCCCAGAAAATTGAGTAATAAGTTTTGTTTTATAAAATTCGCTCCAGAAACTGGCTTAAGACCAGATTAGGGAATATTTTGTTTAAAAACATGTTTCCGGCGAAAAATGTGGTTTTGGGTTGCACCTGGTATTTCCACCCGCCGTGTGTCACTGCCAGCCCTGGGGCTCCAATTTTCATACCTTTGACACTTATAATGCTTTTTTCTATGTTCGCTTGTTTCAGGTAATGAAATGCCACTACGAGCTGTTGGAGGTGGCCCGAGATGCCGACGATGAGGTGATCAAAAAGGCCTACAGGTTCGATTTTTATTTGATTCTGTACAAATTACCTTAACGATAAGTGATGTATTTATCAAAATATTTGAGAAAAATGGCTCTGAAATGGCACCCTGACAAGAACCCGGACCGCATTGAGGAATGCACCCAGTTCTTTGCCCTCCTTCAGCAGGCCTACGACGTTCTCAGTGATCCCCACGAGAGAGCCTTCTACGACAAACACAGGGAGAGCATTCTCAAGGGAGGTGGGCTTTAGATTTCCAGTAGCCTATCTAAACATGACATTGTCAGGATTTGACGGAGAAAACTACAAGGACGACTCGTTGGACGTCTTCCAGTTCTTCACCTCTACCTGTTATTCTGGCTTCGAAGGTCCCAAGGTCGGTGTATTTTGTTCTTCTGATCACGTCCTTGTTTAGGGTTTCTACTCCGTCTACAAGACCATCTTCGACACTCTGGCGCACGAAGACTACGATTTCCTCGATGACCCAGCCGTCCGTTACCCTTCCTTCGGCGATGAAAACAGTGACTACGAGACGGCAAGGCGCCTTTCATACCTTTAATCTGTGTTTATTTAGGTGGTTGGTCAATTCTACGGGTTCTGGAGTGCCTTCTGCACTGCTAGGAGTTTTGCCTGGTTGGAAAAGTACGACATTCGGGAGGCGGAGAACCGCTTCCAAGCAAGGCTCATCGAGGCGGAGAATAAGAAGATGAGGGATGCGGGGAAGGCGGAGAGAAACGACCAGATCAGGGTATGACCGGAAGTAATTCTTTTGAAAATGCTCCACTGACAGTAGCACCTGGCCGTTTTAGGAGTTGGTGTCCTTCGTGAGGAAGCGCGACCCTCGCGTGAAGGCCTATCGCGAACAGTTGGAACTGCGTCAGTTGGAAGCCAAGAAGAAGCAGGAGGAGAACCGGCAGAAGCAGCTCCAGAGGAACAAAGAGTTCGTTTTCAATTGAATAACTGCCAACCGGCTGTCAATAAGAGCTACGATATAGATTTTCATTGAATATAGCTAGTTATGTATTTCAGAATGTACGGGAAGGACGAATCGATGGAAGCCGCCAACAGGCAGCACTTTGAACAACTTCTGGCCGAACATGACGATAACACCTGCTCGGAGGTTAGGACTCTGTAGGCCAAATTATTAGGATTCAGGAAGAGAACGAGGACGGGGAGCCGCTGCCATTCTGTGTTGTCTGCAACAAAAGCTTCAAGACGGCGTTGGTTTTGGAGATCCTAGTGTGATCCAAACACATTTAGGAACGCCATGGTGAATCACGAAAAGTCTAAGCAGCACAAGAAACAGCTGGCAGAGTTGATGAAGCACATGAAGGAGGAGGATGCCGCCATTTTCGGTGGGTATTAAAGCACTGAATGACGCCTATTCTAAACGTTTGTTGCTGACAGCTGTCTATTTTTAGAGACCTCGGCTGCTGCGGCTGAACCAGTGGAAACTGAGAAGAAGGGAAAGAAGGCCAAGCGCCGGGCGAAGAAGAAGAAGAAGGCCTGGGACGATCCGGACAGCGATGCTGAAGAGTAATTGGGCACTATTCATTTATTACATTATATTCAGTAGCAATATGAACGAATTAACACAGCAGATTGCGGAGGTTTCCCTGGATCAGGAGGCAACCCCGGTGGAACAGACGGAGGCAGTGGTTGAGGAGGAAGAGAAGGAGGAGATGCCGGCAGAGAAGAAGACAAAAGAAAAGAAGAAGACCCAGGGTTGGAGAGCAAATGAAAGGGAAAATCAGCGGTTTAGAAAATGGAGTTGTGGAGGAGCTGGCGCAGCCAAAGTCCGGAAAGTGCGACAAGTGCGGAGAGTTCTTCGAGAGCAGGTTAGTTAGAGATGGAAAGAGAGAGGAGAGGAGAGAGAGAGAAATCCTCTTCAGGACGCGGTTGTTCGAGCACATCCGCGAGACGGGTCACGCCACTCTCAAGTCTGCCCCCACCACTGCGAAGAACAAGAAGGGAAAGAGGAAATAGGCGTCTTTGGAATATTGTCGTGTTATCCATTCCGGTTCCTTGTTTTATTATTATATACCTCTCCCAGAGGTCGTTGTTATTAAAATATTTTAATATTGTTTATTTTCAATAACAATCGCGGTTTTCCCACCGTAAGTATCTCCAGTATGTCCATGCAAGAATTACCTGCGGACCACCATCTGTTCGATAGTAGGTCCCGAAGCGATTTGGTTGGTATATTTGCCTTGGCTTCAAAAGCGAAATTCCTTCCAAACGCGGATTTGCATTTTGAGGTTAATTAGTGGGGTCACCGTTATCTAATTTGCTTCAATTTCCATCGATGAACTGCTTTTTCCCATCTATTAGGCTTTCGAAAAAGTGTTTAAATTGCAATTCTTTGTGTAATTCTTCTAAATTTAAACGTGTTTTGAAACATTGGTATGCTTTTAAGTGAGAATTAACTCTCACAATCAGGTATTATTATCGACAAAATTTGTCAACAAAAATCCACTGTCTGTGACCCGGCTGTCAATAACAGTCTAAGTTTTTCAAACTAAAAAATGCACAATATTTGTCTGTAATTGTTTTACTCTTCTAATTTTTTCCAAATGAATATTTGATTTACAGTAATAATCGATGGCCGAGATCGCCAAAGAATTCGTCTTCGACTCGGCAGAGCCGCGAGATCTGGTGCAGAACGAGCACCGCGTGCATGGCGAGGCTCTTTGGAAGTGCTTCCCCTCCTCCACTCAAATGGCCATTCCCTTCGAATACCAGGTCCCCAGGAGGTGTTTACCCCCCCCCCCCCCCCCTGTCTCTCCCCAACCAATCCATTCAGCTACCTCACCATTGACTTCTGGAACAAACAGCTGTACCGCCTGGGAGACTGGCGCCGCATGTGGGTCAAACAGATGACCAGGTGAGACCTCATTCATCTGCATATAAAGGCCTCCTTTAGCTTCAAGGAACTGCTGCACGAGAAGAGAAAATCTGGGAGGAACAGCCATACTTCTGAGGCCCATCAGGCCATGGAGCACGTGGTCGAGGTTCCTCCTTTATTCTATCTAGCTAATCTTGGTTCAAGTGCTACGACGTGCTCATCGAACATTGCTGGGCTGGAAACATGGCCGCTCCTCCGTTGCCTGTTGAGTTGTGGTCTGCCTTAATGAGTGAGTTATTGCGTTTAAAGCGACTGGAAAAGCCGCCGTTTTTACCGATTAGACGAGATCAGATATGGCTCTCTAAATCCAAATGTCACGGAAAAGTTTAAAATAGACGAAGGGCAGATTGTGGTCAACCAGTCGGGTGGTTGAAAGAATAGCGCTTACAAAGTCTTATATTTTTGCATACTTGTTTGTATTTAACTAATAGCCCAAGCAATCAGTCATTGTTTTCTGTTGCATTTCTGATGTTCCAGGTGAGCTGCAGCGGATCGACCAGTCAGCCAAGATCTGCATCAAGGGAATGGGCTTCAACAACTTCATGGTCGGCACATTCCCAGAACCCCCTGTCCAGAGAGTCATCGGTAATTAGTGCTTATATGCCAATTGACCTGCTTTCGCAGAATCCAGGGAATCGATTGCCAAGCGACTGGAGGAACTGGGGGAGGCCGGTCCTCTCTTCGCTTTCATCGCCAGGAATCTCAAACAGTTCGAGTGGGTTCTTTCCCTAGTTTATTTTATTTTGATTCATTTTCAGGGACTTTAGACAGAGAAAAATCATTGCTTCCGACTGCGATTACTCTCTTTTGACGAAAATCATCGACGCTTTGAAGAGTGGAAAGAACGAGATGACCTACCCTCTCTACAATGAACTCAGGAGGAACACCGGTCAGTTTCTATTCAAATCAGCTAACATTATGTTATTCTTTCAGAAAAGCTCTTCAAGAAGGTCTCGGATGCTTCGACGGAAGACCGCCTGCCCTACATCCACTTGCCTTCCTCTTTTGATGAACTTCAGGAGATTGTGGCAGAGTAGGTCAAATACTGAGGCCCAATACACAAAACGTTGTTTTAAGGGAATTGGGGGCGATTGAGGAGAAACCGATGAGGAAGAGCTCGAGGAAATCGAGGTCGACGCTGAAAATGGAAATTTTTGAAGAAGTGGAGGAGGAGGAGGAGGTTGAGAAGAAGGTAGCAGCGCCTCGGGGAAGGAAGAGGGCTATACCGGCTCCTCTGGCTCCCAGTGCCAGTCGGCCGAAGAGGATACGCAAGCCTGCTAGATGTAAGTTGTGGATAGAGGGAGAGGCAAACACATCCTTTTAGCGTTCACTCCCACGCAGTCCTTCGACAGTGGCAACGTCAGCGAAGAGGAAAAGGCGAAAGAGGCGGCCAAGGCTGAGGAACAGGCGGCTCTGTCGGAGGTCAGCTACCACAAAGAGAGCTCCCCGGAAATGGAGGACTTTGTTGTGATGCCATCGCCTGTGAAGACTTCGGTGGGTTAAAAAAGACAAAGACATTGGCAAGTAAAATTTCGATAAAACATTCCTGGCTTTTCAGCGCAAGAAGAAGAATCTGGCGGCAGAATTGAAAACCATGCCTGACCCGGAGGAGGAACCGATTCTGAAGAAGAAGCGGTCTTCTCAAAAGACTTCAGAGGAAATTGCAGAGGATCCCAACGAACCGGTCACCGAGAAGGTTCGTGTTTTTATTCATCTTTCTTTACGAAATGCCTTTCGTTTAGGATATTATGCTGCTGAACGAGCGTGTCTACATGGAGACGACTCGGCTGAACCTCCTCCGTCTCCGCAACAACAAGGGAGAATTCCACTACGATGTTAGTTGTCTATATCAGCCCAGAAATACCCCGTTTCCAGTACATCCCCACTATTCTGGAGTGCATCGATCGCGCCGTGGAGGCTCTGGACGAGGGTCATATCGTGGACTATGTCATGCACAAGGCTTCTGTGGAGACTGGAGCTGAGAGCATCCTACAGCTGTCGAAGAACAACCCCAACACCGCAGCCGAAGGTTTTTGTCCGTTTAAAGTGGAATAATCCATATTCAGGAGTAATGAATGTATCTCCCGAGGATCTGCAAGACCAGGATCCCCCTGGCTCCTGTCCCAGTGAGATCATCGACCCCGTGGGTGACGATGTCAACTACCCTGCTGCCGACCAGCCGTCCACCTCCGCTGCCGCCTACCCCACCCTGGGCGTCGATGAGGCTGGTCCTTCGTATATCACTCCGACCGCCGTCTACGACGATTCCCAGCCGTATGCTAACTATGGCGAACGCCAGCTCGATCTCGCCCAGCTATAGGCCCCCAGAAGATCCTCATCCGAATGTTCTATCGTTACCGGTTTCACCCGTCGGTTGTTGACCCCCCGTTAGTTTTGTACTTTGTCGTTCTTCGCAAGAAATGAATTTTTCACAACAGACAACAACAAGTGTGCAATAGGGGGAAACAAGGGCACTAGGTCCTGCGTCGGAGGAAATAGGCACATCCACTGACGCCAGCAGCAAGCAGAACTGCAGAGGAGAGCCACGTGGGAAGGGAGGAGCCGCCAGTGTTCTTCTGGAAGAATTATACAGTTCCAATTGAAGACTCGAATATACCTCCACGGAATTGGCCAGAGAGCCGACGTGGATGGCGAGGTCGCGACTGGCCCCGATGAGCGAATTGCACACGAGTGCCAGCTGCTCACGATTGGCTGCCTTCTGAAATTCTGAAACTCTCTCTCACTCTCTCTCTCTCACTCTCTCCCCCCTTTCTCTCACTCTCTCTCTCTTTCGACTTACAGTCAACCCGAACTTCTCGCTTGTTCCCTCGGATTTGATCGCCTCGATCTCCGCCCTGAATAAATATTTAAACCAAAATGGGCGGAAACTAACCGATAGCGGATTACTTCACGACGAATGATGAGCAAGTGCTCGTCAGCGTTGCAAAGGAGGTCATTCAGGCGATTGAGGGACAGACCCAAGAGACTGAAAATGCAGGGGTTTTCCTCTAAAATCCGGTTGAACAGACTTTGCGTTTTCGTCGACACCGAGGCCAGAATAGACGGAGCTGGAATCCCAATGAGCCATTCCCTCGCGGCCCAACTGCTCCTCCAGGAGCTTCTTATCAAAAGCGTTCATCTGAAACACTTGTACAACGTAAGATGGAAGAAGGTACCTTAGTCATCTGGACCTCGATTTCAGATGGCTGGCAGGCGGAGAAAGAGCGCACGATGTCCTCACTGCATCCTGGAGTACGCTTAGAAGAGTTACTGTAAGTGCAAACCAGCATCAATGGCAGTTTTCTGGGCGGGGCTGGGATTGAAGGAATTGCACTGCGACGGGTGGCTCAGGAAGGACTTGGAGGGGAAGAGGAGCGGCTGAGAAGGAATTAGCTGAAAGGTTATCGTCAGAAAGACTTGAATATAGCAACCTCAGCGACTGAATCGAGGGTGGTGGGTGGGGATTCAACCTCTTCTGGCTTGAAACGACGGAAGCAGTTGCTGGTCTCCTTGGCATAGCCGTAGGAGTGGTCGATCGGCTCCAGAAAGTCATCGCAGTCGCTGTTTACGAACATCTCTGCAACAAATCTTTTAGAGATAACCGTTTCAGGGAAGTAATAAACGACTAGAGACATCAGTCAGCATTCGTGGCTGGTAGGAACAGCTACTGGTTAGCATTGAATAAATTCAGAGGTTGCTTTGGTTCTTTGGCTGACCACAAACAATAAACCTGACACTCTGAACAGGAAGAAGGCGTCGGAATGTTGTGTCATCAACGCCCCGTAATTTACAAGCTGATTGGTGGCACTGTGGCTCGAAGGGGAAGCTTGCGAAGGAATCTTGCTTACATCTACCAAACGGGACTAATAAAAATGGCCGACGTAAGCCACTTTGTCTAGCATTCTTTCAACAATGGATTGACGCCATATAAAGCAGAAAATCACCACATCCAAATGAGATTAACCTTAACACCAACATCAGAACACGAAGAAACCCAAAGAAACATTCACTTTATTTCAGTTTGCCCTAGAGGTATTTGTGTGTTGCAAAACTTCGTTTCGGTCAAAGTTTCAGGTCCATCAAAACCCAAACGAGAGAATTTGCACTTGTTCACTCAATTCTTTCTTTCTTATCTTCCATATAGGACTTGACCGCAGTGTTGTCTTCTGTGTGTTCTGTTGCTTCTGTTCTTCCTTCTGCACAAGAACAAAGTAAAACGCTGACCAAAACAACAGAATCCGAAGGTTCTCGAAGGAAAGAGGCATATTTATACAACATAAATTAAAAAGGTCGTGACAAACTGTAAGAAATGAGCAAGACTCAGAGTGGAGCAATCCAGAGACGGGAAAGACTAGGACACTAGGAAGCAGTTGCAGAGGCAAGAGGCTAATGAAGGCGTTCCGGGATGGCTCAGATCAAGGCGTCAGTGACATATGCAAATTAGACGAAGTGAGAATTAAAGTCAGAGGGGGGCGAGAATCACAGGATGGCGCATGCAAATACATCGGCGACACGTAATATTCTTCATTTTCTTCGGCGGCTGCTGCTATTTGCCCTTGTCCTTTAACTCCTTCACCGCTTTGATGTAGGGAACCAGCGAAGACTGCGGCTTTGCCCGCGAGATGAACGGGTGCTGCAGCAGCTCCGAAGTGTCCGCTCTCAAAACAGGCATTGCGAAGGGAGGAGGAAAGAGAGCGTACCTTTCATCTGGTTCGACGAATAAGCACCTATCGAGGAAGTCGACAAAGTCGGGGGACAGCTCATTGCGCTTCTTAATCTCTGGCTTTCCGTTCTGAGCGATCAGGTAGATGGCCTAGAAAAAGACTGAAAAACTATGGAAATTGGCAGACCTTCAGCGGCGTCTCGTGCAAATACGGGGGTTCACCATCAATCATTTCGAGAGCCATGATGCCCAGAGACCAGATGTCCACCTGAAAAAAACATTTGAAACGGAAAGAAACGAATGTACCTTCGAGTTGTACTTCTTCTTGTTGAGGATCTCGGGGGCCATCCAGTAGGGCGTTCCGACTACAGTATCCCTGCAAAAGGCTACAGTAACCCAGTGGGAAAAGGCCAACCTCTTGGATCCGGGGTGAATCTGGGCACAGAATCCCATGTCTGTGAGCTTCACTTCTCCTTTCATTCCCAGCAACACGTTGTCACTCTTTATGTCTCGATGAACGATCGAATTGCTGCAAAGAGAAATCAATAAATATTACTTATATCCAATCGATAATCTTGGTTTTTTGTCATTTCTAACTACAAACTACAAACTGTTAAGCCCGTTTCAAAGGTTCACAGGCTGTAACACGAAACTTGGAGTGAAACACAAAAAGTGATTTTTTTGCGACGCGAAAGTGCAACCAACAGGCCCCCGGAGAATAAACCAGGCGCACTCGGAGACACGGGGAGAGTGAGTCATTGGACAAACGAAAACAAACGACTGGACAACAGATGACTCTTTGAGTGTGTGTGTGTGTGTGTGTGTGTGTGTGTGTGTGAGAGAGAGAGAGAGAGAGAGAGAGAGAGAGAGAGAGAGAGAGAGTACCTGTGGAGGAAGTGGAGGGCCTTGAGACACTCCTTGAGGACAGTGGCAATCTGTCCCTCATCCAACTCGGTTTTCACAACGACGTCAGTGAGATTTCCTCCTTCTAAGTAGTCCATGACAACCCAGAGGTCGTCGGCCTCCACGAGGTAGGATTCGATGTAGTTCACCAGGTTCTGAAGAGATGCAAGTGAATTCCTTCTCTCTCTCTCTCTCTCTCTCTCTCTCTGCCACTTACGGGGTGTTTGAACTGCTGCATGACCTTGATCTCCGTGAGCAGCATCTCCTTCTTCGGCTGCGACTTGAAAGCCATTCTCTTGACTGCCACCACCTCCCCTGCGTCCTTCCCGTTGGCCACGAACACCGTTCCAGAAGCGCTGAACAAAGTCTGCCTTCTGTCATTCGTTGTTATGCCATAAATATAGACACATCGGCCGTGGAATGCCTACGCAGTTTTCGGGGCTGGTCACTGCCCAAACGATTACGACTTGTATCGGATAATGCGCAGAATGATCCAACAAGCAACCACACGTTTGTTATTGGACCAGATCCCTTCCCACAACAACGGACAATAGGGCAACGGCTCGTTTCAGCCAATGCCCCTTTTGCAGACTTTGCAGAAGGGCGCAGTATTCCAAGGGATTACACAAACAGAGCTATTTCAATTAGACCTACCCGACGCCGATTTGTCGTTTCGTTTCGTACTTGTCCAGCGGATTTCCGGGGTTTACGATTTTCCGCAGCTCTTCCAGCACCTGAAACATCGAATCTGAGGATAAAAGGAGGGGAAACGCAATGAAGAGACAGTTGTAGCACAGTCTTTTCGTTGAAAAAGGCACTTTTGTTAAATCTTCCTACCTGAGCGTCGGTCATCTTTTCCTTCGGCTGAGATCGCACCCTGACTGGCTCGGCGGCCGGCTGTTTCTCCTCTGTCACATTCACTCGGACGTCGTTTTCCTTCTGAAACTATATTTTACGGGTGGAATCAAGGGGCTTACATTTGAGAATGCGTGGGAGTCGACCTCAGAGGAGGTGTTGCTGGCGACGCTTCCGTTGGAGAGCGAATGGCCGATGGAGTTGGCCTCCGAAGTGGGCGAGAACTGGCAGCTCGGCTGGGAGGCCACGGAATTCGTCTTCAGGTGCTGAATTCGAAAGTATTCGGAGCATATAAGATATAAAATTGTAATCTGCAGTATCATAATCTTACCTGGCATATATTTGCGGGGATATAAAATCGAAACGACGTTTTAATCAAAAAGCGCAATCAGGGCGCGGTTTTCCCCTTTCAATGTATGTTTGTTGCCTTGCTATTTACATTTTCCAGATTTACTGAATATTCCGCTTCTTTCCAATTTCTCGCATTTTGGCTTCGTCCGTCTCACTTTCACCCGCACTTTGCAACATTTCACATCAGCTGCTTGCCGACGGGAGAGAAACGGCGCCCCGCGCGAAGGGAAACTGGTGTGAATATCAACATGACCCTATTTTCAGCGGATTTGGCGTGAACACGAAGGGGGAGCGCCGAGACAAACAAAAAGGCGTCAGGACGGAAAACGGGGGAAAAGCGATCAGAGATAGAAGGAAGGAAGAATAGCAGGGAATAAGGAATATTTCAGAGGAGATTCTTTCGGAGAGAAAGGCAAAGAAATTGCGAAAGAAATGAATAGGAATGTGGTTGACGTTTTTGAAAATTTCAATTTCAAAGGGTTATGTGAATGATTAAAACCTTTTAGGATCAATTAAGAAATATTTTTAGAATAGAAAGAATGTCTAGGAAGACTACAATCCCAAGAACAACCACACTTTAAAAACCAGCAAGCCATATAACTGATTGCAGTTGACGCCGTAAATAATGTTTGACGCGTACGGTTCGAAACTGCCGTGGGAGGTGTGTAACTTGGCTAAAATGAAACTGAAAAGTAACCTTCAGGGGTGCTTTCCATTGAGATTGAATTGTGTCAAACACCGTAACTCTAGCGGCAGTCCTTTGAAGCCCTCGGTCCATTTGGTCTTACCAGAAGTTCGTGTCCGATGTGGTTGAAGTAGAGTCCCCAGGGGGAGAAAAAGCTGATTCTCTTGGGAGTGAGGGTCCAGTCGTACATTTCGAAAGGACGCCAGATCAGCCGGAAATCAGAGCGGCAGCTGCTCTGCACTATTCGAAGGAACGGTTAATGACAGGTGGCGATCCAAGGACGCAGCCAATCAATCGGATCGTAGTCTTTCAATCTGCAATCGTGCCGGGACTCGAGAGAAAGGGCAAAAGGCGGAAGAGAAACAGCTGCAGTCAAAACACGGCAATCGGGCAAGCCCAGCCGGTTGCGTGCATAGCTTACAAGGCAAGGACTTAGCCGGGGCGGGGCAACCGAAAGACCGCGGCTGCGCAGGAGGGCGCAGACGAAGGCCGTAACAGGTCGACATGTCTCGGAAGGCTTCTTCGAAAGCGAAAACTTCACTGCCATGGGACGAATTTATGGCAGCCGATAACGACCGCGGAAAGGACAGAAGAACGTCGTTCTCAGCAGGTACACTGGCCAATTAGGCACCGGTTGCAGTAGGCAGAAGGCAGGAAAAACGGAAGAAACAGAAGCAGAAGGCGACAAAATCATCGCAGCAGAGACGTCAACCAATGTCAAGAAGAAGGAAAAACCGGTTCCACGCAGACAAAGATGAATGATATCTGCAGTTGACAGCGTTTGAAAAGTACACTCAAATCCACAGGAATAAGGGAACTCAGGAAAGTCATCGACACTCCTTCTTTCGGAAATAGCAGCCACAACTACAGTGCTACGACAGCCCATCTCAACCACGTCCTTGATCTCATTGTTCCTATTTCTAAAAGAGATTCCATCCCGTCTGAAGGGAAAAGACTCCTCGAACAACTCCCTTCAGCCGGGCCCTTTCAGTTGACACGCGTATCGGATAGGAAGGGATATTTGCAGAGATGCCGTCACAAAAAGCTACCGCGCTTTCTCGCAAACCAAGTTCCGCGTTTCATTAAAAAAACGGCCCTGGGACAGAATTACAAAAATGTCAGTTTTCCTTAAAATACGGCACGACAAATGTAGCGATGTGTAGTTGTTTATGATGGGCGTATTCATACATTCTTATTCATGTGACCTCAGGCCGCTTTCTGCTTTAACTGGTGACCTGATCTGATCCAACAAAGGCCAGCTGCCTGGCAGCAACGGTAGATTTCCCGGAAATAATGGTTGTTTAGGAGTATTTGACAGATATTTGCCCATTTTCCAGGGCTGGTTGTTGAGTAAATCGGTTGGAGGTCCGACCGAAAAGGGCTCCTTGTTCCGAACACATACATGGTTTTTATTAGCATACTGTGAAAAAGATTGCAAACTGGTCCATCATGATTATTTTCTTTATCCCTAGATTTAAGTAAAAACCAACCGCCGGTTTCGGAGGCACCTTCGGGGCGATTTTGTGTGTTCCGGGAACGGGCGCTCCGTTCTTCATGGTGCCAGCGAGCGTCTGAAACAAAACCTCGAAAGAAGCCCGTTTCTGCAAAAACCTTGGTCCTCTGTGGCGGCGGCGGAGGGGCCGTGCGGTTGGTAGTGGTCCGCGGGTAGATAGGTGGAGGAGCAGGCACATTATCTGCAGAAGAGAATATAGGGAAATGAAGAGACCCACCTGTGGGAGGAGTAGGCTTGGTCAGTTGGGCGGGTGGAACTGGCGAATCGCCCACCTCAGTCAGATCCGAGCTGACGGACGTGGAATCGGAGTTGTGGACGGAAGTGGACGGAGTGAGTCCTGCAACGAAGGGATTCCGAAGAATTGAGATGTCTTTTCACAGTAGGCGATCTGAATATTGGACCGCTAAGCAAGCCAAGTGACCACCACCAACGAACTAACTGATGGCTAGATGTTACCATTCGGGAGAGAAACAGTAGTAATTCAATCTTTAAAACGAACTAATCATTCAGAATTAAATAGAATAAACAAAATAAAGTATTCAGAATTTATAATAGCATAAGAGGAACTGATTTCCTATATTACTTGTGGATATTTCTTAAACGACCGCCTGTCGCCGCTCGGAACCACTGAAATTCGGCCAAAACATGGGAAAGGTACGTCCCCTGATTCGTAGCAAGACCCCCAACTTAATAAAAACTGACCTTTTGGGTGGTCGGGGGCCGAAGGCCGCTCAGTTCAGAGGCCGAAAGCCGTCCGGCGCCTACGGCTCGTTTACCGACTGGTATGCTATATTGTTGAGGCTGGTTCGGATCCTTTTAACTTTTTTTTTGGTTTTTAGTGGTTTAAATTATTCTTTCATCATTATCATATGTTTCTTTAATATAATCATTATCATATGTTTCGTAAGGGGTGCTACCCATGTATGATTCGGCCAGCAAATTCTCCATATTGTGAGAGTAATTTCCTATTAAATGCCCTGAACGTACCATCATACAATAAATTGGCCTCCACCTGGCGGGGGGCCCCGCAGGGCCGAAATTTTTGGGGGTAAGGTAGGGGTACCTATGGATTTTGGGAGGGTCCGCAAAGGTTTTGGATAAAAACTTCCATTTTGGGGAGGGTCCGCGGAAAATTTTCGGGGTTGTGGGGGGTCCGCAGACCCCACCCGGACCCCCCAATTTAGTGTATGCGTACCATTTCCGTTTGCTATGGCCAGTTTCTGAATATGTTCGCGTATTTGTCCGTCGAGGGTGATTTCGATGTCGTCGCTGTCCTAAAGACCCCTGGTTTCATCCAGAATGCATGGCCCTACCTCGTCGCTCTGGTTGTACACGCTGTGGGGCGTCATGAACTTTGACTGTTCCTGCTCCTTAAGAGAAGCCGCGTAGTATTTTAACGCCGTCACAACCGCCGTAGGGTTCTTCTTCTGGTCCACGACGCTAATGAGAGGATGAAAGGGAGGAGCGGAGGGAATACCTGATGTCTCTGAGGAGGATGTCCATCCACGGCTGCGGCAGACCACTGAACTTCTGTCCATCGTAGCCGACGTGCATTCTGAGGAAAAGATGAGAAAGGGGAGGGAGGGCACCTGTGAACTGTGTTGTAGGGCTGGCTGATGTCCAGACTAGTCGTAGTCTTCGGTTCCGAAGTGCTCTCTTTCTCCTTCGGCTCCTTGTCTCCGGGAGAGAAGATCCGACCGATGAAATCACGGATCCGCACCTTAAACAATAGAATTTTAAAGAAAATAAAGATTTCTAAAAGCTAGTTCACGCTTTTCATAACATCATACACTAAATTGGGCTCCACTTGGAGGGGGCCCCGCAGGCCCAAAAATTTTGGGCTAAGGTAGGTACCTATGGTATTTGGGAGGGTCCGCAGAGGTCCGCGGATAAAAGTTCCATTTTGGGAGGGGGGGGTCCTCGGAAAATTTTTGGGGTTGTGGGGGGTCCGCAGACCCCGCCCGGACACCCAAATTAAGGGTATGCATAACATATTTTAGACCGAAGGAAGTTGAAATCTTGAAACTTCTGTTGAACTTTTTTAAAATCATACAGTCAAACACGAACCTTCTAAGCTCAAAATGCGTAAATCTTAATTTGAACATACCAAAATGGTGTCGAACATTGATTTTCCAGTGGATTCCAGCAGAGTTTCGACAACTCATAGAACCGGTCGATTTATCGAGTCGCCAGTCAATTCGTTTTTATAATCGGAAGCCACAGAAAAAGTCATTCTAGGCATTCACACTGGTATTTGTCTTTTCTACTCATTCTTTAAGCAATTTAAAAGATTTCAAACGCTAAAGATTTTTTTCGACAAATAGCTTTTCCCAAAGGTTTATTAGCGATTTATTTAAAGAAAAATTAATTTTTGAGTTGTTTACCCTTTTAAAATGCGGGAAAAATTAAAATGACACTTTAAAATAATAATACTGTAAGTCATTATTCTCCTTTAATTAACACAATTTTATTTTCAACCAAGATTTCAATTCCCACCTTCGATCTTTCCTTCTGCGCCGACATTTGAGCTTAAAAGGACGTACGGCTATATTCTGAAAGAGGTTTAATTGAGATAGAATAGTAAAAAAGAGAGTAAATGACAGGTGGGTGGCTCATAAAAGTAGAATTGAGGCTAACCCCGAGGGCAAACAGCGGGAAAGGGGAGGTGGCGGGCGAAGGAGGTGGTCTGGGTGACTCACTCTCATCAACCGGCACACCGATCGATATTCACGCGGCTTATCCGAACGGAAAGCCCGCAGAGGCCGCGAAATCGGACACTTGGCTTAGTTCTTAGATGAATTAGATTAAAGGAGACACATGGGAAGTGAGTGGTCCTTCTGTTTTGATTCCGACGACGGCAGTGAGTCACTCTTTCGTCACACGCCCCTTCAGCCAACTTGAGCGTTTTTCAAAGAATTGGTAGCCAAAATAAAACATTTTGATTGACTGAAAGATGCAATCAAGAGTCATTTCCTGCGAACAGAAAGCGTTTCTCCAACTTTGGAATCAAAATGAATACTCATTGATTTCTGCAATCTTTACTGGGAACCATCCCAGCCGTTGCGAGACTACAACTTTCGAAAATTGGCTCCCCTGGTTTGGGACGGAATGTTAGACTTTCACGGTTTAGACAAGAAGACTGGCACATAGGTGAGACAGTTGAGGAGCTCCAATGGAAGGAAAACGAAGGAATGAGGGTCGTGACAATTTATTCAACCAACAGAGTCACATGAGAACAAGGGATTTAGGTGGAGACCGGCGGTGTACAATGCGTACGGTGGAAAAGTCAACAAATAAGTTATAACAAAGTGGCCCAGATCGATCTAGTCGTGGCGACGTTTACGGCTGCGGCTGGAGTCTAAAATCGAGCGATTAAACTGCGAAAGGAAGAAAAACAAGTACCTTCCACGCGGAAAAAGAAGTCGAACTCTTGATCGGCGCCCAAATAAGAGTCACAGATGAAGTAGAGCTTGTAGTTGCATTTGCCTGGGTTCTGGGGCACAAAGTCCAGCTGCATCTTTGCGTTCTTGTTGATCGTCAGACGCTTGATGGAGTGAAGGGCGTTGTTCTCGGGGTCTCCTACGACCAGCCACCATCCCTCCTCCTTGTTCTTCTGCGGGAACAACGGCGCCATCACCTTCGGAGCGATACCGTCGTCGTCATTCTCACGCTCCATCGCCACACTCACAACCATAGGCTCACCCCTGAAAACACTGTTTGAATAGTCAAGAAAATAAAAACTGACGAGTTGACCGATTCTGCCGAGAGCTCATGTTCCACCTCAATCGAGGGGTAGCTGTTGCAGAACTCTGCGACCGACGCCAGCTGCGCTCCTTCCATTCCCAGGATGTAGTCACGATCCTCGTCTTCCAACTCCAGGAGTTCGAACACGGATTCTGTCTTCTGAAACAGCCATCTTAGATAAACAAATGGAATGAGCCTGCCTTCTCCTTGGCCCTTTCGATGACGGCGGCCGAGCAGTGAGGCAGTTGCTTGAGGTAGGGCTCATTGCTGTACATGGCCTGGGTGAGCATCTGCGAGAGTTCCATAGCGTGGATGGCCGGGGAGAGCCATCCGTTCGAGGAGAGTACGTCGACGCAAGCCTGCACTAGGCGGATCGCCTTCAGCACCACGATCTCTGTGTCCTTGTTCAACTCGGCGGGGAGTCCAATGCGCGACAGATGGGCGTGGATCAGCAGGTTCACCTGAAAACGAGTTGCACTTGGAAAAAACATATGGCTTTGAGGGCGAGACAATAAATAAACGGTTGTGTTTACTTACCTTCACATGAGGGTCGCTGAACTTCTGGCCCTTGTTCATACCAGGAATGCGGGCGGAAAGTTGTTTCAGGACGTAGTCCTCCCTGGAAATCAAGGTTTATTAATACAATTGAGATAAATCCTACTTGTGGCGGAGAGGGATGTTACCGAATTCGCTGGCGTTGGAGATGATTTCGATCAAGGCGCGCATCTTGGTCTTGGCCTGCAGAGACATTGAGAACAACTCTGAAAATGGGCGAATAAATGGATTATATTTAGGAACCTACCGATGGTGGTGTAGGAAATGTAGTAGTAGGCGGCGATCATTCCCAGGTTCAGAGGTGTCGTGTCCATCTCGTCCTTCACAGAGATGCACTAAAAGGGAAAGAGATAGAATCAATAAAAAAAGTCAAAAACCTTGCTCCTTTCGAGGTCCTTCAGGGTGTTCTCAACCAATTCCGAAAGGGCGTCGGACAAGTGCCTGTGGGTCACTCCTTGCAAGTTGTAGTAGTTCGGGTTCTGCGTCATTCTGCGGTAGAGGAACGTCCAGGTGAGGTACTAAAATAGGTATTATCGCATGTAACAGCGCAATGAAACTCACATCAATGGCGTCCTGTTTGTTCTCGATGGTCTTGGTGACGATCTCGGCATTGAAGTGGTTGTGGAGGCAGTGATCCAAGTGAGACTCCACCGGCAACGGGTCGATCAGGAATTTCTTGAAGAAGTCCCTCTTGGACGTCTGGCACATAAGCACGCATTTGGCTGAAATATAAGAATTATTGTTAAAGGAAAACAAGAACTAACCGTCCTGATCCTTGCCAGGCCTGTTGGCCAATCCGACCATGTGGAGGACGTCTCCGATGGGGTAGTCCTCGTACACGTGGTACTTTCCGTTGTAGAACTGAGTGTCCATGATGATCACGAGGTAAGCAGAGACAGTCAGTTGGAAGCACATGGCTCGAGTAGCCACCAAGACCTGAATTGGCAAATAAACAACATTCATAAGTACTCTGGGAAAAGGCTGTGACGACCCTCACCTGGATAGCTCCGCTGCCGAAGAGCTGTTCGACGATCTGTACATCCTTCTTGGACAAACCCTCGTGGAGGAAACCGACTCCAGAAAGCAGCGAGTTGCGGAGACCGTCGTCCTAAACAATCTCATTAGTTCATGACCTCAAGTATAACTACATTGATGGCGCTGAGAAGGCTCTGGAAGGTGTCGTCCTTCTCTCCGATCTGCAGGAAGCGCTGGGGCGCGTTTTCGGCGTGCGCCATTGTGACAATGTCGAAGGCGGTTGAAGTGGCCTGACGCCTATTTGGAACGAAGACCTAGAAGAAAAAACATTGATGCCACCCTGGGTGGACTTACCAAAGCGGGCTTGGGGTTCAGCTTGCCGGCGTGACGAGAGATGGCTTGGTAAACGGGGCGAACCATGGCAGCAAGACGGGAAGCCGTGTGCGATAGGTTGAAACCCTGAAAATACATGTAAGTGTGGAAAATCGAAGTATAAGCGACATTTAGATTAGCTGTTAGAAGCGCGTCCTTGCCTTGTATCGTACCTGAATGTGCAATTCCAGAGGGATGGGGCGAGTGTTCGGCAAGAAGCTGAAGATTGCGGAAGCGGAGCATCCGAGCCAGGATCCAACATCCCTGAATCAGAAGATAAACATGAAAGTCCGTGACTTCTTACTTGGCATTGGTGAGGGAAGACGACAGTCCTACGATGCGGAGTCCGCTGTCCAGCTGGGAGGACATGTACCTCATACGGGAGCAGATGACTTCGAGGACAGGCTGAAAGAGGGGTTGGGTTGGTTTTGAACCGATCTTACTCCGTCGGATCCTCCAATCATGTGCAAGTCATCGACGACAAAGAGCTTTACGGCCTGCACATTCTTCCTCTGCTTCCAGCGACGCGAGACGTTATCCCACCTGAAAAATAAATTCATAGAGGAACCAAAATAAATTATCAATTAAAACATCTAAGAGGCAGGTATAAAACCCACCTCTCGGGGGTGGCCACAATCAGCTTGGCCCTCTGGAGGAGTTTGAGATCCGTGGAGGGTTCTCCCGTGAGCAGGCAGATGTTGATGTCCAGAGCCGGGGCCACACGTCGCTGCCAATCAGCGTAGACCTAAAGTCATTTTCATGAGATTTATGTAGAATCGCACCTTGGCAGCCATGTCCTCCATGGGCGTCACATAGACACACTTGCCCTCTGGGTTGTTGTCAAAGTGGCGGATGATCGCCAACTCGGCGCAGACAGTCTTTCCAGATCCGTTGGGGGCGGCGACCAGCACATTGTCGTTGTTCTCGTAAACCGTGCGGAACACTGGAAGAATTGGTAAGAAAGGCCGAGTTTAGGCAGATACCTTGTGTCTGGATGGGATTAAAGACGTTGAATCCGGCCTGCTTGAAGATGGCCTCGAAAGCGGGATTACCGATGGTGGAGACAGGCAGCGGCTGGAGGTCGAGGAGCTCAGTCGGAGGAGGGTACTTGTCAGGGAGGATCAGATGACGGAAGGAGATCGGCAGAGTGGTTTGGGAACCCAACCAGCGGTCGGAGATGATGCTGACGTAGTAGAGGGGAGGCAGGGGCTCGAACAACTTTACGTACATCTTGACTGGGTGCTCCTCTTCACAGAACTTCCTGAAAGAGGCTATCGTAAAAACGATCAAAGTGGCCACTCACTGTTTCAGCAGGAAGTATTCGTGGTGAAGGATGGTCTCCTGGTCGTTGTCTTCAACAAAGATCCAAAATCCTTCGGCATTGCCGTGTACCCTGAAATTATCCTTTAGAAGTCGTGGCTTCTCCAAAAACTCACTTGTCGTCCCATTTGAAGTCGGGCGTAATAGTCAATTCGATCTTGAGCGTGGTCCTGGTGATCGGCTGAATCAGCGTCGACATCTCCAGCTTGGGGAACTGTCGGATGAACTTGTGAAGCGGCTTGCCCATCTTCGGCATCTTGATCAAGTCACCCAGCTGGTGCTGGTCCAGGTCGTACAGACGATCGAAGGGGATGTTCTTCTTGTCGATGCTGCGCACCACCTCCTGAGGGATCTTCTTGAACTGATGCAGCGGATTCAGCGACTGCCACTGACGAGAGGTCACCATTTTGCTCAGACTCAGCACCTTCTGAAAAACAAACTTTATGATGACACTCTCAAACTTTTCTGCGTTTACATCATGAAACGCAGTCATGGCCGAAATGCGGGGCGGCCCGGGCCGCGGATTTCGGGAGACAGGCCGGCCCGGGCCGGCCCGCTTACCAGGCAAACATCGAGGGTTCGAATCCACTCCGGGGCAAACTGTTTTGTTTCACTTCTAATGGAATAAAAAGATGTATATACTATTGTAGAGCAAATGTAAAGTCTTTATGAAGCCCACAAAAAAATTTTACTTGGGGCGGATCCGAACCCTCTATATTTGCCTGGTAACGGGCCGGCCCAGAGCCATGCTTGATGAAACGCATGAAACAGGAAATTCATGTTTTGAAAAACTTGCGTGTGCCAACTCGGCCCATCCTCTCCACAGCACGATCTCGAACATAGCGCGGAAGAGACGTCCGGCCGACTGGGCAATGAAGACCATGTCAGACTGAAGGGCAAATCCTTCCAACTTCAGCTGGGAAACGTACGCCTAAAAACACTTTTATGGGAAGATTCACCAGATGATACCTGCAGGAGGACGTTGGTCTTGGCGCTGCCTTCATCCAGACTCTCCTTGATGGGAATGGGGACCAGTTCGGCGAGCTTCTGGAGCTCCAGCTTTTCCTCCTCGCGCACCTAAAATGCGGAATGAGATTGAGCATGTGGATTGGGAAACTGACCACGATGTGCTTAAATTCACTGGAGAGGGAGAAGATGCGGAAGAGATCGATGTCGGCCGAAGACTGCTTCAGCAGTTTGTTGTAGGTCTGCATAGAGTCGAACGTACAGTAGTAGTGGGAAGCGATCCTTCCCAGCTCTGTTGCCTTAATAGCTAAAGTTTGCCAGAAAACTTGCACCAAACCTGGATGGCTCCCGATTTCTTGTCGTACTTGATGAGGTTTCCCTTGTCCAGTTGCATACAGGCCGTGTGGATGAGGTCGGCGCGTCTCTGTTCTACGAATGGATCGTTCTTCTGAAGAAAAAAGTGTTTCCTTCTTTAAAATATATTGCTTACCGCCTGATCAAGGCTGATTCCGTAAAGCTGGGGAGATTTAACCATGCGCACAAAGAGGTAGGTGTAGCCCAGCCAGTCCATGGCGTCCTTGACGGAGTTGATGGTTCCAAGAACCACTTCGGCGTTGAGCATGTCCGGTAGACGGGCGATCATCTGGCTTTCGACGGGCAGCTGCTGGTTCATCAGGGAGAGGTAGAATTGGAGCTCGTTGTGGTTCGTGATGAGGATTCCTTCTCCACGGGAGTCGTACTGCGGACGACCGGCACGACCCAACATCTAAAAATTTTAAATTACTTATAGCTACCCTGGGGTGTAAATGCTGCAAACTTGATAAGGAAGGAACGCGAACCTGCATGACGTCGAGGGCTCCGAGTTCGGTCCACTTTCCCTTGTCTGGGTTGTAAATTTGGGTTCCCTTGATGATGACGGTGTGCGCGGGAAGGTTGACACCCCAAGCGAGGGTGGCCGTTGAAACCAGAACCTGAAATCGCACATTCAAAACGGTCTCCAAACGGAGTTTCCGTTATTCTGCAATGAAACGGCCCACTAGTGAAACATGATTGAATACAAACCTGAATGTGCTTGTCGGCGAACAAATCCTCAACGAGAGTCCTGTCGACGCGGTTCATTCCGGCGTGGTGGATAGCAAATCCGTAAGGGAGAAGGTCTTTCAATTCGAGGTTCTTCACCTAAACCGAAACTATCGTAATCTAAGTAGCTTTGGACTACCTGCTCAGCCTCCGTGCGCAGAATCTCCGTACTGGCGCTTCCTTCCCTCATGAAGGCACTCAGAGTGTCCTTCTCCAGACAGGCGTCCCTCAGGGCCTTGGCAGTCTTGGCCGTTTCCTTCCTCGAGTGGACGAACACAAGAACCTAAAGCATCCTTATTACACACTTGAAAATTGCCATTTCTACCTGGCTCTTTCCGGCATGCTCCATGATCTTGTCGTAAACAACATCGTTCATGGCCTGGAACCTCTTGAGAGCCTTCTTCTCAGTGATTCCAATGTAATACTGGTCCAGAGGAACGGGTCGGAAGCTAAAATCATGAAAGATAAATAAAAGAGGAAAAGAAGAAAGTCACCTGTTGTCGAAATAGTAGAGGTGCTCGGGCTTCACTCGGAGGAAGGTAGCAACGTCCTGGTAGTTGGGAAGTGTGGCAGAGAGACCGACGAGGCGGCAGGTATCGCTGGATTGCTCCATTTGACGGAGGGTACGGACCACGATGGCTTCCAGAACGGGGCCACGGTCGTCGTGGAGGAGATGGATCTCGTCGAAGATGACAAGACGAACCAGCTGGTTGTAAGCGCGCTCTCCTCCTAAAATAAAGAATAAGATCGGGACTAGAGAAGGGTCTTACCCTTCCTAGTGACAATATCATACTTCTCGGGGGTGCAAACAATGACCTGGGAGGCCATGAATTGTTCCTTGCTCATCTGCGAGTCTCCCGTCATCTCTCCAACCTTAATTAGCACACGTAATTAGGACAAGCCGCAACCATACCGTGATACCGAAGGGCTTCAGTCTTTTGGTAAAATTTCCCACCATCTCCTGTACAAGGGACTTCATCGGAGCAATGTAGATGCACTTGAAGTCGTCGAGCTTGACAGATCCATCTTCGTTCAAATGTTTTCCAATTTCATGGAGGATGGTCAAAAGGGCAACGTTGGTCTTTCCGGCACCCTTCAAGATTATGTTATTTATTATTTTCCAACGCAACCCTCTCTCTCTTCTCTTTCTAAACTTACAGTGGGAGCACATAGCAGCAGGTGTTCGTCGCTCTTCAGCGCGCTGTTGCAAAGCTTCGACTGAATCCTGTTGAGGGATTTGAAGCCATCGAAAGCGGGCTGAGCCCACTTGGGCAGCTCAAAGATGGGAATGAGTTTCTGAATCAAAGTTACATCCGAATCTGGTAAATTGTTTACCTCGTTGTCGGCGAATGGCTTGGCCGGCTGCGCTGGCACGAAGATCTCGTCGTAGCTCTTACGCTGCTTCCTCCAGGAGCCCTGAGGCATGTCGCACTTCTTGTTGCTCATCAAATGGCCTCCTTGAGAAAAGGACAGATCGTCGAGGTCCAGCATCTGCCTTCCAGCCAGCCATTTTCCAGCTGCGACTGCCTCGTCTCCGGCGGCTGCAGCCGCTCTCCTCGTAGCCGCCCTTTCCTTCTTCCTCTGTTCGCTCTGAAGAAAGTTTAGTTATGTAAAATAAAGACAGGTTGTTTACCTCAACCACATTGGGATCATCCACCTCCTGAAGTTGTGTAAGGACGGTGTGCAGTTCCGGACGCATCTTCATCTCCTCCTCGATCTGAAATGCAGATAAAAACTTTTGCTCAAAATTTCTTTTACCGCCACTCGCTCTTCCTCCGAAGCCTGCTTGAGAAGTGTGCAGTAGAGCACCAGGTTCCTGTACTTGCGTAGAGTCTTGATGAAGTCGAAGTTGTCAAAGCCCAGCAGCATGACGAGCTTGTTCTCGCAGTCACGGTCATCGGCCGCTTCCTAAACGTCGACGATGAGAATGTATGTTTTCAATAACAAGGCCTACTTTGAGGATGTTGATGACTTCCAAAACCTTCTGCTGCGCGAGGATCGGGTCGTTGTAGAACTTGGCCAGGGATCGCTGGATCCAGTGAGCGTCAACATCGCGAGCATGAAGTTCTCCCTTTCTAGCGGCCGCATTCTCCTGCAACAAACAGTACGTCCGGATTTACTAAGGGACCCACGTCATCGTCAAATCCTTCGCCGTGCAAAGCCTCTCCGTAGTCGGCCTCCACACCTCCTTCGTCTCCTGAGCTTTCCTCGTCGTCTCCTGCAAGCATCGATTACTTTTATAACCAGGCATATATCAAAGACTATTAAGAGCCCACGTACGTTTGATCTCCTGGATAACTGCCTCCTCTTCCTCGTCAGACTCGTCAAACTGGACGTTGACTCCCTCGTTCTCATCGATCTCGTCCTAAAAACAGCTAGGTTACCGGAAAATAATAAATCAATTACAGTATCCATTTTGTTCTCCTCGTCGACGTGGAAGTCTGTGATCTTCTTGCAGAGGTTGGTGAGCGCGTGGAAACGCTCGTCCGTGACTTTAGTGATCAGAGCCTCCAGCTCCCTCCTCTTATCCTTCTCTTTGATCTTGTCCGACTTCAGGCAGATGATGACTTCCTCCGCAGCACCGCACAAGATATCCCTCGACTGAAAAACAGTTACGATCCGAGTGAAAGGGGTTTCGTGCCTGATCTCCGAGGTTCTCCATTATCATGGCGAGTAGGACCTCGTAAGTCTGGCGGGTCTCCTGCGTCCTGGGCTTGTACGTTCCCATCATCTCGGTACTGTCCTCGCCGTGGGCCCTGACCTTGTTGGGCATGCGGACGTCATCCTCCTCACCTCGGCGCTTGCGACTAAAAAGAGTTTAGTACTTCTGGCGTCCAATTTCGAGAGAAAAAAGGAATTTACTATTAAAACGGACCTCTTCTTCTTCTCCTGTTCGGGAGCCCTTCCACGTTGGTACCTGTCTCCCATTCTCGTACCCCTCATAGCCTTTTCGCCGAGAGGCATGACCTCTCCCGTCGGTTCTTCCCTGCCTCTGCGGTCGGTCAAGTTGTAATCGACTTGCAGAACCAGATTAGAGTTCTAAACAAAGGATTGTTTGCGAGGATTTAAGGTAAAACCATTTATCCTAGCTTTAAAAACTAAATTTCTCACCTGGCGATACTCATATTGTTGCACTCTTGCCATTTCGTCCGCCATCTTGACTAGTTCGAAGAATAGCGGGCTTCTGACAAACTAAAAATAGGGTCAGCAAAAAGAAAACATAAGGATAAGTATTTAAGCGAAATCGCTGGAAATAAGAAAAGTACCTAAAAAGCAATCTTTATTAAACATGGAATGACTAGTGCAGAGAAACAGATTATATACATTCGGGGGGAGTATGCACAACCTTTTAAAGCTTCTAAAGATATTAGGTATGGGGTACAGTCCTTTAAGGTGAGGTATGGATTCCTACTCGGCCTTGGCTTCCTTCTCTGCGTTTTCTCCACTTTCGGTCAAGATTCGCTTGACGTCATGGTCGACTACAGTCTGAGACGCCGTGGCCAGATGGACCAGTGAGATCAGCGACTTGACGAAAGCGATGGGGAAGGCGAGGAATGCGAGATAGGAGAGGAAGTGGATTCCGAAGAGAGTGGGTCCCGGATGGAACGCGCGCAGGTACATCAGGATGTAGAAGGCCTCGTTCCCGCCACACATGAAACCGAGGAACTGGCGGTTCGTGTAGTACAGGTGGAGCACGGGGTTGCTGCTCTGAAAATGGGGTGCGAATTGACAAAAAAAATAAAATAAATTACCTGTTTGTGGGTATTTGCACCGGTGAGATCAGTGGCGTGGAGATGCAGCCAATGGGAGGCGATATCGACGACGGCACTCAACTAATATGACACTTATTAGACTACAGGCAGTCTGTACCTGGAACCAGAACATGTGCTTGGGGTAGAAGTGGCACAGAGCCATGCAGATGCTCATGAGAGCGCAGCGATCAGTCAACTGATCCAACATGGCCCCAAAACGGCTGCTTTGGTTGTAGGTACGGGCAGCCCAGCCGTCGAAAGCGTCCAGTGCAGCACTTACTGCGTAACTAAGACAAGAAATAAGCAAGATAGAATGAAGAGATAGAATGAAGCTCACCAGAAAATGGCTGTGAACGGCGACTCCAGCATATAGGCCATGGAGATTACGGCCAGCACAATGCGACCGTAGCCGATGAGGTTCGGGTAGAACAGGAAGACGTTCGTATCCGGCATTTTCTTGAATGTGAGGTATGAAGACGGAAATTGAGAACATATGCAAAGAAAAAGCATTGTTTGCGCAATGAAAGCCAATGGAAAGCTAGCAATGGACCTTGCCCTGCAACTTGTGTTCGTGTTGAAAAAAAAAGACCACCGCGTTCGAAAATGCATGTGACAGTATTCCATTAAAATCATATTTTAAAACCATATTTTCGCTGATTGAATAATGCAATCGAGTTGTTTCGAATTTGAAAACGGAAATCGAACTAATCTGCTAGAAAGCACTTAAATAGTCCGATTGACCTAGTTATTTACATTTTCGAATTTTATATAGATAATTAAATAACAATTCAATGTACAAAATGCAAATTAAAAAGAGGAGAAAAGAGAATATTATCGAAAACAGGGATAATTTTCGAAAAGCAAATTCGAATTTGCTTGCGCAGCGGCTGCACGCAATGCGTGTGATACTCAGCCAAGGCCTGCTTCTTGACAGTCGGCTGCCGCCAAACGGACAATTATCCTCTTGAACGAATAAATGGGAACAGCTATGCATATATGCCCAACAATTTTTTTTCATTTTGTAACAAGCAAGCAAGTCGCGAAAAATCGGGATTTTAATCAGCAGAAGAATGCGGTTGAAGGGTATTCCTCAGCGATTTCTTCCATTAATGCTCAACCAGCGACATTTAGCGAGCTGTGTAGCAGTAGTTCCAGGACGAACACCAGATCCCAGACGGAGAATTTCTGTTTTGAGCTTTCGCCAACTTTCGATGCCCTGAGTATGGGCTCCGGTGTTAGGATTGACAAAGTTGGTGGAATGGTTAACTGCGTAGTGGCGGTATCCGTGGTTTGTTACGGCTCTATACGATCGCCATTCATCAGTGTATAGTTGACTCCCGGGCATCACATGTTTACAGATGAGTGGTAAAAACAGAAATCTTATTATTTTCAGGTTAATTTTAAGGTCACATTGAAATTGAAATTGGGTTGCTTTCAAAACCCCAAAGTCGCAATTTTCACGCAAACGCAAAAATCCTTATTAAAAATAAACTTTTTAACCAATCACATTGTCGCATCCGAAAATCTCGCCTTTTTACTAGACATGGCTGGGCTGGGAACCGTGGCCTCCCGTGGCCTTTTTAGCGAATGGTGCTGGGATCCGTGGCCTCCCTTGCAGGGCTGGCAGATTTGAGGGCCGGCCCGGGCCCAAAGGCTAAAATTTAAAAACGCCTTTTTCTTTTTTTATTTCCAAGTTACGAATTTTCTTTTCTTTTACAATTGTTGTTTATAATTTAACGAATAAAAAGACAGGTTAAACCGCAAATGTAGTCAACGAAGAATAAAGATATAAAATTCTGAAAATATAAATAGTGCATTTTCATAAGCCTTTTTTGTGAAAATTGCTACTTTGGGGTTTTAAAGCTACAAAATTTCAATGTGACTTGAAAATTAGTAATGTTTATGTGAAAAATCCATCAAACCCCCAACTTTTGTCTTATTACAAAACGAAAATAAATTGTTGGGTGGCTGTCTTCGACTAATAAATGATAAATAATTAGCGTTTACGTGACTTAGGTAAAGAATGTGTGTTTTAGCAACATAATGGCTAAAAGAAAGAGGAGGAAGGAGAATCGACCGGGCAAATTATCGTTTATGCGTGAGCAGCAAACACTTGCAAATGGGTTCTGACAGCGGAATCAAACAAGAGATTGACCGGGAAACAGCATTTCGGGGCTAAGAGAAATGCTGAATTTGTTTTGTTTGTTTTTTTAAATTAAAGTAGCGTTTTTTTCTCGCTGGGCCTTTTGATTAATTTTCATAACAGTATTTCTTTGTGTATTGACCATCTTTGAATAATTAGGAAAGGCCTAACCCAGGCAGTGTCGACGTACATAATAAAGAAAATTAAAGAAATCTCTCTCTCTCTCTCCCTCTCTCTCTCTCTCTCTCTCTCTCTCTCTCTCTCTCTCTCTATCACACACTCTCTCTCAATGTTGAATTGTTAAAGAGACGTTTTCTGAACAACTTCCGTATACCAAGTAAGCAACTAGACTCGCCTTTATAAAAGTACTTTGTCGACATCAGGCATGGTCAAAACGCGGGCCGGACCGCTTAACAGGCAAACATCGAGGGTTCGAATCTACTCCGGAGCAAACTTTTTTGTTTTGTTTATTAACACTTCTAATGAAATAAAAAGATGTATATACTATTGTAGAGTAAATTTAAAGTGTTTATATAGCGCGCAAAAAAAATTACTTGGGGTGGATCCGAACCCTCGATGTTTGCCTGGTAAGGGGCCGGGCCGGCCCATGGCCGTGCTTGCTTGACATTTGTTTATACAGCGTTTCCGGAAACGTCGCCTCGAACTGACCGTAGACAGGTGGCATTGACAAATATCCACTATGGCCCGACCATTGAGAACAGAGGAAACAACGATGGGATTAGACTTCGGACACAGGAAGAAGAGGAATCAGTGGAATAAGCACGAAATTCATTGTAAATGAAAACAACAAGGTGAAAACATGCAGATTTAACAACGAAAAATCGCAGATCACTCAAAAATTCGCTTCACGCGTAGCACGGGGGCTAAAACAAGGAGGGAGAAAAAGCTGAGATCTCGATGGTTGTCTCGGAATTAGCCTATTTTAGTGCCGGCCATTTCCTCGCGGTTGGTGGGCAAGCGCGGCTGGCGGTACCGCAGGCACTGTTTCGCGGCGGCCGACTATTTACGGAGACTGTTTAATAGCCTTCATTAGGAATGCCACGCCTTTTCATGTCTCATGTTATTCTAATTTCCATTACTGATTTGTTTTTGGTCAAAAACAGTAAGAACAGATGCACGAGATATTGAGAGCAATGTTCAAGCTATAGGTGATGGTAGTTTTTCGTGTCAAGACCTCTCTCATGGACATTGACCAAGAAAAAAAATATTAAGTTTGAAGAACCTCGGGCCTGCCCTCTGCCCAAAAGTCCACGGCTCGGCCCTCGGTTCAGCCACCCTTGACACACGGTAGGACTTCTCAATTTCAGCGGAAGTTCATCTGGACATGGCTTTGTGCTAAAATTTAAACGTTAGATACGCAGTTGCTTCTGATTACGGTGGAAATTGATGGCGGGAACGTCAAATTTTCAAACTTACCCTTTGTCCGTGGCCAAGTCGGCGAGTTGTCGCCTTTTCCGTGGCTCAGGCGTCGACTGCTGTGGCCATACATTTGAAAATTTCAGTTTCCCGCTCTTAATGTCCACCGTAATCAACGCCCGCCTGCGGATCCCTTGGCAGTTTGCCATGTCGGAGCGAACTTCCCCGAAATCCTGCCGTTAAGTATGAAGTGTATGAAGAAACTTCGAACTGTTTTCACATTGACCTTTCTGCTTGCGTTTAGAGACATTGGCAGTTTTCCATGACCTCGTTATGGCAGACTGTCATCTATCGTTTCTAACCGTCTAGGTCACAAAGAAAAAAAGGTCGTCATTGCTGCAAAGTTCCCGTGTTGTGTAAAGCGACGTCTTCTGAAATACAAAAACAAACTATATCAAGTAGTTTTTCTTTGCAAAACTACAGTGTTGTGGAACAGTGTCTATATCCTCCTTTTATTATTTTATCCCTAAATTGGTCCATGTTATTGCAATCTTATCATTCGCCTCCCAATCTGTGCCTCACTGCGAAAGGCAGATTCGACTTCTTCAGCATCTCGAAGCAGCAGCTGAAAAAGCTGAAGTGCACAACACTTTCAAGTCTTATGTGCTGAGATTTGGAGATATTTAATGTTTTACCTTTGACAAAAATTTGAACTGAGAGGTCGTGTCGTCTCGTAGTCAGAAATCTTCAGCTTTCATCATAATCAGAAGCTTAGTTAAGCTGGTTTCATGAGATATCATGCTTGTTGACTCCAGAAGCTGTAGGGTCGTCTTCTCTCGTCGCATGTCAGACTGGTTGGGTTAAAGAGACACTACTCGAATCAAGCCCTTTAGCAATCCTCCTCAACGTGCCTCCAATCGCATAATGAGTTCTCCAGTAACCCGAGGAAATAGAATAATAGGGGAGAGAAAGAGCTACGGGAAAACGTCATAGTTGCGCTGACGAGACCAGTCTGCGTTTTCGTCCTTCTTTGGGGTTTTCCCTTTGCAACCCCGCATAGCCTTGACCACCCACGTCATCTCGGCTGGCAGCACGTGTACTCTTCCTCCTGGCAGCCGTTCCCTTATTGGGCCAAGAAACGACCGTCCGCAATCGGAACTCGTTTCAGCCGCGTAAACACGGTCTTCTGTGATGGGTGCCGCCAAGGGCGTCCGGACGACCCTGCTCATTCTTCCGCTTGTGCTCCTGGTCATAGCCTTCTTCTCATTCATCGCCTACATCTCATGGAGGTTTCACCCTTTTCAACTTTCTTTTTTCCCTTTCCGTCGTTTATCGATTAACAATCAGATGATGGGCGGTCACAGTGTTACAATCCGGGCAAACAACACGGTTTTTAGCGAAAACAAGCGCCAGTCGGTTTTCTCTTTCGTTGTGCAAATAGGTTACAAGATACGATCTCCTCTTCTTTCTTTCTTTCAGTTCGATCAAAAACAGCGATAAAGCGGTTTACAACGAAGTAAAACGATCAAATTGGTGTCATTAACAATGCATTTGGGAACGGAATTACTTTTGAAACAAATGAAGTTTGAACCAATTTTTCATTTTCAGTCTCCACCAGTTTATGCCAGCGGCTCCTCAATTGAAGACAGACTGTGCGTCCCTTAAAACTCCTGATAACCTGAAGGAATATCTGCGAAACCGAACCGTTCTTGTACCGCCTGTGTTTACGAATGCATCGGAAGGAATCACTGGAGCAAAGTAAGAAAACAGGAGAGACGTAGGGAGAGAAATGCAGTGGCAGAGACGAAGGGCAGAAGTGGACGGATTCTAAGAACAAAAAAGATAGAGGCAAAACAGAACAAATTCAGATGCTGGGCTATTCGCAAACGCTGGTACATGCCAGGTGACGTGCCAGACAGCATGGAGGTCCACCACCCACTCTATCTCATCCGCATCGTCAGCAGAGACTACGAATATTTCGAACAATCGCTCAATATGCTATTCTCTCCCCTTCATTTTTACTGTTTTCTGATTGGAGACACGGCAACCGAGAGATTTGAAATGAAGGTAGGACCTTTGATAACTGAACATACCAAGTCACGTGTTTGGCACTGCGACAGAGACGTAATAACTACTTGTTTGAAGTGACGTAGTAGGTTGTAGTTCTGGCTGAAAGAGTGTTTCATGTACATTTCTGGTTTCAGTGCTAAGAAACAAATATTCTGTTTAGGTTCGGTTCCTGGGAGAATGCCAAATTAACGTCATTGTTCCCCCGGGTCGGTTCGACGAAACAAATGCGACTGACACCTTCAGAGGACATGCGTCTTGTTTCAATCGAATGGAGGGCTTTGAGTGGAAACACGCAGTGGTCACGCAGGTAGAAGGGCCAACGATGTAGCCAATGCATTCAGGAGAGCGAGATACCACTGCAGTCCATCCATTTCCTTGCCGACTCCATGAGGAGGTTGGGAGATACTTCGAGAGTGGGAAACGAGGTGATCAATGAGGAAACGACGAGGATTCTCTCAGACGGAGATGGGATGGACATAGACGCAGAAGGTAGGTAGAGACAGAGATAGAGATTATATATATATATATATATATATATATATATATATATATATATATATATATATATATATATATATATATATATATATATATATATATATATATATTTATATATATATATATATATATTTATATATAGAGAGAGAGAGAGAGAGAGAGAGAGAGAGAGAGAGAGAGAGAGAACTCCATCACGTGTAATTCAGAACTTGTTCGCAATGCGGCCTGTACTTGGCTGAATGGGAAACGCGAGCCGCTTGCCCTCTCCTGTTCCTTCGCCAAACACTTTTATTCTCTGGTGGATGAGCCTTCCTTGGGAGGCTGTCAATCGAACATCTCCAGTGAAGGTCCCTGTTCCTCTCACAAAAGAGACAAAAACGGAAACTGCATCTGGGGAATGGAGAATTATCAACAGGCAATGTGAGTGTTACCGTAATCCCTCGAGATCGTTCCCTCCAGGAGATCAAAAAGTCTCTTCGCGAGGGCGGATCCCCGCTTCGACTTTGGCTTTATAGAATGTGTCCATGAGTTTGTCTTCCACAGAACCTACGATATTTCATCCTACCGTATCCACTACGGACACTGATCTCAGCTTCCGGCAACAAATAAACGTGTCGATTGTGATTGGGTACATAAATTACTACTATCAACTGAATGATTCAGACGGAATGGGTAGTACACATAGGGCGCAATTGAAAGGTCATTTTGGTGGCACGACCTCATAAATTCCCCCCAAAATTCCCCATCCCTCAAGTGAACTCAAAGTGAATGAAACGAGTAATAATCTTTTTTTATCTTAAAACAAAGCCAATAGGGCGAAGAGGGAGTAGAGGAGGAAGCAGGGGTAGGCGACGAGCACCCGACGGGGCTGCATGGACAGGGCGGTGACGAAGAGCTTGGAGCTGGAGAGAGTGCACCACAACACGGCGATGAGGGAGATTCCGTAGACGAGGAGGCCCTAAAAGAGACAATTGAAGATAAATAGAAGAAACATGCCTTGAAGGGGAGGATGGCAGTGAGGAGACTCAACAGCGCCATCGGCAAGAGACAGTAGCCGAGGATGGAAGAGGTACACGTGAAGGAGATCTCCCTCGGGGGCACTGCAATTCATTGTTTACGATAAAAAACAGCGACTGACCAGCCATGAGGTTCATCAGGAAATACAACCCGACGCAGCCGAATCCAGCGATTGCATAGATGTCGCCGAAGGAGATTTTGCCGTGCAACAGAAGGGCTCCTCCAAAGAGGAAGCAGAAGACCAGCGGTCCAGCCAGGTCCTGGTCCTCGATCACCTCCACAGAAGAGGTGCCACGGGGGTTCAGCACGGCTACCGTCTTCTCCTGAAAACGAACACATTCACACAAGCCTAACTAGAAATGAGAAAAAGAAGAATGCACCTTGATGTGAGAAAAGTTAAACCCCAGCTCATCCAAAAGCGGCGGTTCGTTGCCAAAGTCATAGCCCTCGTCTGCATTGCACTCTGAAGAAAAGTTAATTCGGACCTCCATTCGGCATAAGACAATCATATACTCCAAGGTCATGAACCACTCAGTTCTTTAACGAGTGTATAGGCGGAAAGGGGAAAGCAGCCGCTTCTTGACCTAGTTAGGTAATTAACACCTTCACCGTGTTATTGTGACCAGAGATTTACGGTTAAAAAGTCGCATTATTGCTCTTACGTTCATTATTGGGGAGGAACATGGTCCCGTTGTAGTAATTATTGGAGGGGTAATTGTGCTGCAGCTGGTCGTAGTAGTTCGGATGCACAGGAGCCACTAAATGTGGTTTATTCATGAAATAAATCAAAATACCTGTGGGTACGGTAGACTGGGAGTAGTCGAAGTTTCCCCAGCCGAGGTCCTCACCCTCGCCGCCTCCTCCGTTGATAATCCATTCTCCCTGTTGGCTCGGGGGCTTGTCGTATGTCCAGAAATCATCTGCCATTCTGAGAAAATGCAGCAAATAACAAAGACCAAGTACAAAGAAAACGGGCAATGTAACCGATAAAGTGGAACAATAAAGTTTGTATTTGATTTATGGCACAGAAAATTTTATTTATGACACAGGAAACTTGACTTATGGTACAGAAAACAAGTAAAAATCAACAACCGAGGATATCACAGAGAGGACATTGGGATACAGTAATGATTCATAGAAGGGGGTTCCACTAGCAGGTGGGTGCTTCTTCCTGAGAGGGACCGTTCATCCGCTTGGTCATTTCGATCAAGGTGATGCAGACTTCTGAGATGTCCACAGGAGGCACCCCTCCGGAGAGCTTCGAGAGCACAGGTGTCACCAATTCTCCGGAGGTAAAGTCGTGCACGATGGAGATAGCGGCTGCCACGAGCCCAGCACCCAGGAGCATGTAGTCTGCCTTCAGGCTAGCCAACGCCTTCCTTAAAAAAACTACTTTTGACGAGATCGTCCAAAATACAGTAGTAAAAATACGTAATTCAATATAAGACATACCGTGAGTAGTTGGCGGGGTCCACATTGGGAGAGGCAATCCTTAGCAAAGTAGTCGAGTACTCGTCATGGTAGAGGAAGAACATATCCAGGAACAGCGTGATGTGGTCCCAACACGAAGGCGCGCACAGTGACTCGGACAGATCCAATTCCTCCGCGGAATAGGCCAACAGTGCCTTGAGCAGCGACTCCGGGTAAACAATTGGCGACTTGGGCAGGTGGAAGTCCAGGGTAGAAAGGATGCGGAGCTCGGATTTTAGGATGGCCTTCTGGGTGTAGGCGTAGCCGAGGGTGCGGAGGATAGAGACAACGTCGGGGGAGGAGAGGCTCGAGTGGTATTGGACGTCTTTCGTGGCCAGTTGGATGGAGGTGGCCACGCGCAGGGAGACCTGACGGGAGAGATTCGTCTCGATCTTGGCCCATTCGGCGTCCTTTTTCCGCTGTGACATTTTACTGTCAGAGATGAATTGGAACAGCTCGAAGGTCAGTTTTCTCATGAACCTAAATTTGAAAATCATTAAAACATAAATGTTGGGGTAGTAAGAAAACTTAACAAAACCCACTGTTCAAAGATGAGAGCGGCCAGGTAGCGTACTTCGTGGGGTGTGCGTAACCGAACGCAGACTGTGAAGATGTACTCCACACTCTCCAGCGTCAAAAAGTCCATAAAATCGTCTTCGACGTCGTAAATTCGCTGGAGATTCTCCTTCGACAACACCCTCATCCAGTCTTCCCAGTAGTCCTTGGCCAAAGCGCCGTCGCTGGTCTCAAAGTCCGGGATGATGTCGTTGGCGAACTGCTGCCTCTTCCGACATGCATTATCCATTTGGAACTCTAAAAAATCACAAACATCTTAAAACGCATTGAAAAAATAAATAGAAACAAAATTCAAACAACAAAATTTAATAAATGCAAAACCGGATCCTCCCATTAAAAACAACGCATCTCAAATGACGAAGCCGTTAAGTGATGTTTACGTCTTGTGATAGAATAAGAAAGTATTTGCGGCTAAGGATTTTAAAGTTTTCGGAAATGCAAGCCTAATGTAAAGTCAAACGGAATCTTGACACGTAAGTGTCATAATTAGCATATATAATAAATACATTCGCGTGAAAAACGCAGTGAAACATTCTGCGCTCATTTTTAAAGCGCAGTCGCAAAAGAGATTTGGGGGTTTTAAGTTTTAGCTATTTAAAACTGCTGGATTAAGGTTTAATGGACCATGGTGTTATAGTCTCGAGTTGAGTGTCATGCTATAAACGATCTATTGGTTGACATAACATGTCTCAAGGGCAGCTCATCCGTCATTCACCTATCGCCCAGCTCGTGGGCTTAGTCATCGTTTTCCTCGGCTGTAAACTCGGACCCTCAGGGGCGGCGCCGCTGAACTGCGGAGTGTGCCTCTGGGCTCCCGGCGACTGGCGGAATGTTGCCTCTTTCTCATTTGTAGACACGCTTTCTTTCATTTAATTGCTTGTGTAGTAAACTATCTTATCGACGATTCAATTGAGTTCTCGGGATTGACAAAGAAGTCTTTCGAGTTGTTGAGAGACAGAATCTGAGGGAGAGAATCAGTCATCTTTGGACCATCTTCTCGTTTTCTCCTCATTTGAACACGCAACGCAAAGGACTGCTAGGTACTCTCGTGACTCATGGAAGATCATAGGGAGCACCGCCTCTTAGTAGTCTGACACATCGAGTCTTGCGTTCGATTAAGACCCCGTTTCTTTTCTTTCACTCTTTTAATATGTATTCCTCATTTCTCATTATTACAAGTTGATAAAGAAAGACGTTTATTCACAGGCCACAGGGCTCCATTGAGAAGTGCACTTGGCAAAAAGCTCTTTGTTTCATTTGCTAGACCTAATTCTTGAGGCTTCAAGAGGTCTGCTCAGCCACATTTTTTGAAGATCCGATCAGATCCCGCAGTTTCTTCCGCAGGGGCACTTTTTCCACAGAGTCGCTGCTTCTGAAACAAACCTTAATCTTTATCGATTGGGGGAACTAACGATTGTTCCGTTGGAACCTCCTCCTTCCGACTGACTAGTCTTTTTAGCCACTGCACATCCACAGCAAGTGTATGACGCATTGGACCACGTGCGTGTTTCTTCGGAACAGAGGGTTTCTGCGTGGCAACCTGGAAAAGTAACGTACATGATTAAAACAACTCTTTGGCACTCCAGGTTTACTGAAACGACGGGGTTAGAGGTACTCACTGGCAGTTGCTCGTAAGGAGAAAGAGGCCTTGTAAATTCAGCGGAAGCCAATGGGGCAGCGGTTGAATGGGGCTTGGCGGCAGTTGAAGGAAGGACCTGTGGACGAGAGACACCCGAAGAGATCGAAAGACGGGCTGAGGCGACGGCCGGACGGTACATCGTGGTGCTACACTGGAACACACGACATGCGGAACACACACACACAGAGGGAGCCACTGGGAGAGCTGACTCACCATGGCTGAATCCACACGGGCAAAGTTTTCGAAGGAGACATCGATGGAACGAGAGTCTTGTGGAGGGGAGGAAGTGGATGGGTGGGGCAGGTCGGCCACTGGGGAGGCCAGGCTGCGGCCGTTGCGGCAGCCCACACGGTAACAGACCACACTGGCGTGGTCTAGCTTGCCTGGCATATCGGCGATCTTCTCTCGAACGGCCTTTCTTCTGAAAAAGGAGGTTCAGAGAAGAAAAGAAACCATCGAGGAGAGGGAAATCACGCTTGAACTTTAACAAACCTTGCTCTCTGCTCCGATTTTGACATTTTCTCCTTCTTATACAACTCTGGATTTTCCAAAATCTTCCTCTTCGCCCTATATTCCATACTTAATTTACTTCTAACTTTGGAACTCACGTGCTTAGTTGTGTGGCAAATTGTATCAATCTGGCACAAAGAGTTGAAGCCGAGACCCTTGCAAACAGAGGTTCGTGTCGAGGAGACTTGGAAGTTTCAGGCGGAGGATTCATCCCGTTAGCTATGACGTCCCTCATCCGAACCAGAGTCAATTCGTGTCTTCTGGCTGCATCGACACAAGGAAGGGAGGCAGCGCAGGGCCTTGTTCGGGCGTATTCCTTCGACGGGGAATCTTTCGTTGCCCTGAAAACCTTTTGATTCATGTTAATTGCGTTCTTACACGGAGAGCTTTCGTGGTTCTCTTGGGGGCAGTTGGTTGTTTTCTTTGTTTTCCGCGTCCGTTTTCCGGATTACGCAAAATTTTCCCACTACGGGGTCAAAATTATCGCTGATCCCATCGCTTGTTATGAAGACTTGGTCTCCCTCCTCGACAAAGGTCATACTGCAGGTCAGATTGTGAAGTTGAGGGTTTCGCCCGTCCACAGGACCTAAGGCTCCGCCAGCATCTCTCATGTCACGCATCTACAACAGAGTGATTGCAGAAGGGATTGAGAAACCAACCTGGTCGATGTCGTGGCTTCCCAGAGTGACTTCTCTGACTCCATAGTTTCTATTGTAAACGAAACAGAGAGAGTCTCCAACATTACATACGCAGAGTACCCAACTGAATGCCCTTCTTTCCCAATTCTTCCTTCTAATTCTACCTTTTTCCATGCCGTGCTGGCACAACGACTGCCACACAGAGTGTGGTCAGCATTCCTCCCTCCTGTAGAATGAGGGCGTGAGCTGAGTGGAAGGCAGCCAGAAGCTCATGGAAGACCTCGGTCGTATTGGTCATAGTATTGGCGCTGATCTTCTTGTTCAGGTGATCCACAGACCCTCTGACTGCGCATCTCGCGGCCAGTCTGGCGCCCTCTCCCCAATTGACCCCATCAGCCAATGCGAGGATCTGAAATACAAAGAATGGGGTTCCAGCCTGTTTTCCCACTCAAGTTGTGTTTATTTCCCTTTTCGGACACTCGACGGCCGTTATGAATGCGTCCGTTGGCCAAAAACAGCGCTTGCGCCGAGTGGACACAAAGGCTGATTCAAGGCATGCATAACGGAATTTTGAGAAGAATAGACAAAGGACTTTGGACCAAGCACAGAATAAATAGGTTGCTTTTTACAAGAAAAACATGTTCTAGTGAAAATGGGTAGATGAGAAAAGGAAAGGGTGAGACAGAAAACAGAAGAAGAAGAAATAAAGAGAGAGCGAGAGAGAGAGAGAGAGAGAGAGAGAGAGAGAGACTCACTCCGTTGTTATTCCTTGCTACCACTGCCCAAACGTCAGCGATTGGTTCCCCGGCGTTAACCCCAGTCAACGGATTCTGTTCGTAGAGGGAGACAGACACTCCGAAGGCTCGACGTTCATCGTGATGTTTCCAATCGAAACTTTCTAAAATCAGATCTGGATTGTTTATTGTGCTAAGGTCTCCCTCCCTTTTCCTAATCTCCATTCCCAATCCCCCTCTCCCTAATCTTTGTCCTCCTGGGCGTTCTCCCCAGTGTTTAAAGTGAAACGGAGCGCCGTGGATTCCCCGGGGGCGGTCCGTTTGTTCGTCCTATGAAAGAGAGAAAGAGAGCCGCCGGCCGCTCAAATATTGCACTCGACCGCCCTCATTCGATCCGGCCAATAAGATCTGCCTAATGGAGAGAACACCCGTTTAATCATTTATGAGGCGTCGTTACGGCCAACCGGCTGCTGTCAACGGCATGCGCACTACGATAATGAAAAACGTACATCATTGACATCGTTAACTGACGGAAACGGGGCCAACGACACTATGGCTTTCATCTCCACATTTCATGTTAGTAAATCATTGAGTGTTTAGTAATTCGCTTACAAAAGTGACCCATTTTGAGATCCGGAAGGCTTTCGACTGGTCGTCATAGAGGCATAATGGAACGGGGATTTGCATAGTGCGATGGGTTAATCGTGTGCGGCGACCAAATGGTCGCATTGGAACGAGGATGACTCAGCCACTGGGACGACAGCTGGCACAAAGCGACTGGAGAATACCCGGGAGGTCAATTGGTGAGCTTTTTGGCTAAGAAGATTTTAATTCAAAGTGTACCTGCCGAGCAGCCGGAGTAATTTTCCCGATGATGCTCTGCATTTGGTCCAAGCAAGGAAGAACACGACCCAAGCAACATTTCACTTCTTAAAATACAGTGAAATGTCTTCAGGAATCAAATTACCCGTCGTTTCTTTTCCTCATTGGAGCGGAGATTGGCTGATCCACGTCGTCCTCATCGCTTAGCTCCTCATCCGTTGTCCCATCCATGCTTATGCTCATCTCGTCGTCCAAGTTCGCCATGCGTACCATTGGCTGACGCCGCACTGATCCAACCTAGACGAGAGGTTTAAAAATACCAAATGGGTGGTACCTGGGTTAGGCCTCCATCGGGACCGGAGAAGGTGGCAAAGACTTCATCGTCAAAAGGCTCCAGTTGGATACAAGGGATATCGAGGCCTGTTTTGCCACAGTATACCTAAATTGCAATCTCCCCTCTTTCTTGTGTTCCTATTTAAAGCCTCAATATCTATAGATGCATTGCCTCTATCCCACCCATGTTTCTCTAGATCTGTCTCTTTCTCTAACCTCAGGGAAGTCGATGCGTCTTCCGTCAATCCCAGCCAGATAGCACTGCGCGAGGAACGCGGGTCCCTCATTCGAAGGAGTGGGCGGTTCTTCCTGGAAGAGGTCTTCCCTTCCACATTCTGTTACCTCGCTGTTCTCCTCGAGGCTCGTTGTCGGACTGAACTTTCCTCGAAGGAGAGTGCGCACGTGGCGGCGAAGAAACGACGACGGCATCGAACGGCCGCGCCTGTCAACAAGCATTTAGTAACACTTTCAAAATATAAAATATCAAAGTTACTAAAGATAGAAGAATAAGGAAAATAGCCAATACTCAAGAACAACTAGATACTAGGGCCGTGTGTGCTGCCTGCCATCAGCGAAGACCAGCTGACAGCTGTGTGAAAATTACGATCTGAACATCTGACCTCCCAGTTTTATGTCATATACGAAGTACTTTCTGGGTGCACTTACCAATCATAGAAAGTTGTGTTATGTTAGAGCAGACTTGAGGAGTTTGCTGGAGGAGATCAATTTCTTTCCAATGCAAAAGTGAACAAAGGGCGATGAAAGTTCGTCTGATGGTATGAATGTGGATAAAAGTAAAGTTTGTAAAGTTGATTCTCAATGAAAAGCAGTTTTTGAGTGGCAACTGCCATATAGAAAGTCGAAATGCTGCTTCACAAAAGGAACAGTGCGGAATCTTTTGTGAAACATTGGGAATGTGGGAAACGATGACAAACGACAGTTCGGAGAAGTTATTTCAGTTAGGAGACTACGTACACGACTTCCTCACGCAGCAAAAAAGTATCTTCCTTTTAGTCGCCACAGGCCCTTTGTGACCTTATGAGGGCGGTGGGACAAAGAGTGGAGAGAACAGCTGAGACAAAGGGGACTTGGCGGGACCTTTGGGATCGATGGCGCGCACTTGAGGGAGCGGCTGGCTGAACCGTAAGCGCCGAAGGACTTAGGGCGATAAACAATTTCCGGCCACTACGACGACGGGGCAAATTGGAGACTAAAAACCGCGGCGGCTGCGGAAAGGCAATTGTCGCGCCGGGAAAGGCCCGACTGAGGGAGGTGTAATGAGGGAAGGGGGCTTAGAGAGGGTTAGGGGAGGACACCTGGCTGCGAGAGACACCTGCCGGAGGGCGGGAGATGGACTGCGCGGCAAGGACACTCCTATTTACGGTTGGGTGGGAGCAACAGATGGGAAACGGGGGTTTCGGCAGGAAAATGAAAGAGCGCTTGGGAAGGAAGGAAAGGAAACATTGAAACAGTGAAACCGTTTATTAGTGCACACATTTTCGTAATGTCACTTTTAGTATCGAATGCGTGCAGAACGTTTGATTTTATGCGGAGTCATTTTCGCTGCGGGAAAAATGATTGAAGATCTAAAGCAATCAAAACACTTTATTCTTTTCCTATTATAGATGCCCATCAAGCTGTTTCTGAGAACAGAAAGAAATAAAGCATAATGAGAAAGGAAGAAAGTATAAACCAATGAGATATATTGGCAAGAGGAAGACAGAGTATCCGAAACGTCCATTAAAAGCTTAAATCCTGGGTCCATTTGTCGATATTTGCAACCGGAAGGGCGTATCTTGAGAGTGAGATGAGATGTGTGCCCAGAGGAAAGGACATTTGGATGAGCCACTTGATAAGACTTTCAGAAGGCCGGAGATTCAAAGAGAAGGACTAAAAAGTGGCGTTTGTTATGCCTCGATTGCCTTCTGATACCAGGCGTGAAATCCAATTTCGCGGGAGGTCTCATTCGAAATCGCGCGGGAGGGCTGGCGCGATTTCGTGGCGGGACCCAAGGGAAAGGCTGAGGAAGAGGAAGTGCCAGAAGACGAATACCGGTTCGTACTAATCGCAATTGCCAGCTGATTGGCGCCAGCCGATCGTTGCTGGCAGCCGGCGTTGTTCAAGCCAGCCGATCGGGGAATGTCAGGATTCGGAGTGTCTCTGCGCCAGGCGGCATGAAGAGACCACTTCCGGAAATCGATGGGATGATCGGCTGTCAGGAGGTTACTGTAATCTGATGACAGCCGATTGGATGGTCAACGATTTTACGTTGAAATGAGCGTTTTCGGAGAATTTGAATTTCATGCAAAACACCAAAGAAATCCAAGCCAAAGTTGAATACGCAATTGCGTACTGAATTCGGTAGGAATAGGAAATCAACTGAGGTTCGTTGAACAAACGAGTGTGATGCTGTTTCTCCTCGCAAAAAGAGGAATTCCAGTTTTTGATTCTGTTTTCGATCAAAGACCTTGAAAACAAGATGGTCGAGGTAAGTAGACGAAGTCAATCGATAGGGCAACCGTAATAATTTCAGGGAAGATTCCTCGGGCGGTTTTGCGTGGGAAATGTCGCCTTTCAGGCGCCACTCCAGCCACGAATGAATAGACAAGTAATCCCTGCGACGACTTTGAGTAGAAAGAAAGGGCGATTGGGACAAAGAGAGAATAGCCAAAGACAGACATAGACTGAAGAACTGAAGAGAATTGGATGAACCATGGAAGTCGAAACAAGAGAAAGGGAAAATAGGGAATGTGGGAATCTAGAAACAACGAAGGGGCAAAAGAATACCGATCTCATCCAAGGATGAAACCTCTGATCGAACATAAGAGGGGATATACAAATCAACAAAAGAGAGAAATCCTACTACTATTAAACAAAACAAAATGAGTGTCCGTGCCTCAATTACAGATGCAGAGGCTTATTTTCATGGGATGGTCGTGTGCGCTCTCCCGTGGATCACATGTTTTAGCTGCGTGCAACATCGTTCGGGCAGGTCGCTCTGACCGTCGGGGCAAACAACGCGCGGTAAACACATCCACGACCCGGACACAAAGAGGACGTGGGTAATGCGTTCGTCCGCATTCTACTGGCCGCTGTTTTCCCCTCCGCCCAATTGGTCCGCGGACACAGAAAACGACGGATGACTGCCAGAGGAAGCTTCGGGTGCATGTATAACCAACGACATCGATAATACACAGCTGTGGCAGCGCTGGACAATTGAATTGACCGCCAGACACCCGAAAGACGCAAGCAGGGAGGCATAGTCTCCACTTTGCGCGGTCGCTGTCGCTTCAGCTGAGCTATCGGCCACTCTTGTTCTTGTAAGAGCTTTCCCTGGAAATAAGTAGTTCAGTAAAATAAATGGAATGGTAATCTTTCACAAATTGTGTGACAAAGTCAAAAGAAAATTATAATAAACTACCCGTGAGAGACGGTTCAATATTTTCGAAACTCCCTTCCTGAGACCTACAACCGGTGATGTAAGCTTTGTCACCTTTCTAGATCCATTTTACGTCTGTGTAGTAATCTGAGTATTATAATGAAAACTTTCGTGGAGTGAAACTTTGTGGTTTTTATTAATGGGCATTGAATACACATAACTACGTGTCCAGAGGACAATAATCTGTAGCCTTGTAAACTTTCGCATCTATTTGTTGGAGATAATGATATGATCACTTGGGATTCCTTTTGGATTGGAGTTCCCCAACCACATTAACAGGATTGACCCAATTTAGCCGAATATTTCTTCTGTTCCAGTAAACGTTCCATATTTGTGACGAATAAGTCAACTGATTAATTGAACTGAAGGTTGTTCGAGAGATTTAATCTACCAAAAGTTTTGGCGAGGATGGTCCCACAAAGAATACTGAAAAAGAATCTCGTTAATCTGTACGGCAAACGCGTAGAACTTTGTTAAACTTGTTCCGCTTTCTTGGAGCTTTTTCTGCTGTTTTTTTTGTAATAAAGCTAAAGCTTATTTTATTGCGAAGTCTCTTGGATTTAGAATGAATGTCAATAGGATAATTAACATGTTGTATCTTCGGCCTTTTCCATTTTTTTCTCGATCGAGTTAGTTTCTTTCAGTTCAGTTGATTATTCCAGGTAATCATGGATCCCTCTCTCCTTATGCAGACGAAGGCTTTCCAAAGCCATGCAGCTAGGACGGTTTCAGTACAGAGAAGGCCAGAAGTAAGTCATTTTCCCGTTTGTATAAAATACTTCGTGTATTATGTCACATTTCCGTCTTTCAGGCTGCTCAAAATAGTCACTCAACGTACAACTCAGAGACGGCTAAAAAGAAGAAGAAACCTTCGGCTTCCAGCCAAGTCGCCGGAAAAAGTAAAATTTATCTACTTTTCCACTTTTTTTCCTTTTTAGGCAACACTGATTTTGACTACAAAGTCGTCTCCTCTCACTCGAATGCCGCCAATTTCAGTACAATGGCGAAGATTGTCGACTACATGAAGGTTTCCTTAATATTCTTTATTATTAAACTTATTTTGTTTAGAAAAGACATTTAAACAACCAACAATGGGCGCTCTCTCTGCAGGAGATCCTAGATGAGATTCAGGTCTTCGACTTGACGAAAAGGTCCGAAGCCTGGCTCAGAGAGGTGGATTTCACCCTGTTTTGCTTAAATTTTCGGGATTCAGGCTCTACCCAGCAACCCTAAGCTTCAAGTGGACGAAGAAGGCAAATTCATCTACCAGCCACCCTTCAAAATCAAGGGAAAGCAGTCATTGGTAAGCTAAATGGCCGCTAAGCGGTCTGTGGTATGAGGTTACACCAAGCACGGTTCTTTTTAGGTGGCCGTGGCTATGAAACATCATCAAGACGCCAAGGGAGGAATTCTTCTGACCAACATCAACGAATGCATCCCGAATGCGGATAAAGTTATTGAGGTTTGGAATATCATGGCTTAACCTAGGGGATTCAGTCGGTCGGAAAGGAGCTGATTGTGGTGCCTACGGCGGTGAACAAGAGGAAGGACAAGGTCGTCTTCTGGAACGACCCAACCTACGACTTTGAACTGGATGACGGTTAGTTTAAGGAATGGGTTGGAAGGAACGATTAGACACTTGGCTGGCACGGAAGGATGGAATCCCAGTTAAACGCGAATTAGTTGTCTGAGCTTACAGAAGCTGATCCTGTTGAGGATTAAAGGACATATCAGATCGTTCACTCCAAGCAGCTCAGGGCCGGTCCGCTCCTTCAAAATCCACGGTCCGGGCCGGATCCCTGCTTGGTTCACTCACTCCTGCTTTTTATTTGTGTTTTTCTTTCTTGTGTTTCAAAAACTGCGGCCAACAAAATTTCAAATTTCTGATCAAAAACGTCCTCTTTTCAGAATTCAAGCAATTGTGGAGGAGTGTGTCTGTCGACCATTTGGATGAGAAAAAGATCGAAGAGTACCTCCAGAAGCACGGAATTGACACCATGAAGGTGCGTTTCGGACGGGGATCTCTCAAAGGGCCTCATTTCAGGATCTGGCTCCTAAGAAGCTGATGGCTGTTCCGAAGAGGAAGGCTGTGAAGCGCAGAAACAACGGAAAGGTGCACAACGAACATCTGAGCGACCTCCTTGAGGATTATTGATTTGTACAGAATTGTTGTTCTTTTGTGATGTTTTCGGGTAAACGACGAAGTTAATTTGGTTGTTGTTTTGAGTGGTCTTTCCCTGCATGCTTGTGATTGTCCCGGCCACTTTCAATCTGCCTCAGATGCTCGGACGGGCAGGCCTCTCCGGTCGGAGGATGGCCAGTACAGTGGCTAGGAATCCCTCCTTCGTCCTGTTGAGCGATGCAGATTTGACGGCGTTTGAGAGGATTGTGGGGGCGGAAAATGTGAAGACGGCGGATCTGGAAGACTATAACAGGGATTGGACCAAGTGGTACCAGGGTAAGCGAGGCTAAGAACCACCTGATGAGTAGGCTGCAACCAAATGGGGTTTTTTGTCTAGCAATTATCATACAGTAACTGTTATTAAAATCCGCTTTGCCACTTCTGAGAAAGGGTAACAACTACAGTAATCCAAATAAGATCTACCTGCTGAACGAGATAGATTTCCAGGCGGCTCTCAGTGTGCCGTGTTGCCTTCCTCGACAGAGGAGGTCTCTGCCCTCCTAGCCCATTGTGCCCACCGCCGGTTGGCCGTGGTCCCCCAAGCAGGCAACACTGGAATGGTCGGGGGATCGACCCCTGTCCACGACGAAGTGGTCCTCTCGATCAAAAGGATCCGCAATCATTTTGAATTCGACCCTGTCTCTGGTGGGTACTGTAGCTTCTATTGATATATCCTGTTAGGGGTCCTGGACTGCGACGCCGGCTTCATTCTGGAGGAATTAGACACCAAATTAGCTGAATACGGGTGAGGGTTACGGTAGCAGAGCATAGTGTTTCAGGTACATGATGCCTCTGGATTTGGGGGCCAAGGGGTCCTGTCTTCTGGGAGGGAATGTTTCCACCTGTGCGGGAGGGATTCGTCTGCTTCGTTACGGAAGCCTCCATGCCCATCTTTTGGGACTGACGGCTGTGAGTAGCACAAACCCCCCTAAACCCTTCCTCATTCATTCCACTAACAGTAGACTGGGAAGCTATGACTGATTCATTCTAGGTTCTGCCCGATAACGATGGTACTATTTTGGAATGTGGTTCTCGTCTGAGAAAAGATAATACGAGTCTCCATCTGCCACATTTCTTCCTGGGAAGTGAGGGTCAGCTGGGCGTCATCACCAGGTACCCTCTCCTTCCTTTTTAAGGCATTTCTCTCCCTAGGGTTGCCATGACCACCGTTCCCCGCCCTAGGAGTGTCCACAGTTTCATGTTAGGCGCCGATTCCTTCGAAGACTGTCGTCGCATTCTCCGACTGGCCAGGGAACGATTGGGAGAGGTAGCCTCATTGGAATACTGTAACAGCTTTCTGCAGATCTTGTCATCGTTCGAGTTCATGGATGAGGCTGTGATGGGCTGTCTGAAGGAGAATCTGCAGTTGAAGTCCGTCCTGTCCTCGGAGGTCCCCTTCACCCTTCTTGTGGAAACTTCCGGTTCGAATGAGGAACACGACCGAGCCAAGGTGGAGGCGTTCCTGGATCAGTGTCTGGGTGATGGATTGGCAGTCGATGGGATTATGGTAATATATAAACATGTTTTATTACAAACTGAAAGGTTCAGGCGAATTCTGCGAAGGAGGCCAGTCAAATGTGGCAGCTGAGGGAGAGTGCGCCATTGGCTGTGGCTAGGGACGGATGGGTGTACAAGCACGATGTGTCACTGCCATTGCAGCACTTTTACACTCTGTCCGGGGAGATGAAGAAACGGTGCGACGGATTGGCGAAGAGGGTAGTGACCTATGGGCATTTGGGAGATGGAAATAGCCACCTCAACATTACTTCCGACAAGTTCGATCAGGAGTTGTATGACAGGTGAGAAATTGAGAGAGAGAGAGAGAGAGAGAGAGTGAGAGAGAGAGAGAGAGGGAGGGAGGGAGGGGGGAAGGAGGGAGGGAGAGAGGGAATCTAATACAGTTCTCCCATTCAGACTGTACCCGAATCTCTACGAATGGGTGGTCCGTCACGGTGGCTCCATCTCGGCCGAGCACGGAATCGGTCGTCTGAAGCTCCTCTACTCGAACCTTGGCAAGTCTCCGGCCGAACGCGCCCTCGTCCGTCGAGTAAAGTCCGTCTTCGACCCTCACGGAATCCTCAATCCCTACAAGACCCTCCCCGAATAGACGTTTATTAAAGGCATCCATAGACCCATATAAAAGTTTCCCATATCACCAGCCACCCGTAGTCTTCATCATCCATTCGTCCACCAGCTTCACATTGTATGACGTGACGAAATTGAGTGGAGGCCGCGAACGGTCGATCACTTTTCCCTGGGTGGCAATGTACTCGGCGTCTTCGTTGCTCCACATGACATCCGTCCAGTCGACCACCACCTGCCCCCTAAAGAATCGGTACGTCGGAGAACGAGGGGATACCTGGTGTATTTGCCAGCCAGCTCCACAGTTCCTCTGAGTTGCGTGTGTTTGCTGATGACCGCCTCAGGGTCTATTCCTACGGACACGGCGATCTCATCGCAGTAGGCAAATTGGCGGTTGTTCTTCGCCAAAAGTTGACGGCCTGCAAATAACATGTTCAGTCTTGTCTCTCAATCCCTATCCTTGAGACTTTGTATCCCCCATTCCCCGTTTTTCTCTCTCAGTAGCTTTGTCTCTTTGTATCTCTAACATACCAGTGTGGGTGGCGGTAAACAAATAGTCAGCCAACGGAGTCCCTGTCTTCAAATGAGCATCGAAGTCAACCTCCTTCTCATGCTGAACTGCCTTTTTATTTGCTATTATTCTCTTTCCACCTGAGGTCCCTCGAGAAAAAATGCCTCCCAAGGCACTAAGATCACATTGGCCTTCATCTCCTTAAGCACGATGGCAGCCGCTTCGGGGTCACCCGAAAAGTTGAATTCGGCCGAAGAGTTAGAGCCCACATTTCCAATACCTCAAATGACTGATGAGACATGGAATCAGTTTAGTTACCGTAGTAATTGCCTCCCATGATCACCATTTTGGCTGGCTGCGAGGAAAAGTTTTCGTCCAGCTTCAGAGCCAAGGCGACGTTTGTCAAGGGTCCGAGGCACACCAGGGTGGCATCTGGGTGGTCCTGAACAAACCCCTTTCCTGAGAGAGATAGAGAGAGAGAGAAAGAGAGAGAGATAGAGATAGAGATAGAGAGAGAGAGAGAAAGAGAAAGAGAAAGAGAGAGAGAGAGAGAGAGAGAGAGAGAGAGAGAGAGAGATCTGACCCTAGTGAGTCTGAGGAGTGCCATGGCGGCCACCTCCTCTTCATAAGCTTTGAAGTCTTCAATTTCCACAGCTGGGAATGCATCCGGGCTATCGCTAATTCCGTCCTTTCCAAAGAACACATTCTCACTGTTTGGGTCCTCGTCGCCTTCTTTGATCAAAGCATACGCCGCTCCTTTGTAGATCGGCACTTTCTTCTGAAAACCAACACTGTCCTCAATTTTAAGCAAAAACCCACGCCATTAGCCCTCAGGGTTCTGGCCACATTCGCAGTCGCCTGGGCTACAGACACACATCCGTGAGTAGTTGTGATAGCAATTACCTGCAAAGAAAATGTTAATTTAAATGGAATGCAATTGTTTAACGCGGTTATTTAGGCAAAGGGTGAGATAATCTTTCTAAGTCCCTGGCGTCGCGAGATAACATTGCGTTAAGACTTTATGTCAAGAGAGGATCCTTGGGAAACTGGTTGCGGTCAAACAGCTAAGAAAAAGGAGGGCAGGCGTTTAACTCGAAAGATTAATGGAAATTCAATGGCATCGGGAGAAATTGTTTTTTTTAAAATTCTGTATGTTCCTCGAATAGTTTTGAATTTGAATTAAGATAAAGAAACCTCTGCATTCGGATGCTGTAGTGCGAGGGAAATTGCCCTGACGTCGTCCGAAACTCCGTCAGTGTCTAAGATTCTATCTCTTTGGTTAGACGTAAAAACAAACCAATAATGAGCTTGACGGGCGTTTTGGCCATGACAAGAGCGAAAATGAAGAATAGCCTGGGCGGGGCTGAATGGGCGATTAGATAGTTTCGATTAGATAGCAAAGGGCTCAGCCGACTGTGAGAAGATGAACACCACACTCGATTCCCAGCCCTTAGACGGGTTAAATAGCTCGGATAAAGGCAACCACATCAAGTGGAAGTGCCAATTATGAGCCATAAAACCCACGTTCTTTTGCAAGCAGCCCCGTTAGATAAGAATTGAGCACACACGCATATGAGATAGGGTGATAATAACACAGAGAGTGATATAAAAGGAACCAACAGAAACAGCAAAAGACAGTGAGGAAACCTGTGAATAAGACTCACAGACGAGAGGACAATTAAAGCAGTCTCTATAAATTGTGTGTCCTTGAAAAACTAGTAGGCCTTACCTGAAGTTTTCGTCATATTTGCCGCGTGTTTGTCACAGGGAAAGGTCGTATGCCTTGAGGGCGGGCGGGCCAAGGATGAGGAAGCCCCGGGTCGCTAGGACGACTCGTCCGACAGTCGCCCCGTTGCATCCCTCCAAAAGCAATCTTTCTCTTTCTACAAGAAGATGTCCGACTGTTGCGAGGCCCTGGTGGACATCACCTGGCAGGACGCCAAGGGACATTCAGCCTTGATGTTGGCAGCACAGGAGGACAGGATTCGATTGGTACAACGTATTCTGAGCACAGCTGCAGAGACTGGAAGGGTGGAACAGGTTCGCTCAAAAGGGCATCGTATTGGTTCTTTAACTCCTTAGGTATTTTAAACGGCATTGGTAGTAGATAATCAAAACTTCGCTTAGGCAAATATGGTAAACAACACTCCAAATACTATGACTATGTACTTCTTCTTTCGCAGACCCAAAAGTCTTCTTTCACAGACCCTCAAATACAAACTTTGCTATTACACGTGTTCCTTTCAATTGATTATTGAAACAATATTATTCCATGTCATCGGTGGTGCGATCATTAGCTGTGCGTGGTGAATTGGAAATGATTTTTGCAATCGCGAATTCATTTTTAGATCGTACACCGATCGAACATCAGAAAAGGCTGGAGGGATGCTTATTTTTCTTATATAAAAAATTAACAATTCACATCGATTGTAACTAGAGTTCAGGCGTATACACACATGTCGTGCATTTTAGCAAACGTCTTGGTTTATTGTTGTTCCCTTTTTCAGAGGAATATACAATTAGCATTAACGTCTTCCTTAAAGAAACCATCAACCTCCTTTTTAAAACGAGAATCGTTGATATGCTAATGCGCTTATTTCAATTAGGATAGTTCCAAGCAACGGCTTTTCTACAAAACCGGTGTTTAGTAAAGGATTGTTGAAAAAGGAAGCTGCCAAGTTTAAAAGAAGACCAGATGCAATAGTCTAACCCGTGTGGTTTCTTCCTTATTTCCCCTAACTTAGGTCTTATTCATGCGCAATGCCGACGGTCTGACAGCCTTCGAGTTGGCGCTGCGTCGCGGCTCCCGTCGATCGGCCTCTCTGCTGGCAGAGGCAGCTTCCCGGGAGAGAAGACGACGCAAGGTGGGCTTATTAGTCTCCCGGGAACCGCGACGCACCTAGGCGCGTCTCCGGCGCCTCAGCACACAGGCCACCGTCCCGATGTACCGCTACCACATGCCCGATCAGTTCCCCGAGCCTCCCGCCGAAAAGACTGCGGAACCAGACGATGTGAATGTGAATCTGGAGAGCCAGAAGGAGGAGGACAAGGACAAGGAGAGAACTTCACAGGAGAGCAACAGGTAATCACGTATGAGGACTCTAATTGCCGTGGATTATTACGAAGAAACCTTTGATGAAATATCCATTTTCAAGGCTTTAAAAAGATTAAAATTTGGTTTTGATCTATTGAATTTGTAATCCGCTCCTCAATTAGTCTCTGATAGAGCTAAGGAGTAGAGAAAAAGAGGGGTCCATAATAAGGATAGGGTAACTAAAACAATTCAGTTTTGAAAAGCCGCGTGTGATTCGCCAAAGGACAATCTCCAACAACTCTCTCACTGGGAATGCGGGCAGCATGGAAGAAGGCATCCCCTGGAGCAGATCCAAGCAGGTTCCTTCGCTAGGAGAAAAGCTAAAGGGCTTATTTGTTTCGAAGAGGGTAGGTCGGACATACTTTCAATCACCAGAATTAACAGGAAAAGAGTGAGGGCCTACCCCCTCTGGCACACAAAGCAGATCAACCTCACGGAGCATCGACCACCGAAAATGAGGACCGGATTGCTACTCTTGGACCAGACGGACTGTATCCGGAAGAAGAAGGTAAGACTGGCAAGAAATGACAGGCGTAGACATGATAAAAATCGGAGACAAGAGTTCACGAAATACACATATAGAAAACGAATCAAAACACAAACAGTTAAGGCAAAAACGAAAGATGACACAGAGTGCCGTGCCACAATTCCTCTGTGATAATCACCTGTTGCAGATGCCCTTCGTCGTGGCTACCGTATGTTCCCTCCGATGCTCCGTGGTCGTCGGACGGCCAGCGAGGGCCGACGCCGGCGCGGGAACCAGTAGACAGAGGGCGCCGCGGCAGAGGCTAGGGTCTCTTGTTTTCTCGAGAGACGAACGGGTCCCCGGCTACATCTACAATTGGCGCTAAGTGGTGGTCATTGTATAAAGGCGCTATCCTGGACTCCTCCAGTCCCGATCAGATTAGAGCCGAACGGGATTCTACTGCATTCCTAGCTACTCCTCACTGCTGTCGGCAGCCCCTCCCTCTTTCCTTTCTTCCCACGCTTTATCACCCTTTATTCAATTCCCAGTCGTGTCCTTTTGTCCTCATTTGTGTTGATCTCTCGAGCATTAAACTTTGGTGTTAAACGTGTTGAATTACTCATTCCGTTATGATGACTGGTTCCTTTTATCACAAAGTTTAAATGATTACTCATCCGCGGGGATTTAATCTTTTAATTTGATTGTTGGAATTACACAATTAAGCTCGGTTTTATTTTTATGATAATTAATAAGTATTTAGTGGGAAATTCTAACTACTTAAGTTACCGTATTCAAATCACAATTGTCGAAAAAGATATACCTTTATAAACCAAACACCGATTGATATGCTGCGGTTAAGCTCTCTCTCTCTCTCTCTCTCTCTCTCTCTCTCTCTCTCTCTCTCTTTCTCTCTCTCTCTCTCCCCTCTCTGTTTCTCTCTCTCTCTCTCTCTCTCTCTCTCTCTCTCTCTCTCTCGATCTTAATCGCAACAGTCATTGGTCGCCCTTGTGACTCATTTTCTCATTTCCACTCCTTTATTCCTTAACAAACTCATTTTCCTTAAAACAACCAATTTAAGATGCGGTGGCTGGGTATTTTGCCAGTTTTGATCTCACTAGGTAGAGCGATTCCTGTTGACAACGGAGTAGAAGGAGAGCCCGAGATCGAGTGTGGGCCCACTTCCATAACCATTAATTTCAATACGCGCAATGCCTTTGCTGGTCACGTCTATGTTAAAGGACTGTTCGATCAACAAGGATGTCGGAATAACGAGGGAGGACGGCAGGTGTGAAACAACTTTTAATACTTGAACCATAGCTTTAGGTTGCCGGAATTGAACTGCCTTTTGACAGCTGCAATGTGGCCAGGACAAGATCCCTGAACCCTCGCGGAGTCTTCGTGTCTTCTACAGTTGTCATTTCATTCCATCCACAGTTTGTTACCAAAGTTGACAGGTTAGATGATTTTTGTTTCCTCAGCTTATTGAGATAATAGCCGTTTGCCGCATGTGAAAAAAGGGGGGGGGGAATCGTAATTAAAGGGTCAATCCGGCACCTTTTTCACATTTCCACTTTTTTGGCTCAAAAGGTTCACTCTGGCGTTGAAAACAATAACCGTTACTTTATTTCAAGCCAAAATGGCTAGATTTCGAGAAAAGTGCTTCCAAACAGGCCGTTTTTGGCCAAAAGTGTCGACAAACGCCGACAAGCAATGGAAAATGAAGCCCAAAAATTAGAATAACGTGAGAAATGAAAAGGTGCCGGACTACTCCTTTAACGAATGAGGGGAGAGAAATGTTTTCAATATTGTTTTATTTTCAGGGCCTTCCGAATACAATGTTTCTACATGGAGGCTGACAAAACCGTCTCGACGCAGATCGAAGTCTCAGAGCTGACGACTGCCTTCCAGACTGCGGTCAGTGGCAGAATCACAGATCCCATCTCGCCGGGGACCGGATTCATTCATTAGCATAGCGCACTCTTTTGGAGATGACCTTGAAAACAGAGATATTTCGGAAATCCAGTTGAACGAAAATACAAACAAAAGAGGGTTTAGGTAGTACCGATGCCAATCTGTCGCTACGAAATCCTCGATGGAGGGCCTACGGGACAGCCGATTCAGTTTGCAACAATTGGCCAACAAGTCTACCACAAATGGACCTGTGATTCTGAAACAACAGACACTTTCTGTGCTGTGGTACACTCTTGTACGGTAGATGACGGCAATGGAGACACTGTACAGGTGAACAAAATTGCTCTTCTCTCATTTATCAAGTGTTAAACTACCTTTTTTTATAAACTTGAGTTTAAAACAGATTCCTGCAAAACAGTATTTAACCCCTTGACAGCTGTTCAAACTTGTCCTGTCCCGTTCTGACCCCCGAATGGGTAATGAAAAGAAGATAAGCGATATCCGCAGGCTGTCGTCTTCTCCGTCACCTCGAATTTCGGCGGATTGACCAAAAATCGCACGAAATTCAGATTCTCAACGAGGATGGCTGCGCATTGGATCGGTTTCTTTTGAACAACCTGGAGTATCCGACTGATCTAATGGCAGGACAGGAGGCCCACGTCTACAAGTACGCGGACAGGTCACAGCTCTTCTACCAGTGCCAAATCAGCATTACCATCAAGGCAGTTTGCGTCTGAAGACACAACAGAAACACACTGCGTTACAGGAACCAAATCAGGAGTGTCCAAGGCCTCAATGTACGGAACCGACAGGGTTTGGCGCCGTTAGCTCCAGAGGGGCAGGGGCTGTGGGTGGAGGAGGGAGGACCACACCGGCGACTCTGAGGTTGCTGAGGAAGAGGAGCACTCAGTGGGACAACCACAATACATTGGATGTCAGGGCGGAGATCAGCGCTATTGAGATAGTTGATGCGGTAAGGAGAGAAATAGAGAGAATGAGAATTAGAGACGATGACAACAGAGATAACATGTTCCAGAATGAGCCTGAGCTACCCACTGCTCTCAGACAAGATGGGGTAGCAGCCATGGTCTCCAACCCATCCATCTGTCTCTCCCCAGTGGCTGTCTCTGTGGTGGTGACAGCCGGAGTGATTCTGCTAGCTGCTGGCTTCCTCCTAGGTATTCCTCCTGCCTTCCTTACCTCGCTCCTTCAGGTTCCCTGATCCTTCGGCCGAAGCTCTTCCGTGGAGATGTGTTCTGAGGCGTCGTCTCGTCCTTCCCCAGTGCAATCAAATGACGAGTCGTGCCAATGAAGCCTTTGTTTTCCTGTTTCTTTGCGTCGGGTTTTCTCCATATCCGCATATGCTAATGTCGCCAACCGGACGTTGCGCCATCGCGCGGCGATCGCTTATTTTAGCGATTATTGGCCTCCAAGATCAGGATTTCAAATGAAAAACCGAAAGATCTTTAAAGTGAGAGGGCTCGAAAAATCAACTTTGAAATTCGAAAGCACAGTTTCATAAAAAAAAGAATATGTCCTTTCATCGCTCTCTATTGTATGGGTAAATGAAGGAGACGGGAATTGTGGATTCAAACTAGAAGAATCAGTACCATTGTGTAAAAACTACAATACACTCTAGTCCATATACTGCCTGGAAATCATAGTTAATTATAATATCCACGCCGGAATTAAGAATGGTATAGTTTGTCGAAGTTAGAATTTCTAACTTCGACATAATAATTTTGGCACGAATTAGCATTTTTCCAAAAACTAGGTTTGGCGAGAGGTATATCTGTTTTGATCAAGAGGTGTGAATAATGATTACACCACCAATAAAGGGAGCAAAATCTAAGGATGGGTGCAATTAGAGAGAAACAGCAGGCAGAATCAGGGTATTCATTCCACTTTTCTCCGTTTCCTCTATCAATGTTACATCCTTGTGGTCCTTTACCTACATTCATTATTCGTCAGATTGGATCCAGAGCCTTGTTTCCGTGTCGGTGACGGCTGTCTTCAAAGCCTAATGTCCTCCTAAACAGTCCCGACAAGCTTCATGCCGTTGTCTCTTTTTGCTAAAGCGCATAATAATCAGCGGGAGCGGGTTCGAGGGGCGGCGCCTCCCGGCCCTATAAAGCTGGCGGCCGACTGGGGATGACAACCCACCCCTCGGTCCACTCCATATTCCCATCGAAACTAAATATCCCTCCATCTTCAGATGACTCGTCTAGCTCTTTTACTCCTTCTGGTGCCGTTGGCCACAGCCATCCCCGTCGACAACGGAGTCGAGGGAGAGCCGGAGATCGAGTGTGGCCCCACCTCGATCACAGTCAACTTTAACACGAGAAACGCCTTCCAGGGCCACGTCTACGTTAAAGGACTGTTCGATCAGAAGGAGTGCAGGAACGACGAGGGAGGACGACAGGTAGTCATCAAGGTCTTCTTCAAGAGCAGAGGTTTAAGGTCGCTGGAATCGAACTCGGATTCGACACTTGCAATGTGGCCAGGACGAGGTCTCTGAACCCCAGGGGAGTCTTTGTCTCTACCACCGTCGTTGTCTCCTTCCACCCTCAGTTCGTCACTAAGGTTGATCGGTGAGTAAACTTAACCGGAACATTTTGTGAAAGAAAACTTATACTCAAAAAGAACCGCCATTTCCTCCGGGTTGAAAACATTTAACTATTTTAGTGCCTACCGTATCCAATGCTTCTACATGGAGGCCGACAAGACCGTGTCAACGCAGATCGAAGTCTCCGACCTGACTACTGCTTTCCAGACCCAGGTTTGTATGATTTACCTTTAAAGAAGAAACTTTTATTTCTTCTTTTAAAACATCTTCTCTAGGTTGTCCCCATGCCCATCTGCAAGTACGAGCTTCTCAACGGAGGCCCCACTGGAGAGCCAGTGCAGTTTGCGACCATTGGCCAGCAGATCTACCACAAATGGACTTGTGATTCTGAGACCGTCGACACCTTCTGCGCTGTGGTCCACTCTTGCACAGTTGACGATGGAAACGGAGACACCATCCAGATCCTCGACCAGGACGGTTGCGCCCTCGATCGCTTCGTTTTGAACAATCTGGAGTACCCCACCGATCTGATGGCTGGACAGGTGAGGAAAGGGCTCTTTTTGAAGTAAAAAGAGATTCTTAGGAAGCTCACGTTTACAAGTACGCCGACCGTTCTCAGCTCTTCTACCAGTGCCAGATTGCCATCTCAATCAAGGAGCCCAACCAGGAGTGCCCTAGGCCCCAGTGTGCTGAGCCTCAGGGCTTCGGAGCTCCCGCCTTGAAGAACAACACTCAGTCTCAGTTCTTCCGCGTGCTCAAGAAGAGGTACGGCGGCATCTCACTCTCTCACTGAGTGCTCTTTTCCAGATCCCTGAGCTCTGACCAGATCCTCGATGTCCGCACTGAGCTGTCGGTTCTGGATGTTTTGGACGGAGAGCTCCCCGGCCTTCCTTCGGCCTCCGCCCTTGTGGTTCCCCCCGAGCAGCTCCACATCGACGGAGTCTGTGTCTCACACGAGATCATGTCCGCCATGATCGCCATCTCCATCTTCTGTGTGCTCATCAGCATCGTCTCCTCCGTTACCTTCGTCTTCTCCAGGAGAGGCGCCAAGCAATAGACTTCTGGTTTCATCATGACTGTTTTCCAACATGTGCAATTATAAATATTTTTAATTTTATCACTGTGGTTTTCCATCTGTCTTGGTATTCACTCAAAAACTTATCAATTGGAACATCCAATTAGCATGAAGCGGCTTCGTTACTCTCTCCCTCTGCCTTTCTCTCTCCTGACATGGGCGGTTTCTCGTTACTAACGCTAGTGAAGCAAGTCGTGAAAAACGCAAAAAAAGTTATACATCAGACTCAGAGTATGGTGAGATTGGCCTGAAGATGTCTTCTGAAACACTCATTTGCTGCCAAGAAACAGAGTTTCACAAACAAAGATGGTAATAGTGTGAAAATTGTCCTAAAAAGACTTAAAGTGATTCGGCACTTTAATTTTATAAGCATCCGCCTGTTAATTTATTTGCCATAGTTTTTCACCTTGCCATTAAAGGGACCAATAGCCTCCCTTGTTCAAATTGGACTCATAGTTATGCAAATTCGCCCATTTAATTAAGATATTATTTTCCAACACTGCTCCAAGCAACATTTATCTGGGCTGATTAGCATGTGATTAGCCTAAATTATACTCATTAGAATATCTTTACTCCACTCCCTCCCATTTTCCAACTCATTCCACTCTCCCTGGCGGCTGCTCTCTCCCGGCGTCTCCTCCTTCCATCCCTCCCCTTCCCCCGAAGCCAGCCCTTGTCTCAAGATGTCCCTCTCCTATCCAGATGTCTCGTGTTCCTCCAATCAGGTCGTTTCTTGTCGTTCTAACGTTGGTCCAGAAGCTAAGGCGGACTCGTTGCGTTCGCGAGCTTTTATAAACCGGGGGAGCTTATGCCGGTACCCCGGAGTTAATGGTTTATGTGATACTGGGAGATTCGTCTCCTACCGTCCAGGTGGTAGGTACCCCGCATAGGGCTGGTAATAACGTTTCGGCGTTGTCGATCATCAGGACGGTCTCACCAAACCGCAGGGATGCCTTCTTCTTGCAGGTACAAATCCTTGTATAGCCTGGTAGACGGACCAATGTGAAAACGACGGGGGACACTTTCCACTTCACCTTTCCTTTGATCTTATAATTTCAGGATAGTTCTCTCGGTTTGACTATCCAGATGATCTCCAAACGGAATGCCCGCTGTGCAGATTAAAAAAAAGTGCGTAAATTACAATTATCGAATTCGAACCGTTTTTCGCGAACCGTTTTTGTTTCAATTTTGAGAACTTACCAGGTTATTAGTGTCACACTAAATACTTAACACGGAAATAAATATATATATATATATATATATATAGTTCAAAATGTATTCACGGTGTGTCCAAACTAGCAGTAGCAAAAATTCTGGGCAAAGTGCCAAAATTTTATTGGTCTCGACGCGAAACGTTCCAATATTCAGCTGTTGACTTAAAAATGGATATGGGCCCGACCCAATTGAAAGTGTCAACAGCTGAATATTGGAAAGTTTCGCGTCGAGACCAATAAAATTTTGGCACTTTGCCCAGAACGCTGGGGAGTGCTTTCCTACTGCGCAAAACCAATGGGTGGGACACACCGTGGTATTTTAAATTAAAACCAGGTCAATATTTTTTTCAATTTTAATTTTTGAAAATCGATTTTTACATACGAATGTCAGCATCAGGTGCCTTTGTTAATTTAAATCATAACATTTTTGGATAGACGCGATTCCAGGGTATAGCTAGATGTTCTCAGCAACACCAAATCGGAATCGAAACGCATTCGGCGGAATTCAAACGCATTCGGCGGATTTCAGCAGATTTCGGGCGATTTCGAGGGAATTCAAGAGGGTTCGGAATTCAACAGATTTCGGCGGATTTAGGTCCCATAGTGATTGTTAAAAACGGGCTTGCAACACGTCCAAAAACTGTGCAATTGCCACACTTTAATTTTAATTTGGACTTTCCTGAACCTTGAATTTCAAGTCTTCACCCATTTTTTGTACGTTTTCTTTCTTTTTTCTTTATTAGTTTTCTTTTTATGTAATTGTATTTAATACTGTATGTACGAATGTTAATATCAGGCTGTTATGCTCTACTGTTTACTTTTGTATTGTCATGGACCATCAACTACGGCCGGAAGGTGCGCAATGTTGTTGGTAGAAACATTGTTTTTCTAGTTTTGTGTTGTATTATGAAATTACGTGTATGTTTACCGTGTGTTTATCCATCAACTACGGCCAAACGGTGCGCAAAGTTGTTGGTTTAAGCCAGCTTATTACGATTGTATGTTTGTATGTACTCGTATTTTGCTCAGAAATTCAACATCACACACAGGATTCCAGAAGTTCAACATCTTTTAAAATGATTCCTTCTATTTCTAAGTTCACATAGATTTCTTTAATGTACTAATAAAGTTTTATCGTCGTACGGCTGTGAAACAAATGCTTGACATCATTTGTGCATTTTTTTCGTATATTTTTAATTGTGCTATCTATTTATTCTTTACAGTGTCGCGTATCTAAATTATTTCACCCATTTCATAATTGTTGTTTATTAAAGCGTGCGGCGGAGATTTCGCGCTATTTCGCCGAGATTCCAACGGAATTCGGCGGATGCCGGCCGCGGAATTCGGCGGATTTCGTCGGAACCCGGCATGGAGATTTCAGCGGAATTCAGCGGATTTGGGCGGAATACTTTATGGCACAAGATGTTTCAAGATAAACCAGGTTGAATTCCGCATTTGCGTTGCTGAGTTAGCTAACAACAACAGTATTTCCTTGCCTGTGAAACTGCGTAAATAAGTTTATTTTTAAATTTGAAAAGGCGTGTTCGGGAAATTGTACATGTACCACGTGGCCGGGTTCGTTAGCATTTCCCAGCCTGGTTAGACTAACTTAACATACGAGTTGCTTTGGAATTAAAACTAAAGGCATAACAAAATAGCATTAAATTTAGCAGCAATATTGTCCTTCGTTTATGGTTGATATTCACAATGGCTGACGTTTACGCGGGCCAGGTACCTGTTTTCCGAATGGATATCCTGCGCAATAGCGCTAATATTACCAAAGATTTAAATAAAAACTTATAATAATACCTACAGTCTTTAAGCGCTATTTTTGTTACAGTTGTACATTTTTACTAATATGTTTGGTATGTACATCAGTTTATAAATTCAAAGTTAAAAAAACAACTCGGGAAGCGTGCTCCACCGCAATGAGGTCTCTTTCGAAAGCGGGGTCGATATGCCCTCTAATTTTTTGTTTGCATTGTTCCTCAAGGCGCTTTCTCTGTTTATTTCATGTTGGAATTATTGAAAATACTCAATTCTTGTTTTTCAGTTAGATCTAGTGTCTGCCGCTCGGAAATGTCGTTCTCTCCAGGAACGAGGGTCGAGACAGGTTAGGCATCTTTAATGTCAATAATTTATCCCGTTTCAGACAAAAATGGGCCTGGAGTGGTGGCCTTCGTCGGCAACACCCAGTTCTCCGACGGGGAATGGGTGGGAGTGATTCTAGACCAGCCGAAGGGCAAGAACAACGGGTCGGTGCAAGGGGTGGAGTACTTTTCCTGCGAACCCAACTACGGTCTCTTCATCAGAGCCAGCCAGGTCAGAAGACACTTTTCTTTCTTTTATCTTTTATATTCCGTATTGGATGTTTGGTAGAGTAAGTGTTTCAGCTGAAACCTGAATCTGGCGTGAAGACCCGGTCCATGGCCTCTGCTGCTCTCAAGGCTCCCACCACCGTTCTGAGGAAGGACAGCAGCGGTAGTAGGAAAGTATCTCCTCTGGTAGATCACTTCTATTGACCTATAAAATGATGATTTCAGTCTACTCCCCGGATGAGCCCCTCCGTCTCAAAGGAGAACCTCTCGAAGGGAGTGCCTCCTAGGAAACCTTCCTCCAGCTCTCGCCTCTCCGAAATGAATGAGGTATGCAGTTTTACGGGTTCTTTTTCTACTTTAAGTATTTAGAGAAGTAAAAGTGGTAAACTTACACCGACCAAAGAAACACAGGTGACTCTGAGCATGAGCCTTTTGTCCGCTGCCTTAAATTCCCTAAAATCCCTAAATGTCTCAAAGCTTATGTTCCGCCCATAAGGAGTTCTAACAATGTGGGGTATCGCGAATTAGACACTTTATATCCTCCTTAATACATTTGAGAAACGGCGTGTGTGTGTTTGTATCTTTGTTTGTAAGAATTAGCATAACCTGCGCTCTCTCATTTCCCCCTATCTCTCGCCGTCTCTCGCTATCTCTCGGTGGTTGTCTTGACATTAGCCTATTTTAGTGCCGGGTCATTTCCTCGCGGTTGGTGGGCAAGCGCGGCTGACGGTGCCGCAGGCACCGTTTCGCGGTCGTAGGCTGCGTAATTAGCATAACCTGCGCTCTCTCATTTCCCCCTATCTATCGCCGTCTCTCGCCATTTCTCGATGGTTGTCTTGGAATTAGCCTATTTTTGTGGCCAGCCATTTCCTCGCGGTTGGTGGGAAAATGCGGCTGGCGGTGCCGCAGGCCGTCTTCCCTAGCTGCCGAAGGCCGCCTGTTTGAAATTACCTATTCCAGCAAGTTTAGTATCAAACGAAAGCTACTGATGTGCCGATTCCACACATGCCAGGAGTGAGGACCGCCGAAGGCGGGCCGTAACTCCTGGTCCCTTTTATACAATTGGCTTATTCTCCCTGTGAGACTCACTCTGAAGCCTTGGTGTCACGCGGTGAAAGTGCGCTAGCTACGTGCGCTGCCTGCGCCTCCTGATTTCCCCTATCTCTCGCCCTTCTTTCGGCGGTTGTCTCAAAATTAGCCTATTTTGGTGGCCGACCATTTCCTCGCGGTTGTCGGGCAAATACGGCTAGAGGTGCCGGAGGCACCGTTTTGCGGCCGTAGGCCGCCTACTGAGCGGCCGAAGGCCGCGAACAGTGCGGCCGCAGGCCGCCTGCTTGAAACTGACTTTTCCAGCAAGTTTAGCATCAAACAAAAGCTACTGTTGTGCTGATCCCACACTTTCCAGGAGTGGAGGACCGCCGAAGGCGGGCCGGCACTCCTGGTCCCTTTTATACAATTCGGTAATCGTCTCTCTTGGTTCGCACTTGGCCCTCCGGGGCCCCTGCCCATTTCTCAGGAAGGGAGAGGTAGTGCGGTCGGATAAGCGAGGGGAGGGTACCAAAGTGCGGCCGCCATCCGTGGAGGCGCGAAGCGCCGGAGCGGTCGGCCGCACTTTGGTACCCGGCCCGAGCGCTCACTCACGTTCACGCACTTACGCTAGTTACGTATGGCCGCAAAGCGGCCCCGAGGCGGCCGAAGGCCGCCCAACCCAGAATGAAAAAACCCGCGAAGCGGGGTTTTGAATTCTGGTATAATACAGTGACCTATCTGCTGGGTGTTAAGTGCTTGCCTAACATATTAACCAAACTCTGTCTTGGTATTTTTCTTGATTAATAACATATCGCCTATTTTCCAGCATAACCTCCCCTAACATGCTCCCCTGTGTTGCTGCCTCCTCCGTCTTCCCTTACCCTTTTTATTTTATCCCTTTAGCCCCCGAAGATGTCTCGTGAATCCTCGAATCTCTCACAACGTCAAGAGCAGTCTCCATTGCCCATCGAGGAGGAGAAGCCCCGTCCCGTGGTAGACATGGTGAAGAAAGTGGAGGAGAAGGCCCCGGCGGCCCAGATCCCCATGGCCCGGCCATCCTTCAGTCTGGAGGACACCACGCAGATCGAGCGACTGCAGCTGGAAGTCAAGGATTTGACTGAGAAGTTGGACACGTTGAGGTGAGGAAACAACCAGGGTTCTAAAGACACCGTATATAGCCAAACGATTGATACCCAATGGGGTCTATCAATGGACAGCGTAAACCACCTTTTTCAGGATAAAGAGGAAGGAGGATCTCTCGAAAATCAAAGAGCTGGAGCTGGAGAACCAGAAGATGCAGTCGCTGCAGCAGCTGCGGACGAAGCTCGCCGACGAGAACATGGACCTCATGAGGCAGCTGGAAGAGGCCAAGAAGGTCAGTTCTATCTCTACCCCATACCTCAATACTTTAGGAATTGCTGGAAATCAGGGATTGGAAGGAAGCCAACCAGGACCAGATCCACAACTCTGCCCAGGAGATGGAAATGGCCCTGATCGACAAGGAAATGGCAGAGGAGCGGTTGGACGAGGTCCAGAAGGAGGTGGGGAAGCCTGCATTTCGCGTTTATCTCTTTTTCAGTTCGAATTCTGGAAGGAGAAGGCCGAGGAATTGGAGACGAATCTGAAGATTTTGAAGGAGGAGATGGCTGCTGGAGGGGGCACTGCCCCTGCAGGCAACAGCGTCCAGATGAAGCAGCTGGAGGCACAAAATGAAAAGTATAAGCTGGCTGTCATCAAGTTTGCTTTGCCACTCTTCTGTTGTCATCACAGCCCTTCAGACTTCGTGACATGCACCGTGACGCCAATGACGCCAAGATCGAAGCGGAGAAGGAGGGCGAGAAGCTGCGCAACGAGAATTCGGAGCTCCTCCGGGCGGCGGAACAGGCGATGCACATGGCTGAGGAGGCGGAGAAGAGAATCCACGACTACCAGGAGCAGGTACTGTACGCTTACAATAGAAGGATAACATTGTGGCTTGGCTAACCTAGTCATTCTAGATTTATGATCTGCTCATTTGGGAGGAGGTGGGCGTAGTGTAGTCTTGCGAGGGATGCATGACCGTGTTGCGCTTTATTTCTAGCGTCCATTACCACTTATTCATGCTATCTTTTAGGCCGAAGCTGCGATGGGAGCCGAGGAAATGGTGACCATCCTCACGAGCAAGAATCTGGAGATGGAGGAGAAGATAGAGTGGGTTTTGGGAAATAAGGAATCATGGAATAATTTAGGCATATGGAGAAGGAAAAAGAGGATCTGGAAGAGCTGAGGGACATGGACGAACAGTTGGCTGAGGCTCAGAAGGACATCGAGAGAGACCTCCGGTTGGACATCGAAGGGCTGCAAGTCAGGATTCAGGAGGTGGGCGTGCTCTATTTCATGCTGACATGGGGATGTTTCAGTTGGTGCAGAAGCTTCTGAATGAGGAGAAACACAGCGACACCCTTATGGCGACTATCCTCAAGTTCCGGGAGAAGACCACCTGTCTAAACGAGCAGATTCAGGACCTCAACGACCAGGTTCAATACTTATGTGTTTTCCTTCAATTCATTCTTCAGATCCTTCGCTACGAACATACTCTGAATGGCCAGGCGAGCGAGGAAAAGAGCGCCGCCAGTCTGCACAGCCAGCTGCAGGTCAACGCCAACCGCGTCTTCAGCGAGGTAGTTCCTCCATAGTTTGCCTTAATAACCGTACTCTCAGGCCGTCGAGCGCCAGCTGAGCGCCGTTGAGCTGGAATTCGCCCGGAAGCACATTGGCTACCTGAAGGCCTTCCTCCCCGACAATTTCTCGAAAGGAGGCGGAGACAACGACTGCGTTCTTCTCAACATACTCTTCCCGCGACTCGTGGCCAAGGCCAAGCTTTTCCCGAAACTCGTTTCTGAGAGGGTAGGTCTCCCCTTCTTCTATTAATTCCCCTCATTTCAGTTCCCTCCGGTCCCTGGCGGCGTCCGCCGTGAACACGTGACCAAATCTCACAAGGCAGAGCAGTGGGGTCAGGTGGCCAAAGTGGCCTACAAGACAGCCACCGTCTCCACCATCTGTGCCCAGTTTGAGAGGTAATCACTGATGTTTTACAGCAATTAGCCTCCTTCAGTGCCATAAAGGAGCTGTCCGTCGAGCGGCTGTCTCGTCTAGCAGAACAACACCACGAAGTCAGAGCTCACGAAAAGACCCTTGACCAGTACATTGAACTGCTCAAACAGGGCCGTTTCGACGAGAACACGTCGCTTGACATCCTCGACAGAGCCATCAAATTCTTCCAGGTGGACCACTGTTGACGAAGTTTAATGGAAACCTTTGTTTCAGAACCAATTCTCCATCAACATTGGCTGGAACGGCTTCTCCTGCAAGGACTACTTATCCACAGTGGTCCGTCAGATGCAGTTGGCCACTGCCTGGCTGAAGACCTCCACTCAGAGAATCCTTTTCGCCATTATTGTATTGCAAGGTGACAAGCCTCTTAATCCAGTGTTCCAGGAGTCAGGTGAATCTTCGGACGTTCACGCCTTCCTCGCCAAGTTCAACGAGGAGGTTGCACAGTGCGAGACGATCATTGCCCGCATTGGAAAACAGGTGCCGGAGGGAGAGTTCAAGCTGAAACAACAGGTTGGAGATGGAGGTTGTCGAGGGACTACCCTTGGTTTCAGTTCCTGGAGGATTGCCAGACTGCGGTTACCATGCTGGAGAAGCTCTGCAATTTAGCGCATGATATTAGCAATGTGGCCAGTGTGCAGGTCAACATGGCTACAGGTAAGACAGACAAAAGAGTTTATTTCACCTTTGTTTTGAGAAAGCGATGGTTTGGAGGCCACTCGTATCAAGGAGATCATCCACGCTTCGGTTGAAAAGTCTTTCGGTTCCACCCTGTTGGAGAAGGCATTTGAGCCTGTCGAGTAGGACCCTTCCCTAATTCATAGCTAGTTTGATCATTTAGACGTCAACTCGCGGGAACCAAGAGTGCCCTGAACGATCTTCTCTCGGCGCTGGAGAAGGAGGACTTTGAGCTTGTTGCCCCCACTCTTGCCAATGTGGTCACCCTGTCTCCTATGTTGGAGAGAGCTCATCAGAGAAAGCACGCGGCGGTGGAGGCGGAGGGTCTCCGGTGGCAGTTGGAGAAGAAGGACCTGGAGATTCAGGAGCTGAAGAAGAACATCAAGAGCAGGCTGGACGACATTGGAAACTACAAGGTTAGCCTTCGGGAAAGAAATCATACATGACATATTTTAGTTGCGTCTGGAGATGGCAGAGGCTCGAATGGACTCTTCCGGAAAGCAGGAATCGGCCAAGGCGAAGCTCCTGGAGAGCAAGGTTGAGCAGCTGAACGTGGATCTCCAGAAACAGAAGATGTCTGTTGATTATTTTCCATTCAACTTTTTTTCTTTTTAGCGAATTTGACGAGGCTATGGACGCCCAGCAGAAGGACATGAGGGATTTGGTGAGGGAGAATGAGGAGTTGAAGAAAAGCCAGAAGAATATGAGCAAGATGGCCCTCCTCCAGGGCATCCAGTCCATGGAGTCAAGGGCCGTCGATCTGAGTTCTCCCACGAAGCACTCGGCCTCCTCGGGCATCGCCAATCCTCAGATGCGCGCAGAGATTCAGTTCCTCGAGTTGAATCTCCACGAGTGCCAGCGCAACCTCCGGAACGCCCATTTGGAGATCAGCCGTCTCAGGGTGAGGTTTTCAAGGAAAGCATGAAACTAGCCAAAACGGGAAAAGGTAGCCATGTACTTCTAGTTAGGAGTCAAATTGCTAATTGAGATCAAAAAGCGGCCTGAAGGTATTGATTTAGATCAAAAAGTGGCCTGAGGCTACCAAAGGAGGTCAAAAAGCAGTTTGAAGATGCTAATTGAGGACAAAAAACGGCCTGAGGCTGTCAAATGCAAAGGCCAAAAAGCGCCTGAGGCTGAATTAGCCTGAGGCTGACTCCAATTCAGCGTATGCTTGCAAAAAGTGGATAATTTAAAATTTCAAACTTGTTTTTACGAAATTTCATCCTTTTTTTTACCGGACCGGGCTGTCCCAAATTGTATACCTTGAATTCAAGAGGTTGCGGGATGAGGCTATTAATTGAATTTCACAGAATATAACAAAAAAATACTTCCAATACTGAGTAACCTTTTCTTTGCAGGGCGAGAGTGCGAGGATCCGTGGATTAGACTGCTCCATCGAACTGCCGGACATCGTATGTGGGCCGGAGACCCTTCGCTCCCACGGAGAAGCGGACCACGTGTTGGATAGCTTGGAGAAGGAGGCAGAAGCTCTTTTGAAGGTACTTGCAAGACTTCACAGGGCCAATCCATCCATTGCAGGAAGAGATCAAGTACATGGTATACGTCGCGGACTGCTCGAAGCCGAAACACATCCAGGATCAGGAGAAGGACAGCTTTATCAAAGCCAGGGAGAACGTCCAACTCCGTGTCGCAGCGGTGCGTTTACAGTCCTGTGACCTGCTAGAAGGGATTATGCCCAATCCCGCACTGGGTTATTTGGGCTGAGGCACGAAAGAAGCAAAAAAGGAAAATTCCTATAGTCTTAGTCAAAGCTAGTTCCATCGAAAAATGGCGTTAGCGCTAATTCGTGAAAAAGTTATGCTGTTGTAAGGGGAATTTCGAATAACAACATCAGAATAATTTCACCCATTTCCAAAACTCGCCGAACTAGGATTGGCTATGAGTATACACGTATCAAAATTCCTACAGGGACGGTGTCCCATCTTGCCCACGACCTTCCTCTCCCTCTCTTTTATCCATTGGAGTCCATTCCATGATCATCTTTGGCCAGCGTCCTTCCAGCCGAGCCTATCGAAATATCCAATTGGTCTTCCTCCCCCAGATAACTTCTTTCACAACCGTTAGTCGAGTCCATCCTCTGATTTGTGCGGCCGATATTCTGTCCACCAAACGGCGGTTAAGCTCCAGATCTCGGATCCGTAGGTAAGGCTGAGGACAACGCACGCATGGAATACCTTTCTCTTCATCTTCATAGGGACATATCGTCTCGTGAGGAAGGTTCGGCGGCGATCCAGCAGCTATTTTCCAAGCGGGTTCCATGCTCTCTCCTGTGCACGTGACAGAGCTGTCGAGATACACGAAGTGTTCCACAAACTGGATTTGATGTCCGCGCAACAGGAGGCCGACTTTTAGGCTGACTCTGTCTAGATCGTCGATCATCCGCTGCATTGTCTGGAGACTCTTCCCGATCAGAACAACATCGTCGGCGTAACGCAGGTGGTTAAGCCTGTGTCCGTTGATGTTAATACCGATGATATCCCAATCGAGAGAGTGGACCTCCAGAACGGCGTTAAAGAGCAGCGGAGACAGAACACAGCCTTGTCTGACACCTCGGTTAATGCGAGACTGGGCGTCCTTATAGATATTGCACATCACCTCGATGTATCGTGACTCCATGCCGTGGCGAGTGAGGGAGTTCTACACTGCTTGCCACTCGACGGTATCGTAGGACTTATCGGTTAGCTGGCGTATCGTGTGAAGGTGCTCGATGGTAGAGTACCCACGGCGGAACGCTCCAAATGGTTTCGCTCCAAATTCCCTTGGGACCTCCCAAGCACTACACGCGTAAACAACTTGCATGGTGAAGGAATTACAAAGATCGGTCGGAAATTAGTCACGTCAGTCAGATCGCCCTTCCAATTGGGGTGGGATCGATTTTCCCGAAGGATGTCGGTGAAGAGACCCGCTAATACAGGCAGGGGTAAGCTTATCTCCCACGTCAACAGGTGGTGATAGTGTTGTGGCCAGGAGCGGTACGCTTTTTCATGTGGCCTAGGTGTTTTAGATACCCCCTTCTCCGTCACTGGTAGAACCTCTTCACGAGGATGTGGCCCGATTGGGTCAACATTGACTATCTTCCCGTGTGGTTGCTCAAAGAACGACTTCACCCTGTCAAGCATTTCCTGGAGGTCGAGAGTGCAGCAGCGATCGCTGATCGGTCGGAACCTCTCACCGAACGTCATTACTTGTTTTGCAACCACGGATCCAGTACCACGCCTTGTTTCTCGCCCTACGCTGTAGAACAGCGTATGACCAGATCTGTTGAACATTTCCTGACCCGACCCCACCTTCTCGCTCGCTTAGTCCATCGATGTCGAGCAGGATCTTCTCCATACCCTTCCTCATCCATAACGAGCATCCATCGAGACGTCCTCAGAGACTGGCAGTTCAGCTGTCAAATGTTGAAGAGCTGACTGCCCCCCATGATATTGACTACGGATCTTCCTTGTCTTGGTTCTGGATCCTGATTCGTGTCGGAGTCGGTAGCTGAGGCTGAGAGCGCTGTTGAGAATCGACCACACAGTGGCGATAAGCAGATGCGAATGTATCGTCAGTGTGAAATTTATGAGGTAAAACTAGTTGGCCAACCTATGACCTGAGGGAGGTCTCAGCCTATTTTTGACACCCTCTCCCAGCTTAGCATATAAGGCTAATTAGGTTGACCTAATTAGAATATTGCTTTTTAAAACTTTGAAGCCCGATCTTCTTGTATGAACTCTTGGGCACTTTTTTAAAAAACCAGATTCGTGCTTAACTTTTCACACTCTTTCCTACTACGTTCCACATTTAAGGTCTTACTTTTTTCGTTGCATACCTCAGCTGGACAGGGATTGGGCTTAAACCGCCAAGGGCACATTACCAATGTTATCTGATATCTTACTCTTTCAGGCTCGCGCCCGTCTCCGCCGCTACTGGGCCGAGAAACACCCCGGACAGGCGTGGCCGACCAAGTTCCGCGTGGAGCGCCCCGAGAAGCAGGTGGAAGAGTCAAAGGTGCTGGATATTCACTCGGACGCCTTCAAGAACATTCTTAACAAATGGGGCAACGCGGGTAGGGCATAATCAGTAGGAGCTTCTTACATTTGGCCTTAATCACGTGTACGTATTTATTGTGTTCATAAGTGCTTATCTACTGTATAATTATTTTAAAATATGAAAGAAAGCCTTCATTCAACCGGTAAAAGTGTAAAGCACCGTCTGTTCCTGCTGTCTATCGACCCTACTGGTCCTTCTTCTCGGCGCTGGCCACAGCCCCGTTCTCCGCAGCAGCCGTAGCCCTTCGTTCTCTTGATGCAGCCAGGGCTCTGAAAGTGGGTTTTAATCGAGGGAGTGGGTGTGTACCTGGACAAGGCGTCCCAGATGCCACCCATGAAGACAGCGCAGAAGAGGTTCTCGATTGGGGCGAAGGGGTCGGTCACGTGGAGGATGACTGCCGACAGCTTGAAGTAGACGAAGAAACCGACGATGCACTGAAGCCAGACATTTTCAGATACTGTTTTACCAAAGGGGAGAACACTTACACAGCGGGTATTCAACGTAACTTCTACTAACTTCTACTTTCCTCCAAACGAGGGGGGAATGTTAGCAACTGTATGTCACAAGATCACTGTTTATAATCCCCCGTATTTGTTAATCGTTTCCCCATTCTCCCCCCCCCCCCCTTACCAGATAGACAATGTCGTGAGGAGCTGAGATGTAGAGACTGTTCTTCTCCAGAGCAAACACGATCGAGGCCACCAGACAGGCCTTCGTCGCAAACGACGGACGAAGAACCTCGTTCTGATTAGGAAGCCAGACTCCGCGAACCAACTGAAAATAGCCATCATTCCGACCTGCCCTTCTCATGCCTGCTCAATAGTCCTGATTATTCCAGATCCAGCGCCCTTGGCAGTTCCAACGATGATCTGCACGAGGTAAGAGTTGGGGTAAAGCTTGGCCGCGTGGGATACTCCGTGAGACACCTATAATATCGTTTGAATACTATCCGTCATCCGCCTCACTTTGAACGCTCTTTTCACTTCTTTGAGAACACTCAGTACACATTTGATTGGGAGCATCTTGGAGAGTTTGTATACGCCGTCGAAGGGCGCATAGAAGACCAGGTACCAGATGAGGGTAGCCTGAACAAACAATGGTTTCTAACAAAAGGGTCATACGAGAAGGATGTCGTCGTGGCGTTTGAAAGGGGCGATGACTGGTTCTCCCAGGAGGAAGTTGGCCAGGAAAGAGTCGGCAAAACACATAAGCATGGAGGACAGCCAGCAAGAGAGCGGGTGCTTGCGGGAGAAGAGGGCGGCCGAGGAGGAAAGGTCGTCGCGCACCTCTACGATCATCTGGAGAGGGAAGCAATTATGATTGAGCAAAACCTTATTCTCTTCCCATGGTATCTCAAGATTTCTCTTTCCTTTCTCCTGCCCCTCTATCACTTACCAGAACGTAGTGTGCTATATCGAAGTAAGGGAACATCTTGAGCCGGTGCAGCTGAGCCCCCGCCTCCAGGAGAATCTCCTGGTCCAGCTGCAACGCTTCCAACATCCTGAATTTTAAATGAACACCTTGGAAAAAGATATTAATTCCAAATGAGAAAACACCTGATTGAGTGAAACGACTAGGGGAATACACACAAAAGTAATGATTTTAAGAAAGTAATTGGTTTGCGAGTATTAAACTTACTTGAGAAAGCATCTGCTCTTATTTAACCAATGTGATCAATTTCTCTATGCTAATGATGAGCTCTGGGGTGAATGCTGCGTAATTGAGTCGCTTCCGCAGCGGACGCCAGTTGGCGCCGCGATCACTTTTACAGCTGTATTTCATTGCATCTTTTTGCACATGTTCTCAGAGAAATACTAGATAACTTTTCAATGGAAGAGTGGAATACTGAAGACAAGTATAGACGGGGAATCTTAATGGCACTGCCTTTGGTAAATTAGAGAAACAGAGAGAGAGAGAGAGAGTTTTATACTTTGAAAAAGTGAAAGGATTGATCTTTCAGCTGATAAGACAAGAACTTTTAGTCAAATTACGCAGAAGCCGCTTCTTCTCACCCTTATCTTACTTTATTCGGGTCACAACAGAGCACATCAACGCTTTCTTGCATGCGATAATCATTTTCACTCTGATGATTTTGTAGCCTTCTAAGACTTCTTACCTTCGCGTTAACACAACAAATCTCTTCTGCAACAAAAATAATTATCTAAAAAGAGATATGAATTAATGACCAATTAAACGGAATTCTGTCTCCCCGAAATCAACCTGAGTGTTTCGAATGGTGGGACTGATAATGTTTCTATCGACTGGTGATTTGTGGTGGGCGAGGTAAGCAGCCGGAACAAGTGGTGGTTGGCAGCCAGTCGAAAGAAAACAAATTTATTGAGGAACATTCACTCAACAGTTTAATCTACTTGTTTTCCTTGTCATTGATTTTGAGCATAGAAATCTTTAAATTCCTGAATTCTATCTTTGTGAATCTAATGAACTAATAGGGAACTTAACACAATTATAGTGTGGCGTACCTTGTGTCTCTCACAAAGTGGTGGTCTCCACTCAGACGCTGAACGCCAATCATGTGTGATTGAGATAGGGGCGTTCACTCCCAAGTGGAAACAATAACACTCTTGGTTTTAAGGAAGGAGGGAGGTAGGAAAGAGGTACATTCGGTTTGATTAATTGGCTTATAGAAGTTTCAATGTTGTGAGAGAAGAGCATACAACGTGTTCTTCTAGATAGCCTTATATTTAAAATGGTGTCAGTTTGGGTACAAAACTGGAGTCAATGATGGGTCAGTGAGTGTTTCTTGGCCACGGGGGCGGAAGAGTCGGATAGCTGGGGGCTCGGCGGCCGACGCGGCATGTGGTGTACACAAGGCGGCGCAGGCTCAAAGACTCGGGTGGGATAACCGGCGGATCGACCCCTCCTTTGCCTAAACGTGAGAGATCTGTTTATTAACAAGGAGGGTAGGCAGAAATTGGTAGCAAATGCTTATAAGTTGGGGACACACGCTATGAAATCTTCATAATCGAAAATCGCTGCTGCTTCCCATCTAAATCATTCAGAAAAAGATATCACACGGCAAAAAGAACAAGCAAATTGTTTGATGTGTGCGCTGTCACGTGAAAAGCCATGCCTTTTATTCTTTCCATTTCTATATGATGTTTGGCGGGCCCAGCGTTCTCTGCTCGGGTTTTGGGACGCACGGTTCATGCCGTATTTCATTTGTCTCTCGGTTACTCAATATCCGGAACATTAGTCAATTTCACAGCGGCCTACAGTTTGATCTCGCCTGCGGGCAAACAAATCCACATCCCGTGCGCGATCAAGCTCCCACTCAAACATGACAATTGGCAAGATAAAACTTAAGTATTAACAAAGCAAACAATGTGAAAAGGCAGAACAAGAATATCACAGAATAAATAGAAAGATTGCAAGAACAGGCTGACTAGATGGCTAATTGTGACTAGAGTTAGTATGGCAGTAGGGGGAGATCGGGGCTACTTGTTCTTCTTTTCCTTTTTCCGATTGTCTTCCAACAGGTCGTCCTTCGGCGTCTTCGCAGACAATTCTTCCCGAGTCGTAGTCACCGCTCTGGAATACCATTATGTATGATAACTAAGAGAAAGCCTACCGGTTCAAGGCATCCCAAACACCGCCCATGACGATGGCACAGCAGACGTTCTCAATCGGAGCCAACGGGTCGGTCACTCCGAGGAGCATGGCGGACAGTTTGAAGTAGACGAAGAAGCCGATAACACTCTGAATGACTTGATTGTGAATTCAAAGGAAAGTTCTGATACCAAGTAGACCAGGTCGTGCGGGGCAGTGACGTAGACGCTGTTCCTCTCCAGAGTGAAGACCAAGGAGGCCAGAACACATGCCTTGGTGGTGAATGTGGGGTTCAGGAGCTCATGCTGCATGGGGGCCCAAGAGCCACGGATTAACTGAAATTGACTATAGCGTAGGAAAAGAAGAGGGAGAGACCTTCTCAACTATTTTGACGACACCACTGCCGGCTCCTTTGGAGACTCCGACGAGCAGTTGGACCAGGTAGGACTCGGGGTACAGCTTGGCTGCATATGTCACTCCATGGGAAATCTGCAAAAACGCCCATCTAGGGTTAGAGCGGGAACGTACCTTATAAGTCCTCTGAACCTCCTTGACGACGCAGAGGACCAGTTTAACCGGGAAGAATTTACTGATACGGTAGATGACGTCGAAGGGAGAGTAGAAGATGGCGTACCACACAATCGAGGCCTGCAGGGAAACTACCGTAACCACAGGAGAATGGACATACCAGCATCACGTCCCGGTGGTTTTTGAAGGGCGTTATTACGGGTTCCCCGAGGAGGAAGCAGGAGAGGAAACTGCCGGCGAAGGAGGTGAGCATGCAGGACAGCCAGCAGGAAAAGGGGTGGCGACGGGAGAAGGAGGTGGCCGAGGGACCCATGTCGTCTTTCACGGAGATGCACATCTGAAGTAAGGGGGTGAGAGAGAGAGAGAGAGAGAGAGAGAGAGAGAGAGAGAGAGAGAGGAGAGAAACTGACCAAGATGTAATGGGCAATGTCGAAGTATGGGTACATCTTCAGCTTCTGCATGTGGCCGCCGAGCTGAAACAGAACATTCAAGCCTCATATTTAGCCAAGTAACATGACATCTGCGAATGCAACTGTTAAATGTAGATCTGACTTACCTGGATGAGGCTGTCGGGGTTGACCCCGAGATCGTCGAGGGAGATCATCCGCGCCCCTAAAGTAGAGTGAAAACGGCGATTGGACGGGAAAAGATAGATTGTAAGAGGAATGAACCCCATGGCTAAATGGACAACAATGCTGAGTATCCTTTATTCAAATATTACACCGGAAAAAGAGCACACCGTGTTAGACCTGTATCGGAATGGATCCCGTGTCTCCTATTCAGCCATCTCCGAGTCCTTCTGGATCTTACTCGTGTGGTTGTGCTTCTTATTGAAATCCGAGATGAATTCCTGCGAACTCTGGTTTTTCTTGTTGGCCGCGAGAAATCTAAACAAGTGTCTAGGGGAGGCTTAGAGGGGACTGACTTGTCGGGAACCTGGATGCCGAGAATCTCCTGGAGCATGAAGGGCTTCAGCCAGCCGACCAACGGACTCTGGCCAGCCTCGTACTGAACCTGCGAGTAGTAGAACAGGAAGCCATCTACTTCGAATCTAAACGAATCACAAATAAGCACACGAAATGTTCAGTGAATAAAGAAAGGACTGATAAAGTTATCACGAGGCCTCTGACACAAATCCCTTTAGACTGATAAGCAGTTCTTCGTCTCTTTTCCCTTAAGGAACTCACTCGAAATCGCCGGCCAGCATCTGCTCCATCTGCACCTTGTCGCACAAACATTCAGGCAGCATCTTGAACGTGAATCTGAATTCCCCTTCCTCTCAATCCACCTCTTCCCTCACTTGCACTTCCTGGTGATCTTCCCCAGATCCACGTTGTCAGTCAGATGGGATTTAAGGAAGAAGCGGCGCAGATTGAAGGGCTCGTCGTAGCGAACCTATAACATTGAAATAGTTCATCTAAACTATCGAGACACCCACAGTTCCATTCCAGGCGAGTAGGTCAATGCAATAGAATACAGGACCGGTGAGGATACAGTCGAGGATCGTGAATTTAGAGGCTTAAAAGGAAATAAACTAAAAATAGTATGCTTCAATTACCTCCTCGCGAGGGCAGAGCAGACTGGAACTGATTGAGCAGGCGACCGCCTTTGTTGTAGACACTGGTCACGCCCTGAACTTGTATTAAGCGCAGAGGAGAGGTTGAACCTTGCTGGCGACGACTAGGACGCGTTTTCCGACTGGGGCAGGGACCATGCTCCACTCGGAGGAGAGCTCTTCGGGGATGTCCACCAACCACTCGCTCAGCATCAACTGATCCGCGTATCTGCAATAGGCTAATCTCAGAGAAGGCCTTACACAAACCTATTTGCTCTCTTCTCTCCCCTTTCTCCGTCCCTCTCCATGCTCAGATCCAGGGCCTCCGTTTGTTCCTCCCTGGGCTTGGCCTCTTCCTCATCGCTCATCTCAGCATTGTCCGCCATCTTCCTCAGGCGGTTGAATGCATTGCTCCGTCGCTCCTGCTGCCTCTCCAAAGCCTGAAAACCCACAAATTGAACAAAAAAGGCGGAACCCGACCTCTCTCCGCCGGTTGGCCTGCTGGTCGGCCGCCCTCGCCGTATTCTTGTAATTGGCGAAATGGGGGTGCTGGCCGAGGGCCGTTGGGTCGACCTTCGTGTCCGAGAAGGCGTCTGCGAGGGCATCGATGTCCATCTGCCAAATCAGAATAGGGGAATGGGAAGGAGGATGGGTAAATGGGATGAGAGACCCAATAGCATATAGCACCAGAACAACAGAAAACAATTCATGACAACAACAAAGGCAACAAGAACAACAAGTAACAACGGCTAACAACTAAAAGTGTCTCGTGATGTCCTTCACGAGCCCCTTTCCAATCAGCTCCAGACTCTCCAGCACTTCTTCTCGGTTCAGCTGCAGACGATCCCGACTCACCGAAAAGTGCAGGTGACAGCGGGAAATCTAAAAAAAAAGGTATAAAATGTAGAGTTGTAGACTGCTCACCTTTGCAGGCACTTCCTCCTCATTGGGTTTGAATTTCAGGCCAATCTTGCTTCCTCCATACTTGCTGTAGAAGAAGACAACCGAAGATCCGAAGTTACTCTCAGCGGCCTTTACGAAATCAGCGATCGGGTCGAAATCCACCACAGGGAGATTCTAAACAACACCTTAGAGTGTGAAAGAGGACGAATACCTTGGGTTCCTCTGTGTCTGAAGGCGTCGGATGAGCGCGGGTGATGCACTTGGGATGAAGGTTGATGACGGCGTCGTAGAGGGAAAAGTCCGTTTGGAGCAGGGATCCAAGGAGGTCGACGACGGTCGTCTTGGACAGACCCTCGTCAATGATCCTCAGGGCATTCCCTGCGAGACCGATAATTCTCTTGAGGAGCAGAGGAGACGGAGAGTCTCTGGTCCATCTGAAGAGATAAAGTAGGGGAACTGGACCGGACCCACTTTGTTCCGACTGATTCCTCGTTGCAGATGATGACCAACGGAGGGAGCACCGGCCTCATCTTCACGAAATTAGCCTCGATTTTGGCAAGAACCTCTTCTGAATTGGAGAGGTTAGGGGAGATGGAGGGACTGACCATTCCAGGCATTGTCAAAGTCCACAATGAGGGGGCGGGCGGACCAGTTGTGGCGGGAGATCAGCTGCAGACAGCGGCGGAAGGCGGCCACAGCAGAACTGAAATAAAGGCGTTTAGATAATCCTCATTCGTCGATTTTCAATCATTTGATCACAAAAGAAAGACGAATAAAAACCTAGCAACTGGGAGTCCGGGGGTGTCCAAAGCGGCGGCTACGATCATCTCGAGGGCCAGATCGTGGATGGAGCCAGACAGCTGGTGCGAAGAAAGCCACCTGAATTCAAAGGATTCTTCGCCTGCTGTATTCACTGACAGTTTCATGAGCTGCACGGCAGGGGAGAAGAATGGGCTTTTGAGGGAGAACGAGTGGAGGGACGCCTGCAGCAACATCTCCGAAACGAACCTAGAACAACTCAGCTGAACAAAGTGCATCTCCTACGTTTTCTGGAATGCGGCCAGGGCCTTTCCCTCGGCCGTCGATTCGATTCTCGTGGCTCCCGTGGTCCTCAATGTATTCACCCGGTCCTCCAGCAATTTGTGCACCTTGTCGTTCACAATTGTCAATTTGAAGACTATTTTACCCTAAAAACTACAGTAAGAATCGTGGAATTGAGCAAATACCTCGACAACGTAGATGTCGGTCTCAGTAGCCACGACCAGAAGCTTGTGAACCTTACGCAATTGCTCAGCTATCTACAAAAGAGTAGTTGAATTCAGTTCCCCAGACGAAAGCCCACCTGGAGGTAGAAGGCAGCGGAGAGTTTTCGAATGGCAGCTATGTCATTTCCCCACTTTCCAGAGTATTCCATCTTTATGAAGACTGAAGAATATGGTTTTCAAATAGAAGAATGGGTAATCACCTTCGATGGAAGGCGTGAATTTGGGTAGTTTGTGGGTTGACGGATGGTGGTGACCGTCGACTACGCCGCCCTCTCCGACTGAAGCCACCGTCTGAGCACTGTGAGGCTGAAAAAGAGAAAATTCCAGGAAAAGAGAAAGAATTACCTCCGTTCCCCTCAGGAAGGGAGAGACGCCGTGGATGTTCGTGATGAGGAGAGGAATGTTCTTCAGCGAACGGAGGATGGTACTCAGCGAAGAGAAGGCAGAATCTGAGAAAAGACCTTTATTCCCTCTTCCCTTCCCTTACTAATGGCTGCCTTGTGCTCCTTTTCCTCTCTCGCGTCGTAGAACTTGCTCCTCCACGAGACGGCGCTCTCTCCCAGTCCAAAGTTCCTTCATATGTCAGTATGTATATGAAATCTCCCAAACCCACTTGTTGAGAAGGAAGCAGAGTGCTTTGGCCGGAACGGAGGCGTCGGGGCTGTCTCCCCATACCATGCACTCGCACACGCGGGTGTCAGCGAACTTTCGAAGGGTCGTGGCTCCATGCCAGAAAGAACGGAACTCTGAGGAAGAATAAGAATATTAGGAGGGAACAATACGTTTGGCAGAGGGTTCGTTGGCGACAGGACCGACGGTGATGGGATTGGTCCAATTCTTGGAGACCTTGAATCCCAGGAGGAGAGAAAGGGAGCGGGAGACTGAGGGAGCAGACGACACGGACCACTGAATAATCACGACATGACATAACTAAGGCTGGCAACTACCTGTTCCGCGGTTTTCTCGACGTTTTGAATGCCAAAGTAGTCGAATCGCTCATCCAATCCGTTGTGCAATAACTGAAACAAATGGATTGCAGTCCAATGAAACGATGGGGTTGGTCAGAATACACGACAGGGGGTACAGAAACACACAACTGTCTAATTTTGACATCTACTTCCGGTGGAAAAGCAACTGCCAAGGTTGGGGACGCTACTAGTAAGAGAAGACTCACCTCAGCCAGCGATTTCTGCAAAGACCGCCTGATATCGAAGGAATCGACCACGTCCACGGCAAAGATGGCCGAAAGAGCGGCGAACTCTTTCGGAGTAACGGAGAATCTGGGAAGATCATGGAATTTAGGCAGAAGGCCAGAACAAACCGCAAGTATTCGTCGTACATGTCGTAGAAACGCTGGTTGTTGAGGAAAAGAGTGTCAAAGTGGGAACTCTCACCGAGCAGGGGGAGACTCAGGGAAATCTCGGACTTAGCCTAGAAATTGAAAACAAAAAATATTTGCTTTGAAAATAAACCACCTTTGCAATCTCATCGGAAGAGAATCCGAAGGCTAGGTTGAGATACCCGGTGTCGTCGAGCAAAATAGCGGGGAAGACGGCCTTGTGGGCAGCCAGAACCTCCGCATCCACCTCCTCCGCCAGTCCTCTGTCTTCGTCTGCAGTCCACGCAACTAAACGTCCAGCTTAATTATCCAGCATGAATTCAAACCAAAAGCGGTGAAGTATCCTCTGATGATGGAGACAACCGTCTGTTTCTCCATTGTTTCGTCCTGTTTCAGAAGAGTCATCAAGAAAGACGCGTGGAAGAGCGGATGGAACTGAAAAATATATTTAAATATCGATAGTTTCCATTGGTTGCCATTACACGTGCAAAAACGAACCTTTGAGAATCCCCTTATGGCGAACCAGGCGTCAATCAGTCGCAGAGCCTTCAAAATGGAGTCGTTGCCTTGGAATCTCTCCTGAATTTCCCTGTTTATCGCCTCCTCTCGCATGTTCAGCAGAATTCGCTGGTTGTACACTGGAGTGGCTGCATCGGCTGCAAAGGAAAGGGTTTCCAGAAAGAAACAAAAGCACCTTCTCCTGTGTATTCGGAGTTAAGAATCGCCGGTCGGAGGTTGCCAGAAGACGGAGAAAACCGGATAAACTTGGTCAACGCATCTTCGCTCGCGTAGAAATTCACAACGACGCTTCCGGGAACACCTCGCTCTGGAATGTTTTTACATGTGAAATCCAGCCAGTACTTGCAGTCTCACCTGTAATCACCATATTGGGGAAGACAAAATCAGCATCGGTGAGGGTGGCATTGGCCGCCCAGGAGAGTTCGAGGCCAGCCAGGGTGGATTTCAAGGCGAAAGCCGCACTGCACATGTAATGGGCCCTCTTCGCAGGGTAGACTACGTTGATAAAGTCCCTCTTTCCGAAAATAGCCTAGAATTACTGATGAAACAAGCAATAAGGTCGAACAAACGTCTGGGATCTGCACGAAAACGTCCACGACGTGTCTGCCATTGACGGACATATCTCCGATTTTGTTTACAGAGATAATGGCCTAGAAAGTTTTCCTTTTTTACTTCCGAACAGGGAAATACCTGATGTGGGGATGCCCATTTGTAAGTGGGAGATGTCGAGGAAGTACGTGCGATGACATTGGCAATGTGAGGCAGAGGGTGGGAGATCCCGAAGGATTTCCAGTGGCCGAGATCTTTGAACTACACTAAATGTTTAAAAAAAACAAGAAAGGACTTACATCACAGGAATGCCTGAGCTTCGCCTTTTTCAGAGTGTCGACGACCTTTTGCGCAACTTGTGCCCATTTCTCGGTGGAAGGGACACTGTGGGACTGGCAGAAGTCTTCACACTGAAAGGATTTCTTTATAATGGAATATGAAAAGAAGGAATACCAGGAGATTGAACGTAGTGGACTCTGCGGAAGACGGATCTACAACCGGCGGTTCAGCCACCATCCTGAAAACATTAATTCAGCGTTAAAGGTAACGGAAATCAGCAATGAGACTACTTTAAATAAAATACGTATCATTATATTTAGGCAGCTAAGCTGCGAAAAACGTAAACATCCAATACAATACTGCACCACCGTTTATTCACGGCGGTTTAGGGTAATTTCATAGCATAAAAATTTTCTTCCAAAAAAAAATGAAATCCTACAATTGAAATGAAAAATGAAAATTCAAAAATTAATAGGAAGAATGATAAAAACCGTAATCATTCGAAAAATTGAACCAAAAACGCGTTTGCTGCATGATCAAAATGACCCTTGAAGATTTTCGTTATGGGACCTTCCTTATAACCAACATACGCGAAAAGTTTTATTATACGTTAAAAATATTAACATTTCTTCACACTATTCGCATTTATATATATTTAAATAAACGTTTCCATACATAAATAAAGATGTTAAAACATAAATAAAATGAATAAATGAGTGAAGAGAAAAAACCGGAATGTTCGAATACTATAAAATGAATTGTTTTTAGCTTGCTGATCATTCTTAACTGATGAGCAGAGGTCCGGATGAGTAAGAATTCCTAATTGGTATAGTTCTTATTTATACCCAGGTACAATGGCAATCTGGCAAAGTCTAGTGGGAAAACGCCTGTTTTTATGCTTTGGGTGGAAGAGGTTGGAAAGCTAAAGTTTCGAAGGCAACATGGGGAATATCTGGAGATGAGGAATGAGCGGCACATGGCCATTCTCAACGAATGGTATCAGGTACTTTGCATCCCAAAGGTAGAACTTTTAAGCGTATTTTCAGGAATTGCCTGAAGAAGAGAGAAATAGGTACAAGCAAATGGAGAAAGGTAAACATTCGAAATAAATGTTCATTATAATTTCAGGAGAAATAAATACAACAAAAAATTATCTTCCTCGTCGTCATAGACAGGACGAAAATCGGAGAGCGCGAATGCACGGAGATTTCATGGCTTATTTGGAAACAAGGGTATTAGATCAAGAGTTTTGAACTTGGTTTGAAACTATTTAGGAGAAACACAAGGCTAGAATACATCAACAGCAGGATGAGTTGGTCAGACAGCAGGGGCCCATTCACATGCCAAAAGAGAGGAATATCATATTCACAAGCAATGTAAGACCCTCCCTTGTCCAAAGACTCTGTTTCAGACCATCTATAGTGAACACTTCAACACAAGGAGGGTCGAGACCATCACGAACACGACGGAACATTACAAATTCTTTGCAAAAGACAGCACAGCAGGTATAAACACATTTTGTTCATATTGAAGGCATGCAGAGGTACTGGACATGAAACACGCCTTCATCGGGGCCACACCTGCCTGTTCAACGATTGTGAAGGAGGGTTTGGCACCTAAAAGTACTCACACTCATCGACTCTTCCCCTCGAACTCTCAGTCGTGGTATTCTCTCTTCGAAAAGGTATTCTTTGTCTTTTCTTTCAGTTATATCTCTTCCCTCTTTGATGTTTCCACACAACCGTTTCTTTGATTTAGGCATTCATTCAAAGTCAAGCTATCACGTAAATGTGGATCCTGCAGCTGTTTTTAACAAGTTTATGGGTTTCGAAGACCTTGCTCTGCAAAGAAACAAGGCACAAGCTGCAGATTTCTGGCTCTTTTTATGCTAATTTTCTTGGATTTTTGCCAGGAAATTCGGTCTTCCGTGCGAATTACAAAGACGAAATGGCGGATGCGTGGTATTTCGTGAAGCGGAGTGTGTATGAGAACGCACGGATTGTTTGCGACGTCGACAATTTCAACTACGTGGTTGGTTTTTATTTAATCTTCTTTCTTTTTAAACCTTGATTTTAGGCCGGAGCTCTCCACCTTCTGGCCTATGAAGCAGGGCTCGAAGAAGCCTATCACAATGAACGTGGGTTTCTTCAGATGGATTGTTGATTGCTTGGTTTCAGAGCACTTTGCCAAGAATCTGATGGCCATCCAGGACCTGGCGTATATTCTGAGGAACATTACGGACAAGGACATCTCTGATTCTACGATCGATCGCTTCTTTGAGGGTTTCTTCTCTCGGAAAGCAGTTGATTTAAGTTTCAGAGGGACAACCTGGGGCCAACCGATGCCTTCTGTAACATTCACGGGAGAATGCAGCTGGACGACCGGCGGAGGCTCTACTGCCAGGAGGGAAGGGCGGCCATGAATATGTCAGTTGGGTTACTGTACACGTTGAAAGGGGGGATGTTACAATTAAAACCATCCTTTCAGTCAGAAGTTGATCGACTTTTTACGTTCTGAAGAATTACACGAGATGCACACTGTCTTTGACCCGGAGAAACACGCCCTCTGCACGGAACTCGTAGGAACAGGCACGGTCCCCAGGATGCCCAAGTGAGCTTCTCTCTTTCTCTCTCTCTCTCTTTCTCTCTATCTTTCCTCTTCCAGACACCCTCTGATGACAGCTGCCGAAGCTCAAGGGGCCAGCCGTCTGGAAAATTTCATGTTCTCAGAAGACGAGGAGGAGGACGAAGAGGAGACCATCGATGCCGTTTTGCGGCAGAGGGTGAACCTCATATTCAGGGGAAGACCTGATAAATCCTTCCATTGGCATCGTAAATATGGCTGCTCAGACCCTAATCGTCCAGAACCCTCCTACATCGTCCGCAAGCGGGCGAGTCCTGCGATGCCACAGCGGTCTCATGTGGTCCAGGAGACCGCCTTCGAAGAGCCACCGCTCGTAGCCACCACAAGGACAGTCCCCGACCCACCTCTCCCGAATGGCGGCTTTGAGAAGAAGATTCAGTGGGTTTAACCAGTTCATATGAATACAGGGCCGGTGTTATTCTTATGCATGAATGTGTTTCAGGCGCTACACGGTCCCCTCTCCTTTCCGCTTCGCCTGGAAGTCCATGTCCAACGAGGAATTCACCCGGCTCCCCAATTGGAAAGTCTATAGGTAATGAAACTATCTCGATATTCCATGTAAAGTATGTCATAAATGTACATAGCTTGTCTTTCTTTTTGTTAAGTGATGCCAGGGTTACTGTAACGTGTCCTCCTAGAGGAATAACACATAAGTTTTACAATATTTATACAGACAGAGGATGCACAAATAATGCGGAGAAGCACGGGTAGCAGAGGTCGCGTAGACACAGAATCTATTGCAATCGACGTATTGGACTATCACATTTTAGGTAAGCAAACCGACTTCATCTCTCACCCATGCTTGAGCACGATAATCATAGATATAACCCGAACGACAAAATAGAAAACTGGAAAATAGGGGAATCTGACGGGAAATGCGGAGGGGTCAACAACTGTGGGAATTGTCATTATGCAGCAGACGAGCAGTGTCGGAGGATTGTCTCGACAGCGATGGAGACCTGGAAAAGGGGGTTCGATAGAAAGGAAGAAATCTCACCTTCTCAGAAACCGGCTATTGGCCGGCGAGGGAGACAGAGAGACGTTGCAGAGCAGCGCCATCAGCACCAGAAGGGCACCTACGAGGAACGGAGGCCCGGGCACCAATTGCCAGTCAAAGGCCGGCTTATCCGTCTGAAATCAGCCAATATGATACGTTAGACGCAAAACAAGGCAGCATAATTTAAAGAAGCCAACTCACCCAAGCGGTCTCATTCCTCCTCGGCGTGAGAATCTTCTCGTTTAAAGGAATCGGGCGAATCCGCACCGGAGGGAAGTGCACTCCGATGTGGGCACTTTCGCCGTCGTCCAGGTTTACGTCGAACATGTAGAAGACTAGACCGAAGAGGGCGGGACCGAATCCTAAAAAGAATTTCTTCATTGAATGGACTACTGTAGTACCTGAGCATAGTCCCCTGATCCCAGTGATCACTCCCTGCACTGTTCCCTGTTTGTCCTTGTCTGCGAGGATGCTCACAAAGGAGCTGATGGAGGGGTAGGTGATACTGCTGAGGGCGGCCAGGATACCGGCTGCCCACATCATCCAGTAGCTGAAAAGAGTATTTAGAAAAGTGCCTCTGAGGATTAGTGCATTTAAAAGAAAAAGCGTACCTTGTGCTCAACCCGTACCAAGTGAGCTGCACAAGTTGGAATACCAATCCGAGGGTTATTGTGTGTTTTGTGCCGCACCAATTGGTCAGCAGCGACAGGACTCCTGAGAAACAGTTGCCAGCCGGCTCTCAACAACCCCACCTGTCTGCGCAGCCACCGAGAGGATTCCAACGAGACCGATGAAGGCAGCCACGGCTTCTGGCGAAAAGCCAATCATTAGCTTCAGATAGACAAAGAAACAGGAGAATTGGCCAGATTCCGGGAGATAGGACAGGAAGACGATGCCCGCCAACTGCATTATCTGGAAACCAATGAAAATTGCTGAAAAAAGAAAGGGACAGACCAGTTTATCCTCCCAAATGATGCGCAGGGCTACGAAGGGGTCGACGGCCTGCCAGTTGATGGCTTCGTTGGCCACTCTCTCGGAGGGCAGGGACTCTGGCACGAGGAAGAAGATGAACAACAGATCCAGGATGGAGACGATCGTCGCCTACAAAGGACCTGTCCTAGATCAAAATAAATAAGGTTTTAGTAGAAATTAATAAAAGTTAAAAAGCTCACCAGCAGCACGACAGCTCCATCCCCGTGAACTTCAGAAATGTAGGCTCCGATGGCGGGAGAAGTGACGAGAGAAGCGGCGAAAGTGGCAGAAACCAGTCCATACGCAGAGGAACGGTCCTGAAACACGATTACATTACATTTAAAATATTGAATATCACGACAGACAAATATTAAAGTTAAAATGAAAGGAAAATTACATGTTTCTCGGTGATATCAGCGACGTAGGCGAGGACCACACTGAACGTGACAGAGAACAAACCACTGATACTGAACAGCGAGAAATACCACCTGAAGCAGAACAATTACTACGATATACACAACTTGTACAGGACTAGTACGGTAGTTTTTTTTCTAGGGGGAAAACAACTTTCTTTTTTCACAAATCAGAAAAAAGAAAAAATGTAGTTACTTACCATGGACTTATTTTGAGGCAGGGGATGGGCATGCAAGTGAAGAGGACTGTGACGAGAAGGAAGATCTTCCTTCCCCAGACGTCGGAACAGGCCCCGATGAGGGGGGCACTCAGAAATGACAAAATACCCTGGAAAAGCCATAAGCATTGGAATATTGGGTGATTACCTTAATGCCAAGGACCAACCCATTCATGAGAAACTTGTTTGTGGGGAAAGTCTCGGCTAATACCTGAAGAATATCAAAATACAGAGGTGAAAAGGGAGAACTCACATTAATGACGGGGACGGTTAAGAGACCCCAGGCGAAATATTCCAAAAATATCACAACTAGCGCATGATAGACGGAAGCACCCTGGAAACGAGGGAATACGGGGCTGGAGGGAGGAGACCTACCGTACGACTAGTACTACACTTCTCCTTCGATTTCCGTCGTCCAAGCACTATAGAAAACAGCGACCGTCCGCTTCTCAACATCGTTTCCTTGAAAGACACTATATTAAAGACAAATTATCAAGTAGTTGCCACAAATGAGTTAGCATACACTAAATTGCGGGTCCGAGTGGGGTCAGCGGACCCCCCCCCCCCCCCCACAACCCCGAAAATTTCCACCAGTTTCTTATCGCCGGACAACAAATCAGCCATGCCACGGAATACCCGGAAGCCAAGAATTGGGGGAAAATCCAAGGAAAGCGCCAAACTATAAGCCACCCGGTTAGCACAAATTAAAAATTATATTTTTGGGATCGAGTAAGTGCAAACACCGCAGATAAAACTGGTTTCGACAAGTGTTTATTGCTCATTACACGAATGTTAGACAGCTCGGCCGCGGTGATTCATTTGATGTAAACAAAGAAACAAACAAAACCAACTTCGGAATTGTGATCCTCTCCCGTCTCTGTGCAAATCAGGCCCGTTTTCATTCCACGGTCAGACCACGTTCATCACGTCGTAGTACCGCGATTGAGATTGAATTTCTGCTTGAGATCTGCAATGGAAATGAGATCAATGAGAACTAAGAAACAATGGATGAAAGGGCAATGGAAGACAAGAATTATGCAATAATAAGCTTGAAAATTAAGCAGAACTGAAGTGAAAATTTTAACAACAAGAAAAAGTAAAATTCAGCCATTTTTAATTGAAAACATGAACACCCTTTAAACAAATCGCTTGAATAAGATAAAACCATATTGTAAACAATTTTAAGAAGATTAGAACAGCACTGCATAAATAATTAGGTGATATAAAGGAATTAATTATATTGGTGGGCCATTCTATTAAACCTGAAATTGACAATGAAGGCGCCTTTTTGATGAGAAAATGGATCGCCATCAGAATTATTAGTGAAAGTGGGAATTACGAAGTGTGTGTTAGGGACAGAAGTGACACGCAGCCGATGGAAATGTCCGATAAGACGAGAGATCTTTCGGATTCCACATGAGACGGGCAATGTCGGGCCAGCCCGCAACTATCAAAACTGACCAAAGCGACAAAAAGTGGCAGAGAGGGCAGATAAACGACAGAGGCGGTTAGGACCCGTCCCGACGGCGAAACCCGCTTGAAGAAAACTTGACAGCGTGACCATTCACCCTACGATTCGGCGCACGCGACGCCGCACTGTCCTGCGTTTACACCCGTTTTTTGTTGTTTATTTGTTTTGTGCATAGAGAAAGGTACCGGGCAGTTCCATTAGCTAGCAACATTGACTCAGACGACACATTTATCATTCCTAAGAAATAATACATCTGTATGATATTGACATGATATTTCTTTCTCTCTCTCTCTCTCTCTCTCTCTCTCTCTCTCTCTCTCTCTCAAAATACGCCGTTCAGCCGAATGTCAACCAAAACCGCAGATCACTCGCTGATTGCAAATCTTCATCAGCAACTGCATCGTTTAATAGAACAATTGGCAGACATAGAAACGGAGAGGTAAATCTGAAAAGAGGAAAAGAACTTTGATGTAGGTCGTCACTAGATGAAGAAGAATACAAGGAGCTGAGAGAGGACACGGTGGTTCAGTTGGAAGTGGGTAGATCGGAGACCAAAGCAAAATATTTTAGGAACTGAATAAGACCATGGCCAAAATGGCCGAGGGTAATATTTCCCTGATTGACGACCTCAGTGCTGCACGATTTGTGAGTTTCTGATTCAAGAAAATAGATAAAAGAGATTATTTAGGCTATCCAGGCAGCCATCACCGCAGCCTTCCGAACTCCAGAAGTAGTGGCCCTCTTCGTAAAGAAACAACCCCTGGCCCTCAGACAACGGCTAGCCGCGGTAATACTATATAGTACTCCTACGGTAACCCTCGTTCAGCTAGACGCCGATTTCCGGCTAGGTCGTATCCAGAAAAACGAATACATGACAGGAAAAAGAGAGGTTTTATTGGCTCTCCAGAAACTACGCGACACCCTCTCCCCAATGGAGCTCTCGTTCCTAGCAGAAACGGAGACTGAGGAACCACAATTTGACCTCTCAGAAGCACCCGCGAACAGGGTTTGTAGTGAAACGGTATTAAAAGAATAAAGAAATACACTCAAAGTGAATACGATAAAGATTTTATTTTTATCATAAAATGATATGGAAATACAAAATATGCAATTCTTGGCAAGAAGTGCAAATAAAAGTATATAAAACTAAAATCGCTCTCTGGGTTTCCAATTGGGGAGCCGGGTGAATTCCTCGTTGGACATGGACTTCCAGGCGAAGCGGAAAGGAGATGGGACCGTGTAGCGCCTGAAACACATTCATGCATAAGAATAACACCGGCCCTGTATTCATATGAACTGGTTAAACCCACTGAATCTTCTTCTCAAAGCCGCCATTCGGGAGAGGTGGGTCGGGGACTGTCCTTGTGGTGGCTCCGAGCTGTGGCGGCGGTGGCTCTTCGAAGGCGGTCTCCTGGACCACAGGAGACCGCTGTGGCATCGTAGGACTCGGCTGGTTGCGGACGATGTAGGAGGGTTCTGGACGATTAGGGTCTGAGTAGCCATATTTACGATGCCAATGGAAGGATTTACCAGGTCTTCCCCTGAAGTTGAGGTTCACCCTCTGCCGCAAAACGGCATCGATGGTCTCCTCGTCGTCCTCCTCCTCGTCTTCTGAGAACATGAAATTTTCCAGACGGCTGGCCCCTTGAGCTTCGGCAGCTGTCATCAGAGGGTGTCTGGAAGAGAAAAGATAGAGAGAAAGAGAGAGAGAGAGAAAGAGAGAAAGAGAGAAGCTCACTTGGGCATCCTGGGGACCGTGCCTGTTCCTACGAGTTCCGTGCAGAGGGCGTGTTTCTCCGGGTCAAAGACAGTGTGCATCTCGTGTAATTCTTCAGAACGTAAAAAGTCGATCAACTTCTGACTGAAAGGATGGTTTTAATTGTAACATCCCCCATTTCAACGTGTACAGTAACCCAACTGACATATTCATGGCCGCCCTTCCCTCCTGGCAGTAGAGCCTCCGCCGGTCGTCCAGCTGCATTCTCCCGTGAATGTTACAGAAGGCATCGGTTGGCCTCAGGTTGTCCCTCTTAAACTTAAATCAACTGCTTTCCGAGAGAAGAAAACCTCAAAGAAGCGATCGATCGTAGAATCAGGGATGTCCTTGTCCGTAATGTTCCTCAGAATATACGCCAGGTCCTGGATGGCCATCAGATTCTTGGCAAAGTGCTCTGAAACCAAGCAATCAACAATCCATCTGAAGAAACCCACGTTCATTGTGATAGGCTTCTTCGAGCCCTGCTTCATAGGCCAGAAGGTGGAGAGCTCCGGCCTAAAATCAAGGTTTAAAAAGAAAGAAGATTAAATAAAAACCAACCACGTAGTTGAAATTGTCGACGTCGCAAACAATCCGTGCGTTCTCATCCACACTCCGCTTAACGAAATACCACGCATCCGCCATTTCGTCCTTGTTCGTGAATTCGCACGGAAGACCGAATTTCCTGGCTAAAATGGAATATAAATTAAAGATTAAAGTTTCATCTGCCTGACTTTCAACAGATAGTCAGATCCTTTTAAGCTCTGCGAATTACATTAGGGAAAATCCTACTTCCAAGTACCTGCGGCCTGCGTCTTGTCCCTCTGCTGAACAAGCTCCTCGTATTCCATCAAATGGCTGAAAACTCCCTCCGGATCGACGTTCATGTGGAAAGTGGCCTTGGAAAGGATGCCTGAAGAGTCAAAGATAAATATAGAAAGAGATGCCAGACCGTCCTGAAGAGAGAACTCGACGATGGACAACTCCAGGGGAAGCGTGAGGTGAATGTGACTACTCCGGTCACCCAAATTCTCCTTGACAATCGTCGAACAGGCGGGTGTGACTCCGATGAAGGCGTATTTCATGTTCAGAATGATGTCTAAACCACATTTCAAACGGAAAAGTTAGATTTCCACCTGCTGGACGGTCTTTCGTGATGAATTTGTACTGCTCCGTCTGGTGGAGCTTTGTCTCCTCCCTCCGGGTTTTGAAATGTTCAGTGTAAAGAGGCTGAAAAGATGAATGTCAATAGGAATTAAGACTCACATTGCTCATGAACATGTTCTTTGCCTTGGGCATGTGGATGGGGCCCTGCTGCCTGACCATCTCGTCCTGTAGCCTATGCACCTTCTGTTTGTGTTTCTCCTGAAATCCATAAATACCCCATAAAAATACTCCAGATAACCTACCTTAGCCTCCAAGTAGGCGAAAGGGTCGCTGGCCATCCGATCCCTACGCGATCCGTCCTCAAAATGCCTCCGCTCCAAATAGTGCTTGGGGGCATTTATCTCTCCCTTCTCCATCCTCTTGTACCTATCCTTCTCTTCAGAAGTTAGTTGCTGAAACATATTAATTACTACGTAAATGGAACCAATTGACTCAAAACGCTGAAACTCATACCCCGTGCCATTCGCGGAGTACTGCCATGTGCTCCGTATTCCTCATATCCAGAGGGTAGGAGTACTCCCGAAGGAACCTCCCCTTGGCAACACCGTCCACCCAGAACATGAAAGCCTGCTTCTTGCCGCTAGGCTTAGCGAGGTTGCCATGGTACCTAGAAAAGAAAGGTAAAGTGCTAATTAAGAGAAATACCCGTCAGTCGCCCGCCGATTCATTTACTCCAAGACGAGATCCCGCTAAAAATAAACAAAATAAATATTTTAAAAACTTAAAAAAAAGAGAAATGTCTACGCAAAAAAAACTTTTTAAGAGAATGCGGTACATAGAAACACGGCGGGTCGAGGCGGCAGTCGAGGCGGCCCAGCGCCCGAGGCGCCGGACGCCTGGTGGTTACGGTAATGCGTGAAAACACGCTTGACGCGGGAAATTCAAATTTTAAATTTATGATTTTTTAAACCACTTTTTTCAATTTAAAATGGTGTTATTTTATTTTAAATTAAATGAAAATGTTATTATTAAATTAAAATAATAATTTAAAGCCATAAAATTGGAATTTCATTCGTTAAAATACGTTAATTGAAGTTGTCGAACAAAATAAACCCCCATAAAGTTTTTGAACAAAAGATTTAACAGAAACCAATTCATTTAACAATCTCAACAAACAAACAAGCGACGGAACAAAGGTCTAAGAGGAACAATGGTCTACACGGCGGGGGTAGATCGAGAAGATCTCCTTCGGCTTCTGGGGCCTTCGTCCTTGGCGATCGCGGCAAGACACATACGGAGTTCCCTGAAAAACTTCTTTTGAGACTTTTTCCTTATTGGGACATTGCATCTTTTCTGGTAATTCTCGCTTTCGTGTGGACATTACAGCCTCTTTTTGCATGCAAAAGCGTCAAATTCACTCTACCTTTTCGTACCGCTTCTGGTAGAGACGTAGAGCGTCCCTTTGTTGTAGTTGTACCCGTTGAGATTACTCTGAAAAAGAAAACATATTATAATACAAAATATACGACATTTAAAACATATACTTCAAATAAAGTATTTTAACGAATGAAATTCCGATTTTATGGCTTTAAATTATTATTTTGATTTAATAATAACATTTTCATACAATTTAAAATAAAATAACACCATTTTAAATTGAAAAAAAAACGATTTAAAAATAATTTAAAAAATAAAAATTTAAAATTCCCGCGTGTTGCGTCAAGCGTGTTTCCACGCATTACCGTAACCACCAGGCGTCCGGCGCCTCGGGCGCTGGGCCGCCTCGACTGCCGCCGCGAGTCCTTTTCGACTCGCCGTGGAAAACAAACAAAGTGACCGATTTAGCAACTCACGCAACATATACGTCAGCTGTATTACGTTTCGCGGCAGGACCCATCACTTGTAATCATGACACATAATGAACGGTTTGCGACTACTGCGGTGTACAGAATTAGTGTTTGTGGTTTAATGGAATGTTATGGAAAGAAGCGGTTTTTCGGGACTCTGCCAATAAGTGTGAATAGATAATAAAAGAGATAGGGAGACATTGATACATTGATAGACAGGTGTATATGGAGAGATAGAGGGATATATACATATAAAGTGGAAGAGCCTTTTCTTGATAAAACTTATTGTCCTACCACATATTTCCCTCTACTTTTCACATCATATTCCATTCATTCTCCCTCCACAGTCTGATTCTCACTTTGCTCCCTCCAGCCGTCTCTCTCGCTTCTTCTCCAAACTCATTTGCATTTTCTCATTGAAGATATGTTTTGTCGCTGGAAAATTTAAATTCTTTCGTGAGACATGACACACATCTGCATTTTTGCAATTGAATTCTTCTTGTAATTTGGCTTTGAAGACAATGATTTTCGTCCCTTATGTTCCCGTAGCCACTCGTTTATGCCTTGTTTTTTTTGGTGCGCGTGAGTGAGTGAACGTGAGGGAGTGTGTCCGTGAGAGACCTCTGAAACCTTTGCCTTTGAAACGGAGGCCGCGTGTGCAGGTGTCGCGGTGCCAGCTGTCTTACAGCGCAATGTCGCCCCTGCTCCTCTCCCTGCTGGTCTCCTCCGTCATCTCCAGTCCTCCTTCCCTCTGTGCCCCTGGCCAATTGGACGTCGGTGGTGTGGATGCAGTGGCTGCCGCCAAAGGAAGACTCCTTCTAGCCGTCAAATCTCCACTGCAATGCCGGGATTGTCACAAACACCTCAAAGAGTAAGGAAATTGCACAACAATGCCCGCAATTTTATCATTTCTCGACTAGGCTATATTTTTAAATTTGTCAAATAATTTGTTTTATTTCACATGTTTCCTTCTAATCGGCCGTCTAATCGGCTGTCGCAATCCGTCATCCTGAAAAGCGAACAGGTGTCAGCCAGGAGAAATGCCACTTGCAGATGGTGTTTCACGAAAGAAAAACAGGGTTACACTAAACTTTCCCTTCTTTCATTTTCAATGTGATTTATTCTTCAAAACTCCCTTTGTATAAAGTTTTTTTTTCAGGTTTTCGTTGATGGCCGAGTCCATCACTGACTTGGCAGTGGTCATAATTGTGCCTGATTCTGAATCTCCCGCTGTTGTGCGTCATTCAAAATTGGAGGTGCGCCTATTGCATTTTTTTCATTTTGAGTTCTACTGTTTTAGTTCCCCAGACTTCAAATACTGCATGATGTCTATGCCACAACTGCGGATTGGAAGAACGACGATCAGATGCTCTTCGACCGATGTGGCCGACTCTCTCGGCTGATCTCCGCCCGTCCTGGAGCTGTCGCCTACCGCGACGCCTTGGATGCAGTCCGATCGGCACTCTCCCATGCCCAGTGTGGATGGTGCCAATACGACACCAGAGGATCCAGGGACCTCAGTCGGAAGGTAGAGTGTCTAGTTAGGTTAGAAAGATATTAGCATGTTTAGCAACTAAATGCTTATTTACGGGAAGATCAAGGAGAAAGAGATAGACGAAACGACTATGGAAGACAGCAGCCGCAGAATCAGTGGAACCAGGACTACAGGAGACCACCTCCCACTCAGAACTACAGACAACCTGCTCAACGACAACAACAACAGCAACAGTACGGTCAGTATCAACAGCATGGGAGACAGGAACAGCAGCAACACTATGGACAACAGTACGAACAACGATATCCCCTGGAGAACAGGAATTACCAACAGAACAACTACAACAGAGATCAGTACCAGGAACAGCAACAGAGGCAACAACAGAATCAGCAAAACTATCAGCCATCCACGGCAGGATATGGAAGACAGCAGCAGCAACAGGACAGCAGATACCCTCAGAGGAATCCTCAACAGACTGAGGCCACTTGGATGGCGAAGACTTCAACCACTACGACAACCACACGTAAGTTTTGTCTCTTCACTCTTGTTGGTCTCTTTCTTTCAACTTTTTCATCAATGACCTTTTTAGCCGGTTCTCGCAATCAGTACGCCGAAGACAGTGACTACGGTGACTACGACATCTCTTCGTCTTCAAAGACCACCGTCCGCCCTGAAACCCAGATTCCCCGTCCTGCTCCTGAATCATCCCCCGTCTGGTGGCCAACTCCCTCTATTCCAACACAAGACCCTCGTTTGGTAGAATTCTTCCCATTTCCTTCATTATTTTAAGCTTCAGTTTATGAATGGAGATGTTCCCTGTGCCGCCTACACCGATGACATCTGCTTCCTTCAACAGGAGAAACTAGGCCGATCCGCAATGCCAAAGTGTTGTTCCAAAGGAGTCTACCTCACTGACCTCTGCGTCCCCGGAAAGTGCTCCAATTCTATAGTACAACTATGCTGTCTTCAGAAATTTTTGCAGGTTTTATTTGTTAAAACAGCCCTAACGTCCCTTAGGCCAAGTTTTCCTGCTGTGAGGACGAGTCTCAGAGTAACGGAACATCAGCCACCAATCAGTTTAGCCGCTGCTGCTACTCTAAATTTGTAATGAAGGGAGAGAAGCCGGTGGTTGAGGACGACTGCTGTCCTTCCGATGCAGCTGCCTCCTATTGGTCTTCCGTGCACGACCTCTGCTATCCGAATACTCGTGTCGACCTCTCCAATGTGAGGCTAGAGGTGAGTTTCATTCCCTTCTATTCCTTTGTTTCCCATCCGCAAGAAATGCACTTCCCTCCCCAAACGAACTCTCCTCCTCAGCGCCCGTGGGCCGGTCGGCTCGGCTGTATTTGTTCAGCTACTGTACGACCCGTGCACTTTTCATCGATCCATCATCGCAAAAGCCGTGTTTGTCTTCGACCGATTTCGTTTAGGTGCGGTTCGCGGAAGGAGTGCGAGTGATCGACCTGGGGGAGAACCGCGTCTGGGACCACGAGTGCCGCCACGGGGGCAACCGCCTCCAACTGGCCTTCTCCCCCTGACTCTGCCCAGAAGACATTCGAACTATGAGATCTCTTGCCAAATAATAATTAGTGCCTTATTGTGATGCGTGTAAAATATTATTTCACGCTTTTTTTTAAAGTATTTGAGTTACAATTGATGCTAACTACTTATTTCGATGTATGTGAATCTCGCCTTACTCTTAGGTTTGACAGAAACAACATTCCTTAATTTATTTTCCCCATCTACTTAGTTCTCATAGGAATACAGCTCCATTGAGCCAAGACTGGCGTAGATACAACTATAAGAGGTGTTCCTAGAGGTCAAAAGTAGATAAAATAGTTGCTGTATATTTCTTATCTCGTTTGTGATTTTTTTTTTGTTTTTGAATTTAGCAAAACCCCTTTTCCTATGGGAAAACGGGAACGCAACTACTTACTCTCTTTTTTTCTACAAAGTCACAACCTGTGCAAACTTTTAAAAAATGTTTACAACTAAAATATCAAAAGATACCATAGGCAACCAGAAATGAAATTTGTCTTGATAGTGGCTGGATATGGGTTTTTATTAATATGAGTTTAAAATAGAGATGTCGGTAATTCACGAAATTCCTAATAAAGAATGTTCAAGCAGTTCCATAAAGAATATCGGAATCAGACAAAACTCTCATTTCGCTGCTTTGAAGACATATTAACAGGCGCATCAGAGATACCGCCCATAGAAAGTTACGGCGGCCGTGCTGAACTAATCAAAGGTTTTTGTTGGATACTGTAAGTAGCTGCATGCTGTTCGATAGGGGTAGTTTCACAATTCGAATCAGAAGGTTATTGGGACTTAAACATCTGAAACTTACGAAGGGAGTTACTGAAGTGGTTCTGAAGAGAGTCTTTGTGCGTTGTAGGCTCGGCCGTATGTGGCATGGCTGAGATCCGTCGGCTCAGCTATGCCAACATCTTGCCTAGCCCGGAGCGCGGCTGACTCACGACGACGGCGACGGTTTTTGTGGCGGCGACGGGCCGACCGCGACCGCAGAGCAAACAGAGCCGCGCGGGACCGCCCCCGAGACACGCCCCGGCTGGAGCACGGAGCATCGATCCACACATGCACTGTACTCACAGGGAATAAGAAGACAGTCACAGCCAGTCACAGATAAGAGGGGAAGGTGGTGGGCCAAAAGAGGCTCTACAGAGGGATGTTGGAAAGGAAGGTAAAGTTTCACTGGAGGATGGAAGACCCAAGCAAGAACGATTGTAGGAAGAAAAAGGAACAGTGACACCCTGCCCCTCCCATTTGGCAAATGTCGTCCTATCGCCATCCTTATCTCCGGTATCTCACTAACGTTATGCTGCACAAATGCTTACGCTAGCCTTTAGGTGGCCATGTTCATGATAAGCTGAATATGGCTGATGACCGTGAAAAAGGAAACTTTGTACCGAAACAACGAAACGCTTGCTGGTTCACCACCTCGGCTGAAGACATTAAGAGAATAGTCTTTAAACTACGTTTCGTTCCACAGTCAGCGGTTGCGTAAAATATCAAAACACCAATTTATCGTTTGAATTGAAATGCGAAGTCACATATTTGCACAAACTGTCGACATGCATGTCCATCGATATTGGAGCCAGATTCCTATACCTTAGTCACTTGCTACATTTGGAACCTCTTGTGACTGGCCCTTAACAGTAGACTCTTAATTTCTTCCTAGCAATGGCAGCCACAATCTGACCTGTCAAATCCTCTGTGACCCATTTCCGAGTACTCCCAGTTGCGTTGTGTGTAGTGGTTGCGTCATTGATCAAACACCCGTCCTCTGAGTCAGAAACGCCCGGCCGCCGTCGTGGGAAGAGAACTACACCTGACCGATGGCATCGGGTTACTTGGTTCAACATAGTCAGATACACTACAAAAGGACACTGGTACTGCCTATCGTTGGCACTTGCACTTGTACTCACACACACCCCTTCACATACACACATGCTCACAAGCGACCAAGCACACTTGCGTGCTTCTCACGTTCAAACATTATTCATAAGTTCCCGTGTCATGGTTCCAGCCTACTTTATCCTTGGAAGGGCAGTGTCTGACAACAAATGACAGTAATGCTTTCATGGTAGATATATGAGAAATTGACCATTCACTCAGGAGATCTAGCACTGGGGTCAGGAGATCTAGCGACTAGGGCTGAGAACCGAAAACTGGGTGTGCCTGTCACCCACCCACGTAGCACCCAGAAAATATTCAAAATTATGCAAGTTCTAATGGATCCCATTTTCCAGGACAAAGGCTCTTTGCCGGCCTGCTCTCAGTTCTGCCAGCAGCTTGTCTGAAAGACCTGTGGTGCCATTACCAATTTGCGCGATACCCGCGGGGGTCCTTCGTTCTTCCTTCGGCCATGGTTCCCACCGGCTCAGGGAAGTGCGAAGAGGCACACTCGGGGAGTGCTCCGCAAATACGACCGGCCTCCCGTTTTGGCTAACCGACTGACCCTCGATCCGAGAGTAAACACACACGTCAATGAGCAAATCGACGGATATCACAGATCGGAGCACAAGGGAGGATGAGAGTGAGAGACTGATGGGCCTACTTAAACAATGGGCAAACCCAATTCTCAAATAAGATTACACCTAAGTCTTCAGTTAAGAGTGTCAGTTACTGGTTCGCAAGCAACTCTCGAATTGTGAGGTACTGTAGGCTGCCGTTATCCGCTGGAAATCCAATCTGTCGGTGGCTTGTTTGACGGAAACGGTGGCCAAACACTACTGACCGCGGAAAGACTGCCGCCATGGGCCGAAGGACTCTTCAGTCAGTTGGATTGACAGGTTGACCCAGCCGAATCAACAGAAAACAACCTCCGGAGGTATTAGACAAACATTTTTTAATGATTGGATGCTCTGATACACGTATTTGAGGAAATCACAACAAATAATACTGTGTTCACATGTTGAGATGGGCGTAGATGAGGACTCCAATGTCGCCGTGGCCATTCTCCACCGCAATTGACAGCGCAGTTGAGCTGTCCTGAAATTCACTTATGAAACTACAGTATCCCTTGTCTTACGCAATCTGTCAAAGCAGCGTCGATGCCTTCGCTGGAGAGAAGCAGTTTCACCATCTCCCGATGGCCATGCTCCGCCGCGCACATCAGAGCAGTGGACCCCTCCTCATCCTGCAGATTGACGTCTGCTCCACAGCCAATGAGAAGCTCCGCCGCAGCCTTCTTCCCGTGGGAGACGGCCAGCATCAGGGCAGTTTGGCCATGTTGCGTTGCTCTCGCGTTCACGTCACCCATCTCGAACAACCTGGACAATGGATGTACGTGATCTGGTTGTAACAGCGATTCAGTTATGGACTTACCTTTGAACGACCATCCTCTCCACATCGTCGTCTAGGGAGCAGAGGGCAGCCAACATAACAGCCGTATATCCGGCCTTATTAGCCAGGTTCAGCTGGCAGTCTCCCGAGTCTAGCAAAGAAGAGACTACGTCAAAGTTTCCGTGGGAGACGGCATAGTGGAGGGCAGTGTTTCCCTAGAAAACAAAATTTTCGAAAGGAATTGAAAACAAAAATTGGTCGCAAAAAGTAATGAAATAAAGTTTCAGTTTTCTCTTAAGAACGTACGTTTTGATCAGTGATGTTGACGACAGTCTTCACCAGAACCTCGCCCTTCTGCTTCATTTCCTCCACAAGGGCCTCCACCTGCTTCGCCTCACTTGCCTTCCGAGCAGCCGCTTTCAACCATTCGTGCTGCACGTATTTCAAGGCCCAATCCTGTAATTTTCCAACTGAAACATTGTTGTTTTTGTAGCTAACCGCAGTTTCTGCAGAAATGGTTTCAGGCTCCATGAGGTGAGAACTCAGGCTGACCAAGGCCTCCCTCAATGGACCAGTAATTTCGAAGGGAGTGCCCTCGGAGATGCCTTCCTCATTTGTTTCGTAGCTGCCCTCTGAGCCGTCGGACATCTCATCTTCCTCCTCTTCTTCTTCTTCCTCAAACCGATCCACACTGCGAGGTCCTCTTGACCATCTGCAATACAAGAGTTCTTCTCTTTGTCTTCTCATTCTCACCTTCCAAGAGTCCTCATCTCACTCCTCAGAGGTGTCAGTCTGTCCGCTGCCTCATCCGCCTCATCCGCAGTTTCCGCATTCTCCTGAGGCGGAGCATACTTGCTTACTTTTGGTCGTGGAATCCTTGCGGGTACAGGATCAGGGATACTTGACGGAGGGGGTGGAATCTCCTTCTTCAGGACCACCTTGCTCTTCAAAGCATCGGCCGTGTCTTGGGTTGGAACCGAAGGGGCTGTAGTGGTGGGAGAGGCGGAAGGAACCCTCTGAAGATCCACCCAGTCGTTTTCATTAGATTTCTTCCTTTCAATTCTCGCGGATTTCGTAGCTACAGTACCCCTTTTAAAGGGTTGTTTCTGTTCTGACGTTAGTAATTTCTTGACGGCTGCCAATTTTTGGCCATCCAGGGCCTTTGGTTGCTAAAAATCCACAAATTAGTTTAAAATGAAGCGAAAGAAACCTGGAATCCGGGAACATCGTTCTCGTCGACCTCATCGGGGCAGTTGTCGCAGGAGACGCAGACCTTGAACAACGCTTTCAGTAGCTTCATTAGCAATGGGGCCGCTGGTCTGAGGACCGGTCAGCGCGCGGGGATTAGAGCAAGAAGCTGCCTAGGCAGCCTAGTTTTCTAACGATGCTGTCCTCGGACACTCCTGTGACTATTAAAAAATGTATAATTTACCTTGTCAGTGATCGCACAGGCACCCACGCCCACGTTACGCATGAAGGTGTTTTCTTTACTGGAACAACGGTCACAGTCGTCAGTCTGCAATTTTTTTAATATTATAAGGAAATTGAAATCGAACGAGTAAGAGACATATTATGTGAGAAAAGAGAGAGAGAGAGACAGAGAGAGAGAGAGAGAGAGAGAGAACCCACCGCATGGGCGTCGAGAGTGCCCTCATCCGGCCCGACGGCTACTTCGACCGTCTCTCTGCCGGGCATCAGCCACAGTGACTCCGTAATCTCCGAGTCTTCCAAAACCCGTGGCTCACAACTCTCTAAACCTCAACAGTTGCTTTCCTACTAAAATGTGTGACCTCCATCTGTCTGACTGGCGCTTTCACTGCAGGAAGGGTGATCACTCGGAGACGGGGGTCCAGAAGAAGTCGGCAGAGCCACTTCCTCCTCGTGTTCCGTCTGACTAGGAATGTTCCTGTAGTAGGTCCTATTGGTCATTGTCTCTTTCTCAGCTACGTCTTTCTTTTCAGGATCCTCGACTAAATACTTCAACTTAAACAGTACTCGAAAGTCATCAAACCTTCATCTGTATTGCATCCAAAGTGGCAGGAGAAGGGTGGGATGTATTGGGAGTCTCCGTCTTGAACCTCAGGAGAAACTTCTACTTCAATATCAACGCAGGTGACAACCTCTGTTTGGGAGCTCTGAAAGGGAAGTGATAAGCTGTTTGTGTTGACAGTACCGATTCCGTTGAACCGAAGTCAATAGGACTGCAGCCTCTCTCAACCAATTCATTTTGTTCTGTTCCCACTCCAAAAGAAGTCATGAAGACACTCTCGCCGATGGAGACATCGCAGGTTGGCACCAGGAGCTTTACTTCGAAGTCAGTGCCAATTCCAATTGAACAACCCGCAGGGCGAGGGGCAGGGATTCTGGAAAGAACGCAATAAACAATCTACTGATCATTTCTTTCACTCTTTCGTAGCACTCTCGCATGACCGTACCTTTCGAGAGCTGCTTCCAGTTCTTTCCTCAGAGCATGGCACTCTCCACAGGGTTTCTGTGGCGGCAGTGGTCCTGTCGATGTTCCCATTGTGCGCATCTCTGCTCTCTTCACAGGCGGAGGAGGAGATGTACTGGTGGCTTGGGTTTTTGCAAGAACTGTGTGTCCATTTTGATGAGTATAGGTGAAATTGGACGGAGATGGCATGGGAGGAGCAGCGACAAGGCGCTAAAATAACAGTTTATTAGACAAGTTAACGGTACTTCTAAGTGTGAAATTATTGATGAATCATACTCACGCGAGGTAGTTTCGGAGATGCTGAGAAATAACGAACGCGGTGTTCCGTTTCAGGAAGGGCGACCTCCCTTCCTCTTCTGAGACTGGCAAAGTCTCCCGGGCGACCCTCCGAGGAGAGGTTGGAGCGTGGCATTGTAAGTTGACTGGGGCGTTCTGGCTCAACTTGCTAAAAAATCCTTTGAGGTTAGAATTTCCATGTACCCTAAGTTCTCTGTGATGTTCACTGTAGCTCCTGGAGGTGGCATTGTTTCTGGGAGGAATTCCGAGGTCGATGGGGGTGCCAACGCGCGAAGAAGAGTTGCGATCTCGATCTGGCAATGGTGATTCCGCATTTCTAGCTCGCATTTCAGAAATTGTTCTTCCAAGGGCGGTGTATGCTGTAAAAGAAAATAAGTGTTTTCAGTTCACACACACACACACACACACACACACACACACACACACACATACACACACACACCACATACCAGAGGGGGTGGACCTCCCATTGCTGTTGGACTGTTGCTGACTTCTATTTACAGGCTTGGGTGGAGCAATATTTCCGCTGAAATCCAGTGCAAACGACCTTCCATTCATGGTATTCGATGCGTAATTGCTCTCCTCCCTTGGCTCCCCTCTCCCAGCCGAAGTGGTTCTGTACCCCGTGTAGTCCGAAGTGTACCCATTCTGAAGCCTCCGTTGGTTGAAGGGCATCTTGGCTTCCTTCGGTTTCTCAGTCGCCAGAACTTCTTCAAAGTCACTCATGATGTTCTCCATGGAGTCGCTGAAACGAAAACGCTCGTCAACCGGTCTCTGCCCGTTACACCCCTCATCTGCATGTGAATGAGATCGTCTGACACGGTTTTCTCTGAGATGCGCCCGAGGAGAAACGCTTTTTAAGCGGACGAAGCGGACTGACTGTGTCCGAGAGACCGTCTTTTAGAAAAAGTACAAGGCGCCGGAATGAGTCAGGGCGCAGCTGCGGGTACTACAGGAATAGAACGGATGCAAGTTCCTTTCAAGTACAGCCGGGGTTCTCATACAACACAACGACTCAGGTGCAGAAGGGAACACAAAAAACCGCAAATAAACAAACACTTATATCATAATAACTGTGAATCACTTAGTGGCAATAGCTGGCTTCATTATAAATGCATAAAATCGCAACATTGCGTGACAATAACCAAAACCGTTATTTTGCGAAATGGGCGCCTACGGCATACGATTCAAAATTATCATTTTGAATAGATATATTCTCTTTGTTATCTGGAACTTGATGTTTATTTCAGTTTACCGAAGCAAGAAACTTCCATCGCCAAAGCTCTTTCCCTGTAAATTACTTATTTGAATACGGGCACAATCGATACGATCCGGGAATAACTGTATACTTTCCCATTCCACACAATTTTGCTAGGAAAAACGTATTTCCTCAATGAAAGCCGTTGTTTATCCACAAGGATGCTTACCTAAAGATGCTCTCCATGGGGCTTGTCAGATTCCTCCTGGACATGGTGGGTGTTCTTCTGTTGTTGCTGTGTCCTCTGGCCACATCTTCAGCAAAGGTGACGAAGCCCACGTCTATGTGCACCCCGTAGGGACAGCAGCGACAGCTGCGGGTGGCCGCACGGGCCATCTGAACAGATGCGGGAGTGAACGGACAAAAATGGAAAGTTCCGGGGAAGATCGATTGAACGGCCGGTTCAGGTAATGAAACTACGCTTTATATACTAATTAGTCACGGTGAGGAGTTTTTATGGGGGTCAATCGGCAGCTGACGTCGCATACAGGAGGACATAAAGAGGGACAAATGGCGGTGGTGTAAGGGCGCCGCAATGGTGGGAAATAGAGAGAGAGAGAAGGAGAGAGAGAGAGAGAGAGAGAGAGAGAGAGAGAGAGAGGAAGAGAGAGAGAGAGATTAAGCCAACGGCAAAGTGGCAGTGTTAATAGGTATTTGTTGCAAAGAGGACAATGAGAGGAACTAAGGGAAGCGATGGGGAAAGAGGGTGGAAAGAGGGGAAAGTCAGAAAAAAACAGTAAAAAGGGGATCCAGAATGATACGTAAACAGAAAAAGAGAAAGGAGACAAAGGCAAGGTAGAAATAAAAATAACGAATTTGAATAAGCGAACTAAAGGAGAATCAGAGTAAAAGTCAGAAGCAGTTATCCTCTATCAATCTTCTCAATCTTCTCCACTTTTTACACCGCAGAGGTGTGAAGGAGAAATAAACACGTTCCAGGTATCGCATTCCTGTTGCAAACTTATCACGGGAGGTCAGAACGTGTTTGATAACATAGTCCCTTGGTATAAGGTGTAAATAAGCGTCCAAGTCTGGCTGGAGACAGCCGGCTGGCACACAGGTGGGTGACAGACAGCTGGAGAGAAGGAACAAGACCAGAGGTCGGCGGAGGATGCGCGCTGTTTACCGGCGATTACCGGGGGCAGAGGGAAAAGAGCGGTGGACAACAACCACTTGGCCTGAGGGTGTCGGGGGTAAGTGGTCAGGAGGGAAGGGAATGAGACCCAGAGACATAGACAGACAAAGAGAGAGAGAGAGAGAGAGAGAGAGAGAGAGAGAGAGAGAGAGGGAGGGAGGGAGAGAGAAGATGTTTCGTTGTTGACTCTCGCGAAATCTTCAAGCGAAAGTTTTCATCAATTGGTCCCGCGGACAGAAGCGCAATCGGTCCGTCTAATCCTCGTTGCGTGACGCCACAGGTAGAAAAACAGCTGTGTGTTGTTGGGTGCGGGGGATGGTCCGCGGAGGATTACGCACATAAACGGCGCTGCCGGAGGCGATCGGCGGCCGCACACAAAAGGGGGCGGGGCGGGGTGTCTTGTCACTGATCGATGCATATCGAATGATAACGGCCAACGCCTTGCGCTAGCGGAACCGGCCCCGGAATCGGCTGCGCCACCGCTTGAGCGTCGGATCAACCGACGGCCCGGTCATCGGCACCCGAACGGACACGGTGACCGGTCCCAGGTGGAAAGTGGAGTCGAGTAGAGAGGGTTCCGGAGAGCGATGGGAGTAAATAGAACCACGGAGGATCCTTTTTGAATGTTGCGTACAATTCCTACTCGTCGTATGATTAATTATGGTTTTGATTTACTGTAACCCGATTGACATACACACCAGCAAACATGTTCATATGCATAAACACATAATCATGCGGAGGCACATGAACACGTGTAACAACACGTTTACAGGTTCACACAAACACTCGCCGATGAACTTGCACGTGGAACACACACTCGCATAAAAACACATTCGGCCATCACATTTCATCATGATTCCATAATTTCTGTTCGAACTAAATGAAACTAAGCCAAGCACTGAAGACATTGAATTCTCAAGAAACTAAATCCAATTGGGAGGAAAATATGGATGAAATCGGAAGAGTCAGTAGTGAGGTGGAGTCCCTTTGCTCCGTGGATTTGTTTAATCGTTGACCGGAAGAGGGCGGTTGTAAATCATAGGCGGCCGCAATTGATAATGTCTGTGTCAGCGAGATATAAACTGACGCACGCAACCATCTCTTCGGACGACCACGCCCCGTTTGGAGGACACTGCGTCACTTTCGAAATGTCTTACTCAGAAAGGACACGGCTTCCCGGGAGCCCATGTTTTCACTGGATTCGTATCAGAGTGACAAGTGTTCCTCTGTTTCGAGGTCAATTGGGAGCAAGGGCCTGCAAACAGCGTGCCGTGCGCACTGTTTGCAGCCGACTGCCACATGTTCCCCTCTTCTGTTTGTCTCGTACCCAAACAGTTGCGGCTCTCCTTAATTGACCCTCGGCTTAGATACGGAGCGCCCGTTCACGCGCATTGCCTCGCGCAAACTGAAAGAGAGACCACGAAGGAACCCTTATCGCTTCGCGGAAAACAAACAAACAAACAGAAGCTTTCGGGAGGATGCGTCACGGAATAGTCAGGGTAGAATGTGAGAGGTTGGAACGGCTGCGTCTATACACGAGAGAATGCGGAGCTAGACGAAAGAGAGAGAGAGAGAGAGAGAGAGAGAATTGAGGTACAAAGTAAAAAGAATTCAACGGAAGTATGAAGTAAACATCATCAATCAACCGAGGACATACACAGAAGAAATGATCATGAAGATTTAAAAAAATGGTATGTTAGTGTTCTCTTGTGAACGAAACAGTGAAAAATAGAAGGGAATACAAATATCAAAAAAAATGAACAAAGGCAGAAATAATAATGATAGGGATTTGATTGTTCATGAATCTGAATAAGCGGGAAGCGAGAGAGAGAGAGAGAGAGAGAGAGAGAGAGAGAGAGAGAGAGAGAGAGAAACATAAGAATGAGAAGTTTCGCCAGTGTCTCAGAAAAAGACCTAATGGTCCTCCTTTCAAAATTTCCATTTTTGAATTTATCGTAAACGATTGCTGAAAGTAAGCATGAAAGTGAGATCTAAAAATAATTTCAGTGAGAGGTAGAAGAAGTGGAATACGGAATGTGCCAATTGTTTGCTATGCGGAGTATGGGTGACAACCAACAAATGAGAGATAGGAGCCCTTAGGAGTGTGTTCGGTAGAAGTCCTTCGTTTGCAGGAAGGAGGAAGAGAAAAAGGGAATAGCGCGCGACGAGGGCGGGGCGCGAATCGTACAGACGGCGCTCGGTCGCTGCGACCTTGGCGCGGGATTGAAACATCGTTGAGAGATAGGAAATCGCGCTTTATCGCTGACTTACTGCCCGGGCGGCCAGGAAACGTCCAATTAGGGTCCATTCAGGCAGTCTATGGAATGGTATCTGACGGGGATACATGTGGTCTCGACAGTAGCCAGCTGAATTCACACTAAGGCCAAGCAGACAGCTGGAGCCTGCGGGGATATGTCCGCGGTAAAGGAAAAGGAGGGCGTTTGGAAACTTTGGAAAACTGGAATTAGATTTTGAAATCCCTTGGGCTAACCGCGAGGTTGAAGGTAAATAACCAAGTCGAGCAAATATTTCCCGAAACTTTGATTTGATAGTCTGGTCATTTGCAAATATTTCCGTATTATAAGTTTAAAGTTGGGACGACTTTGCAGCTTTCAGGCAAGACCTCAGGTGGTTGGAGTTATTGGAAAGAAGTAAAAAGTGCGTCCCTGTGCGAACCAGATCTGCCACAACGCCTTATCTGCTGCGCCGTGGCAACTTGTTCTGAACTGCAAAGGTGAGATGATTGCGGGTGGCATCCCCCCATCCCGCGCGGCTGCCAACGATCTCTCAGGGGACTCAACGATTCATGTAACAACAACAGAAACAAAATGGAACGTAACAACGGAGACAATCAGAACTTGACGACTTTGACCTTCTTCTTCTGCTCCTTGACCTCCGTCGCCGGAGCTTCCAGGTCGTAGTCCTCGTCCGCGCGGCTCATCGCAGTCATCGTGCGAGCCACAACCTCTGAAGCAGAGATTTGGGAAGAATTCAGAAGAGAACATACTTTTCTCTTCCACACCCTTCTTTTGGAGCGCAAGTTCAGGACAGTCACGCTTAAGATGCTTCTGTGAGCCACAGACGTTACAGCAACCACCTATAAAGAATTAGGGAAAGAGGAAGAAAAGGGTACCGTCGGGGTAGATGCCGTTGACGTTTTGACCACAGTCGCGGGAGAGGTGACCCTGCTCATTGCAGACGAAGCACTTGGCGAATGGGAATCCTGAAAGGGGGTTATTTATAGATTTTTGCACCCTGAAAACTCATGAGTTCAGTTCATTCAATTATGAATTGGTTGAACAAGAAAGACACACAGACTCCACCTTGCATTCTATTCGTCTGTCACCAGAAATAACCGACCTTTGACATGTTTACGGGGACAAGCGTAGATGTTGTGCTCTCCCGAGCCGCACTTGAAGCAGATTCCACTGGCGATGGCAGCCGAGTCCTCGGATTCCTTCTCCGGACAATCGGACATCTGATGGCCAGACTTACGACAGTTGAAGCAGAACTTATTGCTAAAACTCGATTTTAAAAAAGAAACAACAGTTAATTACGATAGTTTCTGTTCCTGGCGATTGAGACGGCGGCGTTCGCGATTCCTCCACTTGTGAAGGATCTCTCCGACCTGGTGGGGGAACAACAGACGCTTGTTCACCAGTTCGTTGATCACCCTCTGAAACGCAATCAGTAAAATCAGACTGTTTCTTTACCTTGACGTCGTCGACGGTACCTTCCATCTCGACAACTTTGGCTACTCGAGCCTCAGAATCCTATAAATCACAAAACGTAAAGAAATATGGGAAATTAACCATGTATTTTCGCATTCGGCGCCACTGTTGGAAGACGGTGGTAACTTCGACGGCTTCCAACGCTCCGGTAGCGACTTCGGCAGAGAGAATCTCGCGAACCTAGACAAATAAAAGAAGGTAAGGGTGGGAGAGATTACCTTGAAGGCAACATTGACCTCCTTCACTTTATCCAGAATTGTGGAAAACTTCTTTCGCGGGTTCTTAGATTCCTTCTCTTTCTCTGAAAAAAGTAAATTCAACAACAAATGTCCAGGCCGGCATTTGTTGAAGGCTGGGTGGCTATCACTTCAGATAACCAAAATTTTCGAATTTTTAACACTG